>OZ020139.1:9173994-10373994 GCA_963971185.1 Bombus muscorum | reverse complement strand
TGTAACGCTATGCAGCATTCCGTAACAACGTATAACGTTATGTAGCATTACGTAATGACGTATAACGTTATGTAGCATTTCGTAACGACGTATAACGCTATATACTATTACGTAATGACGTACAACGTTATGTAGCATTTCGTAACAACGTATAACGCTATGTAGCATTACGTAACAACGTATAACGTTATATAGCATTATTTAACAACGTATAACGTTATGTAGCATTACGTAAAAACGAATACTGTTATATAATAAAACGTAATGCCGTATAACGCTATGTAGCATTACGTAACAACGTATACCATTATATAGTACTACGTAATGACGTATAACGCTATGCAGCATTACGTAACAACGTATAACGTTATGTAGCATTACGTAACAACGTATAACGCTATGTAGCATTACGTAACAACGTATAACGTTATATAGCATTATTTAACAACGTATAACGTTATGTAGCATTACGTAAAAACGAATACTGTTATATAATAAAACGTAATGCCGTATAACGCTATGTAACATTACGTCACAACGTATAACGTTATATACTATTACGTAATGACGTATAACGCTATGTAGCATTACTTCACAACCTGTAACGATATATAATGTTACGTAACGGCGTATAACGCTATATGCTATTACGTAATGACGTACAACGTTATGTAGCATTACGTAACAACGTATAACGTTTTATAATAATACGTTAGGACGTATAATGTTATGTAGCATTACTTCACAACGTGTAACGTTATATACTATTACGCAATGACGTATAACGTTATGTAGCATTGCGTAACCACGAATACTGTTATATAATACTACGTAATGACGTATAATGTTATGCAGCATTACGTAACAACGTATAACGTTATGTAGCATTACGTTACGACGTATAACTTTATATACTATTACGTAATGACATATAACGTTATGTAGCATTACGTAACGACGTATAACGTTATGTAGCATTACTTCACAACGTGTAGCATTATATACTATTACGTAATGACGTATAACGTTATATAGCATTATTTAACAACGTATAACGTTATGTAGCATTACGTAACCACGAATACCGTTATATAATACTACGTAATGCCGTATAACGCTATGTAGCGTTACGTAACAACGTATAACGTTATATAATAATACGTTAGGACGTATAATGTTATGTAGCATTACTTCACAACGTGTAACGTTATATACTATTACGCAATGACGTATAACGTTATGTAGCATTACTTCACAACGTGTAACATTATGTACTATTACGTAATGACGTATAACGTTATGTAGCATTACGTTATAACGTATAACGTTATCTACTATTACGTAATGACGTATAACGTTATATATTACTACCTAATGACGTATAACGTTATACACTATTACGTAATGACGTATAACGTTATGTAGCATTACGTAACAACGTATAACGTTATGTAGCATTACTTCACAACGTGTAACGTTATATAATGTTACGTAATGGCGTATAACGTTATGTATCATTACGTAACAACGGATAACGTTATGTAGCAATTACGTAACGACGTATAACGCTATATACTATTACGTAATGACGTATAACGTTATGTAGCATTACGTTACGACCTACAACTTTATATAATACTACGTAATGACGTATAACGTTATGTAGTATTACGTAACGACGTATAACGTTATATAATACTACGTAATGACGTATAACGCTATGTAGCATTACTTCACAACGTGTAACGTTATATAATCTTACGTAATTACGTATAACGTTATGTAGCATTATGTAACAACGTATAACGTTATGTAGCATTACTTCACAACGTGTAACGTTATATACTGTTACGGAATGGCGTATAACGTTATGTAGCAGTACGTAACAACGGATAGCGTTATGTAGCATTACGTAACGACGTATAACGTTATATAATACTACGTAGTGACGTATAACGTTATGTAGTATTACGTAACGACGTATAACGTTATATAATACTACGTAATGACGTATAACGGTATGTAGCATTACGTAACAACGTATACCATTATACAGTACTACGTAATGATGTATAACGTTATATAATACTCCGTAATGACGTATAACGTTAGGTAGCATTACGTTACGACGTGTAACGTTATATAATACTACGTAGTGACGTATAACGTTATGTAGTATTACGTAACGACGTATAACGTTATATAATACTACGTAATGACGTATAACGGTATGTAGCATTACGTAACAACGTATACCATTATATAGTACTACGTAATGACGTATAACGTTATGTAGCATTACGTAACAACGTATAACGTTATGTAGCATTATTTAACAACGTATAACGTTATGTAGCATTACGTAACCACGAATACCGTTATATAATACTACGTAATGCCGTATAACGCTATGTAGCATTACGTATCAACGTATAACGTTAAATAATAATACGTTAGGACGTATAATGTTATGTAGCATTGCTTCACAACGTGTAACGTTATATACTATTACGCAATGACGTATAACGTTATGTAGCATTACGTGACCACGAATACTGTTATATAATACTACGTAATGACGTATAACTTTATGTAGCATTACGTAACAACGTATAACGTTATGTAGCATTACGTTACGACGTATAACGCTATATACTATTACGTAATTACGTATAACGTTATGTAGCATTACGTAACAACGTATAACGCTATGTAACATTACGTCACAACGTATAACATTATATACTATTACGTAATGACGTATAACGTTATGTAGCATTACGTAACAACGTAT
This sequence comes from Bombus muscorum, assembly GCA_963971185.1. Lineage (NCBI taxonomy): Eukaryota > Metazoa > Arthropoda > Insecta > Hymenoptera > Apidae > Bombus > Bombus muscorum. The sequence continues at coordinate 10,371,200 of OZ020139.1, read as the reverse complement.
AACGTTATGTAGCATTACGTAACGATGTATAACGCTATATGCTATTACGTAATGACGTATAACGTTATGTAGCATTACGTAACAACGTATAACGTTATATAATAATACGTTAGGACGTATAATGTTATGTAGCATTACTTCACAACGTGTAACGTTATGCAGCATTACCTTACGACGTATAACGTTATATACTATTACGTAATGACGTATAACTTTATGTAGCATTACGTAACGACGTATAACGTTATGTAGCAATACGTAACAGCGTATAACGTTATCTTCCATTACGTAACAACGTATAACGTTATATAATATTACGTAATGACGTATAACGTTATGTAGCATTACGTTACGACGTATAACGTTATATACTATTACGTAATGACGTATAACGTTAAGTAGCATTACGTAACGACGTATAACGTTATGTAGCATTACTTCACAACGTGTAACATTATATACTATTACGTAATGACGTATAACGTTATGTAGCATTACGTAACCACGAATACTGTTATATAATACTACGTAACGACGTATAACCCTATATACTATTACGTAATGATGTATAACGTTATATAATACTACGTAATGACGTATAACGTTAGGTAGCATTACGTAGCAACGTATAACGTTATGTAGCATTACGTTACGACGTATAACGTTATATAATACTACGTAGTGACGTATAACGTTATGTAGTATTACGTAACGACGTATAACGTTATATAATGCTACGTAATGACGTATAACGTTATGTGGCATTACGTAACCACGAATACCGTTATATAATACTACGTAATGAAGTATAACGTTATATAATATTACGTAATGACGTATAACGTTATATAATACTACGTAGTGACGTATAACGTTATGTAGCATTACGTAACAACGTATACTATTATATGGTACTACGTAATGACATATAACGTTATGTCGTATTACGTAACGACGTATAACGTTATATACTATTACGTAATGACGTATAACGTTATTTAGCATTACGTAACAACGTATAACGCTATGTAACATTACGTCACAACGTATAACGTTATATAATATTACGTAATGACGTATAACGTTATATAATACTACGTAGTGACGTATAACGTTATGTAGTATTACGTAACGACGTATAACGTTATATAATACTACGTAATGACGTATAACGGTATGTAGCATTACGTAACAACGTATACCATTATATAGTACTACGTAATGACGTATAACGTTATGTAGCATTACGTAACAACGTATAACGCTATGTAGCATTATTTAACAACGTATAACGTTATGTAGCATTACGTAACCACGAATACCGTTATATAATACTACGTAATGCCGTATAACGCTATGTAGCATTACGTATCAACGTATAACGTTAAATAATAATACGTTAGGACGTATAATGTTATGTAGCATTACTTCACAACGTGTAACGTTATATACTATTACGCAATGACGTATAACGTTATGTAGCATTACGTGACCACGAATACAGTTATATAAAACTACGTAATGACGTATAACTTTAAGTAGCATTACGTAACAACGTATAACGTTATGTAGCATTACGTAACAACGTATAACGTTATGTAGCATTACGTTACGACGTATAACGCTATATACTATTACGTAATGACGTATAACGTTATGTAGCATTACGTAACAACGTATAACGTTATGTAGCATTACGTTACGACGTATAACGTTATATACTATTACGTAATGACGTATAACGTTATGTAGCATTACGTAACGACGTATAACGTTATGTAGCATTACGTTACGACGTATAACGTTATATACTATTACGTAATGACGTATAACGTTATGTAGCATTACGTAACGACGTATAACGTTATGTAGCATTACTTCACAACGTGTAACATTATATACTATTACGTAATGACGTATAACGTTATGTAGCATTACGTAACCACGAATACTGTTATATAATACTACGTAACGACGTATAACGCTATATACTATTACGTAATGATGTATAACGTTATATAATACTACGTAATGACGTATAACGTTAGGTAGCATTACGTAGCAACGTATAACGTTATGTAGCATTACGTTACGACGTATAACGTTATATAATACTACGTAGTGACGTATAACGTTATGTAGTATTACGTAACGACGTATAACGTTATATAATGCTACGTAATGACGTATAACGTTATGTGGCATTACGTAACCACGAATACCGTTATATAATACTACGTAATGAAGTATAACGTTATGTAGCATTACGTAACAACGTATACTATTATATGGTACTACGTAATGACATATAACGTTATGTCGTATTACGTAACGACGTATAACGTTATATACTATTACGTAATGACGTATAACGTTATTTAGCATTACGTAACAACGTATAACGCTATGTAACATTACGTCACAACGTATAACGTTATATAATATTACGTAATGACGTATAACGTTATATAATACTACGTAATAACGTATAACGCTATGTAGCATTACGTTACGACCTACAACGTCATATAATACTACGTAATGACGTATAACGTTATGTAGTATTACGTAACGACGTATAACGTTATATAATACTACGTAATGACGTACAACGCTATGTAGCATTACTTCACAACGTGTAACGTTATACAATCTTACGTAATGACGTATAACGTTATGTAGCATTATGTAACAACGTATAACGTTATGTAGCATTACTTCACAACGTGTAACGATATATAATATTACGTAATGACGTATAACGTTATGTAGCATTACGTAACAACGTATAACGTTATGTAGCATTACGTTACGACGTATAACGTTATATACTATTACGTCATGACGTATAACGTTATGTAGCATTACGTAACGACGTATAACATTATGTAGCATTACGTCACAACGTGTAACATTATATACTATTACGTAATGACGTATAACGTTATATAGCATTATTTAACAACGTATAACCTTATATAGCATTACGTAACCACGAATACCGTTATATAATACTACGTAATGCCGTATAACGCTATGTAGCATTACGTAACAACGTATAACGTTATATAATAATACGTTAGGACGTATAATGTTATGTAGCATTACTACACAACGTGTAACGTTATATACTATTACGCAATGACGTATAACGTTATGTAGCATTACGTAACCACGAATACTGTTATATAATACTACGTAATGACGTATAACGTTATGTAGCATTACGTAACGACGTATAACGTTATGTAGCATTACGCAACAACGTATAACGTTATGTAGCATTACTTCACAACGTGTAACATTATATACTATTACGTAATGACGTATAACGTTATGTAGCATTACGTTATAACGTATAACGTTATGTAGCATTTCGTAACGACGTATAACGCTATATACTATTACGTAATGACGTACAACGTTATGTAGCATTACGTAATGACGTATAACGTTATGTAGCATTACGTAACAACGTATAACGTTATGTAGCATTACTTCACAAAGTGTAAAGTTATAGACTATTACGTAATGACGTATAACGTTATGTAGCATTACGCAACAACGTATAACGTTATGTAGCATTTCGTAACGACGTATAACGCTATATACTATTACGTAATGACGTACAACGTTATGTAGCATTACTTTACAACGTGTAACATTATATACTATTACGTAATGACGTATAACGTTATGTAGCATTACGTAATGACGTGTAACGTTATGTAGCATTACGTAACCACGAATACTGTTATATAATACTACGTAATGACGTATAACGTTATGTAGCATTACGTAACGACGTATAACGTTATGTAGCATTACGCAACAACGTATAACGTTATGTAGCATTACTTCACAACGTGTAACATTATATACTATTACGTAATGACGTATAACGTTATGTAGCATTACGTTATAACGTATAACGTTATGTAGCATTTCGTAACGACGTATAACGCTATATACTATTACGTAATGACGTACAACGTTATGTAGCATTACGTAATGACGTATAACGTTATGTAGCATTACGTAACAACGTATAACGTTATGTAGCATTACTTCACAAAGTGTAAAGTTATAGACTATTACGTAATGACGTATAACGTTATGTAGCATTACGCAACAACGTATAACGTTATGTAGCATTTCGTAACGACGTATAACGCTATATACTATTACGTAATGACGTACAACGTTATGTAGCATTACTTTACAACGTGTAACATTATATACTATTACGTAATGACGTATAACGTTATGTAGCATTACGTAATGACGTGTAACGTTATGTAGCATTACGTAATGACGTATAACGTTATGTAGCATTACGTAACAACGTATAACGTTATGTAGCATTACTTCACAAAGTGTAACGTTATAGACTATTACGCAATGACGTATAACGTTATGCAGAATTACGCAACAACGTATATCGTTATGTAGCATTACGTAACGACGTATAACGCTATATACTATTACGTAATGACGTATAACGTTATGTAGCATTACGTAACAGCGTATAACGTTGTATAATACTACGTAATGACGTATAACGTTATGTAGCATTACGTAACAACGTATAACGTTATGTAGCATTACGTAATGACGTATAACGTTATGTAGCATAACGTAACAACGTATAACGTTATGTAGCATTACGTAATGGCGTATAACGTTATGTAGCATTATGCAACGACGTATAACGTTATGTAGCATTACGTAACGACGTATAACGGTACATACTATTACGTAATGACGTATAACGTTATGTAGCATTACGTTATAACGTATAACGTTAGCTACTATTACGTAATGACGTATAACGTTATATATTATTACCTAATGACGTATAACGTTATGTAGCATTACGTAACAGCGTATAACGTTGTATAATACTACGTAATGACGTATAACGTTATGTAGCATTACGTAACAACGTATAACGTTATGTAGCATTACGAACGACGTATAACGCTATATACTATTACGTAATGACGTATAACGTTATGTAGCATTACGTAACAACGTATAACGTTATGTACAATACGTTATAACGTATAACGTTATATACTATTACGTAGTGACGTATAACGCTATGTAGCATTACGTCACAACGTGTAACGTTATATACTATTACGTAATGACGTATAACGTTATGTAGCATTACGTAACAACGTATAACGTTATGTAGCATTACGTACCAACGTATAACTTCATGTAGCATTACGTAACGCCGTATAACGCTATATACTAGTACGTAATGACGTATAGCGTTATGTAGCATTACGTAACAACGTATAACGTTATGTAGTATTACGTAACGACGTATAACGTTATATAATACTACGTTATGACGTATAACGTTATGTAGTATTACGTAACGAGGTATAACGTTATGTACTATTACGTAATGACGTATAACGTTATGTAGCATTACGTAACAACGTATAACGTTATGTAGCATTACGTAACGACGTATAACGCTATATGCTATTACGTAATGACGTATAACGTTATATAGCATTATTTAACAACGTATAACGTTATGTAGCATTACGTTATAACGTATAACGTTATCTACTATTACGTAATGCCGTATAACGTTATGTAGCATTACGTACCAACGTATAACGTTATATAATAATACGTTAGGACGTATAATGTTATGTAGCATTACTTAACAACGTATAACGTTATATACTATTACGCAATGACGTATAACGTTATGTAGCATTACGTAACGACGTATAACGCTATATGCTATTACGTAATGACGTATAACGTTATATAGCATTATTTAACAATGTATAACGTTATGTAGCATTACGTTATAACGTATAACGTTATATACTCTTACGTAATGACGTATAACGTTATGTAGCATTACGTAACGACGTATAACGCTATATACTATTACGTAATGACGTATAACGTTATATACTATTACGTAATGACGTATAACGTTATGTAGCATTACGTAACAACGTATAACGTTATGTAGTATTACGTAACGACGTATAATGTTATATAATACTACGTAATGACGTATAACGTTATGTAGCATTACGTAACAGCGTATAACGTTATATAATACTACGTAATGACGTATAACGTTATGTAGCATTACGTAACAACGTATAACGTTATGTAGCATTACGTAATGACGTATAACGTTATGTAGCATAACGTAACAACGTATAACGTTATGTAGCATTACGTAATGGCGTATAACGTTATGTAGCATTATGCAACGACGTATAACGTTATGTAGCATTACGTAACGACGTATAACGGTACATACTATTACGTAATGACGTATAACGTTATGTAGCATTACGTTATAACGTATAACGTTATCTACTATTACGTAATGACGTATAACGTTATATATTTTTACCTAATGACGTATAACGTTATGTAGCATTACGTAACAGCGTATAACGTTGTATAATACTACGTAATGACGTATAACGTTATGTAGCATTACGTAACAACGTATAACGTTATGTAGCATTACGAACGACGTATAACGCTATATACTATTACGTAATGACGTATAACGTTATGTAGCATTACGTAACAACGTATAACGTTATGTACAATACGTTATAACGTATAACGTTATATACTATTACGTAGTGACGTATAACGCTATGTAGCATTACGTCACAACGTGTAACGTTATATACTATTACGTAATGACGTATAACGTTATGTAGCATTACGTAACAACGTATAACGTTATGTAGCATTACGTACCAACGTATAACTTCATGTAGCATTAAGTAACGCCGTATAACGCTATATACTAGTACGTAATGACGTATAGCGTTATGTAGCATTACGTAACAACGTATAACGTTATGTAGTATTACGTAACGACGTATAACGTTATATAATACTACGTTATGACGTATAACGTTATGTAGTATTACGTAACGAGGTATAACGTTATGTACTATTACGTAATGACGTATAACGTTATGTAGCATTACGTAACAACGTATAACGTTATGTAGCATTACGTAACGACGTATAACGCTATATGCTATTACGTAATGACGTATAACGTTATATAGCATTATTTAACAACGTATAACGTTATGTAGCATTACGTTATAACGTATAACGTTATCTACTATTACGTAATGCCGTATAACGTTATGTAGCATTACGTACCAACGTATAACGTTATATAATAATACGTTAGGACGTATAATGTTATGTAGCATTACTTAACAACGTATAACGTTATATACTATTACGTAATGACGTATAACGTTATGTAGCATTACGTAACAACGTATAACGTTATGTACAATACGTTATAACATATAACGTTATATACTATTACGTATTGACGTATAACGCTATGTAGCATTACGTCACAACGTGTAACGTTATATACTATTACGTAATGACGTATAACGTTATGTGGCATTACGTAACCACGAATACCGTTATATAATACTACGTAATGAAGTATACCGTTATGTAGCATTACGTAACAACGTATACTATTATATAGTACTACGTAATGACGTATAACGTTATGTAGTATTACGTAACGATGTATAACGTTATACACTATTTCGTAATGACGTATAACGTTATGTAGCATTACGTAACAACGTATAACGTTATGTAGCATTACGTCACAACGTGTAACGTTATATACTATTACCTAATGACGTATAACGTTATGTAGCATTACGTAACGACGTATAACGCTATATGCTATTACGTAATGACGTATAACGTTATATAGCATTATTTAACAACGTATAAAGTTATGTAGCATTACGTAACCACGAATACCGTTATATAATACTACGTAATGCCGTATAACGCTATGTAGCATTACGTAACAACGTATACCATTATATAGTACTACGTAATGACGTATAACGCTATGCAGCATTACGTAACAACGTATAACGTTATGTAGCATTACGTAATGACGTATAACGTTATGTAGCATTACGTAACAACGTGTAACGTTATATACTATTATGTAATGACGTATAACGTTATGTGGCATTACGTAACCACGAATACCGTTATATAATACTACGTAATGAAGTATAACGTTATGTAGCATTACGTAACAACGTATACTATTATATAGTACTACGTAATGACGTATAACGTTATGTAGTATTACGTAACGATGTATAACGTTATACACTATTTCGTAATGACGTATAACGTTATGTAGCATTACGTAACAACGTATAACGTTATGTAGCATTACGTCACAACGTGTAACGTTATATACTATTACCTAATGACGTATAACGTTATGTAGCATTACGTAACGACGTATAACGCTATATGCTATTACGTAATGACGTATAACGTTATATAGCATTATTCAACAACGTATAAAGTTATGTAGCATTACGTAACCACGAATACCGTTATATAATACTACGTAATGCCGTATAACGCTATGTAGCATTACGTAACAACGTATACCATTATATAGTACTACGTAATGACGTGTAACGCTATGCAGCATTCCGTAACAACGTATAACGTTATGTAGCATTACGTAATGACGTATAACGTTATGTAGCATTACGTAACAACGTATAACGTTATGTAGCATTACTTCACAAAGTGTAACGTTATATACTATTACGTAATGACGTATAACGTTATGTAGCATTACGCAACAACGTATAACGTTATGTAGCATTTCGTAACGACGTATAACGCTATATACTATTACGTAATGACGTACAACGTTATGTAGCATTACGTAACAACGTATAACGCTATGTAGCATTACGTAACAACGTATAACGTTATATAGCATTATTTAACAACGTATAACGTTATGTAGCATTACGTAAAAACGAATACTGTTATATAATAAAACGTAATGCCGTATAACGCTATGTAGCATTACGTAACAACGTATACCATTATATAGTACTACGTAATGACGTATAACGCTATGCAGCATTACGTAACAACGTATAACGTTATGTAGCATTACGTTACGACGTATAACGTTATATAATACTACGTAATGACGTATAACGTTATGTAGTATTACGTAACAACGTATAACGTTATGTAGCATTACGTAACAACGTATACTATTATATAGTACTACGTAATGACATATAACGTTATGTAGTATTACGTAACTACGTATAACGGTATATACTATTACGTAATGACGTATAACGTTATTTAGCATTACGTAACAACGTATAACGCTATGTAACATTACGTCACAACGTATAACGTTATATACTATTACGTAATGACGTATAACGCTATGTAGCATTACTTCACAACCTGTAACGATATATAATGTTACGTAACGGCGTATAACGCTATATGCTATTACGTAATGACGTACAACGTTATGTAGCATTACGTAACAACGTATAACGTTTTATAATAATACGTTAGGACGTATAATGTTATGTAGCATTACTTCACAACGTGTAACGTTATATACTATTACGCAATGACGTATAACGTTATGTAGCATTGCGTAACCACGAATACTGTTATATAATACTACGTAATGACGTATAATGTTTTGCAGCATTACGTAACAACGTATAACGTTATGTAGCATTACGTTACGACGTATAACTTTATATACTATTACGTAATGACATATAACGTTATGTAGCATTACGTAACGACGTATAACGTTATGTAGCATTACTTCACAACGTGTAACATTATATACTATTACGTAATGACGTATAACGTTATATAGCATTATTTAACAACGTATAACGTTATGTAGCATTACGTAACCACGAATACCGTTATATAATACTACGTAATGCCGTATAACGCTATGTAGCATTACGTAACAACGTATAACGTTATATAATAATACGTTAGGACGTATAATGTTATGTAGCATTACTTCACAACGTGTAACGTTATATACTATTACGCAATGACGTATAACGTTATGTAGCATTACATCACAACGTGTAACATTATGTACTATTACGTAATGACGTATAACGTTATGTAGCATTACGTTATAACGTATAACGTTATCTACTATTACGTAATGACGTATAACGTTATATATTACTACCTAATGACGTATAACGTTATACACTATTACGTAATGACGTATAACGATATGTAGCATTACGTAACAACGTATAACGTTATGTAGCATTACTTCACAACGTGTGACGTTATATAATGTTACGTAATGGCGTATAACGTTATGTATCATTACGTAACAACGGATAACGTTATGTAGCAATTACGTAACGACGTATAACGCTATATTCTATTACGTAATGACGTATAACGTTATGTAGCATTACGTTACGACCTACAACTTTATATAATACTACGTAATGACGTATAACGTTATGTAGTATTACGTAACGACGTATAACGTTATATAATACTACGTAATGACGTATAACGCTATGTAGCATTACTTCACAACGTGTAACGTTATATAATCTTACGTAATTACGTATAACGTTATGTAGCATTATGTAACAACGTATAACGTTATGTAGCATTACTTCACAACGTGTAACGTTATATACTGTTACGGAATGGCGTATAACGTTATGTAGCAGTACGTAACAACGGATAGCGTTATGTAGCATTACGTAACGACGTATAACGTTATATAATACTACGTAGTGACGTATAACGTTATGTAGTATTACGTAACGACGTATAACGTTATATAATACTACGTAATGACGTATAACGGTATGTAGCATTACGTAACAACGTATACCATTATACAGTACTACGTAATGATGTATAACGTTATATAATACTCCGTAATGACGTATAACGTTAGGTAGCATTACGTTACGACGTGTAACGTTATATAATACTACGTAGTGACGTATAACGTTATGTAGTATTACGTAACGACGTATAACGTTATATAATACTACGTAATGACGTATAACGGTATGTAGCATTACGTAACAACGTATACCATTATATAGTACTACGTAATGACGTATAACGTTATGTAGCATTACGTAACAACGTATAACGTTATGTAGCATTATTTAACAACGTATAACGTTATGTAGCATTACGTAACCACGAATACCGTTATATAATACTACGTAATGCCGTATAACGCTATGTAGCATTACGTATCAACGTATAACGTTAAATAATAATACGTTAGGACGTATAATGTTATGTAGCATTGCTTCACAACGTGTAACGTTATATACTATTACGCAATGACGTATAACGTTATGTAGCATTACGTGACCACGAATACTGTTATATAATACTACGTAATGACGTATAACTTTATGTAGCATTACGTAACAACGTATAACGTTATGTAGCATTACGTTACGACGTATAACGCTATATACTATTACGTAATGACGTATAACGTTATGTAGCATTACGTAACAACGTATAACGCTATGTAACATTACGTCACAACGTATAACATTATATACTATTACGTAATGACGTATAACGCTATGTAGCATTACTTCACAACCTGTAACGATATATAATGTTACGTAACGGCGTATAACGCTATATGCTATTACGTAATGACGTACAACGTTATGTAGCATTACGTAACAACGTATAACGTTTTATAATAATACGTTAGGACGTATAATGTTATGTAGCATTACTTCACAACGTGTAACGTTATATACTATTACGCAATGACGTATAACGTTATGTAGCATTGCGTAACCACGAATACTGTTATAGAATACTACGTAATGACGTATAATGTTATGCAGCATTACGTAACAACGTATAACGTTATGTAGCATTACGTTACGACGTATAACTTTATATACTATTACGTAATGACATATAACGTTATGTAGCATTACGTAACGACGTATAACGTTATGTAGCATTACTTCACAACGTGTAACATTATATACTATTACGTAATGACGTATAACGTTATATAGCATTATTTAACAACGTATAACGTTATGTAGCATTACGTAACCACGAATACCGTTATATAATACTACGTAATGCCGTATAACGCTATGTAGCATTACGTAACCACGAATACCGTTATATAATACTACGTAATGCCGTATAACGCTATGTAGCATTACGTAACAACGTATAACGTTATATAATAATACGTTAGGACGTATAATGTTATGTAGCATTACTTCACAACGTGTAACGTTATATACTATTACGCAATGACGTATAACGTTATGTAGCATTACTTCACAACGTGTAACATTATGTACTATTACGTAATGACGTATAACGTTATGTAGCATTACGTTATAACGTATAACGTTATCTACTATTACGTAATGACGTATAACGTTATATATTACTACCTAATGACGTATAACGTTATACACTATTACGTAATGACGTATAACGATATGTAGCATTACGTAACAACGTATAACGTTATGTAGCATTACTTCACAACGTGTAACGTTATATAATGTTACGTAATGGCGTATAACGTTATGTATCATTACGTAACAACGGATAACGTTATGTAGCAATTACGTAACGACGTATAACGCTATATACTATTACGTAATGACGTATAACGTTATGTAGCATTACGTTACGACCTACAACTTTATATAATACTACGTAATGACGTATAACGTTATGTAGTATTACGTAACGACGTATAACGTTATATAATACTACGTAATGACGTATAACGCTATGTAGCATTACTTCACAACGTGTAACGTTATATAATCTTACGTAATTACGTATAACGTTATGTAGCATTATGTAACAACGTATAACGTTATGTAGCATTACTTCACAACGTGTAACGTTATATACTGTTACGGAATGGCGTATAACGTTATGTAGCAGTACGTAACAACGGATAGCGTTATGTAGCATTACGTAACGACGTATAACGTTATATAATACTACGTAGTGACGTATAACGTTATGTAGTATTACGTAACGACGTATAACGTTATATAATACTACGTAATGACGTATAACGGTATGTAGCATTACGTAACAACGTATACCATTATACAGTACTACGTAATGATGTATAACGTTATATAATACTCCGTAATGACGTATAACGTTAGGTAGCATTACGTTACGACGTGTAACGTTATATAATACTACGTAGTGACGTATAACGTTATGTAGTATTACGTAACGACGTATAACGTTATATAATACTACGTAATGACGTATAACGGTATGTAGCATTACGTAACAACGTATACCATTATATAGTACTACGTAATGACGTATAACGTTATGTAGCATTACGTAACAACGTATAACGTTATGTAGCATTATTTAACAACGTATAACGTTATGTAGCATTACGTAACCACGAATACCGTTATATAATACTACGTAATGCCGTATAACGCTATGTAGCATTACGTATCAACGTATAACGTTAAATAATAATACGTTAGGACGTATAATGTTATGTAGCATTGCTTCACAACGTGTAACGTTATATACTATTACGCAATGACGTATAACGTTATGTAGCATTACGTGACCACGAATACTGTTATATAATACTACGTAATGACGTATAACTTTATGTAGCATTACGTAACAACGTATAACGTTATGTAGCATTACGTTACGACGTATAACGCTATATACTATTACGTAATGACGTATAACGTTATGTAGCATTACGTAACAACGTATAACGCTATGTAACATTACGTCACAACGTATAACATTATATACTATTACGTAATGACGTATAACGTTATGTAGCATTACGTAACAACGTATAACGTTATGTAGCATTACGTAACGATGTATAACGCTATATGCTATTACGTAATGACGTATAACGTTATGTAGCATTACGTAACAACGTATAACGTTATATAATAATACGTTAGGACGTATAATGTTATGTAGCATTACTTCACAACGTGTAACGTTATGCAGCATTACCTTACGACGTATAACGTTCTATACTATTACGTAATGACGTATAACGTTATGTAGCATTACGTAACAACGTATAACGTTATATAATAATACGTTAGGACGTATAATGTTATGTAGCATTACTTCACAACGTGTAACGTTATGCAGCATTACGTTACGACGTATAACGTTATATACTATTACGTAATGACGTATAACGTTATGTAGCATTACGTAACCACGAATACCGTTATATAATACTACGTAATGCCGTATAACGCTATGTAGCATTACGTAACAACGTATAACGTTATATAATAATACGTTAGGACGTATAATGTTATGTAGCATTACTTCACAACGTGTAACGTTATATACTATTACGCAATGACGTATAACGTTATGTAGCATTATGTAACCACGAATACTGTTATGTAATACTACGTAATGACGTATAACGTTATGTAGCATTACGTAACAACGTATAACGCTATGTAGCATTACGTTACGACGTATAACGCTATATAGCATTACGTAACGACGTATAACGTTATGTAGCATTACGTAACAACGTATAACGTAATGTAGCATTACTTCACAACGTGTAACATTATATACTATCACGTAATGACGTATAACGTTATGTAGCATTACGTTATAACGTATAACGTTATCTACTATTACGTAATGACGTATAACGTTATATATTATTACCTAATGACGTACAACGTTATATAATATTACGTAATGACGTATAACGTTATGTAGCATTACGTAACAACGTATAACGTTATGTAGCATTACTTCACAACGTGTAACGTTATATAATGTTACGTAATGGCGTATAACGTTATGTATCATTACGTAACAACGGATAACGTTATGTAGCATTACGTAACGACGTATAACGCTATATACTATTACGTAATGACGTATAACGTTATGTAGCATTACGTTACGACCTACAACTTTATATAATACTACGTAATGACGTATAACGTTATGTAGTATTACGTAACGACGTATAACGTTATATAATAATACGTAATGACGTATAACGCTATGTAGAATTACTTCACAACGTGTAACGTTATGTAATCTTACGTAATTACGTATAACGTTATGTAGCATTATGTAACAACGTATAACGTTATGTAGCATTACTTCACAACGTGTAACGTTATATACTGTTACGTAATGGCGTATAACGTTATGTAGCATTACTTCACAACGTGTAACGTTATGCAGCATTACGTTACGACGTATAACGTTATATACTATTACGTAATGACGTATAACGTTATGTAGCATTACGTAACCACGAATACCGTTATATAATACTACGTAATGCCGTATAACGCTATGTAGCATTACGTATCAACGTATAACGTTAAATAATAATACGTTAGGACGTATAATGTTATGTAGCATTACTTCACAACGTGTAACGTTATATACTATTACGTAATGACGTATAACGTTATGTAGCATTAGGTAACAACGTATAACGTTATGTAGCATTACGTAACGATGTATAACGCTATATGCTATTACGTAATGACGTATAACGTTATGTAGCATTACGTAACGACGTATAACGTTATGTAGCATTACTTCACAACGTGTAACATTATATACTATTACGTAATGACGTATAACGTTATGTAGCATTACGTAACCACGAATACTGTTATATAATACTACGTAACGACGTATAACGCTATATACTATTACGTAATGATGTATAACGTTATATAATACTACGTAATGACGTATAACGTTAGGTAGCATTGCGTAGCAACGTATAACGTTATGTAGCATTACGTTACGACGTATAACGTTATATAATACTACGTAGTGACGTATAACGTTATGTAGTATTACGTAACGACGTATAACGTTATATAATGCTACGTAATGACGTATAACGTTATGTGGCATTACGTAACCATGAATACCGTTATATAATACTACGTAATGAAGTATAACGTTATGTAGCATTACGTAACAACGTATACTATTATATGGTACTACGTAATGATATATAACGTTATGTCGTATTACGTAACGACGTATAACGTTATATACTATTACGTAATGACGTATAACGTTATTTAGCATTACGTAACAACGTATAACGCTATGTAACATTACGTCACAACGTATAACGTTATATAATATTACGTAATAACGTATAACGTTATGTAGCATTACGTAACAACGTATAACGTTATGTAGCATTACGTAACGACGTATAACGCTATATGCTATTACGTAATGACGTATAACGTTATGTAGTATTACGTAACGACGTATAACGTTATATAATACTACGTAATGACGTATAACGTTATGTGGCATTACGTAACCACGAATACCGTTATATAATACTACGTAATGACGTATAACGTTATGTCGTTTTACGTAACGACGTATAACGTTATATAATACTACGTAATAACGTATAACGCTATGTAGCATTACGTTACGACCTACAACGTCATATAATACTACGTAATGACGTATAACGTTATGTAGTATTACGTAACGACGTATAACGTTATATAATAGTACGTAATGACGTATATCGTCATGTAGCCTTACGTAACTACGTATTACGTTACATACTATTACGTAATGCCGTATAACGTTTTGTTGCATTACGTTATAACGTATAACGTTATCTACTATTACGCAATGACGTATAACGTTATATACTATTTCATAATGACCTATAACGCTATGCAGCATTACTTCACAATGTGTAACGTTATATACTATTACGTAATGACGTTTAACGTTATGTAGCATTACATAACAACGTATAACGTTATGTAGCATTACGTAACCACGAATACCGTTATATAATACAACGTAATGACGTTTAGCGTTATGTAGCATTATGTAACAACGTGTAACGTTATATACTATTACGTAATGACTTATAACGTTATGTGGCATTACGTAACCACGAATACCGTTAAGTAGCATTACGTTACGACGTATAACGTTATATACTATTACGTAATGACGTATAACGTTATGTAGCATTACGTAACAACGTATAACGTTATGTACAATACGTTATAACATATAACGTTATATACTATTACGTATTGACGTATAACGCTATGTAGCATTACGTCACAACGTGTAACGTTATATACTATTACGTAATGACGTATAACGTTATGTGGCATTACGTAACCACGAATACCGTTATATAATACTACGTAATGAAGTATACCGTTATGTAGCATTACGTAACAACGTATACTATTATATAGTACTACGTAATGACGTATAACGTTATGTAGTATTACGTAACGATGTATAACGTTATACACTATTTCGTAATGACGTATAACGTTATGTAGCATTACGTAACAACGTATAACGTTATGTAGCATTACGTCACAACGTGTAACGTTATATACTATTACCTAATGACGTATAACGTTATGTAGCATTACGTAACGACGTATAACGCTATATGCTATTACGTAATGACGTATAACGTTATATAGCATTATTTAACAACGTATAAAGTAATGTAGCATTACGTAACCACGAATACCGTTATATAATACTACGTAATGCCGTATAACGCTATGTAGCATTACGTAACAACGTATACCATTATATAGTACTACGTAATGACGTATAACGCTATGCAGCATTACGTAACAACGTATAACGTTATGTAGCATTACGTAATGACGTATAACGTTATGTAGCATTACGTAACAACGTGTAACGTTATATACTATTATGTAATGACGTATAACGTTATGTGGCATTACGTAACCACGAATACCGTTATATAATACTACGTAATGAAGTATAACGTTATGTAGCATTACGTAACAACGTATACTATTATATAGTACTACGTAATGACGTATAACGTTATGTAGTATTACGTAACGATGTATAACGTTATACACTATTTCGTAATGACGTATAACGTTATGTAACATTACGTAACAACGTATAACGTTATGTAGCATTACGTCACAACGTGTAACGTTATATACTATTACCTAATGACGTATAACGTTATGTAGCATTACGTAACGACGTATAACGCTATATGCTATTACGTAATGACGTATAACGTTATGTAGCATTACGTCACAACGTGTAACGTTATATACTATTACCTAATGACGTATAACGTTATGTAGCATTACGTAACGACGTATAACGCTATATGCTATTACGTAATGACGTATAACGTTATATAGCATTATTTAACAACGTATAAAGTAATGTAGCATTACGTAACCACGAATACCGTTATATAATACTACGTAATGCCGTATAACGCTATGTAGCATTACGTAACAACGTATACCATTATATAGTACTACGTAATGACGTATAACGCTATGCAGCATTACGTAACAACGTATAACGTTATGTAGCATTACGTAATGACGTATAACGTTATGTAGCATTACGTAACAACGTGTAACGTTATATACTATTATGTAATGACGTATAACGTTATGTGGCATTACGTAACCACGAATACCGTTATATAATACTACGTAATGAAGTATAACGTTATGTAGCATTACGTAACAACGTATACTATTATATAGTACTACGTAATGACGTATAACGTTATGTAGTATTACGTAACGATGTATAACGTTATACACTATTTCGTAATGACGTATAACGTTATGTAACATTACGTAACAACGTATAACGTTATGTAGCATTACGTCACAACGTGTAACGTTATATACTATTACCTAATGACGTATAACGTTATGTAGCATTACGTAACGACGTATAACGCTATACGCTATTACGTAATGACGTATAACGTTATATAGCATTATTTAACAACGTATAAAGTTATGTAGCATTACGTAACCACGAATACCGTTATATAATACTACCTAATGCCGTATGACGCTATGTAGCATTACGTAACAACGTATACCATTATATAGTACTACGTAATGACGTATAACGCTATGCAGCATTCCGTAACAACGTATAACGTTATGTAGCATTACGTAATGACGTATAACGTTATGTAGCATTACGTAACAACGTATAACGTTATGTAGCATTACTTCACAAAGTGTAACGTTATATACTATTACGTAATGACGTATAACGTTATGTAGCATTACGCAACAACGTATAACGTTATGTAGCATTTCGTAACGACGTATAACGCTATATACTATTACGTAATGACGTACAACGTTATGTAGCATTACGTAACAACGTATAACGCTATGTAGCATTACGTAACAACGTATAACGTTATATAGCATTATTTAACAACGTATAATGTTATGTAGCATTACGTAAAAACGAATACTGTTATATAATAAAACGTAATGCCGTATAACGCTATGTAGCATTACGTAACAACGTATACCATTATATAGTACTACGTAATGACGTATAACGCTATGCAGCATTACGTAACAACGTATAACGTTATGTAGCATTACGTTACGACGTATAACGTTATATAATACTACGTAATGACGTATAACGTTATGTAGTATTACGTAACAACGTATAACGTTATGTAGCATTACGTAACAACGTATACTATTATATAGTACTACGTAATGACATATAACGTTATGTAGTATTACGTAACTACGTATAACGGTATATACTATTACGTAATGACGTATAACGTTATTTAGCATTACGTAACAACGTATAACGCTATGTAACATTACGTCACAACGTATAACGTTATATACTATTACGTAATGACGTATAACGCTATGTAGCATTACTTCACAACCTGTAACGATATATAATGTTACGTAACGGCGTATAACGCTATATGCTATTACGTAATGACGTACAACGTTATGTAGCATTACGTAACAACGTATAACGTTTTATAATAATACGTTAGGACGTATAATGTTATGTAGCATTACTTCACAACGTGTAACGTTATATACTATTACGCAATGACGTATAACGTTATGTAGCATTGCGTAACCACGAATACTGTTATATAATACTACGTAATGACGTATAATGTTATGCAGCATTACGTAACAACGTATAACGTTATGTAGCATTACGTTACGACGTATAACGTTATATACTATTACGTAATGACATATAACGTTATGTAGCATTACGTAACGACGTATAACGTTATGTAGCATTACTTCACAACGTGTAACATTATATACTATTACGTAATGACGTATAACGTTATATAGCATTATTTAACAATGTATAACGTTATGTAGCATTACGTAACCACGAATACCGTTATATAATACTACGTAATGACGTATAACGCTATGTAGCATTACTTCACAACGTGTAACGTTATATAATCTTACGTAATTACGTATAACGTTATGTAGCATTATGTAACAACGTATAACGTTATGTAGCATTACTTCACAACGTGTAACGTTATATACTGTTACGTAATGGCGTATAACGTTATGTAGCATTACGTAACAACGGATAGCGTTATGTAGCATTACGTAACGACGTATAACGTTATATAATACTACGTAATGACGTATAACGGTATGTAGCATTACGTAACAACGTATACCATTATATAGTACTACGTAATGACGTATAACGTTATGTAGCATTACGTAACAACGTATAACGTTATGTAGCATTATTTAACAACGTATAACGTTATGTAGCATTACGTAACCACGAATACCGTTATATAATACTACGTAATGCCGTATAACGCTATGTAGCATTACGTATCAACGTATAACGTTAAATAATAATACGTTAGGACGTATAATGTTATGTAGCATTGCTTCACAACGTGTAACGTTATATACTATTACGCAATGACGTATAACGTTATGTAGCATTACGTGACCACGAATACTGTTATATAATACTACGTAATGACGTATAACTTTATGTAGCATTACGTAACAACGTATAACGTTATGTAGCATTACGTTACGACGTATAACGCTATATACTATTACGTAATGACGTATAACGTTATGTAGCATTACGTAACAACGTATAACGTTATGTAGCATTACGTTACGACGTATAACGTTATATACTATTACGTAATGACGTATAACGTTATGTAGCATTACGTAACGACGTATAACGTTATGTAGCATTACGTTACGACGTATAACGTTATATACTATTACGTAATGACGTATAACGTTATGTAGCATTACGTAACGACGTATAACGTTATGTAGCATTACTTCACAACGTGTAACATTATATACTATTACGTAATGACGTATAACGTTATGTAGCATTACGTAACCACGAATACTGTTATATAATACTACGTAACGACGTATAACGCTATATACTATTACGTAATGATGTATAACGTTATATAATACTACGTAATGACGTATAACGTTAGGTAGCATTACGTAGCAACGTATAACGTTATGTAGCATTACGTTACGACGTATAACGTTATATAATACTACGTAGTGACGTATAACGTTATGTAGTATTACGTAACGACGTATAACGTTATATAATGCTACGTAATGACGTATAACGTTATGTGGCATTACGTAACCACGAATACCGTTATATAATACTACGTAATGAAGTATAACGTTATGTAGCATTACGTAACAACGTATACTATTATATGGTACTACGTAATGACATATAACGTTATGTCGTATTACGTAACGACGTATAACGTTATATACTATTACGTAATGACGTATAACGTTATTTAGCATTACGTAACAACGTATAACGCTATGTAACATTACGTCACAACGTATAACGTTATATAATATTACGTAATGACGTATAACGTTATATAATACTACGTAATAACGTATAACGCTATGTAGCATTACGTTACGACCTACAACGTCATATAATACTACGTAATGACGTATAACGTTATGTAGTATTACGTAACGACGTATAACGTTATATAATACTACGTAATGACGTACAACGCTATGTAGCGTTACTTCACAACGTGTAACGTTATACAATCTTACGTAATGACGTATAACGTTATGTAGCATTATGTAACAACGTATAACGTTATGTAGCATTACTTCACAACGTGTAACGATATATAATATTACGTAATGACGTATAACGTTATGTAGCATTACGTAACAACGTATAACGTTATGTAGCGTTACTTCACAACGTGTAACATTATATACTATTACGTAATGACGTATAACGTTATGTAGCATTACGTAACAACGTATAACGTTATGTAGCATTACGTAACGACGTATAACGCTATATGCTATTACGGAATGACGTATAACGTTATGTAGCATTACGTAACAACGTATAACGTTATGTAGCATTACGTTACCACGTATAACGTTATATACTATTACGTCATGACGTATAACGTTATGTAGCATTACGTAACGACGTATAACGTTATGTAGCATTACGTCACAACGTGTAACATTATATACTATTACGTAATGACGTATAACGTTATATAGCATTATTTAACAACGTATAACGTTATGTAGCATTACGTAACAACGTATAACGTTATGTAGCATTACTTCACAAAGTGTAACGTTATAGACTATTACGCAATGACGTATAACGTTATGCAGAATTACGCAACAACGTATATCGTTATGTAGCATTACGTAACGACGTATAACGCTATATACTATTACGTAATGACGTATAACGTTATGTAGCATTACGTAACAGCGTATAACGTTGTATAATACTACGTAATGACGTATAACGTTATGCAGAATTACGCAACAACGTATATCGTTATGTAGCATTACGTAACGACGTATAACGCTATATACTATTACGTAATGACGTATAACGTTATGTAGCATTACGTAACAGCGTATAACGTTGTATAATACTACGTAATGACGTATAACGTTATGTAGCATTACGTTACGACGTATAACGTTATATAATACTACGTAGTGACGTATAACGTTATGTAGTATTACGTAACGACGTATAACGTTATATAATGCTACGTAATGACGTATAACGTTATGTGGCATTACGTAACCACGAATACCGTTATATAATACTACGTAATGAAGTATAACGTTATGTAGCATTACGTAACAACGTATACTATTATATGGTACTACGTAATGACATATAACGTTATGTCGTATTACGTAACGACGTATAACGTTATATACTATTACGTAATGACGTATAACGTTATTTAGCATTACGTAACAACGTATAACGCTATGTAACATTACGTCACAACGTATAACGTTATATAATATTACGTAATGACGTATAACGTTATATAATACTACGTAATAACGTATAACGCTATGTAGCATTACGTTACGACCTACAACGTCATATAATACTACGTAATGACGTATAACGTTATGTAGTATTACGTAACAGCGTATAACGTTGTATAATACTACGTAATGACGTATAACGTTATGTAGCATTACGTAACAGCGTATAACGTTGTATAATACTACGTAATGACGTATAACGTTATGTAGCATTACGTTACGACGTATAACGTTATATAATACTACGTAGTGACGTATAACGTTATGTAGCATTACGTAACAACGTATAACGTTATGTAGCATTACTTCACAACGTGTAACATTATATACTATTACGTAATGACGTATAACGTTATGTAGCATTACGTAATGACGTATAACGTTATGTAGCATTACGTAACAACGTATAACGTTATGTAGCATTACTTCACAAAGTGTAACGTTATAGACTATTACGTAATGACGTATAACGTTATGTAGCATTACGCAACAACGTATAACGTTATGTAGCATTTCGTAACGACGTATAACGCTATATACTATTACGTAATGACGTACAACGTTATGTAGCATTACTTTACAACGTGTAACATTATATACTATTCCGTAATGACGTATAACGTTATGTAGCATTACGTAATGACGTGTAACGTTATGTAGCATTACGTAATGACGTATAACGTTATGTAGCATTACGTAACAACGTATAACGTTATGTAGCATTACTTCACAAAGTGTAACGTTATAGACTATTACGCAATGACGTATAACGTTATGCAGAATTACGCAACAACGTATATCGTTATGTAGCATTACGTAACGACGTATAACGCTATATACTATTACGTAATGACGTATAACGTTATGTAGCATTACGTAACAACGTATACTATTATATGGTACTACGTAATGACATATAACGTTATGTCGTATTACGTAACGACGTATAACGTTATATACTATTACGTAATGACGTATAACGTTATTTAGCATTACGTAACAACGTATAACGCTATGTAACATTACGTCACAACGTATAACGTTATATAATATTACGTAATGACGTATAACGTTATATAATACTACGTAATAACGTATAACGCTATGTAGCATTATGTTACGACCTACAACGTCATATAATACTACGTAATGACGTATAACGTTATGTAGTATTACGTAACAGCGTATAACGTTGTATAATACTACGTAATGACGTATAACGTTATGTAGCATTACGTTACGACGTATAACGTTATATAATACTACGTAGTGACGTATAACGTTATGTAGCATTATGTAACAACGTATAACGTTATGTAGCATTACTTCACAACGTGTAACGATATATAATATTACGTAATGACGTATAACGTTATGTAGCATTACGTAACAACGTATAACGTTATGTAGCGTTACTTCACAACGTGTAACATTATATACTATTACGTAATGACGTATAACGTTATGTAGCATTACGTAACAACGTATAACGTTATGTAGCATTACGTAACGACGTATAACGCTATATGCTATTACGTAATGACGTATAACGTTATGTAGCATTACGTAACAACGTATAACGTTATGTAGCATTACGTTACGACGTATAACGTTATATACTATTACGTCATGACGTATAACGTTATGTAGCATTACGTAACGACGTATAACGTTATGTAGCATTACGTCACAACGTGTAACATTATATACTATTACGTAATGACGTATAACGTTATATAGCATTATTTAACAACGTATAACCTTATATAGCATTACGTAACCACGAATAACGTTATATAATACTACGTAATGCCGTATAACGCTATGTAGCATTACGTAACAACGTATAACGTTATATAATAATACGTTAGGACGTATAATGTTATGTAGCATTACTTCACAACGTGTAACGTTATATACTATTACGCAATGACGTATAACGTTATGTAGCATTACGTAACCACGAATACTGTTATATAATACTACGTAATGACGTATAACGTTATGTAGCATTACGTTATAACGTATAACGTTATCTACTATTACGTAATGACGTATAACGTTATATACTATAACGCAATGACGTATAACGTTATGTAGCATTACGTAACCACGAATACTGTTATATAATACTACGTAATGACGTATAACGTTATGTAGCATTACGTAACAACGTATAACGTTATGTAGCATTACGTAATGACGTATAACGTTATGTAGCATTACGTAACAACGTATAACGTTATGTAGCATTACTTCACAAAGTGTAACGTTATAGACTATTACGTAATGACGTATAACGTTATGTAGCATTACGCAACAACGTATAACGTTATGTAGCATTTCGTAACGACGTATAACGCTATATACTATTACGTAATGATGTACAACGTTATGTAGCATTACTTTACAACGTGTAACATTATATACTATTACGTAATGACGTATAACGTTATGTAGCATTACGTAATGACGTGTAACGTTATGTAGCACTACGTAATGACGTATAACGTTATGTAGCATTACGTAACAACGTATAACGTTATGTAGCATTACTTCACAAAGTGTAACGTTATAGACTATTACGCAATGACGTATAACGTTATGCAGAATTACGCAACAACGTATATCGTTATGTAGCATTACGTAACGACGTATAACGCTATATACTATTACGTAATGACGTATAACGTTATGTAGCATTACGTAACAGCGTATAACGTTGTATAATACTACGTAATGACGTATAACGTTATGTAGCATTACGTAACAACGTATAACGTTATGTAGCATTACGTAATGACGTATAACGTTATGTAGCATAACGTAACAACGTATAACGTTATGTAGCATTACGTAATGGCGTATAACGTTATGTAGCATTATGCAACGACGTATAACGTTATGCAGCATTACGTAACGACGTATAACGGTACATACTATTACGTAATGACGTATAACGTTATGTAGCATTACGTTATAACGTATAACGTTATCTACTATTACGTAATGACGTATAACGTTATATATTATTACCTAATGACGTATAACGTTATGTAGCATTACGTAACAGCGTATAACGTTGTATAATACTACGTAATGACGTATAACGTTATGTAGCATTACGTAACAACGTATAACGTTATGTAGCATTACGAACGACGTATAACGCTATATACTATTACGTAATGACGTATAACGTTATGTAGCATTACGTAACAACGTATAACGTTATGTACAATACGTTATAACGTATAACGTTATATACTATTACGTAGTGACGTATAACGCTATGTAGCATTACGTCACAACGTGTAACGTTATATACTATTACGTAATGACGTATAACGTTATGTAGCATTACGTAACAACGTATAACGTTATGTAGCATTACGTACCAACGTATAACTTCATGTAGCATTACGTAACGCCGTATAACGCTATATACTAGTACGTAATGACGTATAGCGTTATGTAGCATTACGTAACAACGTATAACGTTATGTAGTATTACGTAACGACGTATAACGTTATATAATACTACGTTATGACGTATAACGTTATGTAGTATTACGTAACGAGGTATAACGTTATGTACTATTACGTAATGACGTATAACGTTATGTAGCATTACGTAACAACGTATAACGTTATGTAGCATTACGTAACGACGTATAACGCTATATGCTATTACGTAATGACGTATAACGTTATATAGCATTATTTAACAACGTATAACGTTATGTAGCATTACGTTATAACGTATAACGTTATCTACTATTACGTAATGCCGTATAACGCTATATACTATTACGTAATGACGTATAACGTTATATACTATTACGTAATGACGTATAACGTTATGTAGCATTACGTAACAACGTATAACGTTATGTAGTATTACGTAACGACGTATAATGTTATATAATACTACGTAATGACGTATAACGTTATGTAGTATTACGTAACGAGGTATAACGTTATGTACTATTACGTAATGACGTATAACGTTATGTAGCATTACGTAACAACGTATAACGTTATGTAGTATTACGTAACGACGTATAATGTTATATAATACTACGTAATGACGTAAAACGTTATGTAGTATTACGTAACGAGGTATAACGTTATGTACTATTACGTAATGACGTATAACGTTATGTAGCATTACGTAACAACGTATAACGTTATGTAGTATTACGTAACGACGTATAATGTTATATAATACTACGTAATGACGTATAACGTTATGTAGCATTACGTAACAGCGTATAACGTTATATACTATTACGTAATGCCGTATAACGTTATCTTCCATTACGTAACAACGTATAACGTTATATAATATTACGTAATGACGTATAACGTTATATAATACTACGTAATAACGTATAACGCTATGTAGCATTACGTTACGACCTACAACGTCATATAATACTACGTAATGACGTATAACGTTATGTAGTATTACGTAACAGCGTATAACGTTGTATAATACTACGTAATGACGTATAACGTTATGTAGCATTACGTTACGACGTATAACGTTATATAATACTACGTAGTGACGTATAACGTTATGTAGCATTACGTAACAACGTATAACGTTATGTAGCATTACTTCACAACGTGTAACATTATATACTATTACGTAATGACGTATAACGTTATGTAGCATTACGTAATGACGTATAACGTTATGTAGCATTACGTAACAACGTATAACGTTATGTAGCATTACTTCACAAAGTGTAACGTTATAGACTATTACGTAATGACGTATAACGTTATGTAGCATTACGCAACAACGTATAACGTTATGTAGCATTTCGTAACGACGTATAACGCTATATACTATTACGTAATGACGTACAACGTTATGTAGCATTACTTTACAACGTGTAACATTATATACTATTCCGTAATGACGTATAACGTTATGTAGCATTACGTAATGACGTGTAACGTTATGTAGCATTACGTAACAACGTATAACGTTATGTAGCATTACTTCACAAAGTGTAACGTTATAGACTATTACGCAATGACGTATAACGTTATGCAGAATTACGCAACAACGTATATCGTTATGTAGCATTACGTAACGACGTATAACGCTATATACTATTACGTAATGACGTATAACGTTATGTAGCATTACGTAATGACGTGTAACGTTATGTAGCATTACGTAACAACGTATAACGTTATGTAGCGTTACTTCACAACGTGTAACATTATATACTATTACGTAATGACGTATAACGTTATGTAGCATTACGTAACAACGTATAACGTTATGTAGCATTACGTAACGACGTATAACGCTATATGCTATTACGTAATGACGTATAACGTTATGTAGCATTACGTAACAACGTATAACGTTATGTAGCATTACGTTACGACGTATAACGTTATATACTATTACGTCATGACGTATAACGTTATGTAGCATTACGTAACGACGTATAACGTTATGTAGCATTACGTCACAACGTGTAACATTATATACTATTACGTAATGACGTATAACGTTATATAGCATTATTTAACAACGTATAACCTTATATAGCATTACGTAACCACGAATAACGTTATATAATACTACGTAATGCCGTATAACGCTATGTAGCATTACGTAACAACGTATAACGTTATATAATAATACGTTAGGACATATAATGTTATGTAGCATTACTTCACAACGTGTAACGTTATATACTATTACGCAATGACGTATAACGTTATGTAGCATTACGTAACCACGAATACTGTTATATAATACTACGTAATGACGTATAACGTTATGTAGCATTACGTTATAACGTATAACGTTATCTACTATTACGTAATGACGTATAACGTTATATACTATTACGCAATGACGTATAACGTTATGTAGCATTACGTAACCACGAATACTGTTATATAATACTACGTAATGACGTATAACGTTATGTAGCATTACGTAACAACGTATAACGTTATGTAGCATTACGTAATGACGTATAACGTTATGTAGCATTACGTAACAACGTATAACGTTATGTAGCATTACTTCACAAAGTGTAACGTTATAGACTATTACGTAATGACGTATGACGTTATGTAGCATTACGCAACAACGTATAACGTTATGTAGCATTTCGTAACGACGTATAACGCTATATACTATTACGTAATGATGTACAACGTTATGTAGCATTACTTTACAACGTGTAACATTATATACTATTACGTAATGACGTATAACGTTATGTAGCATTACGTAATGACGTGTAACGTTATGTAGCACTACGTAATGACGTATAACGTTATGTAGCATTACGTAACAACGTATAACGTTGTGTAGCATTACTTCACAAAGTGTAACGTTATAGACTATTACGCAATGACGTATAACGTTATGCAGAATTACGCAACAACGTATATCGTTATGTAGCATTACGTAACGTCGTATAACGCTATATACTATTACGTAATGACGTATAACGTTATGTAGCATTACGTAACAGCGTATAACGTTGTATAATACTACGTAATGACGTATAACGTTATGTAGCATTACGTAACAACGTATAACGTTATGTAGCATTACGTAATGACGTATAACGTTATGTAGCATAACGTAACAACGTATAACGTTATGTAGCATTACGTAATGGCGTATAACGTTATGTAGCATTATGCAACGACGTATAACGTTATGTAGCATTACGTAACGACGTATAACGGTACATACTATTACGTAATGACGTATAACGTTATGTAGCATTACGTTATAACGTATAACGTTATCTACTATTACGTAATGACGTATAACGTTATATATTATTACCTAATGACGTATAACGTTATGTAGCATTACGTAACAGCGTATAACGTTGTATAATACTACGTAATGACGTATAACGTTATGTAGCATTACGTAACAACGTATAACGTTATGTAGCATTACGAACGACGTATAACGCTATATACTATTACGTAATGACGTATAACGTTATGTAGCATTACGTAACAACGTATAACGTTATGTACAATACGTTATAACGTATAACGTTATATACTATTACGTAGTGACGTATAACGCTATGTAGCATTACGTCACAACGTGTAACGTTATATACTATTACGTAATGACGTATAACGTTATGTAGCATTACGTAACAACGTATAACGTTATGTAGCATTACGTACCAACGTATAACTTCATGTAGCATTACGTAACGCCGTATAACGCTATATACTAGTACGTAATGACGTATAGCGTTATGTAGCATTACGTAACAACGTATAACGTTATGTAGTATTACGTAACGACGTATAACGTTATATAATACTACGTTATGACGTATAACGTTATGTAGTATTACGTAACGAGGTATAACGTTATGTACTATTACGTAATGACGTATAACGTTATATAGCATTATTTAACAACGTATAACGTTATGTAGCATTACGTTATAACGTATAACGTTATCTACTATTACGTAATGCCGTATAACGCTATATACTATTACGTAATGACGTATAACGTTATATACTATTACGTAATGACGTATAACGTTATGTAGCATTACGTAACAACGTATAACGTTATGTAGTATTACGTAACGACGTATAATGTTATATAATACTACGTAATGACGTATAACGTTATGTAGTATTACGTAACGAGGTATAACGTTATGTACTATTACGTAATGACGTATAAAGTTATGTAGCATTACGTAACAACGTATAACGTTATGTAGTATTACGTAACGACGTATAATGTTATATAATACTACGTAATGACGTATAACGTTATGTAGTATTACGTAACGAGGTATAACGTTATGTACTATTACGTAATGACGTATAACGTTATGTAGCATTACGTAACAACGTATAACGTTATGTAGTATTACGTAACGACGTATAATGTTATATAATACTACGTAATGACGTATAACGTTATGTAGCATTACGTAACAGCGTATAACGTTATATACTATTACGTAATGCCGTATAACGTTATCTTCCATTACGTAACAACGTATAACGTTATGTAGCATTACGTTACGACGTATAACGTTATATACTATTACCTAATTATGTATAACGTTATGTAGCATTACGTAACAACGCATTACGTAATGACGTATAACGTTATGTAGCATAACGTAACAACGTATAACGTTATGTAGCATTACGTAATGGCGTATAACGTTATGTAGCATTATGCAACAACGTATAACGTTATGTAGCATTACGTAACGACGTATAACGGTACATACTATTACGTAATGACGTATAACGTTATGTAGCATTACGTTATAACGTATAACGTTATCTACTATTACGTAATGACGTATAACGTTATATACTATTACCTAATGACGTATAACGTTATGTAGCATTACGTAACAGCGTATAACGTTGTATAATACTACGTAATGACGTATAACGTTATGTAGCATTACGTAACAACGTATAACGTTATGTAGCATTACGAACGACGTATAACGCTATATACTATTACGTAATGACGTATAACGTTATGTAGCATTACGTAACAACGTATAACGTTATGTACAATACGTTATAACGTATAACGTTATATACTATTACGTAATGACGTATAACGTTATGTAGCATTACGTAACAGCGTATAACGTTATGTAGAATTACGTTATAACGTTTAACGTTATCTACTATTACGTAATGACGTATAACGTTATATATTATTACCTAATGACGTATAACGTTATGTAGCATTACGTAACAGCGTATAACGTTGTATAATACTACGTAATGACGTATAACGCTATGTAGCATTACGTAACAACGTGTAACGTTATATACTATTACGTAATGACGTATAACGTTATGTAGCATTACGTAACAGCGTATAACGTTATGTAGCATTACGTTATAACGTATAACGTTATCTTCCATTACGTAACAACGTATAACGTTATATACTATTACGTAATGACGTATAACGTTATGTAGCATTACGTAACAACGTATAACGTTATGTAGTATTACGTACCAACGTATAACTTCATGTAGCATTACGTAACGCCGTATAACGCTATATACTAGTACGTAATGACGTATAGCGTTATGTAGCATTACGTAACAACGTATAACGTTATGTAGTATTACGTAACGACGTATAACGTTATATAATACTACGTTATGACGTATAACGTTATGTAGTATTACGTAACGAGGTATAACGTTATGTACTATTACGTAATGACGTATAACGTTATATAGCATTATTTAACAACGTATAACGTTATGTAGCATTACGTTATAACGTATAACGTTATCTACTATTACGTAATGCCGTATAACGCTATATACTATTACGTAATGACGTATAACGTTATATACTATTACGTAATGACGTATAACGTTATGTAGCATTACGTAACAACGTATAACGTTATGTAGTATTACGTAACGACGTATAATGTTATATAATACTACGTAATGACGTATAACGTTATGTAGTATTACGTAACGAGGTATAACGTTATGTACTATTACGTAATGACGTATAAAGTTATGTAGCATTACGTAACAACGTATAACGTTATGTAGTATTACGTAACGACGTATAATGTTATATAATACTACGTAATGACGTATAACGTTATGTAGTATTACGTAACGAGGTATAACGTTATGTACTATTACGTAATGACGTATAACGTTATGTAGCATTACGTAACAACGTATAACGTTATGTAGTATTACGTAACGACGTATAATGTTATATAATACTACGTAATGACGTATAACGTTATGTAGCATTACGTAACAGCGTATAACGTTATATACTATTACGTAATGCCGTATAACGTTATCTTCCATTACGTAACAACGTATAACGTTATGTAGCATTACGTTACGACGTATAACGTTATATACTATTACCTAATTATGTATAACGTTATGTAGCATTACGTAACAACGCATTACGTAATGACGTATAACGTTATGTAGCATAACGTAACAACGTATAACGTTATGTAGCATTACGTAATGGCGTATAACGTTATGTAGCATTATGCAACAACGTATAACGTTATGTAGCATTACGTAACGACGTATAACGGTACATACTATTACGTAATGACGTATAACGTTATGTAGCATTACGTTATAACGTATAACGTTATCTACTATTACGTAATGACGTATAACGTTATATACTATTACCTAATGACGTATAACGTTATGTAGCATTACGTAACAGCGTATAACGTTGTATAATACTACGTAATGACGTATAACGTTATGTAGCATTACGTAACAACGTATAACGTTATGTAGCATTACGAACGACGTATAACGCTATATACTATTACGTAATGACGTATAACGTTATGTAGCATTACGTAACAACGTATAACGTTATGTACAATACGTTATAACGTATAACGTTATATACTATTACGTAATGACGTATAACGTTATGTAGCATTACGTAACAGCGTATAACGTTATGTAGAATTACGTTATAACGTTTAACGTTATCTACTATTACGTAATGACGTATAACGTTATATATTATTACCTAATGACGTATAACGTTATGTAGCATTACGTAACAGCGTATAACGTTGTATAATACTACGTAATGACGTATAACGCTATGTAGCATTACGTAACAACGTGTAACGTTATATACTATTACGTAATGACGTATAACGTTATGTAGCATTACGTAACAGCGTATAACGTTATGTAGCATTACGTTATAACGTATAACGTTATCTTCCATTACGTAACAACGTATAACGTTATATACTATTACGTAATGACGTATAACGTTATGTAGCATTACGTAACAGCGTATAACGTTATATAATACTACGTAATGACGTATAACGTTATGTAGCATTACATACCAACGTATAACGTTATGTAGCATTACGTAACAGCGTATAACGTTATATAATACTACGTAATGACGTATAACGTTATGTAGCATTACATAACAACGTATAACGTTATCTACTATTACGTAATGACGTATAACGTTATATATTATTACCTAATGACGTATAAAGTTATGTAGCATAACGTAACAGCGTATAGCGTTATATAATACTACGTTATGACGTATAACGTTATGTAGTATTACGTAACGACGTATAACGTTATGTACTATTACGTAATGACGTATAACGTTATGTAGCATTACGTAATAACGTATAACGTTATGTAGCATTACGTAACGACATATAACGCTATATGCTATTACGTAATGACGTATAACGTTATATAGCATTATTTAACAACGTATAACGTTATGTAGCATTACGTTATAACGTATAACGTTATATACTATTACGTAATGACGTATAACGTTATATAGCATTACGTAACGACGTATAATGCTATATACTATTACGTAATGACGTATAACGTTATATACTATTACGTAATGACGTATAACGTTATGTAGCATTACGTAACAACGTATAATGTTATGTAGTATTACGTAACGACGTATAATGTTATATAATACTACGTAATGACGTATAACGTTATGTAGCATTACGTAACAGCGTATAACGTTATATAATACTACGTAATGACGTATAACGTTATGTAGCATTACGTAACAACGTATAACGTTATGTAGCATCACGTAACGACGTATAACGCTATATGCTATTACGTAATGACGTATAACGTTATATAGCATTATTTAACAACGTATAACGTTATGTAGCATTACGTTATAACGTATAACGTTATCTACTATTACGTAATGCCGTATAACGTTATGTAGCATTACGTACCAACGTATAACGTTATATAATAATACGTTAGGACGTATAATGTTATGTAGCATTACTTAACAACGTATAACGTTATATACTATTACGCAATGACGTATAACGTTATGTAGCATTACGTAACGACGTATAACGCTATATGCTATTACGTAATGACGTATAACGTTATATAGCATTATTTAACAACGTATAACGTTATGTAGCATTACGTTATAACGTATAACGTTATATACTATTACGTAATGACGTATAACGTTATGTAGCATTACGTAACGACGTATAACGCTATATACTAT
Organism: Bombus muscorum; assembly: GCA_963971185.1. Classification (NCBI taxonomy): domain Eukaryota; kingdom Metazoa; phylum Arthropoda; class Insecta; order Hymenoptera; family Apidae; genus Bombus; species Bombus muscorum. The sequence continues at coordinate 10,335,887 of OZ020139.1, read as the reverse complement.
TACGTAATGACGTATAACGTTATATACTATTACGTAATGACGTATAACGTTATGTAGCATTACGTAACAACGTATAACGTTATGTAGTATTACGTAACGACGTATAATGTTATATAATACTACGTAATGACGTATAACGTTATGTAGCATTACGTAACAGCGTATAACGTTATATAATACTACGTAATGACGTATAACGTTATGTAGCATTACGTAACAACGTATAACGTTATGTAGTATTAAGTAACAACGTATAACGTTGTGTACTATTACGTAATGACGTATAACGTTATGTAGCAATACGTAACAGCGTATAACAGTTATCTTCCATTACGTAACAACGTATAACGTTATATAATATTACGTAATGACGTGTAACGTTATATAGCATTATTTAACAACGTATAACGTTATGTAGCATTACGTTATAACGTATAACGTTATATACTATTACGTAATGACGTATAACGTTATGTAGCATTACGTAACGACGTATAATGCTATATACTATTACGTAATGACGTATAACGTTATATACTATTACGTAATGACGTATAACGTTATGTAGCATTACGTAACAACGTATAACGTTATGTAGTATTACGTAACGACGTATAATGTTATATAATACTACGTAATGGCGTATAACGTTACGTAGCATTACGAAACAGCGTATAACGTTATATAATACTACGTAATGACGTATAACGTTATGTAGCATTACGTAACAACGTATAACGTTATGTAGTATTACGTAACAACGTATAACGTTGTGTACTATTACGTAATGACGTATAACGTTATGTAGCAATACGTAACAGCGTATAACGTTATCTTCCATTACGTAACAACGTATAACGTTATATAATATTACGTAATGACGTATAACGTTATGTAGCATTACGTAACGACGTATAACGTTATATACTATTACGTAACAACGTATAACGTTATGTAGTATTACGTAACGACGTATAACGCTATACACTATTACGTAATGACGTATAACTTTATGTAGCATAATGTTACAGCGTATAACGTTATGTAGCATTACGTTATAACGTATAACGTTATCTTCCATTACGTAACAACGTATAACGTTATATACTATTACGTAATGCCGTATAACGTTATCTTCCATTACGTAACAACGTATAACGTTATATACTATTACGTAATGACGTATAACGTTATGTAGTATTTCGTAACGACGTATAACGTTATATACGAGGGTGACTCAAATATAAACGAGACTTTATTTTTAAAATAATTTTATTCAGTGAAATAACATAGCCAAGCACATATTATTTTTCAACATAGTCTCCTGCTTTGGAAATGCATTTTTCCCAGCGGATTGGGAGATTTTTGATCCCAGCATCGTAAAAAGAAGAGTGCTGTGTCAGAAGCCAATTGCGCACAAAGGCCTCCACCGCCGCGTCGTCTTGGAATCGTTGTCCTCCTAGTGCTTCTTTAAGCGGTCCGAAGAGATGGAAATCGCAGGGCGATAGGTCAGGACTGTAGGGAGGATAATCAAGTGGAGTCCACCTTATTTCCTCTAATGTTGTGCAGGTTAGAGCTGCTGACGTCTCGAATCGGTTGGTTACGCCTTTTCGAACGATAGGCAACCTTTGCCTCCCTCAAAAGCTCACAGTAATAAGCAGCATTTATTGTGCGACGCTCATGCAAAAAATCAATGTGCAAAACGCCACGCCGGTCGAAAAAAACGTGCGAATGTTCTCCTCCGTAATGCTGGTTCGAGGACGACGATCATGTTCCACATTTTCAACCAGTTCACGTCCTTCCTTGAACTTCTTATGCCAGGCAAACACGCGAGCCCTTGACAGTGTCTGATCCCCGAACTGTGCAGTCAATCTTTGCAGAATTTCTATTGGTTTGACGCCTTCATGTGTGAGAAATTTAATAATAATGCGTTGCGCAACTGAGAGGTGTACTTGTTGCTCTGACATCTTGAATACTACCGCCAAACGTGTCTGAACTGGACAACGGCCTGCTCTCCCCACTCCTGACATCCCAACCAATGCACACTAGAAGCGGCCGCTCGCTCCCTTTAAATTTACGCGCTCAGAAACAAAAGTCTCGTTTAGATTTGAGTCACCCTCGTACTATTACCTAATTACGTATAACGTTATGTAGCATTACGTAAAACCGTATAACGTTATGTAGCATTACGTTACGACGTATAACGTTATATACTATTACCTAATTATGTATAACGTTATGTAGCATTACGTAACAACGCATTACGTAATGACGTATAACGTTATGTAGCATAACGTAACAACGTATAACGTTATGTAGCATTACGTAATGGCGTATAACGTTATGTAGCATTATGCAACAACGTATAACGTTATGTAGCATTACGTAACGACGTATAACGGTACATACTATTACGTAATGACGTATAACGTTATGTAGCATTACGTTATAACGTATAACGTTATCTACTATTACGTAATGACGTATAACGTTATATACTATTACCTAATGACGTATAACGTTATGTAGCATTACGTAACAGCGTATAACGTTGTATAATACTACGTAATGACGTATAACGTTATGTAGCATTACGTAACAACGTATAACGTTATGTAGCATTACGAACGACGTATAACGCTATATACTATTACGTAATGACGTATAACGTTATGTAGCATTACGTAACAACGTATAACGTTATGTACAATACGTTATAACGTATAACGTTATATACTATTACGTAATGACGTATAACGTTATGTAGCATTACGTAACAGCGTATAACGTTATGTAGAATTACGTTATAACGTTTAACGTTATCTACTATTACGTAATGACGTATAACGTTATATATTATTACCTAATGACGTATAACGTTATGTAGCATTACGTAACAGCGTATAACGTTGTATAATACTACGTAATGACGTATAACGCTATGTAGCATTACGTAACAACGTGTAACGTTATATACTATTACGTAATGACGTATAACGTTATGTAGCATTACGTAACAGCGTATAACGTTATGTAGCATTACGTTATAACGTATAACGTTATCTTCCATTACGTAACAACGTATAACGTTATATACTATTACGTAATGACGTATAACGTTATGTAGCATTACGTAACAGCGTATAACGTTATATAATACTACGTAATGACGTATAACGTTATGTAGCATTACATAACAACGTATAACGTTATGTAGCATTACGTAACAGCGTATAACGTTATATAATACTACGTAATGACGTATAACGTTATGTAGCATTACATAACAACGTATAACGTTATCTACTATTACGTAATGACGTATAACGTTATATATTATTACCTAATGACGTATAAAGTTATGTAGCATTACGTAACAGCGTATAGCGTTATATAATACTACGTTATGACGTATAACGTTATGTAGTATTACGTAACGACGTATAACGTTATGTACTATTACGTAATGACGTATAACGTTATGTAGCATTACGTAATAACGTATAACGTTATGTAGCATTACGTAACGACATATAACGCTATATGCTATTACGTAATGACGTATAACGTTATATAGCATTATTTAACAACGTATAACGTTATGTAGCATTACGTTATAACGTATAACGTTATATACTATTACGTAATGACGTATAACGTTATATAGCATTACGTAACGACGTATAATGCTATATACTATTACGTAATGACGTATAACGTTATATACTATTACGTAATGACGTATAACGTTATGTAGCATTACGTAACAACGTATAATGTTATGTAGTATTACGTAACGACGTATAATGTTATATAATACTACGTAATGACGTATAACGTTATGTAGCATTACGTAACAGCGTATAACGTTATATAATACTACGTAATGACGTATAACGTTATGTAGCATTACGTAACAACGTATAACGTTATGTAGCATCACGTAACGACGTATAACGCTATATGCTATTACGTAATGACGTATAACGTTATATAGCATTATTTAACAACGTATAACGTTATGTAGCATTACGTTATAACGTATAACGTTATCTACTATTACGTAATGCCGTATAACGTTATGTAGCATTACGTACCAACGTATAACGTTATATAATAATACGTTAGGACGTATAATGTTATGTAGCATTACTTAACAACGTATAACGTTATATACTATTACGCAATGACGTATAACGTTATGTAGCATTACGTAACGACGTATAACGCTATATGCTATTACGTAATGACGTATAACGTTATATAGCATTATTTAACAACGTATAACGTTATGTAGCATTACGTTATAACGTATAACGTTATATACTATTACGTAATGACGTATAACGTTATGTAGCAATACGTAACAGCGTATAACAGTTATCTTCCATTACGTAACAACGTATAACGTTATATAATATTACGTAATGACGTATAATGTTATATAATACTACGTAATGACGTATAACGTTATGTAGCATTACGTAACAGCGTATAACGTTATATAATACTACGTAATGACGTATAACGTTATGTAGCATTACGTAACAACGTATAACGTTATGTAGTATTAAGTAACAACGTATAACGTTGTGTACTATTACGTAATGACGTATAACGTTATGTAGCAATACGTAACAGCGTATAACAGTTATCTTCCATTACGTAACAACGTATAACGTTATATAATATTACGTAATGACGTGTAACGTTATATAGCATTATTTAACAACGTATAACGTTATGTAGCATTACGTTATAACGTATAACGTTATATACTATTACGTAATGACGTATAACGTTATGTAGCATTACGTAACGACGTATAACGCTATATACTATTACGTAATGACGTATAACGTTATATACTATTACGTAATGACGTATAACGTTATGTAGCATTACGTAACAACGTATAACGTTATGTAGTATTACGTAACGACGTATAATGTTATATAATACTACGTAATGACGTATAACGTTACGTAGCATTACGAAACAGCGTATAACGTTATATAATACTACGTAATGACGTATAACGTTATGTAGCATTACGTAACAACGTATAACGTTATGTAGTATTACGTAACAACGTATAACGTTGTGTACTATTACGTAATGACGTATAACGTTATGTAGCAATACGTAACAGCGTATAACGTTATCTTCCATTACGTAACAACGTATAACGTTATATAATATTACGTAATGACGTATAACGTTATGTAGCATTACGTAACGACGTATAACGTTATATACTATTACGTAACAACGTATAACGTTATGTAGTATTACGTAACGACGTATAACGCTATACACTATTACGTAATGACGTATAACGTTATGTAGCATAATGTTACAGCGTATAACGTTATGTAGCATTACGTTATAACGTATAACGTTATCTTCCATTACGTAACAACGTATAACGTTATATACTATTACGTAATGCCGTATAACGTTATCTTCCATTACGTAACAACGTATAACGTTATATACTATTACGTAATGACGTATAACGTTATGTAGTATTTCGTAACGACGTATAACGTTATATACTATTACCTAATTACGTATAACGTTATGTAGCATTACGTAAAACCGTATAACGTTATGTAGCATTACGTTACGACGTATAACGTTATATACTATTACCTAATTATGTATAACGTTATGTAGCATTACGTAACAACGCATTACGTAATGACGTAAAACGTTATGTAGCATAACGTAACAACGTATAACGTTATGTAGTATTATGCAACAACGTATAACGTTATGTAGCATTACGTAACGACGTATAACGGTACATACTATTACGTAATTACGTATAACGTTATGTAGCATTACGTTATAACGTATAACGTTATCTACTATTACGTAATGACGTATAACGTTATATATTATTACCTAATGACGTATAACGTTATGTAGCATTACGTAACAGCGTATAACGTTGTATAATACTACGTAATGACGTATAACGTTATGTAGCATTACGTAACAACGTATAACGTTATGTAGCATTACGAACGACGTATAACGCTATATACTGTTACGTAATGACGTATAACGTTATGTAGCATTACGTAACAACGTATAACGTTATGTACAATACGTTATAACGTATAACGTTATATACTATTACGTAATGACGTATAACGTTATGTAGCATTACGTAACAGCGTATAGCGTTATGTAGAATTACGTTATAACGTATAACGTTATCTACTATTACGTAATGACGTATAACGTTATATATTATTACCTAATGACGTATAACGTTATGTAGCATTACGTAACAGCGTATAACGTTGTATAATACTACGTAATGACGTATAACGCTATGTAGCATTACGTCACAACGCGTAACGTTATATACTATTACGTAATGACGTATAACGTTATGTAGCATTACGTAACAGCGTATAACGTTATGTAGCATTACGTTATAACGTATAACGTTATCTTCCATTACGTAACAACGTATAACGTTATATACTATTACGTAATGACGTATAACGTTATGTAGCATTACGTAACAGCGTATAACGTTATATAATACTACGTAATGACGTATAACGTTATGTAGCATTACATAACAACGTATAACGTTATCTACTATTACGTAATGACGTATAACGTTATATATTATTACCTAATGACGTATAACGTTATGTAGCATTACGTAACAGCGTATAACGTTATATAATACTACGTTATGACGTATAACGTTATATATTATTACCTAATGACGTATAACGTTATGTAGCATTACGTAACAGCGTATAACGTTGTATAATACTACGTAATGACGTATAACGTTATGTAGCATTACGTAACAACGTATAACGTTATGTAGCATTACGTAACGACATATAACGCTATATGCTATTACGTAATGACGTATAACGTTATATAGCATTATTTAACAACGTATAACGTTATGTAGCATTACGTTATAACGTATAACGTTATCTACTATTACGTAATGCCGTATAACGTTATGTAGCATTACGTACCAACGTATAACGTTATATAATAATACGTTAGGACGTATAATGTTATGTAGCATTACTTAACAACGTATAACGTTATATACTATTACGCAATGACGTATAACGTTATGTAGCATTACGTAACGACGTATAACGCTATATGCTATTACGTAATGACGTATAACGTTATATAGCATTATTTAACAACGTATAACGTTATGTAGCATTACGTTATAACGTATAACGTTATCTTCCATTACGTAACAACGTATAACGTTATATACTATTACGTAATGCCGTATAACGTTATCTTCCATTACGTAACAACGTATAACGTTATATACTATTACGTAATGACGTATAACGTTATGTAGTATTTCGTAACGACGTATAACGTTATATACTATTACCTAATTACGTATAACGTTATGTAGCATTACGTAACAACGTATAACGTTATGTAGCATTACGTTACGACGTATAACGTTATATACTATTACCTAATTATGTATAACGTTATGTAGCATTACGTAACAACGCATTACGTAATGACGTATAACGTTATGTAGCATAACGTAACAACGTATAACGTTATGTAGTATTATGCAACAACGTATAACGTTATGTAGCATTACGTAACGACGTATAACGGTACATACTATTACGTAATGACGTATAACGTTATGTAGCATTACGTTATGACGTATAACGTTATCTACTATTACGTAATGACGTATAACGTTATATATTATTACCTAATGACGTATAACGTTATGTAGCATTACGTAACAGCGTATAACGTTGTATAATACTACGTAATGACGTATAACGTTATGTAGCATTACGTAACAGCGTATAGCGTTATGTAGAATTACGTTATAACGTATAACGTTATCTACTATTACGTAATGACGTATAACGTTATATATTATTACCTAATGACGTATAACGTTATGTAGCATTACGTAACAGCGTATAACGTTGTATAATACTACGTAATGACGTATAACGCTATGTAGCATTACGTCACAACGCGTAACGTTATATACTATTACGTAATGACGTATAACGTTATGTAGCATTACGTAACAGCGTATAACGTTATGTAGCATTACGTTATAACGTATAACGTTATCTTCCATTACGTAACAACGTATAACGTTATATACTATTACGTAATGACGTATAACGTTATGTAGCATTACGTAACAGCGTATAACGTTATATAATACTACGTAATGACGTATAACGTTATGTAGCATTACATAACAACGTATAACGTTATCTACTATTACGTAATGACGTATAACGTTATATATTATTACCTAATGACGTATAACGTTATGTAGCATTACGTAACAGCGTATAACGTTATATAATACTACGTTATGACGTATAACGTTATGTAGTATTACGTAACGACGTATAACGTTATGTACTATTACGTAATGACGTATAACGTTATGTAGCATTACGTAACAACGTATAACGTTATGTAGCATTACGTAACGACATATAACGCTATATGCTATTACGTAATGACGTATAACGTTATATAGCATTATTTAACAACGTATAACGTTATGTAGCATTACGTTATAACGTATAACGTTATCTACTATTACGTAATGCCGTATAACGTTATGTAGCATTACGTACCAACGTATAACGTTATATAATAATACGTTAGGACGTATAATGTTATGTAGCATTACTTAACAACGTATAACGTTATATACTATTACGCAATGACGTATAACGTTATGTAGCATTACGTAACGACGTATAACGCTATATGCTATTACGTAATGACGTATAACGTTATATAGCATTATTTAACAACGTATAACGTTATGTAGCATTACGTTATAACGTATAACGTTATATACTATTACGTAATGACGTATAACGTTATGTAGCATTACGTAACGACGTATAATGCTATATACTATTACGTAATGACGTATAACGTTATATACTATTACGTAGTGACGTATAACGTTATGTAGCATTACGTAACAACGTATAACGTTATGTAGTATTACGTAACGACGTATAATGTTATATAATACTACGTAATGACGTATAACGTAATGTAGCATTACGTAACAGCGTATAACGTTATATAATACTACGTAATGACGTATAACGTTATGTAGCATTACGTAACAACGTATAACGTTATGTAGTATTACGTAACAACGTATAACGTTGTGTACTATTACGTAATGCCGTATAACGTTATGTAGCATTACGTACCAACGTATAACGTTATATAATAATACGTTAGGACGTATAATGTTATGTAGCATTACTTAACAACGTATAACGTTATATACTATTACGCAATGACGTATAACGTTATGTAGCATTACGTAACGACGTATAACGCTATATGCTATTACGTAATGACGTATAACGTTATATAGCATTATTTAACAATGTATAACGTTATGTAGCATTACGTTATAACGTATAACGTTATATACTCTTACGTAATGACGTATAACGTTATGTAGCATTACGTAACGACGTATAACGCTATATACTATTACGTAATGACGTATAACGTTATGTAGCATTACGTAACAACGTATAACGTTATGTAGTATTACGTAACGACGTATAATGTTATATAATACTACGTAATGACGTATAACGTTATGTAGCATTACGTAACAGCGTATAACGTTATATAATACTACGTAATGACGTATAACGTTATGTAGCATTACGTAACAACGTATAACATTATGTAGTATTACGTAACAACGTATAACGTTGTGTACTATTACGTAATGACGTATAACGTTATGTAGCAATACGTAACAGCGTATAACGTTATCTTCCATTACGTAACAACGTATAACGTTATATAATATTACGTAATAACGTATAACGTTATGTAGCATTACGTAACGACGTATAACGTTATATACTATTACGTAACAACGTATAACGTTATGTAGTATTACGTAACGACGTATAACGCTATATACTATTACGTAATGACGTATAACGTTATGTAGCATAACGTTACAGCGTATAACGTTATGTAGCATTACGTTATAACGTATAACGTTATCTTCCATTACGTAACAACGTATAACGTTATATACTATTACGTAATGCCGTATAACGTTATCTTCCATTACGTAACAACGTATAACGTTATGTAGTATTACGTAACAACGTATAACGTTATCTACTATTACGTAATGCCGAATAACGTTATGTAGCATTACGTACCAACGTATAACGTTATATAATAATACGTTAGGACGTATAATGTTATGTAGCATTACTTAACAACGTATAACGTTATATACTATTACGCAATGACGTATAACGTTATGTAGCATTACGTAACGACGTATAACGCTATATGCTATTACGTAATGACGTATAACGTTATATAGCATTATTTAACAACGTATAACGTTATGTAGCATTACGTTATAACGTATAACGTTATATACTATTACGTAATGACGTATAACGTTATGTAGCATTACGTAACGACGTATAACGCTATATACTATTACGTAATGACGTATAACGTTATATACTATTACGTAATGACGTATAACGTTATGTAGCATTACGTAACAACGTATAACGTTATGTAGTATTACGTAACGACGTATAATGTTATATAATACTACGTAATGACGTATAACGTTATGTAGCATTACGTAACATCGTATAACGTTATATAATACTACGTAATGACGTATAACGTTATGTAGCATTACGTAACAACGTATAACGTTATGTAGTATTACGTAACAACGTATAACGTTGTGTACTATTACGTAATGACGTATAACGTTATGTAGCAATACGTAACAGCGTATAACAGTTATCTTCCATTACGTAACAACGTATAACGTTATATAATATTACGTAATGACGTATAACGTTATATAGCATTATTTAACAACGTATAACGTTATGTAGCATTACGTTATAACGTATAACGTTATATACTATTACGTAATGACGTATAACGTTATGTAGCATTACGTAACGACTTATAACGCTATATACTATTACGTAATGACGTATAACGTTATATACTATTACGTAATGACGTATAACGTTATGTAGCATTACGTAACAACGTATAACGTTATGTAGTATTACGTAACGACGTATAATGTTATATAATACTACGTAATGACGTATAACGTTACGTAGCATTACGTAACAGCGTATAACGTTATATAATACTACGTAATGACGTATAACGTTATGTAGCATTACGTAACAACGTATAACGTTATGTAGTATTACGTAACAACGTATAACGTTGTGTACTATTACGTAATGACGTATAACGTTATGTAGCAATACGTAACAGCGTATAACGTTATCTTCCATTACGTAACAACGTATAACGTTATATAATATTACGTAATGACGTATAACGTTATGTAGCATTACGTAACGACGTATAACGTTATATACTATTACGTAACAACGTATAACGTTATGTAGTATTACGTAACGACGTATAACGCTATACACTATTACGTAATGACGTATAACGTTATGTAGCATAATGTTACAGCGTATAACGTTATGTAGCATTACGTTATAACGTATAACGTTATCTTCCATTACGTAACAACGTATAACGTTATATACTATTACGTAATGCCGTATAACGTTATCTTCCATTACGTAACAACGTATAACGTTATGTACTATTACGTAATGACGTATAACGTTATGTAGTATTTCGTAACGACGTATAACGTTATATACTATTACCTAATTACGTATAACGTTATGTAGCATTACGTAAAACCGTATAACGTTATGTAGCATTACGTTACGACGTATAACGTTATATACTATTACCTAATTATGTATAACGTTATGTAGCATTACGTAACAACGCATTACGTAATGACGTATAACGTTATGTAGCATAACGTAACAACGTATAACGTTATGTAGTATTATGCAACAACGTATAACGTTATGTAGCATTACGTAACGACGTATAACGGTACATACTATTACGTAATTACGTATAACGTTATGTAGCATTACGTTATAACGTATAACGTTATCTACTATTACGTAATGACGTATAACGTTATATATTATTACCTAATGACGTATAACGTTATGTAGCATTACGTAACAGCGTATAACGTTGTATAATACTACGTAATGACGTATAACGTTATGTAGCATTACGTAACAACGTATAACGTTATGTAGCATTACGAACGACGTATAACGCTATATACTGTTACGTAATGACGTATAACGTTATGTAGCATTACGTAACAACGTATAACGTTATGTACAATACGTTATAACGTATAACGTTATATACTATTACGTAATGACGTATAACGTTATGTAGCATTACGTAACAGCGTATAGCGTTATGTAGAATTACGTTATAACGTATAACGTTATCTACTATTACGTAATGACGTATAACGTTATATATTATTACCTAATGACGTATAACGTTATGTAGCATTACGTAACAGCGTATAACGTTGTATAATACTACGTAATGACGTATAACGCTATGTAGCATTACGTCACAACGCGTAACGTTATATACTATTACGTAATGACGTTTAACGTTATGTAGCATTACGTAACAGCGTATAACGTTATGTAGCATTACGTTATAACGTATAACGTTATCTTCCATTACGTAACAACGTATAACGTTATATACTATTACGTAATGACGTATAACGTTATGTAGCATTACGTAACAGCGTATAACGTTATATAATACTACGTAATGACGTATAACGTTATGTAGCATTACATAACAACGTATAACGTTATCTACTATTACGTAATGACGTATAACGTTATATATTATTACCTAATGACGTATAACGTTATGTAGCATTACGTAACAGCGTATAACGTTATATAATACTACGTTATGACGTATAACGTTATGTAGTATTACGTAACGACGTATAACGTTATGTACTATTACGTAATGACGTATAACGTTATGTAGCATTACGTAACAACGTATAACGTTATGTAGCATTACGTAACGACATATAACGCTATATGCTATTACGTAATGACGTATAACGTTATATAGCATTATTTAACAACGTATAACGTTATGTAGCATTACGTTATAACGTATAACGTTATCTACTATTACGTAATGCCGTATAACGTTATGTAGCATTACGTACCAACGTATAACGTTATATAATAATACGTTAGGACGTATAATGTTATGTAGCATTACTTAACAACGTATAACGTTATATACTATTACGCAATGACGTATAACGTTATGTAGCATTACGTAACGACGTATAACGCTATATGCTATTACGTAATGACGTATAACGTTATATAGCATTATTTAACAACGTATAACGTTATGTAGCATTACGTTATAACGTATAACGTTATCTTCCATTACGTAACAACGTATAACGTTATATACTATTACGTAATGCCGTATAACGTTATCTTCCATTACGTAACAACGTATAACGTTATATACTATTACGTAATGACGTATAACGTTATGTAGTATTTCGTAACGACGTATAACGTTATATACTATTACCTAATTACGTATAACGTTATGTAGCATTACGTAACAACGTATAACGTTATGTAGCATTACGTTACGACGTATAACGTTATATACTATTACCTAATTATGTATAACGTTATGTAGCATTACGTAACAACGCATTACGTAATGACGTATAACGTTATGTAGCATAACGTAACAACGTATAACGTTATGTAGTATTATGCAACAACATATAACGTTATGTAGCATTACGTAACGACGTATAACGGTACATACTATTACGTAATGACGTATAACGTTATGTAGCATTACGTTATGACGTATAACGTTATCTACTATTACGTAATGACGTATAACGTTATATATTATTACCTAATGACGTATAACGTTATGTAGCATTACGTAACAGCGTATAACGTTGTATAATACTACGTAATGACGTATAACGTTATGTAGCATTACGTAACAACGTATAACGTTATGTAGCATTACGAACGACGTATAACGCTATATACTGTTACGTAATGACGTATAACGTTATGTAGCATTACGTAACAACGTATAACGTTATGTAGCATTACGTAACGACATATAACGCTATATGCTATTACGTAATGACGTATAACGTTATATAGCATTATTTAACAACGTATAACGTTATGTAGCATTACGTTATAACGTATAACGTTATCTACTATTACGTAATGCCGTATAACGTTATGTAGCATTACGTACCAACGTATAACGTTATATAATAATACGTTAGGGCGTATAATGTTATGTAGCATTACTTAACAACGTATAACGTTATATACTATTACGCAATGACGTATAACGTTATGTAGCATTACGTACCAACGTATAACGTTATATAATAATACGTTAGGACGTATAATGTTATGTAGCATTACTTAACAACGTATAACGTTATATACTATTACGTAATGCCGTATAACGTTATCTTCCATTACGTAACAACGTATAACGTTATGTACTATTACGTAATGACGTATAACGTTATGTAGTATTTCGTAACGACGTATAACGTTATATACTATTACCTAATTACGTATAACGTTATGTAGCATTACGTAAAACCGTATAACGTTATGTAGCATTACGTTACGACGTATAACGTTATATACTATTACCTAATTATGTATAACGTTATGTAGCATTACGTAACAACGCATTACGTAATGACGTATAACGTTATGTAGCATAACGTAACAACGTATAACGTTATGTAGTATTATGCAACAACGTATAACGTTATGTAGCATTACGTAACGACGTATAACGGTACATACTATTACGTAATTACGTATAACGTTATGTAGCATTACGTTATAACGTATAACGTTATCTACTATTACGTAATGACGTATAACGTTATATATTATTACCTAATGACGTATAACGTTATGTAGCATTACGTAACAGCGTATAACGTTGTATAATACTACGTAATGACGTATAACGTTATGTAGCATTACGTAACAACGTATAACGTTATGTAGCATTACGAACGACGTATAACGCTATATACTGTTACGTAATGACGTATAACGTTATGTAGCATTACGTAACAACGTATAACGTTATGTACAATACGTTATAACGTATAACGTTATATACTATTACGTAATGACGTATAACGTTATGTAGCATTACGTAACAGCGTATAGCGTTATGTAGAATTACGTTATAACGTATAACGTTATCTACTATTACGTAATGACGTATAACGTTATATATTATTACCTAATGACGTATAACGTTATGTAGCATTACGTAACAGCGTATAACGTTGTATAATACTACGTAATGACGTATAACGCTATGTAGCATTACGTCACAACGCGTAACGTTATATACTATTACGTAATGACGTTTAACGTTATGTAGCATTACGTAACAGCGTATAACGTTATGTAGCATTACGTTATAACGTATAACGTTATCTTCCATTACGTAACAACGTATAACGTTATATACTATTACGTAATGACGTATAACGTTATGTAGCATTACGTAACAGCGTATAACGTTATATAATACTACGTAATGACGTATAACGTTATGTAGCATTACATAACAACGTATAACGTTATCTACTATTACGTAATGACGTATAACGTTATATATTATTACCTAATGACGTATAACGTTATGTAGCATTACGTAACAGCGTATAACGTTATATAATACTACGTTATGACGTATAACGTTATGTAGTATTACGTAACGACGTATAACGTTATGTACTATTACGTAATGACGTATAACGTTATGTAGCATTACGTAACAACGTATAACGTTATGTAGCATTACGTAACGACATATAACGCTATATGCTATTACGTAATGACGTATAACGTTATATAGCATTATTTAACAACGTATAACGTTATGTAGCATTACGTTATAACGTATAACGTTATCTACTATTACGTAATGCCGTATAACGTTATGTAGCATTACGTACCAACGTATAACGTTATATAATAATACGTTAGGACGTATAATGTTATGTAGCATTACTTAACAACGTATAACGTTATATACTATTACGCAATGACGTATAACGTTATGTAGCATTACGTAACGACGTATAACGCTATATGCTATTACGTAATGACGTATAACGTTATATAGCATTATTTAACAACGTATAACGTTATGTAGCATTACGTTATAACGTATAACGTTATCTTCCATTACGTAACAACGTATAACGTTATATACTATTACGTAATGCCGTATAACGTTATCTTCCATTACGTAACAACGTATAACGTTATATACTATTACGTAATGACGTATAACGTTATGTAGTATTTCGTAACGACGTATAACGTTATATACTATTACCTAATTACGTATAACGTTATGTAGCATTACGTAACAACGTATAACGTTATGTAGCATTACGTTACGACGTATAACGTTATATACTATTACCTAATTATGTATAACGTTATGTAGCATTACGTAACAACGCATTACGTAATGACGTATAACGTTATGTAGCATAACGTAACAACGTATAACGTTATGTAGTATTATGCAACAACGTATAACGTTATGTAGCATTACGTAACGACGTATAACGGTACATACTATTACGTAATGACGTATAACGTTATGTAGCATTACGTTATGACGTATAACGTTATCTACTATTACGTAATGACGTATAACGTTATATATTATTACCTAATGACGTATAACGTTATGTAGCATTACGTAACAGCGTATAACGTTGTATAATACTACGTAATGACGTATAACGTTATGTAGCATTACGTAACAACGTATAACGTTATGTAGCATTACGAACGACGTATAACGCTATATACTGTTACGTAATGACGTATAACGTTATGTAGCATTACGTAACAACGTATAACGTTATGTACAATACGTTATAACGTATAACGTTATATACTATTACGTAATGACGTATAACGTTATGTAGCATTACGTAACAGCGTATAACGTTATGTAGAATTACGTTATAACGTATAACGTTATCTACTATTACGTAATGACGTATAACGTTATATATTATTACCTAATGACGTATAACGTTATGTAGCATTACGTAACAGCGTATAACGTTGTATAATACTACGTAATGACGTATAACGCTATGTAGCATTACGTCACAACGCGTAACGTTATATACTATTACGTAATGACGTATAACGTTATGTAGCATTACGTAACAGCGTATAACGTTATGTAGCATTACGTTATAACGTATAACGTTATCTTCCATTACGTAACAACGTATAACGTTATATACTATTACGTAATGACGTATAACGTTATGTAGCATTACGTAACAGCGTATAACGTTATATAATACTACGTAATGACGTATAACGTTATGTAGCATTACATAACAACGTATAACGTTATCTACTATTACGTAATGACGTATAACGTTATATATTATTACCTAATGACGTATAACGTTATGTAGCATTACGTAACAGCGTATAACGTTATATAATACTACGTTATGACGTATAACGTTATGTAGTATTACGTAACGACGTATAACGTTATGTACTATTACGTAATGACGTATAACGTTATGTAGCATTACGTAACAACGTATAACGTTATGTAGCATTACGTAACGACATATAACGCTATATGCTATTACGTAATGACGTATAACGTTATATAGCATTATTTAACAACGTATAACGTTATGTAGCATTACGTTATAACGTATAACGTTATCTACTATTACGTAATGCCGTATAACGTTATGTAGCATTACGTACCAACGTATAACGTTATATAATAATACGTTAGGACGTATAATGTTATGTAGCATTACTTAACAACGTATAACGTTATATACTATTACGCAATGACGTATAACGTTATGTAGCATTACGTAACGACGTATAACGCTATATGCTATTACGTAATGACGTATAACGTTATATAGCATTATTTAACAACGTATAACGTTATGTAGCATTACGTTATAACGTATAACGTTATATACTATTACGTAATGACGTATAACGTTATGTAGCATTACGTAACGACGTATAATGCTATATACTATTACGTAATGACGTATAACGTTATATACTATTACGTAGTGACGTATAACGTTATGTAGCATTACGTAACAACGTATAACGTTATGTAGTATTACGTAACGACGTATAATGTTATATAATACTACGTAATGACGTATAACGTTATGTAGCATTACGTAACAGCGTATAACGTTATATAATACTACGTAATGACGTATAACGTTATGTAGCATTACGTAACAACGTATAACGTTATGTAGTATTACGTAACAACGTATAACGTTGTGTACTATTACGTAATGCCGTATAACGTTATGTAGCATTACGTACCAACGTATAACGTTATATAATAATACGTTAGGACGTATAATGTTATGTAGCATTACTTAACAACGTATAACGTTATATACTATTACGCAATGACGTATAACGTTATGTAGCATTACGTAACGACGTATAACGCTATATGCTATTACGTAATGACGTATAACGTTATATAGCATTATTTAACAATGTATAACGTTATGTAGCATTACGTTATAACGTATAACGTTATATACTCTTACGTAATGAGGTATAACGTTATGTAGCATTACGTAACGACGTATAACGCTATATACTATTACGTAATGACGTATAACGTTATATACTATTACGTAATGACGTATAACGTTATGTAGCATTACGTAACAACGTATAACGTTATGTAGTATTACGTAACGACGTATAATGTTATATAATACTACGTAATGACGTATAACGTTATGTAGCATTACGTAACAGCGTATAACGTTGTATAATACTACGTAATGACGTATAACGTTATGTAGCATTACGTAACAACGTATAACGTTATGTAGCATTACGAACGACGTATAACGCTATATACTGTTACGTAATGACGTATAACGTTATGTAGCATTACGTAACAACGTATAACGTTATGTACAATACGTTATAACGTATAACGTTATATACTATTACGTAATGACGTATAACGTTATGTAGCATTACGTAACAGCGTATAACGTTATGTAGAATTACGTTATAACGTATAACGTTATCTACTATTACGTAATGACGTATAACGTTATATATTATTACCTAATGACGTATAACGTTATGTAGCATTACGTAACAGCGTATAACGTTGTATAATACTACGTAATGACGTATAACGCTATGTAGCATTACGTCACAACGCGTAACGTTATATACTATTACGTAATGACGTATAACGTTATGTAGCATTACGTAACAGCGTATAACGTTATGTAGCATTACGTTATAACGTATAACGTTATCTTCCATTACGTAACAACGTATAACGTTATATACTATTACGTAATGACGTATAACGTTATGTAGCATTACGTAACAGCGTATAACGTTATATAATACTACGTAATGACGTATAACGTTATGTAGCATTACATAACAACGTATAACGTTATGTAGCATTACATAACAGCGTATAACGTTATATAATACTACGTAATGACGTATAACGTTATGTAGCATTACATAACAACGTATAACGTTATCTACTATTACGTAATGACGTATAACGTTATATATTATTACCTAATGACGTATAACGTTATGTAGCATTACGTAACAGCGTATAACGTTATATAATACTACGTTATGACGTATAACGTTATGTAGTATTACGTAACGACGTATAACGTTATGTACTATTACGTAATGACGTATAACGTTATGTAGCATTACGTAACAACGTATAACGTTATGTAGCATTACGTAACGACATATAACGCTATATGCTATTACGTAATGACGTATAACGTTATATAGCATTATTTAACAACGTATAACGTTATGTAGCATTACGTTATAACGTATAACGTTATCTACTATTACGTAATGCCGTATAACGTTATGTAGCATTACGTACCAACGTATAACGTTATATAATAATACGTTAGGACGTATAATGTTATGTAGCATTACTTAACAACGTATAACGTTATATACTATTACGCAATGACGTATAACGTTATGTAGCATTACGTAACGACGTATAACGCTATATGCTATTACGTAATGACGTATAACGTTATATAGCATTATTTAACAACGTATAACGTTATGTAGCATTACGTTATAACGTATAACGTTATATACTATTACGTAATGACGTATAACGTTATGTAGCATTACGTAACGACGTATAATGCTATATACTATTACGTAATGACGTATAACGTTATATACTATTACGTAGTGACGTATAACGTTATGTAGCATTACGTAACAACGTATAACGTTATGTAGTATTACGTAACGACGTATAATGTTATATAATACTACGTAATGACGTATAACGTTATGTAGCATTACGTAACAGCGTATAACGTTATATAATACTACGTAATGACGTATAACGTTATGTAGCATTACGTAACAACGTATAACGTTATGTAGTATTACGTAACAACGTATAACGTTGTGTACTATTACGTAATGCCGTATAACGTTATGTAGCATTACGTACCAACGTATAACGTTATATAATAATACGTTAGGACGTATAATGTTATGTAGCATTACTTAACAACGTATAACGTTATATACTATTACGCAATGACGTATAACGTTATGTAGCATTACGTAACGACGTATAACGCTATATGCTATTACGTAATGACGTATAACGTTATATAGCATTATTTAACAATGTATAACGTTATGTAGCATTACGTTATAACGTATAACGTTATATACTCTTACGTAATGAGGTATAACGTTATGTAGCATTACGTAACGACGTATAACGCTATATACTATTACGTAATGACGTATAACGTTATATACTATTACGTAATGACGTATAACGTTATGTAGCATTACGTAACAACGTATAACGTTATGTAGTATTACGTAACGACGTATAATGTTATATAATACTACGTAATGACGTATAACGTTATGTAGCATTACGTAACAGCGTATAACGTTGTATAATACTACGTAATGACGTATAACGTTATGTAGCATTACGTAACAACGTATAACGTTATGTAGCATTACGAACGACGTATAACGCTATATACTGTTACGTAATGACGTATAACGTTATGTAGCATTACGTAACAACGTATAACGTTATGTACAATACGTTATAACGTATAACGTTATATACTATTACGTAATGACGTATAACGTTATGTAGCATTACGTAACAGCGTATAACGTTATGTAGAATTACGTTATAACGTATAACGTTATCTACTATTACGTAATGACGTATAACGTTATATATTATTACCTAATGACGTATAACGTTATGTAGCATTACGTAACAGCGTATAACGTTGTATAATACTACGTAATGACGTATAACGCTATGTAGCATTACGTCACAACGCGTAACGTTATATACTATTACGTAATGACGTATAACGTTATGTAGCATTACGTAACAGCGTATAACGTTATGTAGCATTACGTTATAACGTATAACGTTATCTTCCATTACGTAACAACGTATAACGTTATATACTATTACGTAATGACGTATAACGTTATGTAGCATTACGTAACAGCGTATAACGTTATATAATACTACGTAATGTCGTATAACGTTATGTAGCATTACATAACAACGTATAACGTTATGTAGCATTACATAACAGCGTATAACGTTATATAATACTACGTAATGACGTATAACGTTATGTAGCATTACATAACAACGTATAACGTTATCTACTATTACGTAATGACGTATAACGTTATATATTATTACCTAATGACGTATAACGTTATGTAGCATTACGTAACAGCGTATAACGTTATATAATACTACGTTATGACGTATAACGTTATGTAGTATTACGTAACGACGTATAACGTTATGTACTATTACGTAATGACGTATAACGTTATGTAGCATTACGTAACAACGTATAACGTTATGTAGCATTACGTAACGACATATAACGCTATATGCTATTACGTAATGACGTATAACGTTATATAGCATTATTTAACAACGTATAACGTTATGTAGCATTACGTTATAACGTATAACGTTATCTACTATTACGTAATGCCGTATAACGTTATGTAGCATTACGTACCAACGTATAACGTTATATAATAATACGTTAGGACGTATAATGTTATGTAGCATTACTTAACAACGTATAACGTTATATACTATTACGCAATGACGTATAACGTTATGTAGCATTACGTAACGACGTATAACGCTATATGCTATTACGTAATGACGTATAACGTTATATAGCATTATTTAACAACGTATAACGTTATGTAGCATTACGTTATAACGTATAACGTTATATACTATTACGTAATGACGTATAACGTTATGTAGCATTACGTAACGACGTATAATGCTATATACTATTACGTAATGACGTATAACGTTATATACTATTACGTAGTGACGTATAACGTTATGTAGCATTACGTAACAACGTATAACGTTATGTAGTATTACGTAACGACGTATAATGTTATATAATACTACGTAATGACGTATAACGTTATGTAGCATTACGTAACAGCGTATAACGTTATATAATACTACGTAATGACGTATAACGTTATGTAGCATTACGTAACAACGTATAACGTTATGTAGTATTACGTAACAACGTATAACGTTGTGTACTATTACGTAATGCCGTATAACGTTATGTAGCATTACGTACCAACGTATAACGTTATATAATAATACGTTAGGACGTATAATGTTATGTAGCATTACTTAACAACGTATAACGTTATATACTATTACGCAATGACGTATAACGTTATGTAGCATTACGTAACGACGTATAACGCTATATGCTATTACGTAATGACGTATAACGTTATATAGCATTATTTAACAATGTATAACGTTATGTAGCATTACGTTATAACGTATAACGTTATATACTCTTACGTAATGACGTATAACGTTATGTAGCATTACGTAACGACGTATAACGCTATATACTATTACGTAATGACGTATAACGTTATATACTATTACGTAATGACGTATAACGTTATGTAGCATTACGTAACAACGTATAACGTTATGTAGTATTACGTAACGACGTATAATGTTATATAATACTACGTAATGACGTATAACGTTATGTAGCATTACGTAACAGCGTATAACGTTATATAATACTACGTAATGACGTATAACGTTATGTAGCATTACGTAACAACGTATAACATTATGTAGTATTACGTAACAACGTATAACGTTGTGTACTATTACGTAATGACGTATAACGTTATGTAGCAATACGTAACAGCGTATAACGTTATCTTCCATTACGTAACAACGTATAACGTTATATAATATTACGTAATGACGTATAACGTTATGTAGCATTACGTAACGACGTATAACGTTATATACTATTACGTAACAACGTATAACGTTATGTAGTATTACGTAACGACGTATAACGCTATATACTATTACGTAATGACGTATAACGTTATGTAGCATAACGTTACAGCGTATAACGTTATGTAGCATTACGTTATAACGTATAACGTTATCTTCCATTACGTAACAACGTATAACGTTATATACTATTACGTAATGCCGTATAACGTTATCTTCCATTACGTAACAACGTATAACGTTATGTAGCATTACGTTACGACGTATAACGTTATATACTATTACCTAATTATGTATAACGTTATGTAGCATTACGTAACAACGCATTACGTAATGACGTATAACGTTATGTAGCATAACGTAACAACGTATAACGTTATGTAGCATTACGTAATGGCGTATAACGTTATGTAGCATTATGCAACAACGTATAACGTTATGTAGCATTACATAACGACGTATAACGGTACATACTATTACGTAATGACGTATAACGTTATGTAGCATTACGTTATAACGTATAACGTTATCTACTATTACGTAATGACGTATAACGTTATATACTATTACCTAATGACGTATAACGTTATGTAGCATTACGTAACAGCGTATAACGTTGTATAATACTACGTAATGACGTATAACGTTATGTAGCATTACGTAACAACGTATAACGTTATGTAGCATTACGAACGACGTATAACGCTATATACTATTACGTAATGACGTATAACGTTATGTAGCATTACGTAACAACGTATAACGTTATGTACAATACGTTATAACGTATAACGTTATATACTATTACGTAATGACGTATAACGTTATGTAGCATTACGTAACAGCGTATAACGTTATGTAGAATTACGTTATAACGTATAACGTTATCTACTATTACGTAATGATGTATAACGTTATATATTATTACCTAATGACGTATAACGTTATGTAGCATTACGTAACAGCGTATAACGTTGTATAATACTATGTAATGACGTATAACGCTATGTAGCATTACGTAACAACGTGTAACGTTATATACTATTACGTAATGACGTATAACGTTATGTAGCATTACGTAACAGCGTATAACGTTATGTAGCATTACGTTATAACGTATAACGTTATCTTCCATTACGTAACAACGTATAACGTTATATACTATTACGTAATGACGTATAACGTTATGTAGCATTACGTAACAGCGTATAACGTTATATAATACTACGTAATGACGTATAACGTTATGTAGCATTACATAACAACGTATAACGTTATGTAGCATTACGTAACAGCGTATAACGTTATATAATACTACGTAATGACGTATAACGTTATGTAGCATTACATAACAACGTATAACGTTATCTACTATTACGTAATGACGTATAACGTTATATATTATTACTAATGACGTATAAAGTTATGTCGCATTACGTAACAACGTATAACGTTATGTAGTATTACGTAACAACGTATAACGTTGTGTACTATTACGTAATGACGTATAACGTTATGTAGCATTACGTAATAACGTATAACGTTATGTAGCATTACGTAACGACATATAACGCTCTATGCTATTACGTAATGACGTATAACGTTATATAGCATTATTTAACAACGTATAACGTTATGTAGCATTACGTTATAACGTATAACGTTATATACTATTACGTAATGACGTATAACGTTATGTAGCATTACGTAACGACGTATAATGCTATATACTATTACGTAATGACGTATAACGTTATATACTATTACGTAATGACGTATAACGTTATGTAGCATTACGTAACAACGTATAATGTTATGTAGTATTACGTAACGACGTATAATGTTATATAATACTACGTAATGACGTATAACGTTATGTAGCATTACGTAACAGCGTATAACGTTATATAATACTACGTAATGACGTATAACGTTATGTAGCATTACGTAACAACGTATAACGTTATGTAGCATTACGTAACGACGTATAACGCTATATGCTATTACGTAATGACGTATAACGTTATATAGCATTATTTAACAACGTATAACGTTATGTAGCATTACGTTATAACGTATAACGTTATCTACTATTACGTAATGCCGTATAACGTTATGTAGCATTACGTACCAACGTATAACGTTATATAATAATACGTTAGGACGTATAATGTTATGTAGCATTACTTAACAACGTATAACGTTATATACTATTACGCAATGACGTATAACGTTATGTAGCATTACGTAACGACGTATAACGCTATATGCTATTACGTAATGACGTATAACGTTATATAGCATTATTTAACAACGTATAACGTTATGTAGCATTACGTTATAACGTATAACGTTATATACTATTACGTAATGACGTATAACGTTATGTAGCATTACGTAACGACGTATAACGCTATATACTATTACGTAATGACGTATAACGTTATATACTATTACGTAATGACGTATAACGTTATGTAGCATTACGTAACAACGTATAACGTTATGTAGTATTACGTAACGACGTATAATGTTATATAATACTACGTAATGACGTATAACGTTATGTAGCATTACGTAACAGCGTATAACGTTATATAATACTACGTAATGACGTATAACGTTATGTAGCATTACGTAACAACGTATAACGTTATGTAGTATTACGTAACAACGTATAACGTTGTGTACTATTACGTAATGACGTATAACGTTATGTAGCAATACGTAACAGCGTATAACGTTATCTTCCATTACGTAACAACGTATAACGTTATATAATATTACGTAATGACGTATAACGTTATGTAGCATTACGTAACGACGTATAACGTTATATACTATTACGTAACAACGTATAACGTTATGTAGTATTACGTAACGACGTATAACGCTATACACTATTACGTAATGACGTATAACGTTATGTAGCATAATGTTACAGCGTATAACGTTATGTAGCATTACGTTATAACGTATAACGTTATCTTCCATTACGTAACAACGTATAACGTTATATACTATTACGTAATGCCGTATAACGTTATCTTCCATTACGTAACAACGTATAACGTTATATACTATTACGTAATGACGTATAACGTTATGTAGTATTTCGTAACGACGTATAACGTTATATACTATTACCTAATTACGTATAACGTTATGTAGCATTACGTAACAACGTATAACGTTATGTAGCATTACGTTACGACGTATAACGTTATATACTATTACCTAATTATGTATAACGTTATGTAGCATTACGTAACAACGCATTACGTAATGACGTATAACGTTATGTAGCATAACGTAACAACGTATAACGTTATGTAGTATTATGCAACAACGTATAACGTTATGTAGCATTACGTAACGACGTATAACGGTACATACTATTACGTAATGACGTATAACGTTATGTAGCATTACGTTATAACGTATAACGTTATCTACTATTACGTAATGACGTATAACGTTATATATTATTACCTAATGACGTATAACGTTATGTAGCATTACGTAACAGCGTATAACGTTGTATAATACTACGTAATGACGTATAACGTTATGTAGCATTACGTAACAACGTATAACGTTATGTAGCATTACGAACGACGTATAACGCTATATACTATTACCTAATTATGTATAACGTTATGTAGCATTACGTAACAACGTATAACGTTATGTACAATACGTTATAACGTATAACGTTATATACTATTACGTAATGACGTATAACGTTATGTAGCATTACGTAACAGCGTATAACGTTATGTAGAATTACGTTATACCGTATAACGTTATCTACTATTACGTAATGACGTATAACGTTATATATTATTACCTAATGACGTATAACGTTATGTAGCATTACGTAACAGCGTATAACGTTGTATAATACTACGTAATGACGTATAACGCTATGTAGCATTACGTCACAACGTGTAACGTTATATACTATTACGTAATGACGTATAACGTTATGTAGCATTACGTAACAGCGTATAACGTTATGTAGCATTACGTTATAACGTATAACGTTATCTTCCATTACGTAACAACGTATAACGTTATATACTATTACGTAATGACGTATAACGTTATGTAGCATTACGTAACAGCGTATAACGTTATATAATACTACGTAATGACGTATAACGTTATGTAGCATTACATAACAACGTATAACGTTGTGTAGCATTACATAACAGCGTATAACGTTATATAATACTACGTAATGACGTATAACGTTATGTAGCATTACATAACAACGTATAACGTTATCTACTATTACGTAATGACGTATAACGTTATATATTATTACCTAATGACGTATAACGTTATGTAGCATTACGTAACAGCGTATAACGTTATATAATACTACGTTATGACGTATAACGTTATGTAGTATTACGTAACGACGTATAACGTTATGTACTATTACGTAATGACGTATAACGTTATGTAGCATTACGTAACAACGTATAACGTTATGTAGCATTACGTAACGACATATAACGCTATATGCTATTACGTAATGACGTATAACGTTATATAGCATTATTTAACAACGTATAACGTTATGTAGCATTACGTTATAACGTATAACGTTATCTACTATTACGTAATGCCGTATAACGATATGTAGCATTACGTACCAACGTGTAACGTTATATAATAATACGTTAGGACGTATAATGTTATGTAGCATTACTTAACAACGTATAACGTTATATACTATTACGCAATGACGTATAACGTTATGTAGCATTACGTAACGACGTATAACGCTATATGCTATTACGTAATGACGTATAACGTTATATAGCATTATTTAACAACGTATAACGTTATGTAGCATTACGTTATAACGTATAACGTTATATACTATTACGTAATGACGTATAACGTTATGTAGCATTACGTAACGACGTATAATGCTATATACTATTACGTAATGACGTATAACGTTATATACTATTAGGTAGTGACGTATAACGTTATGTAGCATTACGTAACAACGTATAACGTTATGTAGTATTACGTAACGACGTATAATGTTATATAATACTACGTAATGACGTATAACGTTATGTAGCATTACGTAACAGCGTATAACGTTATATAATACTACGTAATGACGTATAACGTTATGTAGCATTACGTAACAACGTATAACGTTATGTAGTATTACGTAACAACGTATAACGTTGTGTACTATTACGTAATGACGTATAACGTTATGTAGCAATACGTAACAGCGTATAACGTTATCTTCCATTACGTAACAACGTATAACGTTATATAATATTACGTAATGACGTATAACGTTATGTAGCATTACGTAACGACGTATAACGTTATATACTATTACGTAACAACGTATAACGTTATGTAGTATTACGTAACGACGTATAACGCTATATACTATTACGTAATGACGTATAACGTTATGTAGCATTACGTTACAGCGTATAACGTTATGTAGCATTACGTTATAACGTATAACGTTATCTTCCATTACGTAACAACGTATAACGTTATATACTATTACGTAATGCCATATAACGTTATCTTCCATTACGTAACAACGTATAACGTTATATACTATTACGTAATGACGTATAACGTTATATACTATTACCTAATTACGTATAACGTTATGTAGCATTACGTAACAACGTATAACGTTATGTAGCATTACGTTACGACGTATAACGTTATATACTATTACCCAATTATGTATAACGTTATGTAGCATTATGCAACAACGTATAACGTTATGTAGCATTACGTAACGACGTATAACAGTACATACTATTACGTAATGACGTATAACGTTATGTAGCATTACGTAACAGCGTATAACGTTGTATAATACTACGTAATGACGTATAACGTTATGTAGCATTACGTAACAACGTATAACGTTATGTAGCATTACGAACGACGTATAACGCTATATACTATTACCTAATTATGTATAACGTTATGTAGCATTACGTAACAACGTATAACGTTATGTACAATACGTTATAACGTATAACGTTATATACTATTACGTAATGACGTATAACGTTATGTAGCATTACGTAACAGCGTATAACGTTATGTAGAATTACGTTATACCGTATAACGTTATCTACTATTACGTAATGACGTATAACGTTATATATTATTACCTAATGACGTATAACGTTATGTAGCATTACGTAACAGCGTATAACGTTGTATAATACTACGTAATGACGTATAACGTTATGTAGCATTACGTAACAACGTATAACGTTATGTAGCATTACGAACGACGTTTAACGCTATATACTATTACCTAATTATGTATAACGTTATGTAGCATTACGTAACAACGTATAACGTTATGTACAATACGTTATAACGTATAACGTTATATACTATTACGTAATGACGTATAACGTTATGTAGCATTACGTAACAGCGTATAACGTTATGTAGAATTACGTTATACCGTATAACGTTATCTACTATTACGTAATGACGTATAACGTTATATATTATTACCTAATGACGTATAACGTTATGTAGCATTACGTAACAGCGTATAACGTTGTATAATACTACGTAATGACGTATAACGCTATGTAGCATTACGTCACAACGCGTAA
Source organism: Bombus muscorum (assembly GCA_963971185.1). Taxonomy (NCBI): domain Eukaryota; kingdom Metazoa; phylum Arthropoda; class Insecta; order Hymenoptera; family Apidae; genus Bombus; species Bombus muscorum. The sequence continues at coordinate 10,305,699 of OZ020139.1, read as the reverse complement.
CGTTATATACAATTACGTAATGACGTATAACGTTATGTAGCATTACGTAACAGCGTATAACGTTATGTAGCATTACGTTATAACGTATAACGTTTTCTTCCATTACGTAACAACGTATAACGTTATATACTATTACGTAATGACGTATAACGTTATGTAGCATTACGTAACAGCGTATAACGTTATATAATACTACGTAATGACGTATAACGTTATGTAGCATTACATAACAACGTATAACGTTGTGTAGCATTACATAACAGCGTATAACGTTATATAATACTACGTATTGACGTATAACGTTATGTAGCATTACATAACAACGTATAACGTTATCTACTATTACGTAATGACGTATAACGTTATATATTATTACCTAATGACGTATAACGTTATGTAGCATTACGTAACAGCGTATAACGTTATATAATACTACGTTATGACGTATAACGTTATGTAGTATTACGTAACGACGTATAACGTTATGTACTATTACGTAATGACGTATAACGTTATGTAGCATTACGTAACAGCGTATAACGTTATATAATACTACGTAATGACGTATAACGTTATGTAGCATTACGTAACAACGTATAACGTTATGTAGTATTACGTAACAACGTATAACGTTGTGTACTATTACGTAATGACGTATAACGTTATGTAGCAATACGTAACAGCGTATAACGTTATCTTCCATTACGTTGTAACGTATAACGTTATATAATATTACGTAATGACGTATAACGTTATGTAGCATTACGTAACGACGTATAACGTTATATACTATTACGTAACAACGTATAACGTTATGTAGTATTACGTAACGACGTATAACGCTATATACTATTACGTAATGACGTATAACGTTATGTAGCATTACGTTACAGGGTATAACGTTATGTAGCATTACGTTATAACGTATAACGTTATCTTCCATTACGTAACAACGTATAACGTTATATACTATTACGTAATGCCATATAACGTTATCTTCCATTACGTAACAACGTATAACGTTATATACTATTACGTAATGACGTATAACGTTATATACTATTACCTAATTACGTATAACGTTATGTAGCATTACGTAACAACGTATAACGTTATGTAGCATTACGTTACGACGTATAACATTATATACTATTACCCAATTATGTATAACGTTATGTAGCATTATGCAACAACGTATAACGTTATGTAGCATTACGTAACGACGTATAACAGTACATACTATTACGTAATGACGTATAACGTTATGTAGCATTACGTAACAACGTATAACTTTATGTACAATACGTTATAACGTATAACGTTATATACTATTACGTAGTGACGTATAACGCTATGTAGCATTACGTCACAACGTGTAACGTTATATGCTATTACGTAATGACGTATAACGTTATGTAGCATTACGTAACGACGTATAACGGTACATACTATTACGTAATGCCATATAACGTTATCTTCCATTACGTAACAACGTATAACGTTATATACTATTACGTAATGACGTATAACGTTATGTAGTATTTCGTAACGACGTATAACGTTATATACTATTACCTAATTACGTATAACGTTATGTAGCATTACGTAACGACGTATAACGCTATATACTATTACGTAATGACGTATAACGTTATGTAGCATTACGTAACAGCGTATAACGTTATGTAGCATTACGTTATAACGTATAACGTCATCTTCCATTACGTAACAATGTATAACGTTATATACTATTACGTAATGACGTATAACGTTATGTAGTATTTCGTAACGACGTATAACGTTATATACTATTACGTAATGACGTATAACGTTATGTAGCATAACGTAACAACGTATAACGTTATGTAGCATTTCGTGACGACGTATAACGCTATATACTATTACGTAATGACGTATAACGTTATGTAGCATTACGTAACAACGTATAATGTTATGTAGTATTACGTAACGACGTATAATGTTATATAATACTACGTAATGACGTATAACGTTATGTAGCATTACGTAACAGCGTATAACGTTATATAATACTACGTAATGACGTATAACGTTATGTAGCATTACGTAACAACGTATAACGTTATGTAGCATTACGTAACGACGTATAACGCTATATGCTATTACGTAATGACGTATAACGTTATATAGCATTATTTAACAACGTATAACGTTATGTAGCATTACGTTATAACGTATAACGTTATATACTATTACGTAATGACGTATAACGTTATGTAGCATTACGTAACGACGTATAACGCTATATACTATTACGTAATGACGTATAATGTTATATAATACTACGTAATGACGTATAACGTTATGTAGCATTACGTAACAGCGTATAACGTTATATAATACTACGTAATGACGTATAACGTTATGTAGCATTACGTAACAACGTATAACGTTATGTAGTATTACGTAACAACGTATAACGTTGTGTACTATTACGTAATGACGTATAACGTTATGTAGCAATACGTAACAGCGTATAACGTTATCTTCCATTACGTAACAACGTATAACGTTATATAATATTACGTAATGACGTATAACGTTATGTAGCATTACGTAACGACGTATAACGTTATATACTATTACGTAACAACGTATAACGTTATGTAGTATTACGTAACGACGTATAACGCTATACACTATTACGTAATGACGTATAACGTTATGTAGCATAATGTTACAGCGTATAACGTTATGTAGCATTACGTTATAACGTATAACGTTATCTTCCATTACGTAACAACGTATAACGTTATATACTATTACGTAATGCCGTATAACGTTATCTTCCATTACGTAACAACGTATAACGTTATATACTATTACGTAATGACGTATAACGTTATGTAGTATTTCGTAACGACGTATAACGTTATATACTATTACCTAATTACGTATAACGTTATGTAGCATTACGTAACAACGTATAACGTTATGTAGCATTACGTTACGACGTATAACGTTATATACTATTACCTAATTATGTATAACGTTATGTAGCATTACGTAACAACGCATTACGTAATGACGTATAACGTTATGTAGCATAACGTAACAACGTATAACGTTATGTAGTATTATGCAACAACGTATAACGTTATGTAGCATTACGTAACGACGTATAACGGTACATACTATTACGTAACAACGTATAACGTTATGTACAATACGTTATAACGTATAACGTTATATACTATTACGTAATGACGTATAACGTTATGTAGCATTACGTAACAGCGTATAACGTTATGTAGAATTACGTTATACCGTATAACGTTATCTACTATTACGTAATGACGTATAACGTTATATATTATTACCTAATGACGTATAACGTTATGTAGCATTACGTAACAGCGTATAACGTTGTACAATACTACGTCATGACGTATAACGCTATGTAGCATTACGTCACAACGCGTAACGTTATATACTATTACGTAATGACGTATAACGTTATGTAGCATTACGTAACAGCGTATAACGTTATGTAGCATTACGTTATAACGTATGACGTTATCTTCCATTACGTAACAACGTATAACGTTATATACTATTACGTAATGACGTATAACGTTATGTAGCATTACGTAACAGCGTATAACGTTATATAATACTACGTAATGACGTATAACGTTATGTAGCATTACATAACAACGTATAACGTTATGTAGCATTACATAACAGCGTATAACGTTATATAATACTACGTAATGACGTATAACGTTATGTAGCATTACATAACAACGTATAACGTTATCTACTATTACGTAATGACGTATAACGTTATATATTATTACCTAATGACGTATAACGTTATGTAGCATTACGTAACAGCGTATAACGTTATATAATACTACGTTATGACGTATAACGTTATGTAGTATTACGTAACGACGTATAACGTTATGTACTATTACGTAATGACGTATAACGTTATGTAGCATTACGTAACAACGTATAACGTTATGTAGCATTACGTAACGACATATAACGCTATATGCTATTACGTAATGACGTATAACGTTATATAGCATTATTTAACAACGTATAACGTTATGTAGCATTACGTTATAACGTATAACGTTATCTACTATTACGTAATGCCGTATAACGTTATGTAGCATTACGTACCAACGTATAACGTTATATAATAATACGTTAGGACGTATAATGTTATGTAGCATTACTTAACAACGTATAACGTTATATACTATTACGCAATGACGTATAACGTTATGTAGCATTACGTAACGACGTATAACGCTATATGCTATTACGTAATGACGTATAACGTTATATAGCATTATTTAACAACGTATAACGTTATGTAGCATTACGTTATAACGTATAACGTTATATACTATTACGTAATGACGTATAACGTTATGTAGCATTACGTAACGACGTATAATGCTATATACTATTACGTAATGACGTATAACGTTATATAATATTACGTAGTGACGTATAACGTTATGTAGCATTACGTAACAACGTATAACGTTATGTAGTATTACGTAACGACGTATAATGTTATATAATACTACGTAATGACGTATAACGTTATGTAGCATTACGTAACAGCGTATAACGTTATATAATACTACGTAATGACGTATAACGTTATGTAGCATTACGTAACAACGTATAACGTTATGTAGTATTACGTAACAACGTATAACGTTGTGTACTATTACGTAATGACGTATAACGTTATGTAGCAATACGTAACAGCGTATAACGTTATCTTCCATTACGTAACAACGTATAACGTTATATAATATTACGTAATGACGTATAACGTTATGTAGCATTACGTAACGACGTATAACGTTATATACTATTACGTAACAACGTATAACGTTATGTAGTATTACGTAACGACGTATAAAGCTATATACTATTACGTAATGACGTATAACTTTATGTAGCATTACGTTACAGCGTATAACGTTATGTAGCATTACGTTATAACGTATAACGTTATCTTCCATTACGTAACAACGTATAACGTTATATACTATTACGTAATGCCATATAACGTTATCTTCCATTACGTAACAACGTATAACGTTATATACTATTACGTAATGACGTATAACGTTATATACTATTACCTAATTACGTATAACGTTATGTAGCATTACGTAACAACGTATAACGTTATGTAGCATTACGTTACGACGTATAACGTTATATACTATTACCCAATTATGTATAACGTTATGTAGCATTATGCAACAACGTATAACGTTATGTAGCATTACGTAACGACGTATAACAGTACATACTATTACGTAATGACGTATAACGTTATGTAGCATTACGTTATAACGTATAACGTTATCTACTATTACGTAATGACGTATAACGTTATATATTATTACCTAATGACGTATAACGTTATGTAGCATTACGTAACAGCGTATAACGTTGTATAATACTACGTAATGACGTATAACGTTATGTAGCATTACGTAACAACGTATAACGTTATGTAGCATTACGAACGACGTATAACGCTATATACTATTACGTAATGACGTATAACGTTATGTAACATAACGTAACAACGTATAACGTTATGTAGCATTACGTAATGGCGTATAACGTTATGTAGCATTATGCAACAACGTATAACGCTATGTAGCATTACGTCACAACGTGTAACGTTATATGCTATTACGTAATGACGTATAACGTTATGTAGCATTACGTAACGACGTATAACGGTACATACTATTACGTAATGCCATATAACGTTATCTTCCATCACGTAACAACGTATAACGTTATATACTATTACGTAATGACGTATAACGTTATGTAGTATTTCGTAACGACGTATAACGTTATATACTATTACCTAATTACGTATAACGTTATGTAGCATTACGTAACGACGTATAACGCTATATACTATTACGTAATGACGTATAACGTTATGTAGCATTACGTAACAGCGTATAACGTTATGTAGCATTACGTTATAACGTATAACGTTATCTTCCATTACGTAACAATGTATAACGTTATATACTATTACGTAATGCCGTATAACGTTATCTTCCATTACGTAACAACGTATAACGTTATATACTATTACGTAATGACGTATAACGTTATGTAGTATTTCGTATCGACGTATAACGTTATATAGTATTACCTAATTGCGTATAACGTTATGTAGCATTACGTAACAACGTATAACGTTATGTAGCATTACGTTACGACGTATAATGTTATATAATACTACGTAATGACGTACAACGTTATGTAGTATTTCGTTACGACGTATAACGTTATATACTATTACGTAATGACGTATAACGTTATGTAGCATAACGTAACAACGTATAACGTTATGTAGCATTTCGTAACGACGTATAACGCTATATACTATTACGTAATGACGTACAACGTTATGTAGCATTACTTTACAACGTGTAACATTATATACTATTACGTAATGACGTATAACGTTATGTAGCATTACGTAATGACGTGTAACGTTATGTAGCATTACGTAACAACGTATAACGTTATGTAGCATTACTTCACAAAGTGTAACGTTATATACTATTACGCAATGACGTGTAACGTTATGCAGAATTACGCAACAACGTATATCGTTATGTAGCATTACGTAACGACGTATAACGCTATATACTATTACGTAATGACGTATAACGTTATGTAGCATTACGTAACAGCGTATAACGTTGTATAATACTACGTAATGACGTATAACGTTATGTAGCATTACTTAACAACGTATAACGTTATGTAGCATTACGTAATGACGTATAACGTTATGTAGCATAACGTAACAACGTATAACGTTATGTAGCATTACGTAATGGCGTATAACGTTATGTAGCATTATGCAACAACGTATAACGTTATGTAGCATTACGTAACGACGTATAACGGTACATACTATTACGTAATGCCATATAACGTTATCTTCCATTACGTAACAACGTATAACGTTATATACTACTACGTAATGACGTATAACGTTATGTAGTATTTCGTAACGACGTATAACGTTATATACTATTACCTAATTACGTATAACGTTATGTAGCATTACGTAACAACGTATAACGTTATGTAGCATTACTTTACGACATATAACGTTATATACTATTACCCAATTATGTATAACGTTATGTAGCATTACGTAACAACGCATTACGTAATGACGTATAACGTTATGTAACATAACGTAACAACGTATAACGTTATGTAGCATTACGTAATGGCGTATAACGTTCTGTAGCATTATGCAACAACGTATAACGTTATGTAGCATTACGTAACGACGTATAACAGTATATACTATTACGTAATGACGTATAACGTTATGTAGCATTACGTTATAACGTATAACGTTATCTACTATTACGTAATGACGTATAACGTTATATATTATTACCTAATGACGTATAACGTTATGTAGCATTACGTAACAGCGTATAACGTTGTATAATACTACGTAATGACGTATAACGTTATGTAGCATTACGTAACAACGTATAACGTTATGTAGCATTACGAACGACGTATAACGCTATATACTATTACGTAATGACGTATAACGTTATGTAGCATTACGTAACAACGTATAACGTTATGTACAATACGTTATAACGTATAACGTTATATACTATTACGTAGTGACGTATAACGCTATGTAGCATTACGTCACAACGTGTAACGTTATATACTATTACGTAATGACGTATAACGTTATGTAGCATTACGTAACAGCGTATAACGTTATGTAGCATTACGTTATAACGTATAACGTTATCTTCCATTACGTAACAACGTATAACGTTATATACTATTACGTAATGACGTATATCGTTATGTAGCATTACGTAACAGCGTATAACGTTATATAATAATACGTAATGACGTATAACGTTATGTAGCATTACGTAACAGCGTATAACGTTGTATAATACTACGTAATGACGTATAACGTTATGTAGCATTACATAACAACGTATAACGTTATGTAGCATTACGTAACGACGTATAACGCTATATACTATTACGTTATGACGTATAACGTTATGTAGCATTACGTAACAGCGTATAACGTTATGTAGCATTACGTTATAACGTATAACGTTATCTTCCATTACGTAACAACGTATAACGTTATATACTATTACGTAATGCCGTATAACGTTATCTTCCATTACGTAACAACTTATAACGTTATATACTATTACGTAATGACGTATAACGTTATGTAGTATTTCGTAACGACGTATAACGTTATATACTATTACCTAATTACGTATAACGTTATGTAGCATTACGTAACAACGTATAACGTTATGTAGCATTACGTTACGACGTATAATGTTATATAATACTACGTAATGACGTACAACGTTATGTAGTATTTCGTAACGACGTATAACGTTATATACTATTACCTAATTACGTATAACGTTATGTAGCATTACGTAACAACGCATTACGTAATGACGTATAACGTTATGTACCATAACGTAACAACGTATAACGTTATGTACCATAACGTAACAACGTATAACGTTATGTAGCATTTCGTAACGACGTATAACGCTATATACTATTACGTAATGACGTACAACGTTATGAAGCATTACTTTACAACGTGTAACATTATATACTATTACGTAATGACGTATAACGTTATGTAGCATTACGTAATGACGTGTAACGTTATGTAGCATTACGTAACAACGTATAACGTTATGTAGCATTACTTCACAAAGTGTAACGTTATATACTATTACGCAATGACGTATAACGTTATGCAGAATTACGCAACAACGTATATCGTTATGTAGCATTACGTAACGACGTATAACGCTATATACTATTACGTAATGACGTATAACGTTATGTAGCATTACGTAACAGCGTATAACGTTGTATAATACTACGTAATGACGTATAACGTTATGTAGCATTACTTAACAACGTATAACGTTATGTAGCATTACGTAATGACGTATAACGTTATGTAGCATAACGTAACAACGTATAACGTTATGTAGCATTACGTAATGGCGTATAACGTTATGTAGCATTATGCAACAACGTATAACGTTATGTAGCATTACGTAACGACGTATAACGGTACATACTATTACGTAATGACGTATAACGTTATGTAGCATTACGTTATAACGTATAACGTTATCTACTATTACGTAATGACGTATAACGTTATATATTATTACCTAATGACGTATAACGTTATGTAGCATTACGTAACAGCGTATAACGTTGTATAATACTACGTAATGACGTATAACGTTATGTAGCATTACGTAACGACGTATAACGGTACATACTATTACGTAATGCCATATAACGTTATCTTCCATTACGTAACAACGTATAACGTTATATACTATTACGTAATGACGTATAACGTTATGTAGTATTTCGTAACGACGTATAACGTTATATACTATTACCTAATTACGTATAACGTTATGTAGCATTACGTAACAACGTATAACGTTATGTAGCATTACTTTACGACATATAACGTTATATACTATTACCCAATTATGTATAACGTTATGTAGCATTACGTAACAACGCATTACGTAATGACGTATAACGTTATGTAACATAACGTAACAACGTATAACGTTATGTAGCATTACGTAATGGCGTATAACGTTATGTAGCATTATGCAACAACGTATAACGTTATGTAGCATTACGTAACGACGTATAACAGTACATACTATTACGTAATGACGTATAACGTTATGTAGCATTACGTTATAACGTATAACGTTATCTACTATTACGTAATGACGTATAACGTTATATATTATTACCTAATGACGTATAACGTTATGTAGCATTACGTAACAGCGTATAACGTTGTATAATACTACGTAATGACGTATAACGTTATGTAGCATTACGTAACAACGTATAACGTTATGTAGCTTTACGAACGACGTATAACGCTATATACTATTACGTAATGACGTATAACATTATGTAGCATTACGTAACAACGTATAACGTTATGTACAATACGTTATAACGTATAACGTTATATACTATTACGTAGTGACGTATAACGCTATGTAGCATTACGTCACAACGTGTAACGTTATATACTATTACGTAATGACGTATAACGTTATGTAGCATTACGTAACAGCGTATAACGTTATGTAGCATTACGTTATAACGTATAACGTTATCTTCCATTACGTAACAACGTATAACGTTATATACTATTACGTAATGACGTATATCGTTATGTAGCATTACGTAACAGCGTATAACGTTATATAATACTACGTAATGACGTATAACGTTATGTAGCATTACGTAACAGCGTATAACGTTATATAATACTACGTAATGACGTATAACGTTATGTAGCATTACATAACAACGTATAACGTTATGTAGCATTACGTAACGACGTATAACGCTATATACTATTACGTAATGACGTATAACGTTATGTAGCATTACGTAACAGCGTATAACGTTATGTAGCATTACGTTATAACGTATAACGTTATCTTCCATTACGTAACAACGTATAACGTTATATACTATTACGTAATGCCGTATAACGTTATCTTCCATTACGTAACAACGTATAACGTTATATACTATTACGTAATGACGTATAACGTTATGTAGTATTTCGTAACGACGTATAACGTTATATACTATTACCTAATTACGTATAACGTTATGTAGCATTACGTAACAACGTATAACGTTATGTAGCATTACGTTACGACGTATAATGTTATATAATACTACGTAATGACGTACAACGTTATGTAGTATTTCGTAACGACGTATAACGTTATATACTATTACCTAATTACGTATAACGTTATGTAGCATTACGTAACAACGCATTACGTAATGACGTATAACGTTATGTACCATAACGTAACAACGTATAACGTTATGTAGCATTTCGTAACGACGTATAACGCTATATACTATTACGTAATGACGTACAACGTTATGAAGCATTACTTTACAACGTGTAACATTATATACTATTACGTAATGACGTATAACGTTATGTAGCATTACGTAATGACGTGTAACGTTATGTAGCATTACGTAACAACGTATAACGTTATGTAGCATTACTTCACAAAGTGTAACGTTATATAATATTACGCAATGACGTATAACGTTATGCAGAATTACGCAACAACGTATATCGTTATGTAGCATTACGTAACGACGTATAACGCTATATACTATTACGTAATGACGTATAACGTTATGTAGCATTACGTAACAGCGTATAACGTTGTATAATACTACGTAATGACGTATAACGTTATGTAGCATTACTTAACAACGTATAACGTTATGTAGCATTACGTAATGACGTATAACGTTAGGTAGCATAACGTAACAACGTATAACGTTATGTAGCATTACGTAATGGCGTATAACGTTATGTAGCATTATGCAACAACGTATAACGTTATGTAGCATTACGTAACGACGTATAACGGTACATATTATTACGTAATGACGTATAACGTTATGTAGCATTACGTTATAACGTATAACGTTATCTACTATTACGTAATGACGTATAACGTTATATATTATTACCTAATGACGTATGACGTTATGTAGCATTACGTAACAGCGTATAACGTTGTATAATACTACGTAATGACGTATAACGTTATGTAGCATTACGTAACAACGTATAACGTTATCTACTATTACGTAATGACGTATAACGTTATATATTATTACCTAATGACGTATAACGTTATGTAGCATTACATAACAACGTATAACGTTATGTAGCATTACGTAACGACGTATAACGCTATATACTATTACGTAATGACGTATAACGTTATGTAGCATTACGTTATAACGTATAACGTTATCTACTATTACGTAATGACGTATAACGTTATGTAGCATTACTTTATAACGTATAACGTTATCTACTATTACGTAATGACGTATAACGTTATATATTATTACCTAATGACGTATAACGTTATGTAGCATTACATAACAACGTATAACGTTATGTAGCATTACGTAACGACGTATAACGCTATATACTATTACGTAATGACGTATAACGTTATGTAGCATTACGTTATAATGTATAACGTTATCTACTATTACGTAATGACGTATAACGTTATATATTATTACCTAATGACGTATAACGTTATGTAGCATTACGTAACAGCGTATAACGTTGTATAATACTACGTAATGACGTATAACGTTATGTAGCATTACGTAACAACGTATAACGTTATGTAGCATTACGAACGACGTATAACGCTATATACTATTACGTAATGACGTATAACGTTATGTAGCATTACGTAACAACGTATAACGTTATGTACAATACGTTATAACGTATAACGTTATATACTATTACGTAGTGACGTATAACGCTATGTAGCATTACGTCACAACGTGTAACGTTATATACTATTACGTAATGACGTATAACGTTATGTAGCATTACGTAACAGCGTATAACGTTATGTAGCATTACGTTATAACGTATAACGTTATCTTCCATTACGTAACAACGTATAACGTTATATACTATTACGTAATGACGTATATCGTTATGTAGCATTACGTAACAGCGTATAACGTTATATAATACTACGTAATGACGTATAACGTTATGTAGCATTACGTAACAACGTATAACGTTATATAATACTACGTAATGACGTATAACGTTATGTAGCATTACATAACAACGTATAACGTTATGTAGCATTACGTAACGACGTATAACGCTATATACTATTACGTTATGACGTATAACGTTATGTAGCATTACGTAACAGCGTATAACGTTATGTAGCATTACGTTATAACGTATAACGTTATCTTCCATTACGTAACAACGTATAACGTTATATACTATTACGTAATGCCGTATAACGTTATCTTCCACTACGTAACAACTTATAACGTTATATACTATTACGTAATGACGTATAACGTTATGTAGTATTTCGTAACGACGTATAACGTTATATACTATTACCTAATTACGTATAACGTTATGTAGCATTACGTAACAACGTATAACGTTATGTAGCATTACGTTACGACGTATAATGTTATATAATACTACGTAATGACGTACAACGTTATGTAGTATTTCGTAACGACGTATAACGGTACATATTATTACGTAATGACGTATAACGTTATGTAGCATTACGTTATAACGTATAACGTTATCTACTATTACGTAACGACGTATAACGCTATATACTATTACGTAATGACGTACAACGTTATGAAGCATTACTTTACAACGTGTAACATTATATACTATTACGTAATGACGTATAACGTTATGTAGCATTACGTAATGACGTGTAACGTTATGTAGCATTACGTAACAACGTATAACGTTATGTAGCATTACTTCACAAAGTGTAACGTTATATACTATTACGCAATGACGTATAACGTTATGCAGAATTACGCAACAACGTATATCGTTATGTAGCATTACGTAACGACGTATAACGCTATATACTATTACGTAATGACGTATAACGTTATGTAGCATTACGTAACTGCGTATAACGTTGTATAATACTACGTAATGACGTATAACGTTATGTAGCATTACTTAACAACGTATAACGTTATGTAGCATTACGTAATGACGTATAACGTTATATATTATTACCTAATGACGTATAACGTTATGTAGCATTACGTAACAGCGTATAACGTTGTATAATACTACGTAATGACGTATAACGTTATGTAGCATTACGTAACAGCGTATAACGTTATATAATACTACGTAATGACGTATAACGTTATGTAGCATTACATAACAACGTATAACGTTATGTAGCATTACGTAACGACGTATAACGCTATATACTATTACGTAACAACGTATAACGTTATGTAGCATTACGAACGACGTATAACGCTATATACTATTACGTAATGACGTATAACGTTATGTAGCATTACGTAACAACGTATAACGTTATGTACAATACGTTATAACGTATAACGTTATATACTATTACGTAGTGACGTATAACGCTATGTAGCATTACGTCACAACGTGTAACGTTATATACTATTACGTAATGACGTATAACGTTATGTAGCATTACGTAACAGCGTATAACGTTATGTAGCATTACGTTATAACGTATAACGTTATCTTCCATTACGTAACAACGTATAACGTTATATACTATTACGTAATGACGTATATCGTTATGTAGCATTACGTAACAACTTATAACGTTATATACTATTACGTAATGACGCATAACGTTATGTAGTATTTCGTAACGACGTATAACGTTATATACTATTACCTAATTACGTATAACGTTATGTAGCATTACGTAACAACGTATAACGTTATGTAGCATTACGTTACGACGTATAATGTTATATAATACTACGTAATGACGTACAACGTTATGTAGTATTTCGTAACGACGTATAACGTTATATACTATTACCTAATTACGTATAACGTTATGTAGCATTACGTAACAACGCATTACGTAATGACGTATAACGTTATGTACCATAACGTAACAACGTATAACGTTATGTAGCATTACGTTACGACGTATAATGTTATATAATACTACGTAATGACGTACAACGTTATGTAGCATTTCGTAACGACGTATAACGCTATATACTATTACGTAATGACGTACAACGTTATGAAGCATTACTTTACAACGTGTAACATTATATACTATTACGTAATGACGTATAACGTTATGTAGCATTACGTAATGACGTGTAACGTTATGTAGCATTACGTAACAACGTATAACGTTATGTAGCATTACTTCACAAAGTGTAACGTTATATACTATTACGCAATGACGTATAACGTTATGCAGAATTACGCAACAACGTATATCGTTATGTAGCATTACGTAACGACGTATAACGCTATATACTATTACGTAATGACGTATAACGTTATGTAGCATTACGTAACAGCGTATAACGTTGTATAATACTACGTAATGACGTATAACGTTATGTAGCATTACTTAACAACGTATAACGTTATGTAGCATTACGTAATGACGTATAACGTTATGTAGCATAACGTAACAACGTATAACGTTATGTAGCATTACGTAATGGCGTATAACGTTATGTAGCATTATGCAACAACGTATAACGTTATGTAGCATTACGTAACGACGTATAACGGTACATACTATTACGTAATGACGTATAACGTTATGTAGCATTACGTTATAACGTATAACGTTATCTACTATTACGTAATGACGTATAACGTTATATATTATTACCTAATGACGTATAACGTTATGTAGCATTACGTAACAGCGTATAACGTTGTATAATACTACGTAATGACGTATAACGTTATGTAGCATTACGTAACGACGTATAACGGTACATACTATTACGTAATGCCATATAACGTTATCTTCCATTACGTAACAACGTATAACGTTATATACTATTACGTAATGACGTATAACGTTATGTAGTATTTCGTAACGACGTATAACGTTATATACTATTACCTAATTACGTATAACGTTATGTAGCATTACGTAACAACGTATAACGTTATGTAGCATTACTTTACGACATATAACGTTATATACTATTACCCAATTATGTATAACGTTATGTAGCATTACGTAACAACGCATTACGTAATGACGTATAACGTTATGTAACATAACGTAACAACGTATAACGTTATGTAGCATTACGTAATGGCGTATAACGTTATGTAGCATTATGCAACAACGTATAACGTTATGTAGCATTACGTAACGACGTATAACAGTACATACTATTACGTAATGACGTATAACGTTATGTAGCATTACGTTATAACGTATAACGTTATCTACTATTACGTAATGACGTATAACGTTATATATTATTACCTAATGACGTATAACGTTATGTAGCATTACGTAACAGCGTATAACGTTGTATAACACTACGTAATGACGTATAACGTTATGTAGCATTACGTAACAACGTATAACGTTATGTAGCATTACGAACGACGTATAACGCTATATACTATTACGTAATGACGTATAACATTATGTAGCATTACGTAACAACGTATAACGTTATGTACAATACGTTATAACGTATAACGTTATATACTATTACGTAGTGACGTATAACGCTATGTAGCATTACGTCACAACGTGTAACGTTATATACTATTACGTAATGACGTATAACGTTATGTAGCATTACGTAACAGCGTATAACGTTATGTAGCATTACGTTATAACGTATAACGTTATCTTCCATTACGTAACAACGTATAACGTTATATACTATTACGTAATGACGTATATCGTTATGTAGCATTACGTAACAGCGTATAACGTTATATAATACTACGTAATGACGTATAACGTTATGTAGCATTACGTAACAGCGTATAACGTTATATAATACTACGTAATGACGTATAACGTTATGTAGCATTACATAACAACGTATAACGTTATGTAGCATTACGTAACGACGTATAACGCTATATACTATTACGTAATGACGTATAACGTTATGTAGCATTACGTAACAGCGTATAACGTTATGTAGCATTACGTTATAACGTATAACGTTATCTTCCATTACGTAACAACGTATAACGTTATATACTATTACGTAATGCCGTATAACGTTATCTTCCATTACGTAACAACGTATAACGTTATATACTATTACGTAATGACGTATAACGTTATGTAGTATTTCGTAACGACGTATAACGTTATATACTATTACCTAATTACGTATAACGTTATGTAGCATTACGTAACAACGTATAACGTTATGTAGCATTACGTTACGACGTATAATGTTATATAATACTACGTAATGACGTACAACGTTATGTAGTATTTCGTAACGACGTATAACGTTATATACTATTACCTAATTACGTATAACGTTATGTAGCATTACGTAACAACGCATTACGTAATGACGTATAACGTTATGTACCATAACGTAACAACGTATAACGTTATGTAGCATTTCGTAACGACGTATAACGCTATATACTATTACGTAATGACGTACAACGTTATGAAGCATTACTTTACAACGTGTAACATTATATACTATTACGTAATGACGTATAACGTTATGTAGCATTACGTAATGACGTGTAACGTTATGTAGCATTACGTAACAACGTATAACGTTATGTAGCATTACTTCACAAAGTGTAACGTTATATACTATTACGCAATGACGTATAACGTTATGCAGAATTACGCAACAACGTATATCGTTATGTAGCATTACGTAACGACGTATAACGCTATATACTATTACGTAATGACGTATAACGTTATGTAGCATTACGTAACAGCGTATAACGTTGTATAATACTACGTAATGACGTATAACGTTATGTAGCATTACTTAACAACGTATAACGTTATGTAGCATTACGTAATGACGTATAACGTTAGGTAGCATAACGTAACAACGTATAACGTTATGTAGCATTACGTAATGGCGTATAACGTTATGTAGCATTATGCAACAACGTATAACGTTATGTAGCATTACGTAACGACGTATAACGGTACATATTATTACGTAATGACGTATAACGTTATGTAGCATTACGTTATAACGTATAACGTTATCTACTATTACGTAATGACGTATAACGTTATATATTATTACCTAATGACGTATGACGTTATGTAGCATTACGTAACAGCGTATAACGTTGTATAATACTACGTAATGACGTATAACGTTATGTAGCATTACGTAACAACGTATAACGTTATGTAGCATTACGAACGACGTATAACGCTATATAGTATTACGTAATGACGTATAACGTTATGTAGCATTACGTAACAACGTATAACGTTATGTACAATACGTTATAACGTATAACGTTATATACTATTACGTAGTGACGTATAACGCTATGTAGCATTACGTCACAACGTGTAACGTTATATACTATTACGTAATGACGTATAACGTTATGTAGCATTACGTTATAACGTATAACGTTATCTTCCATTACGTAACAACGTATAACGTTATATACTATTACGTAATGACGTATAACGTTATGTAGCATTACGTAACAGCGTATAACGTTATATAATACTAGGTAATGACGTATAACGTTATGTAGCATTACATAACAACGTATAACGTTATGTAGCATTACGTAACGACGTATAACGCTATATACTATTACGTAATGACGTATAACGTTATGTAGCATAACGTAACAGCGTATAACGTTATGTTGCATTACGTAATGGCGTATAACGTTATGTAGCATTATGCAACAACGTATAACGTTATGTAGCATTACGTAACGACGTATAACGGTACATACTATTACGTAATGACGTATAACGTTATGTAGCATTACGTTATAACGTATAACGTTATCTACTATTACGTAATGACGTATAACGTTATATATTATTACCTAATGACGTATAACGTTATGTGGCATTACGTAACAGCGTATAACGTTATGTAGCATTACGTAACAACGTATAACGTTATGTAGCATTACGTAATGGCGTATAACGTTATGTAGCATTACGTTATAACGTATAACGTTATCTTCCATTACGTAATGACGTATAACGTTATATATTATTACCTAATGACGTATGACGTTATGTAGCATTACGTAACAGCGTATAACGTTGTATAATACTACGTAATGACGTATAACGTTATGTAGCATTACGTAACAACGTATAACGTTATGTAGCATTACGAACGACGTATAACGCTATATAGTATTACGTAATGACGTATAACGTTATGTAGCATTACGTAACAACGTATAATGTTATGTACAATACGTTATAACGTATAACGTTATATACTATTACGTAGTGACGTATAACGCTATGTAGCATTACGTCACAACGTGTAACGTTATATACTATTACGTAATGACGTATAACGTTATGTAGCATTACGTTATAACGTATAACGTTATCTTCCATTACGTAACAACGTATAACGTTATATACTATTACGTAATGACGTATAACGTTATGTAGCATTACGTAACAGCGTATAACGTTATATAATACTAGGTAATGACGTATAACGTTATGTAGCATTACATAACAACGTATAACGTTATGTAGCATTACGTAACGACGTATAACGCTATATACTATTACGTAATGACGTATAACGTTATGTAGCATAACGTAACAGCGTATAACGTTATGTTGCATTACGTAATGGCGTATAACGTTATGTAGCATTATGCAACAACGTATAACGTTATGTAGCATTACGTAACGACGTATAACGGTACATACTATTACGTAATGACGTATAACGTTATGTAGCATTACGTTATAACGTATAACGTTATCTACTATTACGTAATGACGTATAACGTTATATATTATTACCTAATGACGTATAACGTTATGTGGCATTACGTAACAGCGTATAACGTTATGTAGCATTACGTAACAACGTATAACGTTATGTAGCATTACGTAATGGCGTATAACGTTATGTAGCATTACGTTATAACGTATAACGTTATCTTCCATTACGTAACAACGTATAACGTTATATACTATTACGTAATGACGTATAACGTTATGTAGCATTACGTAACAGCGTATAACGTTATATAATACTAGGTAATGACGTATAACGTTATGTAGCATTACATAACAACGTATAACGTTATGTAGCATTACGTAACGACGTATAACGCTATATACTATTACGTAATGACGTATAACGTTATGTAGCATTACGTAACAGCGTATAACGTTATGTTGCATTACGTTAAAACGTATAACGTTATCTTCCATTACGTAACAACGTATAACGTTATATACTATTACGTAATGCCGTATAACGTTATCTTCCATTACGTAACAACGTATAACGTTATATACTATTACGTAATGACGTATAACGTTATGTAGTATTTCGTAACGACGTATAACGTTATATACTATTACCTAATTACGTATAACGTTATGTAGCATTACGTAACAACGTATAACGTTATGTAGCATTACGTAATGACGTATAACGTTATGTAGCATAACGTAACAACGTATAACGTTATGTAGCATTACGTAATGGCGTATAACGTTATGTAGCATTATGCAACAAAGTATAACGTTATGTAGCATTACGTAACGACGTATAACGGTACATACTATTACGTAATGACGTATAACGTTATGTAGCATTACGTTATAACGTATAACGTTATCTACTATTACGTAATGACGTATAACGTTATATATTATTACCTAATGACGTATAACGTTATGTAGCATTACGTAACAGCGTATAACGTTGTATAATACTACGTAATGACGTATAACGTTATGTAGCATTACGTAACAACGTATAACGTTATGTAGCATTACGTAATGACGTATAACGTTATGTAGAATAACGTAACAACGTATAACGTTATGTAGCATTACGTAATGGCGTATAACGTTATGTAGCATTACGTAATGGCGTATAACGTTATGTAGCATTATGCAACAACGTATAACGTTATATACTATTACGTAATGACGTATAACGTTATGTAGTATTTCGTAACGACGTATAACGTTATATACTATTACCTAATTACGTATAACGTTATGTAGCATTACGTATCAACGTATAACGTTATGTAGCACTACGTAATGACGTATAACGTTATGTAGCATAACGTAACAACGTATAACGTTATGTAGCATTACGTAATGGCGTATAACGTTATGTAGCATTATGCAACAACGTATAACGTTATGTAGCATTACGTAACGACGTATAACGGTACATACTATTACGTAATGACGTATAACGTTATGTAGCATTACGTTATAACGTATAACGTTATCTACTATTACGTAATGTCGTATAACGTTATATATTATTACCCAATGACGTATAACGTTATATATTATTACCTAATGACGTATAACGTTATGTAGCATTACGTAACAACGTATAACGTTATGTAGCATTACGAACGACGTATAACGCTATATACTATTACGTAATGCCGTATAACGTTATCTTCCATTACGTAACAACGTATAACGTTATATACTATTACGTAATGACGTATAACGCTATGTAGTATTTCGTAACGACGTATAACGTTATATACTATTACCTAATTACGTATAACGTTATGTAGCATTACGTAGCAACGTATAACGTTATGTAGCATTACGTAATGACGTATAACGTTATGTAGCATAACGTAACAACGTATAACGTTATGTAGCATTACGTAATGGCGTATAACGTTATGTAGCATTACGTTATAACGTATAACGTTATCTTCCATTACGTAACAACGTATAACGTTGTATACTATTACGTAATGACGTATAACGTTATGTAGCATTACGTAACAGCGTATAACGTTGTATAATACTACGTAATGACGTATAACGTTATGTAGCATTACTTAACAACGTATAACGTTATGTAGCATTACGTAATGACGTATAACGTTAGGTAGCATAACGTAACAACGTATAACGTTATGTAGCATTACGTAATGGCGTATAACGTTATGTAGCATTATGCAACAACGTATAACGTTATGTAGCATTACGTAACGACGTATAACGGTACATATTATTACGTAATGACGTATAACGTTATGTAGCATTACGTTATAACGTATAACGTTATCTACTATTACGTAATGACGTATAACGTTATATATTATTACCTAATGACGTATGACGTTATGTAGCATTACGTAACAGCGTATAACGTTGTATAATACTACGTAATGACGTATAACGTTATGTAGCATTACGTAACAACGTATAACGTTATGTAGCATTACGAACGACGTATAACGCTATATAGTATTACGTAATGACGTATAACGTTATGTAGCATTACGTAACAACGTATAACGTTATGTACAATACGTTATAACGTATAACGTTATATACTATTACGTAGTGACGTATAACGCTATGTAGCATTACGTCACAACGTGTAACGTTATATACTATTACGTAATGACGTATAACGTTATGTAGCATTACGTTATAACGTATAACGTTATCTTCCATTACGTAACAACGTATAACGTAATATACTATTACGTAATGACGTATAACGTTATGTAGCATTACGTAACAGCGTATAACGTTATATAATACTAGGTAATGACGTATAACGTTATGTAGCATTACATAACAACGTATAACGTTATGTAGCATTACGTAACGACGTATAACGCTATATACTATTACGTAATGACGTATAACGTTATGTAGCATAACGTAACAGCGTATAACGTTATGTTGCATTACGTAATGGCGTATAACGTTATGTAGCATTATGCAACAACGTATAACGTTATGTAGCATTACGTAACGACGTATAACGGTACATACTATTACGTAATGACGTATAACGTTATGTAGCATTACGTTATAACGTATAACGTTATCTACTATTACGTAATGACGTATAACGTTATATATTATTACCTAATGACGTATAACGTTATGTGGCATTACGTAACAGCGTATAACGTTATGTAGCATTACGTAACAACGTATAACGTTATGTAGCATTACGTAATGGCGTATAACGTTATGTAGCATTACGTTGTAACGTATAACGTTATCTTCCATTACGTAATGACGTATAACGTTATATATTATTACCTAATGACGTATGACGTTATGTAGCATTACGTAACAGCGTATAACGTTGTATAATACTACGTAATGACGTATAACGTTATGTAGCATTACGTAACAACGTATAACGTTATGTAGCATTACGAACGACGTATAACGCTATATAGTATTACGTAATGACGTATAACGTTATGTAGCATTACGTAACAACGTATAATGTTATGTACAATACGTTATAACGTATAACGTTATATACTATTACGTAGTGACGTATAACGCTATGTAGCATTACGTCACAACGTGTAACGTTATATACTATTACGTAATGACGTATAACGTTATGTAGCATTACGTTATAACGTATAACGTTATCTTCCATTACGTAACAACGTATAACGTTATATACTATTACGTAATGACGTATAACGTTATGTAGCATTACGTAACAGCGTATAACGTTATATAATACTAGGTAATGACGTATAACGTTATGTAGCATTACATAACAACGTATAACGTTATGTAGCATTACGTAACGACGTATAACGCTATATACTATTACGTAATGACGTATAACGTTATGTAGCATAACGTAACAGCGTATAACGTTATGTTGCATTACGTAATGGCGTATAACGTTATGTAGCATTATGCAACAACGTATAACGTTATGTAGCATTACGTAACGACGTATAACGGTACATACTATTACGTAATGACGTATAACGTTATGTAGCATTACGTTATAACGTATAACGTTATCTACTATTACGTAATGACGTATAACGTTATATATTATTACCTAATGACGTATAACGTTATGTGGCATTACGTAACAGCGTATAACGTTATGTAGCATTACGTAACAACGTATAACGTTATGTAGCATTACGTAATGGCGTATAACGTTATGTAGCATTACGTTATAACGTATAACGTTATCTTCCATTACGTAACAACGTATAACGTTATATACTATTACGTAATGACGTATAACGTTATGTAGCATTACGTAACAGCGTATAACGTTATATAATACTAGGTAATGACGTATAACGTTATGTAGCATTACATAACAACGTATAACGTTATGTAGCATTACGTAACGACGTATAACGCTATATACTATTACGTAATGACGTATAACGTTATGTAGCATTACGTAACAGCGTATAACGTTGTGTTGCATTACGTTAAAACGTATAACGTTATCTTCCATTACGTAACAACGTATAACGTTATATACTATTACGTAATGCCGTATAACGTTATCTTCCATTACGTAACAACGTATAACGTTATATACTATTACGTAATGACGTATAACGTTATGTAGTATTTCGTAACGACGTATAACGTTATATACTATTACCTAATTACGTATAACGTTATGTAGCATTACGTAACAACGTATAACGTTATGTAGCATTACGTAATGACGTATAACGTTATGTAGCATAACGTAACAACGTATAACGTTATGTAGCATTACGTAATGGCGTATAACGTTATGTAGCATTATGCAACAAAGTATAACGTTATGTAGCATTACGTAACGACGTATAACGGTACATACTATTACGTAATGACGTATAACGTTATGTAGCATTACGTTATAACGTATAACGTTATCTACTATTACGTAATGACGTATAACGTTATATATTATTACCTAATGACGTATAACGTTATGTAGCATTACGTAACAGCGTATAACGTTGTATAATACTACGTAATGACGTATAACGTTATGTAGCATTACGTAACAACGTATAACGTTATGTAGCATTACGTAATGACGTATAACGTTATGTAGAATAACGTAACAACGTATAACGTTATGTAGCATTACGTAATGGCGTATAACGTTATGTAGCATTACGTAATGGCGTATAACGTTATGTAGCATTATGCAACAACGTATAACGTTATATACTATTACGTAATGACGTATAACGTTATGTAGTATTTCGTAACGACGTATAACGTTATATACTATTACCTAATTACGTATAACGTTATGTAGCATTACGTATCAACGTATAACGTTATGTAGCACTACGTAATGACGTATAACGTTATGTAGCATAACGTAACAACGTATAACGTTATGTAGCATTACGTAATGGCGTATAACGTTATGTAGCATTATGCAACAACGTATAACGTTATGTAGCATTACGTAACGACGTATAACGGTACATACTATTACGTAATGACGTATAACGTTATGTAGCATTACGTTATAACGTATAACGTTATCTACTATTACGTAATGTCGTATAACGTTATATATTATTACCCAATGACGTATAACGTTATATATTATTACCTAATGACGTATAACGTTATGTAGCATTACGTAACAACGTATAACGTTATGTAGCATTACGAACGACGTATAACGCTATATACTATTACGTAATGCCGTATAACGTTATCTTCCATTACGTAACAACGTATAACGTTATATACTATTACGTAATGACGTATAACGCTATGTAGTATTTCGTAACGACGTATAACGTTATATACTATTACCTAATTACGTATAACGTTATGTAGCATTACGTAGCAACGTATAACGTTATGTAGCATTACGTAATGACGTATAACGTTATGTAGCATAACGTAACAACGTATAACGTTATGTAGCATTACGTAATGGCGTATAACGTTATGTAGCATTACGTTATAACGTATAACGTTATCTTCCATTACGTAACAACGTATAACGTTATATACTATTACGTAATGACGTATAACGTTATGTAGCATTACGTAACAGCGTATAACGTTATATAACACTAGGTAATGACGTATAACGTTATGTAGCATTACATAACAACGTATAACGTTATGTAGCATTACGTAACGACGTATAACGCTATACACTATTACGTAATGACGTATAACGTTATGTAGCATTACTTAACAGCGTATAACGTTACGTAGCATTACGTTATAACGTATAACGTTATCTTCCATTACGTAACAACGTATAACGTTATATACTATTACGTAATGACGTATAACGTTATGTAGCATTACGTAACAGCGTATAACGTTATATAATACTACGTAATGACGTATAACGTTATGTAGCATTACATAACAACGTATAACGTTATGTAGCATTACGTAACGACGTATAACGCTACACACTATTACATAACAACGTATAACGTTATGTAGCATTACGTAACGACGTATAACGCTATACACTATTACGTAATGACGTATAACGTTATGTAGCATTACGTAACAGCGTATAACGTTATGTAGCATTACGTTATAACGTATAACGTTATCTTCCATTACGTAACAACGTATAACGTTATATACTATTACGTAATGCCGTATAACGTTATCTTCCATTACGTAACAACGTATAACGTTATATACTATTACGTAATGACGTATAACGTTATGTAGCATTACGTAACAGCGTATAACGTTATATAATACTACGTAATGACGTATAACGTTATGTAACATTACATAACAACGTATAACGTTATGTAGCATTACGTAACGACGTATAACGCTATATACTATTACGTAATGACGTATAACGTTATCTACTATTACGTAATGACGTATAACGTTATATATTATCACCTAATGACGTATAACGTTATGTAGCATTACGTAACGACGTATAACGGTACATACTATTACGTAATGACGTATAACGTTATGTAGCATTACGTTATAACGTATAACGTTATCTACTATTACGTAATGACGTATAACGTTATATATTATCACCTAATGACGCATAACGTTATGTAGCATAACGTAACAACGTATAACGTTATGTAGCATTACATAACAACGTATAACGTTATGTAGCATTACGTAACAACGTATAACGCTATATACTATTACGTAATGACGTATAACGTTATGTAGCATTACGTAACAGCGTATAACGTTATGTAGCATTACGTTTAAACGTATAACGTTATCTTCCATTACGTAACAACGTATAACGTTATATACTATTACGTAATGCCGTATAACGTTATCTTCAATTACGTAACAACGTATAACGTTATATACTATTACGTAATGACGTATAACGTTATGTAGTATTTCGTAACGACGTATAACGTTATATACTATTACCTAATTACGTATAACGTTATGTAGCATTACGTAACAACGTATAACGTTATGTAGCATTACGTAATGACGTATAACGTTATGTAGCATAACGTAACAACGTATAACGTTATGTAGCATTACGTAATGGCGTATAACGTTATGTAGCATTATGCAACAAGGTATAACGTTATGTAGTATTACGTAACAACGTATAACGTTATATACTATTACGTAATGACGTATAACGTTATGTAGTATTTCGTAACGACGTATAACGTTATATACTATTACCTAATTACGTATAACGTTATGTAGCATTACGTAACAACGTATAACGTTATGTAGCATTACGTAATGACGTATAACGTTATGTAGCATAACGTAACAACGTATAACGTTATGTAGCATTACGTAATGGCGTATAACGTTATGTAGCATTATGCAACAAGGTATAACGTTATGTAGTATTACGTAACGAAGTATAACGGTACATACTATTACGTAATGACGTATAACGTTATGTAGCATTACGTAACAACGTATAACGTTATGTAGCATTATGCAACAACGTATAACGTTATATACTATTACGTAATGACGTATAACGTTATGTAGGATTTCGTAACGACGTATAACGTTATATCCTATTACCTAATTACGTATAACGTTATGTAGCATTACGTAACAACCTATAACGTTATGTAGCATTACGTAATGACGTATAACGTTATGTAGCAGAACGTAACAACGTATAACGTTATGTAGCATTACGTAATGGCGTATAACGTTATGTAGCATTATGCAACAACGTATAACGTTATGTAGCATTACGTAACAGCGTATAACGTTATATAATACTACGTAATGACGTATAACGTTATGTAGCATTACGTAACAACGTATAACGTTATGTAGCATTACGTAACAGCGTATAACGTTGTATAATACTACGTAATGACGTATAACGTTATGTAGCATTACGTAACAACGTATAACGTTATGTAGCATTACGTAACAGCGTATAACGTTATATAATACTACGTAATGACGTATAACGTTATGTAGCATTACATAACAACGTATAACGTTATGTAGCATTACGTAATGACGTATAACGCTATATACTATTACGTAATGACGTATAACGTTATGTAGCATTACGTTATATCGTATAACGTTATCTACTATTACGTAATGACGTATAACGTTATATATTATTACCTAATGACGTATAACGTTATGTAGCATTACGTAACAGCGTATAACGTTGTATAATACTACGTAATGACGTATAACGTTATGTAGCATTACGTAACAACGTATAACGTTATGTAGCATTACGAACGACGTATGACGCTATATACTATTACGTAATGACGTATAACGTTATGTAGCATTACGTAACAACGTATAACGTTATGTACAATACGTCATAACGTATAACGTTATATACTATTACGTAGTGACGTATAACGCTATGTAGCATTACGTCACAACGTGTAACTATATATACTATTACTTAATGACGTATAACGCTATGTAGCATTACGTAACAGCGTATAACGTTATGTAGCATTACGTTATAACGTATAACGTTATCTTCCATTACGTAACAACGTATAACGTTATATACTATTACGTAATGACGTATAACGTTATGTAGCATTACGTAACAGCGTATAACGTTATATAATACTACGTAATGACGTATAACGTTATGTAGCATTACATAACAACGTATAACGTTATGTAGCATTACGTAACGACGTATAACGCTATACACTATTACGTCATGACGTATAACGTTATGTAGCATTACGTAACAGCGTATAACGTTATGTAGCATTACGTTATAACGTATAACGTTATCTTCCATTACGTAACAACGTATAACGTTATATACTATTACGTAATGCCGTATAACGTTATCTTCCATTACGTAACAACGTATAACGTTATATACTATTAGGTAATGACGTATAACGTTATGTAGCATTACGTAACAGCGTATAACGTTATATAATACTACGTAATGACGTATAACGTTATGTAGTATTTCGTAACGACGTATAACGTTATATACTATTACCTAATTACGTATAACGTTATGTAGCATTACGTAACAACGTATAACGTTATGTAGCATTACGTAATGACGTATAACGTTATGTAGCATAACGTAACAACGTATAACGTTATGTAGCATTACGTAATGGCGTAGAACGTTATGTAGCATTATGCAACAACGTATGACGTTATGTAGCATTACGTAACGACGTATAACGGTACATACTATTACGTAATGACGTATAACGTTATGTAGCATTACGTTATAACGTATAACGTTATCTACTATTACGTAATGACGTATAACGTTATGTAGCATTACGTTATAACGTATAACGTTATCTACTATTACGTAATGCCGTATAACGTTATCTTCAATTACGTAACAACGTATAACGTTATATACTATTACGTAATGACGTATAACGTTATGTAGTATTTCGTAACGACGTATAACGTTATATACTATTACCTAATTACGTATAACGTTATGTAGCATTACGTAACAACGTATAACGTTATGTAGCATTACGTAATGACGTATAACGTTATGTAGCATAACGTAACAACGTATAACGTTATGTAGCATTACGTAATGGCGTATAACGTTATGTAGCATTATGCAACAACGTATAACGTTAAGTAGCATTACGTAACGACGTATAACGGTACATACTATTACGTAATGACGTATAACGTTATGTAGCATGACGTTATAACGTATAACGTTATCTACTATTACGTAATGACGTATAACGTTATATATTATTACCTAATGACGTATAGCGTTATGTAGCATTACGTAACAGCGTATAACGTTGTATAATACTACGTAATGATGTATAACGTTATGTAGCATTACGTAATGGCGTATAACGTTATGTAGCATTATGCAACAACGTATAACGTTATGTAGCATTACGTAACGACGTATAACGGTACATACTATTACGTAATGACGTATAACGTTATGTAGCATTACGTAACAACGTATAACGTTATGTAGCATTATGCAACAACGTATAACGTTATATACTATTACGTAATGACGTATAACGTTATGTAGGATTTCGTAACGACGTATGACGTTATATACTATTACCTAATTACGTATAACGTTATGTAGCATTACGTAACAACCTATAACGTTATGTAGCATTACGTAATGACGTATAACGTTATGTAGCATAACGTAACAACGTATAACGTTATGTAGCATTACGTAATGGCGTATAACGTTATGTAGCATTATGCAACAACGTATAACGTTATGTAGCATTACGTAACGACGTATAACGGTACATACTATTACGTAATGACGTATAACGTTATGTAGCATTACGTTATAACGTATAACGTTACCTACTATTACGTAATGACGTATAACGTTATATAATATTACCTAATGACGTATAACGTTATGTAGCATAACGTAACAGCGTATAACGTTGTATAATACTACGTAATGACGTATAACGTTATGTAGCATTACGTAACAACGTATAACGGTACATACTATTACGTAATGACGTATAACGTTATGTAGCATTACGTAACGACGTATAACGTTACCTACTATTACGTAATGACGTATAACGTTATATAATATTACCTAATGACGTATAACGTTATGTAGCATAACGTAACAGCGTATAACGTTGTATAATACTACGTAATGACGTATAACGTTATGTAGCATTACGTAACAACGTATAACGGTACATACTATTACGTAATGACGTATAACGTTATGTAGCATTACGTTATAACGTATAACGTTACCTACTATTACGTAATGACGTATAACGTTATATAATATTACCTAATGACGTATAACGTTATGTAGCATAACGTAACAGCGTATAACGTTGTATAATACTACGTAATGACGTATAACGTTATGTAGCATTACGTAACGACGTATAACGGTACATACTATTACGTAATGACGTATAACGTTATGTAGCATTACGTAACAACGTATAACGTTATGTAGCATTATGCAACAACGTATAACGTTATATACTATTACGTAATGACGTATAACGTTATGTAGCATTACGTAATGACGTATAACGTTATGTAGCATAACGTAACAACGTATAACGTTATGTAGCATTACGTAATGACGTATAACGTTATGTAGCATTACATAACAACGTATAACGTTATGTAGCATTACGTAATGACGTATAACGTTATGTAGCATTACATAACAACGTATAACGTTATGTAGCATTACGTAACGACGTATAACGCTATATACTATTACGTAATGACGTATAACGTTATGTAGCATTACGTAACAACGTATAACGTTATGTACAATACGTTATAACGTATAACGTTATATACTATTACGTAATGACGTATAACGTTATGTAGCATTACGTAACAGCGTATAGCGTTATGTAGAATTACGTTATAACGTATAACGTTATCTACTATTACGTAATGACGTATAACGTTATATATTATTACCTAATGACGTATAACGTTATGTAGCATTACGTAACAGCGTATAACGTTGTATAATACTACGTAATGACGTATAACGTTATGTAGCATTACGTAACAACGTATAACGTTATGTAGCATTACGAACGACGTATAACGCTATATACTATTACGTAATGACGTATAACGTTATGTAGCATTACGTAACAACGTATAACGTTATGTACAATACGTTATAACGTATAACGTTATATACTATTACGTAGTGACGTATAACGCTATGTAGCATTACGTCACAACGTGTAACGTTATATACTATTACTTAATGACGTATAACGCTATGTAGCATTACGTAACAGCGTATAACGTTATGTAGCATTACGTTATAACGTATAACGTTATCTTCCATTACGTAACAACGTATAACGTTATATACTATTACGTAATGACGTATAACGTTATGTAGCATTACGTAACAGCGTATAACGTTATATAATACTACGTAATGCCGTATAACGTTATGTAGCATTACATAACAACGTATAACGTTATGTAGCATTACGTAACGACGTATAACGCTATACACTATTACGTCATGACGTATAACGTTATGTAGCATTACGTAACAGCGTATAACGTTATGTAGCATTACGTAACAGCGTATAACGTTATATAATACTACGTAATGCCGTATAACGTTATGTAGCATTACATAACAACGTATAACGTTATGTAGCATTACGTAACGACGTATAACGCTATACACTATTACGTCATGACGTATAACGTTATGTAGCATTACGTAACAGCGTATAACGTTATGTAGCATTACGTTATAACGTATAACGTTATCTTCCATTACGTAACATCTTATAACGTTATATACTATTACCTAATTACGTATAACGTTATGTAGCATTACGTAACAACGTATAACGTTATGTAGCATTACGTACCAACGTATAACTTCATGTAGCATTACGTAACGCCGTATAATGCTATATACTATTACGTAATGACGTATAGCGTTATGTAGCATTACGTAACAACGTATAACGTTATGTAGTATTACGTAACGACGTATAACGGTACATACTATTACGTAATGACGTATAACGTTATGTAGCATTACGTTATAACGTATAACGTTATCTACTATTACGTAATGACGTATAACGTTATATATTATTACCTAATGACGTATAACGTTATGTAGCATTACGTAACAGCGTATACCGTTGTATAATACTACGTAATGACGTATAACGTTATGTAGCATTACGTAACAACGTATAACGTTATGTAGCATTATGCAACAACGTATAACGTTATATACTATTACGTAATGACGTATAACGTTATGTAGTATTTCGTAACGACGTATAACGTTATATACTATTACCTAATTACGTATAACGTTATGTAGCATTACGTAACAACGTATAACGTTATGTAGCATAACGTAATGACGTATAACGTTATGTAGCATTACGTAATGGCGTATAACGTTATGTAGCATTATGCAACAACGTATAACGTTATGTAGCATTACGTAACGACGTATAACGGTACATACTATTACGTAATGACGTATAACGTTATGTAGCTTTACGTTATAACGTATAACGTTATCTACTATTACGTAATGACGTATAACGTTATATATTATTACCTAATGACGTACAACGTTATGTAGCATTACGTAACAGCGTATAACGTTGTATAATACTACGTAATGACGTATAACGTTATGTAGCATTACGTAACAACGTATAACGTTATGTAGCATTACGTAACGACGTATAACGCTATACACTATTACGTAATGACGTATAACGTTATGTAGCATTACGTAACAGCGTATAACGTTATGTAGCATTACGTTATAACGTATAACGTTATCTTCCATTACGTAACAACGTATAACGTTATATACTATTACGTAATGCCGTATAACGTTATCTTCCATTACGTAACAACGTATAACGTTATATACTATTACGTAATGACGTATAACGTTATGTAGCATTACGTAACAGCGTATAACGTTATATAATACTACGTAATGACGTATGACGTTATGTAGCATTACATAACAACGTATAACGTTATGTAGCATTACGTAACGACGTATAACGCTATATACTATTACGTAATGACGTATAACGTTGTGTAGCATTACGTAACAGCGTATAACGTTATGTAGCATTACGTAACAACGTATAACGTTATATACTATTACGTAATGCCGTATAACGTTATCTTTCATTACGTAACAACGTATAAGGTTATATACTATTACGTAATGACGTATAACGTTATGTAGTATTTCGTAACGACGTATAACGTTATATACTATTACCTAATTACGTATAACATTATGTAGCATTACGTAACAACGTATAACGTTATGTAGCATTACGTACCAACGTATAACTTCATGTAGCATTACGTAACGCCGTATAATGCTATATACTATTACGTAATGACGTATAGCGTTATGTAGCATTACGTAACAACGTATAACGTTATGTAGTATTACGTAACGACGTATAACGTTATCTACTATTACGTAATGCCGTGTAACGTTATGTAGCATTACGTACCAACGTATAACGTTATATAATAATACGTTAGGACATATAATGTTATGTAGCATTACTTAACAACGTATAACGTTATATACTATTACGCAATGACGTATAACGTTATGTAGCATTACGTAACCACGAATACCGTTATATAATACTACGTAATGACGTGTACCGTTATGTAGCATTACGTAACAACGTATAACGTTATGTAGCATTACGTAATGGCGTATAACGTTATGTAGTATTATGCAACAACGTATAACGTTATGTAGCATTACGTAACGACGTATAACGGTACATACTATTACGTAATGACCTATAACGTTATGTAGCATTACGTTATAACGTATAACGTTATCTACTATTACGTAATGACGTATAACGTTATGTAGCATTACGTAACAGCGTATAACGTTGTATAATACTATGTAATGACGTATAACGTTATGTAGCATTACGTAACAACGTATAACGTTATGTAGCATTACGAACGACGTATAACGCTATATACTATTACGTAATGACGTATAACGTTATGTAGCATAACGTAACAACGTATAACGTTATGTACAATACGTTATAACGTATAACGTTATATACTATTACGTAGTGACGTATAACGTTATGTAGCATTACGTAACAACGTATAACGTTATGTAGCATTACGTAACAGCGTATAACGTTATGTAGCATTACGTTATAACGTATAACGTTATCTTCCATTACGTAACAACGTATAACGTTATGTAGCATTACATAACAACGTATAACGTTATGTAGCATTACGTAACGACGTATAACGCTATATACTATTACGTAATGACGTATAACGTTATGTAGCATTACGTAACAGTGTATAACGTTATGTAGCATTACGTTATAACGTATAACGTTATCTTCCATTACGTAACAACATATAACGTTATATACTATTACGCAATGCCGTATAACGTTATCTTCCATTACGTAACAACGTATAACTTCATGTAGCATTACGTAACGCCGTATAACGCTATATACTATTACGTAATGACGTATAGCGTTATGTAGCATTACGTACCAACGTATAACGTTATGTAGTATTACGTAACGCCGTATAACGCTATATACTATTACGTAATGACGTATAGCGTTATGTAGCATTACGTAACAACGTATAACGTTATGTAGTATTACGTAACGACGTATAACGTTATATAATACTACGTTTTGACGTATAACGTTATGTAGTATTACGTACCGACGTATAACGTTATATACTATTACGTAATGACGTATAACGTTATGTAGCATTACGTAACAACGTATAACGTTATGTAGCATTACGTAACGACGTATAACGCTATATGCTATTACGTAATGACGTATAACGTTATGTAGTATTACGTAACGACGTATAACGTTATATACTATTACGTAATGACGTATAACGTTATGTAGCATTACGTAACAACGTATAACGTTATGTAGCATTACGTTATAACGTATAACGTTATCTACTATTACGTAATGCCGTGTAACGTTATGTAGCATTACGTACCAACGTATAACGTTATATAATAATACGTTAGGACGTATAATGTTATGTAGCATTACTTAACAACGTATAACGTTATATACTATTACGCAATGACGTATAACGTTATGTAGCATTATGCAACAATGTATAACGTTATGTAGCATTACGTAACGACGTATAACGGTACATACTATTACGTAATGACGTATAACGTTATGTCGCATTACGTTATAACGTATAACGTTATCTACTACTACGTAATGACGTATAACGTTATATATTATTACCTAATGACGTATAAAGTTATGTAGCATTACGTCACAACGTATAACGTTATGTAGCATTACGAACGACGTATAACGCTATATACTATTACGTAATGACGTATAACGTTATGTAGCATTACGTAACAACGTATAACGTTATGTACAATACGTTATAACGTATAACGTTATATACTATTACGTAGTGACGTATAACGCTATGTAGCATTACGGCACAACGTGTAACGTTACATACTATTACGTAATGACGTATAACGTTATGTAGCATTACGTAACAGCGTATAACGTTATGTAGCATTACGTAACGACGTATAACGCTATATACTATTACGTAATGACGTATAACGTTATGTAGCATTACGTAACAGCGTATAACGTTATCTTCCATTACGTAACAACGTATAACGTTATATACTGTTACGTAATGACGTATAACGTTATGTAGCATTACGTAGCAGCGTATAACGTTATATAATACTACGTAATGACGTATAACGTTATGTAGCATTACATAACAACGTATAACGTTATGTAGCATTACGTAACGACGTATAACGCTATATACTATTACGTAATGACGTATAACGTTATATACTATTACGTAATGACGTATAACGTTATGTAGCATTACGTAACAACGTATAACGTTATGTAGCATTACGTAACGACGTATAACGCTATATGATATTACGTAATGACGTATAACGTTATGTAGTATTACGTAACGACGTATAACGTTATATACTATTACGTAATGACGTATAACGTTATGTAGCATTACGTAACAACGTATAACGTTATGTAGCATTACGTTATAACGTATAACGTTATCTACTATTACGTAATGCCGTGTAACGTTATGTAGCATTACGTACCAACGTATAACGTTATATAATAATACGTGACTACGTATAATGATATGTAGCATTACTTAACAACGTATAACGTTATATACTATTTCGCAATGACGTATAACGTTATGTAGCATTACGTAACCACGAATACCGTTATATAATACTACGTAATGACGTTAAACGTTATGTAGCATTACGTAGCAACGTATAACGTTATGTATCATTACGTTATAACGTATATCGTTACATAATTCTACGTAATGACGTATAACGTTATGTAGCATTACGTAACAACGTATACCATTGTATAGTACTACGTAATGACGTATAACGTTATGTAGCATTACGTAACAACGTATAACGTTATGTAGCATTACGTTACGACGTATAACGGTACATACTATTACGTAATGACGTATAACGTTATGTAGCATTACGTTATAACGTATAACGTTATCTACTATTACGTAATGACGTATAACGTTATATATTATTACCTAATGACGTATAACGTTATGTAGCATTACGTAACAGCGTATAACGTTGTATAATACTATGTAATGACGTATAACGTTATGTAGCATTACGTAACAACGTATAACGTTATGTAGCATTACGAACGACGTATAACGCTATATACTATTACGTAATGACGTATAACGTTATGTAGCATTACGTAACAACGTATAACGTTATGTACAATACGTTATAACGTATAACGTTATATACTATTACGTAGTGACGTATAACGCTATGTAGCATTACGGCACAACGTGTAAAGTTACATACTATTACGTAATGACGTATAACGTTATGTAGCATTACGTAACAGCGTATAACGTTATGTAGCATTACGTAACGACGTATAACGCTATATACTATTACGTAATGACGTATAACGTTATGTAGCATTACGTAACAGCGTATAACGTTGTATAATACTATGTAATGACGTATAACGTTATGTAGCATTACGTAACAACGTATAACGTTATGTAGCATTACGAACGACGTATAACGCTATATACTATTACGTAATGACGTATAACGTTATGTAGCATTACGTAACAACGTATAACGTTATGTACAATACGTTATAACGTATAACGTTATATACTATTACGTAGTGACGTATAACGTTATGTAGCATTACGTAACAACGTATAACGTTATGTAGCATTACGTACCAACGTATAACTTCATGTAGCATTACGTAACGCCGTATAACGCTATATACTATTACGTAATGACGTATAGCGTTATGTAGCATTACGTAACAACGTATAACGTTATGTAGTATTACGTAACGACGTATAACGTTATATAATACTACGTTATGACGTATAACGTTATGTAGTATTACGTAACGACGTATAACGTTATATACTATTACGTAATGACGTATAACGTTATGTAGCATTACGTAACAACGTATAACGTTATGTAGCATTACGTACCAACGTATAACTTCATGTAGCATTACGTAATGACGTATAACGCTATATACTATTACGTAATGACGTATAACGTTATGTAGCATTACGTAATGACGTATAACGTTATGTAGCATAACGTAACAACGTATAACGTTATGTAGCATTACGTAATGGCATATAACGTTATGTAGCATTATGCAACAACGTATAACGTTATGTAGCATTACGTAACGACGTATAACGGTACATACTATTACGTAATGACGTATAACGTTATGTAGCATTACGTTATAACGTATAACGTTATCTACTATTACGTAATGACGTATAACGTTATATATTATTACCTAATGACGTATAACGTTATGTAGCATTACGTAACAGCGTATAACGTTGTATAATACTACGTAATGACGTATAACGTTATGTAGCATTACGTAACAACGTATAACGTTATGTAGCATTACGTAACAACGTATAACGTTATGTACAATACGTTATAACGTATAACGTTATATACTATTACGTAGTGACGTATAACGCTAAGTAGCATTACGTCACAACGTGTAACGTTATATACTATTACGTAATGACGTACAACGTTATGTAGCATTACGTAACAGCGTATAACGTTATGTAGCATTACGTTATAACGTATAACGTTATCTTCCATTACGTAGCAATGTATAACGTTATATACTATTACGTAATGACGTATAACGTTATGTAGCATTACGTAACAGCGTATAACGTTATATAATACTACGTAATGACGTATAACGTTATGTAGCATTACATAACAACGTATAACGTTATGTAGCATTACGTAACGACGTATAACGCTATATACTATTACGTAATGACGTATAACGTTATGTAGCATTACGTAACAGCGTATAACGTTATGTAGCATTACGTTATAACGTATAACGTTATCTTCCATTACGTAACAACGTATAACGTTATATACTATTACGTAATGCCGTATAACGTTATCTTCCATTACGTAACAACGTATAACGTTATATACTATTACGTAATGACGTATAACGTTATGTAGCATTACGTAACAGCGTATAACGTTATATAATACTACGTAATGACGTATAACGCTATATACTATTACGTAATGACGTATAACGTTATGTAGCATTACGTAATGTCGTATAACGTTATGTAGCATTACGTAACGACGTATAACGCTATATACTATTACGTAATGACGTACAACGTTATGTAGCATTACGTAACAGCGTATAACGTTATGTAGCATTACGTTATAACGTATAACGTTATCTTCCATTACGTAACAACGTATAACGTTATATACTATTACGTAATGCCGTATAACGTTATCTTCCATTACGTAACAACGTATAACGTTATATACTATTACGTAATGACGTATAATGTTATGTAGCATTACTTAACAACGTATAACGTTATATACTATTACGCAATGACGTATAACGTTATGTAGCATTACGTAACCACGAATACCGTTATATAATACTACGTAATGACGTATAACGCTATATACTATTACGTAATGACGTATAACGTTATGTAGCATTACGTAATGGCGTATAACGTTATGTAGCATTATGCAACAACGTATAACGTTATGTAGCATTACGTAACGACGTATAACGGTACATACTATTACGTAATGACGTATAACGTTATGTAGCATTACGTTATAACGTATAACGTTATCTACTATTACGCAATGACGTATAACGTTATATATTATTACCTAATGACGTATAACGTTATGTAGCATTACGTAACAGCGTATAACGTTGTATAATACTAGGTAATGACGTATAACGTTATGTAGCATTACGTAACAACGTATAACGTTTTGTAGCATTACGAACGACGTATAACGCTATATACTATTACGTAATGACGTATAACGTTATGTAGCATTACGTAACAACGTATAACGTTATGTACAATACGTTATAACGTATAACGTTATATACTATTACGTAGTGACGTATAACGTTATGTAGCATTACGTAACAACGTATAACGTTATGTAGCATTACGTACCAACGTATAACTTCATGTAGCATTACGTAACGCCGTATAACGCTATATACAATTACGTAATGACGTATAGCGTTATGTAGCATTACGTAACAACGTATAACGTTATGTAGTATTACGTAACGACGTATAACGTTATATACTATTACGTAATGACGTATAACGTTATGTAGCATTACGTACCAACGTATAACGTTATATAATAATACGTGACTACGTATAATGATATGTAGCATTACTTAACAACGTATAACGTTATATACTATTTCGCAATGACGTATAACGTTATGTAGCATTACGTAACCACGAATACCGTTATATAATACTACGTAATGACGTTAAACGTTATGTAGCATTACGTAGCAACGTATAACGTTATGTATCATTACGTTATAACGTATATCGTTACATAATTCTACGTAATGACGTATAACGTTATGTAGCATTACGTAACAACGTATACCATTGTATAGTACTACGTAATGACGTATAACGTTATGTAGCATTACGTAACAACGTATAACGTTATGTGGCATTACGTTACGACGTATAACGGTACATACTATTACGTAATGACGTATAACGTTATGTAGCATTACGTTATAACGTATAACGTTATCTACTATTACGTAATGACGTATAACGTTATATATTATTACCTAATGACGTATAACGTTATGTAGCATTACGTAACGGGCGTATAACGTTGTATAATACTATATAATGACGTATAACGTTATGTAGCATTACGTAACAACGTATAACGTTATGTAGCATTACGAACGACGTATAACGCTATATACTATTACGTAATGACGTATAACGTTATGTAGCATTACGTAACAACGTATAACGTTATGTACAATACGTTATAACGTATAACGTTATATACTATTACGTAGTGACGTATAACGCTATGTAGCATTACGGCACAACGTGTAACGTTACATACTATTACGTAATGACGTATAACGTTATGTAGCATTACGTAACAGCGTATAACGTTATGTAGCATTACGTAACGACGTATAACGCTATATACTATTACGTAATGACGTATAACGTTATGTAGCATTACGTAACAGCGTATAACGTTATCTTCCATTACGTAACAACGTATAACGTTATATACTGTTACGTAATGACGTATAACGTTATGTAGCATTACGTAGCAGCGTATAACGTTATATAATACTACGTAATGACGTATAACGTTATGTAGCATTACATAACAACGTATAACGTTATGTAGCATTACGTAACGACGTATAACGCTATATACTATTACGTAATGACGTATAACGTTATGTAGCATTACGTAACAGCGTATAACGTTATGTAGCATTACGTAACAGCGTATAACGTTATGTAGCATTACGTAACAGCGTATAACGTTATATAATACTACGTAATGACGTATAACGTTATGTAGCATTACATAACAACGTATAACGTTATATACTATTACGCAATGACGTATAACGTTATGTAGCATTACGTAACCACGAATACCGTTATATAATACTACGTAATGACGTATAACGCTATATACTATTACGTAATGACGTATAACGTTATGTAGCATTACGTAATGGCGTATAATGTTATGTAGCATTATGCAACAACGTATAACGTTATGTAGCATTACGTAACGACGTATAACGGTACATACTATTACGTAATGACGTATAACGTTATGTAGCATTACGTTATAACGTATAACGTTATCTACTATTACGTAATGACGTATAACGTTATATATTATTACCTAATGACGTATAACGTTATGTAGCATTACGTAACAGCGTATAACGTTGTATAATACAACGTAATGACGTATAACGTTATGTAGCATTACGTAACAACGTATAACGTTATGTAGCATTACGTAACAACGTATAACGATATGTACAATACGTTATAACGTATAACGTTATATACTATTACGTAGTGACGTATAACGCTAAGCAGCATTACGTCACAACGTGTAACGTTATATACTATTACGTAATGACGTACAACGTTATGTAGCATTACGTAACAGCGTATAACGTTATGTAGCATTACGTTATAACGTATAACGTTATCTTCCATTACGT
The DNA here is from genome assembly GCA_963971185.1 of Bombus muscorum. Taxonomy (NCBI): domain Eukaryota; kingdom Metazoa; phylum Arthropoda; class Insecta; order Hymenoptera; family Apidae; genus Bombus; species Bombus muscorum. Next base: position 10,263,422 of record OZ020139.1, on the reverse strand, counting down.
AGCAACGTATAACGTTATATACTATTACGTAATGACGTATAACGTTATGTAGCATTACGTAACAGCGTATAACGTTATATAATACTACGTAATGACGTATAACGTTATGTAGCATTACATAACAACGTATAACGTTATGTAGCATTACGTAACGACGTATAACGCTATATACTATTACGTAATGACGTATAACGTTATGTAGCATTACGTAACAGCGTATAACGTTATGTAGCATTACGTAACGACGTATAACGCTATATACTATTACGTAATGACGTACAACGTTATGTAGCATTACGTAACAGCGTATAACGTTATGTAGCATTACGTTATAACGTATAACGTTATCTTCCATTACGTAACAACGTATAACGTTATATACTATTACGTAATGCCGTATAACGTTATCTTCCATTACGTAACAACGTATAACGTTATATACTATTACGTAATGACGTATAATGTTATGTAGCATTACTTAACAACGTATAACGTTATATACTATTACGCAATGACGTATAACGTTATGTAGCATTACGTAACCACGAATACCGTTATATAATACTACGTAATGACGTATAACGCTATATACTATTACGTAATGACGTATAACGTTATGTAGCATTACGTAATGGCGTATAACGTTATGTAGCATTATGCAACAACGTATAACGTTATGTAGCATTACGTAACGACGTATAACGGTACATACTATTACGTAATGACGTATAACGTTATGTAGCATTACGTTATAACGTATAACGTTATCTACTATTACGTAATGACGTATAACGTTATATATTATTACCTAATGACGTATAACGTTATGTAGCATTACGTAACAGCGTATAACGTTATGTAGCATTACGTAACGACGTATAACGCTATATGATATTACGTAATGACGTATAACGTTATGTAGTATTACGTAACGACGTATAACGTTATATACTATTACGTAATGACGTATAACGATATGTAGCATTACGTAACAACGTATAACGTTATGTAGCATTACGTTATAACGTATAACGTTATCTACTATTACGTAATGACGTATAACGTTATATACTATTACGTAATGACGTATAACGATATGTAGCATTACGTAACAACGTATAACGTTATGTAGCATTACGTAACAGCGTATAACGTTATGTAGCATTACGTAACAGCGTATAACGTTATGTAGCATTACGTAACGACGTATAACGCTATATGATATTACGTAATGACGTATAACGATATGTAGCATTACGTAACGACGTATAACGCTATATACTATTACGTAATGACGTATAACGTTATGTAGCATTACGTAACAGCGTATAACGTTATGTAGCATTACGTAACAGCGTATAACGTTATGTAGCATTACGTAACGACGTATAACGCTATATGATATTACGTAATGACGTATAACGTTATGTAGCATTACGTAACGACGTATAACGGTACATACTATTACGTAATGACGTATAACGTTATGTAGCATTACGTAACAACGTATAACGTTATGTAGCATTACGAACGACGTATAGCGCTATATACTATTACGTAATGACGTATAACGTTATGTAGCATTACGTAACAACGTATAACGTTATGTAGCATTACGTAACGACGTATAACGCTATATGATATTACGTAATGACGTATAACGTTATGTAGTATTACGTAACGACGTATAACGTTATATACTATTACGTAATGACGTATAACGATATGTAGCATTACGTAACAACGTATAACGTTATGTAGCATTACGTTATAACGTATAACGTTATCTACTATTACGTAATGCCGTGTAACGTTATGTAGCATTACGTACCAACGTATAACGTTATATAATAATACGTGACTACGTATAATGATATGTAGCATTACTTAACAACGTATAACGTTATATACTATTTCGCAATGACGTATAACGTTATGTAGCATTACGTAACCACGAATACCGTTATATAATACTACGTAATGACGTTAAACGTTATGTAGCATTACGTAGCAACGTATAACGTTATGTAGCATTACGTTACGACGTATAACGGTACATACTATTACGTAATGACGTATAACGTTATGTAGCATTACGTAACAACGTATAACGTTATGTAGCATTACGTTACGACGTATAACGGTACATACTATTACGTAATGACGTATAACGTTATGTAGCATTACGTTATAACGTATAACGTTATCTACTATTACGTAATGACGTATAACGTTATATATTATTACCTAATGACGTATAACGTTATTTAGCATTACGTAACAGCGTATAACGTTGTATAATACTATGTAATGACGTATAACGTTATGTAGCATTACGTAACAACGTATAACGTTATGTAGCATTACGAACGACGTATAACGCTATATACTATTACGTAATGACGTATAACGTTATGTAGCATTACGTAACAACGTATAACGTTATGTACAATACGTTATAACGTATAACGTTATATACTATTACGTAGTGACGTATAACGCTATGTAGCATTACGGCACAACGTGTAACGTTACATACCATTACGTAATGACGTATAACGTTATGTAGCATTACGTAACAGCGTATAACGTTATGTAGCATTACGTAACGACGTATAACGCTATATACTATTACGTAATGACGTATAACGTTATGTAGCATTACGTAACAGCGTATAACGTTATCTTCCATTACGTAACAACGTATAACGTTATATACTGTTACGTAATGACGTATAACGTTATGTAGCATTACGTAGCAGCGTATAACGTTATATAATACTACGTAATGACGTATAACGTTATGTAGCATTACATAACAACGTATAACGTTATGTAGCATTACGTAACGACGTATAACGCTATATACTATTACGTAATGACGTATAACGTTATGTAGCATTACGTAACAGCGTATAACGTTATGTAGCATTACGTAACAGCGTATAACGTTATGTAGCATTACGTAACAGCGTATAACGTTATATAATACTACGTAATGACGTATAACGTTATGTAGCATTACATAACAACGTATAACGTTATATACTATTACGTAATGACATATAATGTTATGTAGCATTACTTAACAACGTATAACGTTATATACTATTACGCAATGACGTATAACGTTATGTAGCATTACGTAACCACGAATACCGTTATATAATACTACGTAATGACGTATAACGCTATATACTATTACGTAATGACGTATAACGTTATGTAGCATTACGTAATGGCGTATAATGTTATGTAGCATTATGCAACAACGTATAACGTTATGTAGCATTACGTAACGACGTATAACGGTACATACTATTACGTAATGACGTATAACGTTATGTAGCATTACGTTATAACGTATAACGTTATCTACTATTACGTAATGACGTATAACGTTATATATTATTACCTAATGACGTATAACGTTATGTAGCATTACGTAACAGCGTATAACGTTGTATAATACTATGTAATGACGTATAACGTTATGTAGCATTACGTAACAACGTATAACGTTATGTAGCATTACGAACGACGTATAACGCTATATACTATTACGTAATGACGTATAACGTTATGTAGCATTACGTAACAACGTATAACGTTATGTACAATACGTTATAACGTATAACGTTATATACTATTACGTAGTGACGTATAACGTTATGTAGCATTACGTAACAACGTATAACGTTATGTAGCATTACGTAACGACGTATAACGCTATATGATATTACGTAATGACGTATAACGTTATGTAGTATTACGTAACGACGTATAACGTTATGTAGCATTACGTAACAACGTATAACGTTATGTAGCATTACGTAACGACGTATGACGCTATATGATATTACGTAATGACGTATAACGTTATGTAGTATTACGTAACGACGTATAACGTTATATACTATTACGTAATGACGTATAACGTTATGTAGCATTACGTAACAACGTATAACGTTATGTAGCATTACGTTATAACGTATAACGTTATCTACTATTACGTAATGCCGTGTAACGTTATGTAGCATTACGTACCAACGTATAACGTTATATAATAATACGTTACTACGTATAATGATATGTAGCATTACTGAACAACGTATAACGTTATATACTATTTCGCAATGACGTATAACGTTATGTAGCATTACGTAACCACGAATACCGTTATATAATACTACGTAATGACGTTAAACGTTATGTAGCATTACGTAGCAACGTATAACGTTATGTATCATTACGTTATAACGTATATCGTTACATAATACTACGTAATGACGTATAACGTTATGTAGCATTACGTAACAACGTATACCATTGTATAGTACTACGTAATGACGTATAACGTTATGTAGCATTACGTAACAACGTATAACGTTATGTAGCATTACGTTACGACGTATAACGGTACATACTATTACGTAATGACGTATAACGTTATGTAGCATTACGTTATAACGTATAACGTTATCTACTATTACGTAATGACGTATAACGTTATATATTATTACCTAATGACGTATAACGTTATGTAGCATTACGTAACAGCGTATAACGTTGTATAATACTACGTAATGACGTATAACGTTATGTAGCATTACGTAACAACGTATAACGTTATGTAGCATTACGTAATGACGTATAACGTTATGTAGCATAACGTAACAACGTATAACGTTATGTAGCATTACGTAATGGCGTATAACGTTATGTAGCATTATGCAACAACGTATAACGTTATGTAGCATTACGTAACGACGTATAACGGTACATACTATTACGTAATGACGTATAACGTTATGTAGCATTACGTTATAACGTATAACGTTATCTACTATTACGTAATGACGTATAACGTTATATATTATTACCTAATGACGTATAACGTTATGTAGCATTACGTAACAGCGTATAACGTTGTATAATACTACGTAATGACGTATAACGTTATGTAGCATTACGTAACAACGTATAACGTTATGTAGCATTACGAACGACGTATAACGCTATATACTATTACGTAATGACGTATGAGGTTATGTAGCATTACGTAACAACGTATAACGTTATGTACAATACGTTATAACGTATAACGTTATATACTATTACGTAGTGACGTATAACGCTAAGTAGCATTACGTCACAACGTGTAACGTTATATACTATTACGTAATGACGTACAACGTTATGTAGCATTACGTAACAGCGTATAACGTTATGTAGCATTACGTTATAACGTATAACGTTATGTAGTACTACGTAACGACGTATAACGTTATATACTATTACGTAATGACGTATAACGTTATGTAGCATTACGTAACAGCGTATAACGTTATATAATACTACGTAATGACGTATAACGTTCTGTAGCATTACATAACAACGTATAACGTTATGTAGCATTACGTAACGACGTATAACGCTATATACTATTACGTAATGACGTATAACGTTAGGTAGCATTACGTAACAGCGTATAACGTTATGTAGCATTACGTTATAACGTATAATGTTATATACTACTACGTTATAACGCATAACGTTATATAGTATTACGTACTAACGTATAACGTTATAAACTATTACGTACTTACGTATAACGTGATATACTATTGCGTACTAACGTATAACGTTATATATTATTACGTTATAACGTATAATGTTATATACTAATACGTTATAACGTATAACGTTATATAGTATTACGTACTAACGTATAACGTTATAAACTATTACGTACTTACGTATAACGTGATATACTATTGCGTACTAACGTATAACGTTATATACTATTACGTTATAACGTATAACGTTATGTAGCATTACGTACCAACGTATAACTTCATGTAGCATTACGTAACGCCGTATAACGCTATATACTATTACGTAATGACGTATAACATTATGTAGCATTACGTAACGACGTATAACGGTACATACTATTACGTAATGACGTATAACGTTATGTAGCATTACGTTACGACGTATAACGGTATGTACTATTACGTAATGACGTATAACGTTATAAACTATTACGTACTAACGTATAACGTTATATACTATCACGTACTAACGTATAACGTTATATATTATTACGTTATAACGTATAATGTTATATACTACTACGTTACAACGCATAACGTTATATAGTATTACGTACTAACGTATAACGTTATAAACTATTACGTACTTACGTATAACGTGATATACTATTGCGTACTAACGTATAACGTTATATATTATTACGTTATAACGTATAATGTTATATACTACTACGTTATAACGTATAACGTTATATAGTATTACGTACTAACGTATAACGTTATAAACTATTACGTACTTACGTATAACGTGATATACTATTGCGTACTAACGTATAACGTTATATACTATTACGTTATAACGTATAACGTTATGTAGCATTACGTACCAACGTATAACTTCATGTAGCATTACGTAACGCCGTATAACGCTATATACTATTACGTAATGACGTATAACATTATGTAGCATTACGTAACGACGTATAACGGTACATACTATTACGTAATGACGTATAACGTTATGTAGCATTACGTTACGACGTATAACGGTATGTACTATTACGTAATGACGTATAACGTTATGTAGCATTACGTAACAACGTATAACGCTATATACTATTACGTAATGACGTATAACGTTATGTAGCATTACGTAACCACGAATGCCGTTATATAATACTACATAATGTCGTATAACGCTATATACTTTTACGTAATGACGTATAACGTTATGTAGCATTACGTAACAGCGTATAACGTTATATAGTACTACGTAATGACGTATAACGTTATGTAGCATTACATAACAACGTATAACGTTATGTAGCATTACGTAACGACGTATAACGCTATATACTATTACGTAATGACGTATAACGTTATGTAGCATTACTTACCAACGTATAACTTCATGTAGCATTACGTAACGCCGTATAACGCTATATACTATTACGTAATGACGTATAACATTATGTAGCATTACGTAACGACGTATAACGGTACATACTATTACGTAATGACGTATAACGTTATGTAGCATTACGTTACGACGTATAACGGTATATACTATTACGTAATGACGTATAACGTTATGTAGCATTACGTAACAACGTATAACGCTATATACTATTACGTAATGACGTATAACGTTATGTAGCATTACGTAACCACGAATGCCGTTATATAATACTACATAATGTCGTATAACGCTATATACTTTTACGTAATGACGTATAACGTTATGTAGCATTACGTAACAGCGTATAACGTTATATAGTACTACGTAATGACGTATAACGTTATGTAGCATTACATAACAACGTATAACGTTATGTAGCATTACGTAACGACGTATAACGCTATATACTATTACGTAATGACGTATAACGTTGTGTAGCATTACGTAACAGCGTATAACGTTATGTAGCATTACGTTATAACGTATAACGTTATCTTCCATTACGTAACAACGTATAACGTTATATACTATTACGTTATGACTTATAACGTTAGCTACTATTACGTAATAACGTATAACGTTATGTACAATTACGTTTTAACGTATAACGTTATATACTATTACGTACTAACGTATAACGTTATAAACTATTACGTACTTACGTATAACGTGATATACTATTGCGTACTAACGTATAACGTTATATACTATCACGTACTAACGTATAACGTTATATATTATTACGTTATAACGTATAATGTTATATACTATTACATTATAACGTATAACGTTATATAGTATTACGTACTAACGTATAACGTTATAAACTATGACGTACTTACGTATAACGTGATATACTATTGCGTACTAACGTATAACGTTATATACTATTACGTTATAACGTATAACGTTATGTAGCATTACTTACCAACGTATAACTTCATGTAGCATTACGTAACGCCGTATAACGCTATATACTATTACGTAATGACGTATAGCGTTATGTAGCATTACGTAACAACGTATAACGATATATACTATTACGTAATGACGTATAACGTTATGTAGCATTACGTAACAGCGTATAACGTTATGTAGCATTACGTAACGACGTATAACGCTATATACTATTACGTAATGACGTATAACGATATGTAGCATTACGTAACAGCGTATAACGTTATGTAGCATTACGTTATAACGTATAACGTTATCTTCCATTACGTAACAACGTATAACGTTATATACTATTACGTAATGCCGTATAACGTTATCTTCCATTACCTAACAACGTATAACGTTATATACTATTACGTAATGACGTATAACGTTATGTAGCATTACGTAACAGCGTATAACGTTATGTAGCATTACGTAACGACGTATAACGCTATATACTATTACGTAATGACGTATAACGATATGTAGCATTACGTAACAGCGTATAACGTTATGTAGCATTACGTTATAACGTATAACGTTATCTTCCATTACGTAACAACGTATAACGTTATATACTATTACGTAATGCCGTATAACGTTATCTTCCATTACCTAACAACGTATAACGTTATATACTATTACGTAATGACGTATAACGTTATGTAGCATTACGTAACAACGTATAACGTTATGTAGCATTACGTTACGACGTATAACGGTACATACTATTACGTAATGACGTATAACGTTATGTAGCATTACGTTATAACGTATAACGTTATCTACTATTACGTAATGACGTATAACGTTATATATTATTACCTAATGACGTATAACGTTATTTAGCATTACGTAACAGCGTATAACGTTGTATAATACTATGTAATGACGTATAACGTTATGTAGCATTACGTAACAACGTATAACGTTATGTAGCATTACGAACGACGTATAACGCTATATACTATTACGTAATGACGTATAACGTTATGTAGCATTACGTAACAACGTATAACGTTATGTACAATACGTTATAACGTATAACGTTATATACTATTACGTAGTGACGTATAACGCTATGTAGCATTACGGCACAACGTGTAACGTTACATACCATTACGTAATGACGTATAACGTTATGTAGCATTACGTAACAGCGTATAACGTTATGTAGCATTACGTAACGACGTATAACGCTATATACTATTACGTAATGACGTATAACGTTATGTAGCATTACGTAACAGCGTATAACGTTATCTTCCATTACGTAACAACGTATAACGTTATATACTGTTACGTAATGACGTATAACGTTATGTAGCATTACGTAGCAGCGTATAACGTTATATAATACTACGTAATGACGTATAACGTTATGTAGCATTACATAACAACGTATAACGTTATGTAGCATTACGTAACGACGTATAACGCTATATACTATTACGTAATGACGTATAACGTTATGTAGCATTACGTAACAGCGTATAACGTTATGTAGCATTACGTAACAGCGTATAACGTTATGTAGCATTACGTAACAGCGTATAACGTTATATAATACTACGTAATGACGTATAACGTTATGTAGCATTACATAACAACGTATAACGTTATATACTATTACGTAATGACATATAATGTTATGTAGCATTACTTAACAACGTATAACGTTATATACTATTACGCAATGACGTATAACGTTATGTAGCATTACGTAACCACGAATACCGTTATATAATACTACGTAATGACGTATAACGCTATATACTATTACGTAATGACGTATAACGTTATGTAGCATTACGTAATGGCGTATAATGTTATGTAGCATTATGCAACAACGTATAACGTTATGTAGCATTACGTAACGACGTATAACGGTACATACTATTACGTAATGACGTATAACGTTATGTAGCATTACGTTATAACGTATAACGTTATCTACTATTACGTAATGACGTATAACGTTATATATTATTACCTAATGACGTATAACGTTATGTAGCATTACGTAACAGCGTATAACGTTGTATAATACTATGTAATGACGTATAACGTTATGTAGCATTACGTAACAACGTATAACGTTATGTAGCATTACGAACGACGTATAACGCTATATACTATTACGTAATGACGTATAACGTTATGTAGCATTACGTAACAACGTATAACGTTATGTACAATACGTTATAACGTATAACGTTATATACTATTACGTAGTGACGTATAACGTTATGTAGCATTACGTAACAACGTATAACGTTATGTAGCATTACGTAACGACGTATAACGCTATATGATATTACGTAATGACGTATAACGTTATGTAGTATTACGTAACGACGTATAACGTTATGTAGCATTACGTAACAACGTATAACGTTATGTAGCATTACGTAACGACGTATGACGCTATATGATATTACGTAATGACGTATAACGTTATGTAGTATTACGTAACGACGTATAACGTTATATACTATTACGTAATGACGTATAACGTTATGTAGCATTACGTAACAACGTATAACGTTATGTAGCATTACGTTATAACGTATAACGTTATCTACTATTACGTAATGCCGTGTAACGTTATGTAGCATTACGTACCAACGTATAACGTTATATAATAATACGTTACTACGTATAATGATATGTAGCATTACTGAACAACGTATAACGTTATATACTATTTCGCAATGACGTATAACGTTATGTAGCATTACGTAACCACGAATACCGTTATATAATACTACGTAATGACGTTAAACGTTATGTAGCATTACGTAGCAACGTATAACGTTATGTATCATTACGTTATAACGTATATCGTTACATAATACTACGTAATGACGTATAACGTTATGTAGCATTACGTAACAACGTATACCATTGTATAGTACTACGTAATGACGTATAACGTTATGTAGCATTACGTAACAACGTATAACGTTATGTAGCATTACGTTACGACGTATAACGGTACATACTATTACGTAATGACGTATAACGTTATGTAGCATTATGCAACAACGTATAACGTTATGTAGCATTACGTAACGACGTATAACGCTATATACTATTACGTAATGACGTATACCGTTATGTAGCATTACGTAACAGCGTATAACGTTAAGTAGCATTACGTTATAACGTATAACGTTATCTTCCATTACGTAACAACGTATAACGTTATATACTATTACGTAATGCTGTATAACGTTATCTTCCATTACGTAACAACGTATAACGTTATATACTATTACGTAATAACGTATAACGTTATGTAGCATTACGTAATGGCGTATAACGTTGTATAATACTACGTAATGACGTATAACGTTATGTAGCATTACGTAATGACGTATAACGTTATGTAGCATTACGTAACAGCGTATAACGTTGTATAATACTACGTAATGACGTATAACGTTATGTAGCATTACGAAACAACGTATAACGTTATGTAGCATTACGTTATAACGTATAACGTTATATACTATTACGTAGTGACGTATAACGTTATGTAGCATTACGTACCAACGTATAACGTTATGTACAATACGTTATAACGTATAACGTTATATACTATTACGTAGTGACGTATAACGCTATGTAGCATTACGTAATGACGTATAACGTTATGTAGCATTACGTAACAGCGTATAACGTTGTATAATACTACGTAATGACGTATAACGTTATGTAGCATTACGAAACAACGTATAACGTTATGTAGCATTACGAACGACGTATAACGCTATATACTATTACGTAATGACGTATAACGTTATGTAGCATTACGTACCAACGTATAACATTATGTACAATACGTTATAACGTATAACGTTATATACTATTACGTAGTGACGTATAACGCTATGTAGCATTACGTCACAACGTGTAACGTTATATACTATTACGTAATGACGTATAACGTTATGTAGCATTACGTTATAACGTATAACGTTATCTACTATTACGTAATGACGTATAACGTTATATATTATTACCTAATGACGTATAACGTTATGTAGCATTACGTAACAGCGTATAACGTTATGTAGCATTACGTAACGACGTATAACGGTACATACTATTACGTAATGACGTATAACGTTATGTAGCATTACGTTATAACGTATAACGTTATCTACTATTACGTAATGACGTATAACGTTATATATTATTACCTAATGACGTATAACGTTATGTAGCATTACGTAACAGCGTATAACGTTGTATAATACTACGTAATGACGTATAACGTTATGTAGCATTACGTAACAACGTATAACGTTATGTAGCATTACGTAATGACGTATAACGTTATGTAGCATAACGTAACAACGTATAACGTTATGTAGCATTACGTAATGGCGTATAACGTTATGTAGCATTATGCAACAACGTATAACGTTATGTAGCATTACGTAACGACGTATAACGGTACATACTATTACGTAATGACGTATAACGTTATGTAGCATTACGTTATAACGTATAACGTTATCTACTATTACGTAATGACGTATAACGTTATATATTATTACCTAATGACGTATAACGTTATGTAGCATTACGTAACAGCGTATAACGTTGTATAATACTACGTAATGACGTATAACGTTATGTAGCATTACGTAACAACGTATAACGTTATGTAGCATTACGAACGACGTATAACGCTATATACTATTACGTAATGACGTATGAGGTTATGTAGCATTACGTAACAACGTATAACGTTATGTACAATACGTTATAACGTATAACGTTATATACTATTACGTAGTGACGTATAACGCTAAGTAGCATTACGTCACAACGTGTAACGTTATATACTATTACGTAATGACGTACAACGTTATGTAGCATTACGTAACAGCGTATAACGTTATGTAGCATTACGTTATAACGTATAACGTTATGTAGTACTACGTAACGACGTATAACGTTATATACTATTACGTAATGACGTATAACGTTATGTAGCATTACGTAACAGCGTATAACGTTATATAATACTACGTAATGACGTATAACGTTCTGTAGCATTACATAACAACGTATAACGTTATGTAGCATTACGTAACGACGTATAACGCTATATACTATTACGTAATGACGTATAACGTTAGGTAGCATTACGTAACAGCGTATAACGTTATGTAGCATTACGTTATAACGTATAATGTTATATACTACTACGTTATAACGCATAACGTTATATAGTATTACGTACTAACGTATAACGTTATAAACTATTACGTACTTACGTATAACGTGATATACTATTGCGTACTAACGTATAACGTTATATATTATTACGTTATAACGTATAATGTTATATACTAATACGTTATAACGTATAACGTTATATAGTATTACGTACTAACGTATAACGTTATAAACTATTACGTACTTACGTATAACGTGATATACTATTGCGTACTAACGTATAACGTTATATACTATTACGTTATAACGTATAACGTTATGTAGCATTACGTACCAACGTATAACTTCATGTAGCATTACGTAACGCCGTATAACGCTATATACTATTACGTAATGACGTATAACATTATGTAGCATTACGTAACGACGTATAACGGTACATACTATTACGTAATGACGTATAACGTTATGTAGCATTACGTTACGACGTATAACGGTATGTACTATTACGTAATGACGTATAACGTTATAAACTATTACGTACTAACGTATAACGTTATATACTATCACGTACTAACGGATAACGTTATATATTATTACGTTATAACGTATAATGTTATATACTACTACGTTACAACGCATAACGTTATATAGTATTACGTACTAACGTATAACGTTATAAACTATTACGTACTTACGTATAACGTGATATACTATTGCGTACTAACGTATAACGTTATATATTATTACGTTATAACGTATAATGTTATATACTACTACGTTATAACGTATAACGTTATATAGTATTACGTACTAACGTATAACGTTATAAACTATTACGTACTTACGTATAACGTGATATACTATTGCGTACTAACGTATAACGTTATATACTATTACGTTATAACGTATAACGTTATGTAGCATTACGTACCAACGTATAACTTCATGTAGCATTACGTAACGCCGTATAACGCTATATACTATTACGTAATGACGTATAACATTATGTAGCATTACGTAACGACGTATAACGGTACATACTATTACGTAATGACGTATAACGTTATGTAGCATTACGTTACGACGTATAACGGTATGTACTATTACGTAATGACGTATAACGTTATGTAGCATTACGTAACAACGTATAACGCTATATACTATTACGTAATGACGTATAACGTTATGTAGCATTACGTAACCACGAATGCCGTTATATAATACTACATAATGTCGTATAACGCTATATACTTTTACGTAATGACGTATAACGTTATGTAGCATTACGTAACAGCGTATAACGTTATATAGTACTACGTAATGACGTATAACGTTATGTAGCATTACATAACAACGTATAACGTTATGTAGCATTACGTAACGACGTATAACGCTATATACTATTACGTATTGACGTATAACGTTATGTAGCATTACTTACCAACGTATAACTTCATGTAGCATTACGTAACGCCGTATAACGCTATATACTATTACGTAATGACGTATAACATTATGTAGCATTACGTAACGACGTATAACGGTACATACTATTACGTAATGACGTATAACGTTATGTAGCATTACGTTACGACGTATAACGGTATGTACTATTACGTAATGACGTATAACGTTATGTAGCATTACGTAACAACGTATAACGCTATATACTATTACGTAATGACGTATAACGTTATGTAGCATTACGTAACCACGAATGCCGTTATATAATACTACATAATGTCGTATAACGCTATATACTTTTACGTAATGACGTATAACGTTATGTAGCATTACGTAACAGCGTATAACGTTATATAGTACTACGTAATGACGTATAACGTTATGTAGCATTACATAACAACGTATAACGTTATGTAGCATTACGTAACGACGTATAACGCTATATACTATTACGTAATGACGTATAACGTTGTGTAGCATTACGTAACAGCGTATAACGTTATGTAGCATTACGTTATAACGTATAACGTTATCTTCCATTACGTAACAACGTATAACGTTATATACTATTACGTTATGACTTATAACGTTAGCTACTATTACGTAATAACGTATAACGTTATGTACAATTACGTTTTAACGTATAACGTTATATACTATTACGTACTAACGTATAACGTTATAAACTATTACGTACTTACGTATAACGTGATATACTATTGCGTACTAACGTATAACGTTATATACTATCACGTACTAACGTATAACGTTATATATTATTACGTTATAACGTATAATGTTATATACTATTACATTATAACGTATAACGTTATATAGTATTACGTACTAACGTATAACGTTATAAACTATGACGTACTTACGTATAACGTGATATACTATTGCGTACTAACGTATAACGTTATATACTATTACGTTATAACGTATAACGTTATGTAGCATTACTTACCAACGTATAACTTCATGTAGCATTACGTAACGCCGTATAACGCTATATACTATTACGTAATGACGTATAGCGTTATGTAGCATTACGTAACAACGTATAACGATATATACTATTACGTAATGACGTATAACGTTATGTAGCATTACGTAACAGCGTATAACGTTATGTAGCATTACGTAACGACGTATAACGCTATATACTATTACGTAATGACGTATAACGATATGTAGCATTACGTAACAGCGTATAACGTTATGTAGCATTACGTTATAACGTATAACGTTATCTTCCATTACGTAACAACGTATAACGTTATATACTATTACGTAATGCCGTATAACGTTATCTTCCATTACCTAACAACGTATAACGTTATATACTATTACGTAATGACGTATAACGTTATGTAGCATTACGTAACAGCGTATAACGTTATGTAGCATTACGTAACGACGTATAACGCTATATACTATTACGTAATGACGTATAACGATATGTAGCATTACGTAACAGCGTATAACGTTATGTAGCATTACGTTATAACGTATAACGTTATCTTCCATTACGTAACAACGTATAACGTTATATACTATTACGTAATGCCGTATAACGTTATCTTCCATTACCTAACAACGTATAACGTTATATACTATTACGTAATGACGTATAACGTTATGTAGCATTACGTAACAGCGTATAACGTTATATAATACTACGTAATGACGTATAACGTTATGTAGCATTACATAACAACGTATAACGTTATGTAGCATTACGTAACGACGTATAACGCTATATACTATTACGTAATGACGTATAACGTTATGTAGCATTACGTAACAGCGTATAACGTTATGTAGCATTACGTACCAACGTATAACTTCATGTAGCATTACGTAACGCCGTATAACGCTATATACTATTACGTAATGACGTATAGCGTTATGTAGCATTACGTACCAACGTATAACGTTATATAATACTACGTTATGACTTATAACGTTATGTAGTATTACGTAACGACGTATAACGTTATATAATACTACGTTATGACTTATAACGTTATGTAGTATTACGTAACGACGTGTAACGTTATATACTATTACGTAATGACGTATAACGTTATGTAGCATTACGTAACAACGTATAACTTCATGTAGCATTACGTAACGCCGAATAACGCTATATACTATTACGTAATGACGTATAGCGTTATGTAGCGTTACGTAACAACGTATAACGTTATGTAGTATTTCGTAACGACGTATAACGTTATATACTATTACCTAATTACGTATAACGTTATGTAGCATTACGTAACAACGCATTACGTAATGACGTATAACGTTATGTAGCATAACGTAACATCGTATAACGTTATGTAGCATTACGTAATGGCGTATAACGTTATGTAGCATTATGCAACAACGTATAACGTTATGTAGCATTACGTAATGACGTATAACGTTGTGTAGCATTACGTAACAGCGTATAACGTTATGTAGCATTACGTTATAACGTATAACGTTATCTTCCATTACGTAGCAACGTATAACATTATATACTATTACGTTATGACTTATAACGTTAGCTACTATTACGTAATAACGTATAACGTTATGTACAATTACGTTTTAACGTATAACGTTATATACTATTACGTACTAACGTATAACGTTATAAACTATTGCGTACTTACGTATAACGTGATATACTATTGCGTACTAACGTATAACGTTATATACTATCACGTACTAACGTATAACGTTATATATTATTACGTTATAACGTATAATGTTATATACTATTACATTATAACGTATAACGTTATATAGTATTACGTACTAACGTATAACGTTATAAACTATTACGTACTTACGTATAACGTGATATACTATTGCGTACTAACGTATAACGTTATATACTATTACGTAATGACGTATAACGTTATATATTATTACCTAATGACGTATAACGTTATGTAGCATTACGTAACAGCGTATAACGTTGTATAATACTACGTAATGACGTATAACGTTATGTAGCATTACGTAACAACGTATAACGTTATGTAGCATTACGAACGACGTATAACGCTATATACTATTACGTAATGACGTATAACGTTATGTAGCATTACGTAACAACGTATAACGTTATGTACAATACGTTATAACGTAAAACGTTATATACTATTACGTAGTGACGTATAACGCTATGTAGCATTACGTCACAACGTGTAACGTTATACACTATTACGTAATTACGTATAACGTTATATAATAATACGTAATGACGTATAACGTTATGTAGCATTACGTTACGACGTATAACGGTATGTACTATTACGTAATGACGTATAACGTTATGTAGCATTACGTAACAACATATAACGATATATACTATTACGTAATGACGTATAACGTTATGTAGCATTACGTTACGACGTATAACGGTATGTACTATTACGTAATGACGTATTACGTAATGACGTATAACGTTATGTAGCATTACGTAACAACATATAACGATATATACTATTACGTAATGACGTATAACGTTATGTAGCATTACGTAACGACGTATAACGCTATATGCTATTACGTAATGACGTATAACGTTATGTAGTACTACGTAACGACGTATAACGTTATATACTATTACGTAATGACGTATAACGTTATGTAGCATTACGTAACAGCGTATAACGTTATATAATACTACGTAATGACGTATAACGTTCTGTAGCATTACATAACAACGTATAACGTTATGTAGCATTACGTAACGACGTATAACGCTATATACTATTACGTAATGACGTATAACGTTATGTAGCATTACGTAACAGCGTATAACGTTATGTAGCATTACGTTATAACGTATAATGTTATATACTACTACGTTATAACGCATAACGTTATATAGTATTACGTACTAACGTATAACGTTATAAACTATTACGTACTTACGTATAACGTGATATACTATTGCGTACTAACGTATAACGTTATATATTATTACGTTATAACGTATAATGTTATATACTAATACGTTATAACGTATAACGTTATATAGTATTACGTACTAACGTATAACGTTATAAACTATTACGTACTTACGTATAACGTGATATACTATTGCGTACTAACGTATAACGTTATATACTATTACGTTATAACGTATAACGTTATGTAGCATTACGTACCAACGTACAACTTCATGTAGCATTACGTAACGCCGTATAACGCTATATACTATTACGTAATGACGTATAACATTATGTAGCATTACGTAACGACGTATAACGGTACATACTATTACGTAATGACGTATAACGTTATGTAGCATTACGTTACGACGTATAACGGTATGTACTATTACGTAATGACGTATAACGTTATAAACTATTACGTACTAACGTATAACGTTATATACTATCACGTACTAACGTATAACGTTATATATTATTACGTTATAACGTATAATGTTATATACTACTACGTTATAACGCATAACGTTATATAGTATTACGTACTAACGTATAACGTTATAAACTATTACGTACTTACGTATAACGTGATATACTATTGCGTACTAACGTATAACGTTATATATTATTACGTTATAACGTATAATGTTATATACTACTACGTTATAACGTATAACGTTATATAGTATTACGTACTAACGTATAACGTTATAAACTATTACGTACTTACGTATAACGTGATATACTATTGCGTACTAACGTATAACGTTATATACTATTACGTTATAACGTATAACGTTATGTAGCATTACGTACCAACGTATAACTTCATGTAGCATTACGTAACGCCGTATAACGCTATATACTATTACGTAATGACGTATAACATTATGTAGCATTACGTAACGACGTATAACGGTACATACTATTACGTAATGACGTATAACGTTATGTAGCATTACGTTACGACGTATAACGGTATGTACTATTACGTAATGACGTATAACGTTATGTAGCATTACGTAACAACGTATAACGCTATATACTATTACGTAATGACGTATAACGTTATGTAGCATTACGTAACCACGAATGCCGTTATATAATACTACATAATGTCGTATAACGCTATATACTTTTACGTTATAACGTATAACGTTATCTTCCATTACGTAACAACGTATAACGTTATATACTATTACGTTATGACTTATAACGTTAGCTACTATTACGTAATAACGTATAACGTTATGTACAATTACGTTTTAACGTATAACGTTATATACTATTACGTACTAACGTATAACGTTATAAACTATTACATACTTACGTGTAACGTGATATACTATTGCGTACTAACGTATAACGTTATATACTATCACGTACTAACGTATAACGTTATATATTATTACGTCATAACGTATAATGTTATATACTATTACGTTATAACGTATAACGTTATATAGTATTACGTACTAACGTATAACGTTATAAACTATTACGTACTTACGTATAACGTGATATCCTATTGCGTACTATCGTATAACGTTATATACTATTACGTTATAGCGTATAACGTTATGTAGCATTACGTACAAACGTATAACTTCATGTAGCATTACGTAACGCCGTATAACGCTATATACTATTACGTAATGACGTATAGCGTTATGTAGCATTACGTAACAACGTATAACGTTATGTAGTATTACGTAACGAGGTATAACGTTATATAATACTACGTTATGACGTATAACGTTATGTAGTATTACGTAACGACGTATAACGTTATATACTATTACGTAATGACGTATAACGTTATCTTCCATTACGTAACAACGTATAACGTTATATAC
This sequence comes from Bombus muscorum, assembly GCA_963971185.1. Taxonomy (NCBI): domain Eukaryota; kingdom Metazoa; phylum Arthropoda; class Insecta; order Hymenoptera; family Apidae; genus Bombus; species Bombus muscorum. The sequence continues at coordinate 10,242,988 of OZ020139.1, read as the reverse complement.
TATTACGTTATGACTTATAACGTTAGCTACTATTACGTAATAACGTATAACGTTATGTACAATTACGTTTTAACGTATAACGTTATATACTATTACGTACTAACGTATAACGTTATAAACTATTACATACTTACGTGTAACGTGATATACTATTGCGTACTAACGTATAACGTTATATACTATCACGTACTAACGTATAACGTTATATAGTATTACGTTATAACGTATAATGTTATATACTATTACGTTATAACGTATAACGTTATATAGTATTACGTACTAACGTATAACGTTATAAACTATTACGTACTTACGTATAACGTGATATACTATTGCGTACTAACGTATAACGTTATATACTATTACGTTATAACGTATAACGTTATGTAGCATTACGTACAAACGTATAACTTCATGTAGCATTACGTAACGCCGTATAACGCTATATACTATTACGTAATGACGTATAGCGTTATGTAGCATTACGTAACAACGTATAACGTTATGTAGTATTACGTAACGAGGTATAACGTTATATAATACTACGTTATGACGTATAACGTTATGTAGTATTACGTAACGACGTATAACGTTATATACTATTACGTAATGACGTATAACGTTATGTAGCATTACATAACAACGTATAACGTTATGTAGCATTACGTAACGACGTATAACGTTATGTAGCATTACGTTATAACGTATAACGTTATCTACTATTACGTCATGCCGTATAACGTTATGTAGCATTACCTACCAACGTATAACGGTACATACTATTACGTAATGACGTATAACGTTATGTAGCATTACGTTATAACGTATAACGTTATCTACTATTACGTAATGACGTATAACGTTATATATTATTACTTAATGACGTATAACGTTATGTAGCATTACGTAACAGCGTATAACGTTGTATAATACTACGTAATGACGTATAACGTTATGTAGCATTACGTAACAACGTATAACGTTATGTAGCATTACGAACGACGTATAACGCTATATACTATTACGTAATGACGTATAACGTTATGTAGCATTACGTAACAACGTATAACGTTATGTACAATACGTTATAACGTAAAACGTTATATACTATTACGTAGTGACGTATAACGCTATGTAGCATTACGTCACAACGTGTAACGTTATACACTATTACGTAATTACGTATAACGTTATATAATAATACGTAATGACGTATAATGTTATGTAGCATTACGTAACAACGTATAACGTTATGTAGCATTACGTCACAACGTGAAACGTTATATACTATTACGTAATGACGTATAACGTTATGTAGCATTACGTGACAACGTATAACGTTATATAATAATACGTAATGACGTATAATGTTAAGTAGCATTATGTAACAACGTATATCGATATGTAGCATTATGCAACAACGTATAACGTTATGTAGCATTACGTAACGACGTATAACGGTACATACTATTACGTAATGACGTATAACGTTATGTAGCATTACGTTACGACGTATAACGGTATGTACTATTACGTAATGACGTATAACGTTATGTAGCATTACGTAACAACATATAACGATATATACTATTACGTAATGACGTATAACGTTATGTAGCATTACGTAACGACGTATAACGCTATATGCTATTACGTAATGACGTATAACGTTATGTAGTATTACGTAACGACGTATAACGTTATATACTATTACGTAATGACGTATAACGTTATGTAGCATTACGTAACAGCGTATAACGTTATATAATACTACGTAATGACGTATAACGTTATGTAGCATTACATAACAACGTATAACGTTATGTAGCATTACGTAACGACGTATAACGCTATATACTATTACGTAATGACGTATAACGTTATGTAGCATTACGTAACAGCGTATAACGTTATGTAGCATTACGTTATAACGTATAACGTTATCTTCCATTACTTAACAACGTATAACGTTATATACTATTACGTTATGACTTTTAACGTTAGCTACTATTACGTAATGACGTATAACGTTATGTACAATTACGTTTTAACGTATAACGTTATATACTATTACGTACTAACGTATAACGTTATAAACTATTACGTACTAACGTATAACGTTATAAACTATAACGTATAACGTTATATACTATCACGTACTAACGTATAACGTTATATATTATTACGTTATAACGTATAATGTTATATACTACTACGTTCTAACGTATAACGTTATATAGTATTACGTACTAACGTATAACGTTATAAACTATTACGTACTTACGTATAACGTGATATACTATTGCGTACTAACGTATAACGTTATATATTATTACGTTATAACGAATAATGTTATATACTACTACGTTATAACGTATAACGTTATATAGTATTACGTACTAACGTATAACGTTATAAACTATTACGTACTTACGTATAACGTGATATACTATTGCGTACTAACGTATAACGTTATATACTATTACGTTATAACGTATAACGTTATGTAGCATTACGTACCAACGTATAACTTCATGTAGCATTACGTAACGCCGTATAACGCTATATACTATTACGTAATGACGTATAGCGTTATGTAGCATTACGTAACAACGTATAACGTTATGTAGTATTACGTAACGACGTATAACGTTATATAATACTACGTTATGACGTATAACGTTATGTAGTATTACGTAACGACGTATAACGTTATATACTATTACTTAATGACATATAACGTTATGTAGCATTACATAACAACGAATAACGTTATGTAGCATTACGTAACGACGTATAACGCTATATGCTATTACGTAGTGACGTATAACGTTATGTAGCATTACGTAACAACGTATAACGTTATGTAGCATTACGTTATAACGTATAACGTTATCTACTATTACGTAATGCCGTATAACGTTATGTAGCATTACGTACCAACGTATAACGTTATATAATAATACGTTAGGACGTATTTTGTTATGTAGCATTACGTAACGACGTATAACGGTACATACTATTACGTAATGACGTATAACGTTATGTAGCATTACGTAACAACGTATAACGTTAGGTAGCATTACGTAACGACGTATAACGCTATATGCTATTACGTAATGACGTATAACGTTATGTAGTATTACGTAACGACGTATAACGTTATATACTATTACGTAATGACTTATAACGTTATGTAGCATTACGTAACAGCGTATAACGTTATATAATACTACGTAATGACGTATAACGTTATGAAGCATTACATAACAACGTATAACGTTATGTAGCATTACGTAACGACGTATAACGCTATATACTATTACGTAATGACGTATAACGTTATGTAGCATTACGTAACAGCGTATAACGTTATGTAGCATTACGTTATAACGTATAACGTTATCTTCCATTACGTAACAACGTATAACGTTATATACTATTACGTTATGACTTATAACGTTAGCTACTATTACGTAATAACGTATAACGTTATGTACAATTACGTTTTAACGTATAACGTTATATACTATTACGTACTAACGTATAACGTTATAAACTATTACGTACTAACGTATAACGTTATAAACTATTACGTACTAACGTATAACGTTATATACTATCACGTACTAACGTATAACGTTATATATTATTACGTTATAAAGTATAATGTTATATACTATTACGTTATAACGTATAACGTTATATAGTATTACGTACTAACGTATAACGTTATAAACTATTACGTACTTACGTATAACGTGATACACTATTGCGTACTAACGTATAACGTTATATACTATTACGTTATAACGTATAACGTTATGTAGCATTACGTACCAACGTATAACTTCATGTAGCATTACGTAACTACGTATAACGTTATATACTATTACGTAATGACGTATAACGTTATGTAGCATTACGTAACAGCGTATAACGTTATATAATACTACGTAATGACGTATAACGTTATGTAGCATTACATAACAACGTATAACGTTATGTAGCATTACGTAACGACGTATAACGCTATATACTATTACGTAATGACGTATAACGTTATGTAGCATTACGTAACAGCGTATAACGTTATGTAGCATTACGTTATAACGTATAACGTTATCTTCCATTACGTAACAACGTATAACGTTATATACTATTACGTAATGACGTATAACGTTATGTAGCATTACGTAACAGCGTATAACGTTATATAATACTACGTAATGACGTATAACGTTATGTAGCATTACATAACAACGTATAACGTTATGTAGCATTACGTAACGACGTATAACGCTATATACTATTACGTAATGACGTATAACGTTATGTAGCATTACGTAACAGCGTATAACGTTATGTGGCATTACGTACCAACGTATAACTTCATGTAGCATTACGTAACGCCGTATAACGCTATATACTATTACGTAATGACGTATAGCGTTATGTAGCATTACGTAACAACGTATAACGTTATGTAGTATTACGTAACGACGTATAACGTTATATAATACTACATTATGACGTATAACGTTATGTAGTATTACGTAACGACGTATAACGTTTTATACTATTACGTAATGACGTATAACGTTATGTAGCATTACATAACAACGTATAACGTTATGTAGCATTACGTAACGACGTATAACGCTATATGCTATTACGTAGTGACGTATAACGTTATATAGCATTACGTAACAACGTATAACGTTATGTAGCATTACGTTATAACGTATAACGTTATCTACTATTACGTAATGCCGTATAACGTTATGTAGCATTACGTACCAACGTATAACGTTATATAATAATACGTTAGGACGTATAATGTTATGTAGCATTACGTAACGACGTATAACGGTACATACTATTACGTAATGACGTATAATGTTATGTAGCATTACGTAACGACGTATAACGGTACATACTATTACGTAATGACGTATAACGTTATGTAGCATTACGTAATGATGTATAACGTTATGTAGTATTACGTAACGACGTATAACGTTATATACTATTACGTTATGACTTATAACGTTAGCTACTATTACGTAACAACGTATAACGTTATGTAGCATTACGTAACAACGTATAACTTCATGTAGCATTACGTTACGCCGTATAACGCTATATACTATTACGTAATGACGTATAGCGTTATGTAGCATTACGTAACAACGTATAACGTTATGTAGCATTACGTTATAACGTATAACGTTATCTTCCATTACGTAACTACGTATAACGTTATATACTATTACGTAATGACGTATAACGTTATGTAGCATTACGTAACAGCGTATAACGTTATGTAGCATTACGTTATAACGTATAACGTTATCTTCCATTACGTAACAACGTATAACGTTATATACTATTACGTAATGACGTATAACGTTATGTAGCATTACGTAACAGCGTATAACGTTATATAATACTACGTAATGACGTATAACGTTATGTAGCATTACATAACAACGTATAACGTTATGTAGCATTACGTAACGACGTATAACGCTATATACTATTACGTAATGACGTATAACGTTATGTAGCATTACGTAACAGCGTATAACGTTATGTGGCATTACGTACCAACGTATAACTTCATGTAGCATTACGTAACGCCGTATAACGCTATATACTATTACGTATTGACGTATAGCGTTATGTAGCATTACGTAACAACGTATGACGTTATGTAGTATTACGTAACGACGTATAACGTTATCTACTATTACGTAATGCCGTGTAACGTTATGTAGCATTACGTACCAACGTATAACGTTATATACTATTACGTAATGACGTATAACGTTATGTAGCATTACGTAACAACGTATAACGTTATGTAGCATTACGTAATGACGTATAGCGTTATGTAGCATTACGTAACGCCGTATAACGCTATATACTATTACGTAATGACGTACAGCGTTATGTAGCATTACGTAACAACGTATAACGTTATGTAGTATTACGTAACGACGTATAACGTTATATAATACTACGTTATGACGTATAACGTTATGTAGTATTACGTAACGACGTATAACGTTATATACTATTACGTAACGACGTATAACGCTATATGCTATTACGTAGTGACGTATAACGTTATGTAGCATTACGTAACAACGTATAACGTTATGTAGCATTACGTTATAACGTGTAACGTTATCTACTATTACGTAATGCCGTATAACGTTATGTAACATTACGTACCAACGTATAACGTTATATAATAATACGTTATGACGTATAATGTTATGTAGCATTACGTAACAGCGTATAACGTTATATAATACTACGTAATGACGTATAACGTTATGAAGCATTACATAACAACGTATAACGTTATGTAGCATTACGTACCAACGTATAACTTCATGTAGCATTACGTAACGCCGTATAACGCTATATACTATTACGTAATGACGTATAGCGTTATGTAGCATTACGTAACAACGTATAACGTTATGTAGCATTACGTAACGACGTATAACGCTATATGCTATTACGTAGTGACGTATAACGTTATGTAGCATTACGTAACAACGTATAACGTTATGTAGCATTACGTTATAACGTATAACGTTATCTACTATTACGTAATGCCGTATAACGTTATGTAGCATTACGTACCAACGTATAACGTTATATAATAATACGTTAGGACGTATAATGTTATGTAGCATTACGTAACGACGTATAACGGTACATACTATTACGTAATGACGTATAACGTTATGTAGCATTACGTAACAACGTATAACGTTATGTAGCATTACGTAACGACGTATAACGCTATATGCTATTACGTAATGACGTATAACATTATGTAGTATTACGTAACGACGTATAACGTTATATACTATTACGTTATGACTTATAACGTTAGCTACTATTACGTAACAACGTATAACGTTATGTAGCATTACGTTATAACGTATAACGTTATCTACTATTACGTAATGCCGTGTAACGTTATGTAGCATTACGTACCAACGTATAACGTTATGTAGCATTTCGTAATGACGTATAGCGTTATGTAGCATTACGTAACGCCGTATAACGCTATATACTATTACGTAATGACGTACAGCGTTATGTAGCATTACGTAACAACGTATAACGTTATGTAGTATTACGTAACGACGTATAACGTTATATAATACTACGTTATGACGTATAACGTTATGTAGTATTACGTAACGACGTATAACGTTATATACTATTACGTAACGACGTATAACGCTATATGCTATTACGTAGTGACGTATAACGTTATGTAGCATTACGTAACAACGTATAACGTTATGTAGCATTACGTTATAACGTGTAACGTTATCTACTATTACGTAATGCCGTATAACGTTATGTAACATTATGTACCAACGTATAACGTTATATAATAATACGTTATGACGTATAATGTTATGTAGCATTACGTAACAGCGTATAACGTTATATAATACTACGTAATGACGTATAACGTTATGAAGCATTACATAACAACGTATAACGTTATGTAGCATTACGTACCAACGTATAACTTCAGGTAGCATTACGTAACGCCGTATAACGCTATATAATATTACGTAATGACGTATAGCGTTATGTAGCATTACGTAACAACGTATAACGTTATGTAGCATTACGTAACGACGTATAACGCTATATGCTATTACGTAGTGACGTATAACGTTATGTAGCATTACGTAACAACGTATAACGTTATGTAGCATTACGTTATAACGTATAACGTTATCTACTATTACGTAATGCCGTATAACGTTATGTAGCATTACGTACCAACGTATAACGTTATATAATAATACGTTAGGACGTATAATGTTATGTAGCATTACGTAACGACGTATAACGGTACATACTATTACGTAATGACGTATAACGTTATGTAGCATTACGTAACAACGTATAACGTTATGTAGCATTACGTAACGACGTATAACGCTATATGCTATTACGTAATGACGTATAACATTATGTAGTATTACGTAACGACGTATAACGTTATATACTATTACGTTATGACTTATAACGTTAGCTACTATTACGTAACAACGTATAACGTTATGTAGCATTACGTTATAACGTATAACGTTATCTACTATTACGTAATGCCGTGTAACGTTATGTAGCATTACGTACCAACGTATAACGTTATATACTATTACGTAATGACGTATAACGTTATGTAGCATTACGTAACAACGTATAACGTTATGTAGCATTACGTAATGACGTATAGCGTTATGTAGCATTACGTAACGCCGTATAACGTTATATACTATTACGTAATGACGTATAACGTTATGTAGCATTACGTAACAACGTATAACGTTATGTAGCATTACGTAATGACGTATAGCGTTATGTAGCATTACGTAACGCTGTATAACGCTATATACTATTACGTAATGACGTACAGCGTTATGTAGCATTACGCAACAACGTATAACGTTATGTAGTATTACGTAACGACGTATAACGTTATATAATACTACGTTATAACGTATAACGTTATGTAGTATTACGTAACGACGTATAACGTTATATACTATTACGTAACGACGTATAACGCTATATGCTATTAGGTAGTGACGTATAACGTTATGTAGCATTACGTAACAACGTATAACGTTATGTAGCATTACGTTATAACGTATAACGTTATCTACTATTACGTAATGCCGTATAACGTTATGTAGCATTACGTACCAACGTATAACGTTATATAATAATACGTTAGGACGTATAATGTTATGTAGCATTACGTAACGACGTATAACGGTACATACTATTACGTAATGACGTATAACGTTATGTAGCATTACGTAACAACGTATAACGTTATGTAGCATTACGTAACGACGTATAACGCTATATGCTATTACGTAATGACGTATAACGTTATGTAGTATTACGTAACGACGTATAACGTTATATACTATTACGTAATGACGTATAACGTTATGTAGCATTACGTAACAGCGTATAACGTTATATAATACTACGTAATGACGTATAACGTTATGAAGCATTACATAACAACGTATAACGTTATGTAGCATTACGTAACGACGTATAACGCTATATACTATTACGTAATGACGTATAACGTTATGTAGCATTACGTAACAGCGTATAACGTTATGTAGCATTACGTTATAACGTATAACGTTATCTTCCATTACGTAACAACGTATAACGTTATATACTATTACGTTATGACTTATAACGTTAGCTACTATTACGTAATAACGTATAACGTTATGTACAATTACGTTTTAACGTATAACGTTATATACTATTACGTACTAACGTATAACGTTATAAACTATTACGTACTAACGTATAACGTTATAAACTATTACGTACTAACGTATAACGTTATATACTATCACGTACTAACGTATAACGTTATATATTATTACGTTATAACGTATAATGTTATATACTATTACGTTATAACGTATAACGTTATATAGTATTACGTACTAACGTATAACGTTATAAACTATTACGTACTTACGTATAACGTGATATACTATTGCGTACTAACGTATAACGTTATATACTATTACGTTATAACGTATAACGTTATGTAGCATTACGTACCAACGTATAACTTCATGTAGCATTACGTAACGCCGTATAACGCTATATACTATTACGTAATGACGTATAGCGTTATGTAGCATTACGTAACAACGTATAACGTTATGTAGTATTACGTAACGACGTATAACGTTATATAATACTACGTTATGACGTATAACGTTATGTAGTATTACGTAACGACGTATAACGTTATATACTATTACGTAATGACGTATAACGTTATGTAGCATTACATAACAACGTATAACGTTATGTAGCATTACGTAACGACGTATAACGCTATATGCTATTACGTAGTGACGTATAACGTTATGTAGCATTACGTAACAACGTATAACGTTATGTAGCATTACGTTATAACTTATAACGTTATCTACTATTACGTAATGCCGTATAACGTTATGTAGCATTACGTACCAACGTATAACGTTATATAATAATACGTTAGAACGTATAATGTTATGTAGCATTACGTAACGACGTATAACGGTACATACTATTACCTAATGACGTATAACGTTATGTAGCATTACATAACAACGTATAACGTTATGTAGCATTACGTAACGACGTATAACGCTATATGCTATTACGTAATGACGTATAACATTATGTAGTATTACGTAACGACGTATAACGTTATATACTATTACGTTATGACTTATAACGTTAGCTACTATTACGTAACAACGTATAACGTTATGTAGCATTACGTTATAACGTATAACGTTATCTACTATTACGTAATGCCGTGTAACGTTATATCGCATTACGAACCAACGTATAACGTTATATAATAATACGTTAGAACGTATAATGTTATGTAGCATTACGTAACGACGTATAACGGTACATACTATTACGTAATGACGTATAACGTTATGTAGCATTACGTAACAACGTATAACGTTATGTAGCATTACGTAACGACGTATAACGCTATATGCTATTACGTAATGACGTATAACATTATGTAGTATTACGTAACGACGTATAACTTTATATACTATTACGTTATGACTTATAACGTTAGCTACTATTACGTAACAACGTATAACGTTATGTAGCATTACGTTATAACGTATAACGTTATCTACTATTACGTAATGCCGTGTAACGTTATGTCGCATTACGTACCAACGTATAACGTTATATAATAATACGTTAGGACGTATAATGTTATGTAGCATTACTTGACAACGTATAACGTTATATACTATTACGCAATGACGTATAACGTTTTGTAGCATTACGTAACCACGAATACCGTTATATAATACTACGTAATGATGTATAACGTTATGTAGCATTACGTAACAACGTATAACGTTATGTAGCATTACGTAATGGCGTATAACGTTATGTAGCATTATGCAACAACGTATAACGTTATGTAGCATTACGTAACGACGTATAACGATACATACCATTACGTAATGACGTATAACGTTATATATTATTACCTAATGACGTATAACGTTATGTAGCATTACGTAACAGCGTATACCGTTGTATAATACTACGTAATGACGTATAACGTTATGTAGCATTACGTAACAACGTATAACGTTATGTAGCATTACGAACGACGTATAACGCTATATACTATTACGTAATGACGTATAACGTTATGTAGCATTACGTAACAACGTATAACGTTATGTACAATACGTTATAACGTATAACGTTATATACTATTACGTAGTGACGTATAACGCTATGTAGCATTACGTCACAACGTGTAACGTTATATACTATTACGTAATGACGTATAACGTTATGTAGCATTACGGAACAACGTATAACGTTATGTAGCATTACGTTATAACGTATAACGTTATCTACTATTACGTAATGCCGTGTAACGTTATGTCGCACTACGTACCAACGTATAACGTTATATAATAATACGTTAGGACGTATAATGTTATGTAGCATTACTTGACAACGTATAACGTTATATACTATTACGCAATGACGTATAACGTTTTGTAGCATTACGTAACCACGAATACCGTTATATAATACTACGTAATGACGTATAACGTTATGTAGCATTACGTAACAGCGTATAACGTTATGTAGCATTACGTTATAACGTATAACGTTATCTTCCATTACGTAACAACGTATAACGTTATATACTATTACGTAATGCCGTATAACGTTGTCTTCCATTACGTAACAACGTATAACGTTATATACTATTACGTAATGACGTATAACGTTATGTAGCATTACGTAACAGCGTATAACGTTATATAATACTACGTAATGACGTATAACGTTATGTAGCATTACCTAACAACGTATAACGTTATGTAGCATTACGTAACGACGTATAACGCTATATACTATTACGTAATGACGTATAACGTTATGTAGCATTACGTAACAGCGTATAACGTTATGTAGCATTACGTACCAACGTATAACTTCATGTAGCATTACGTAACGCCGTATAACGCTATATACTATTACGTAATGACGTATAGCGTTATGTAGCATTACGTAACAACGTATAACGTTATGTAGTATTACGTAACGACGTATAACGTTATCTACTATTACGTAATGCCGTGTAACGTTATGTAGCATTACGTACCAACGTATAACGTTATGTACTATTACGTAATCACGTATAACGTTATGTAGCATTACGTAACAACGTATAACGTTATGTAGCATTACGTAATGACGTATAGCGTTATGTAGCATTACGTAACGCCGTATAACGCTATATACTATTACGTAATGACGTATAGCGTTATGTAGCATTACGTAACAACGTATAACGTTATGTAGTATTACGTAACGACGTATAACGTTATATAATACTACATTATGACGTATAACGTTATGTAGTATTACGTAACGACGTATAACGTTTTATACTATTACGTAATGACGTATAACGTTATGTAGCATTACATAACAACGTATAACGTTATGTAGCATTACGTAACGACGTATAACGCTATATGCTATTACGTAGTGACGTATAACGTTATATAGCATTACGTAACAACGTATAACGTTATGTAGCATTACGTTATAACGTATAACGTTATCTACTATTACGTAATGCCGTATAACGTTATGTAGCATTACGTACCAACGTATAACGTTATATAATAATACGTTAGGACGTATAATGTTATGTAGCATTACGTAACGACGTATAACGGTACATACTATTACGTAATGACGTATAACGTTATGTAGCATTACGTAACAACGTATAACGTTATGTAGCATTACGTAACGACGTATAATGCTATATGCTATTACGTAATGACATATAACGTTATGTAGTATTACGTAACGACGTATAACGTTATATACTATTACGTTATGACTTATAACGTTAGCTACTATTACGTAACAACGTATAACGTTATGTAGCATTACGTTATAACGTATAACGTTATCTACTATTACGTAATGCCGTGTAACGTTATGTAGCATTACGTTATAACGTATAACGTTATCTACTATTACGTAGTGACGTATAACGCTATGTAGCATTACGTCACAACGTGTAACGTTATATACTATTACGTAATGACGTATAACGTTATGTAGCATTACGTAACAACGCATAACGTTATGTAGCATTACGTATCAACGTATAACTTCATGTAGCATTACGTAACGCCGTATAACGCTATATACTATTACGTAATGACGTATAGCGTTATGTAGCATTACGTAACAACGTATAACGTTATGTAGCATTACGTTATAACGTATAACGTTATATACTATTACGCAATGACGTATAACGTTATGTAGCATTACGTAACCACGAATACCGTTATATAATACTACGTAATGATGTATAACGTTATGTAGCATTACGTAACAACGTATAACGTTATGTAGCATTACGTAATGGCGTATAACGTTATGTAGCATTATGCAACAACGTATAACGTTATGTAGCATTACGTAACGACGTATAACGGTACATACCATTACGTAATGACGTATAACGTTATATATTATTACCTAATGACGTATATCGTTATGTAGCATTACGTAACAGCGTATAACGTTGTATAATACTACGTAATGACGTATAACGTTATGTAGCATTACGTAACAACGTATAACGTTATATATTATTACCTAATGACGTATATCGTTATGTAGCATTACGTCACAACGTGTAACGTTATATACTATTACGTAATGACGTATAACGTTATGTAGCATTACGTAACAACGTATAACGTTATGTAGCATTACGTATCAACGTATAACTTCATGTAGCATTACGTAACGCCGTATAACGCTATATACTATTACGTAATGACGTATAGCGTTATGTAGCATTACGTAACAACGTATAACGTTATGTAGCATTACGTTATAACGTATAACGTTATCTTCCATTACGTAACTACGTATAACGTTATATACTATTACGTAATGACGTATAACGTTATGTAGCATTACGTAACAGCGTATAACGTTATATAATACTACGTAATGACGTATAACGTTATGTAGCATTACATAACAACGTATAACGTTATGTAGCATTACGTAACGACGTATAACGCTATATACTATTACGTAATGACTTATAACGTTATGTAGCATTACGTAACAACGTACAACGTTATGTAGCATTACGTAACAACGTATAACGTTATGTAGCATTACGAACGACGTATAACGCTATATACTATTACGTAATGACGTATAACGTTATGTAGCATTACGTAACAACGTATAACGTTATGTACAATACGTTATAACGTAAAACGTTATATACTATTACGTAGTGACGTATAACGCTATGTAGCATTACGTCACAACGTGTAACGTTACACACTATTACGTAATTACGTATAACGTTATATAATAATACGTAATGACGTATAATGTTATGTAGCATTACGTAACAACGTATAACGTTATGTAGCATTACGTCACAACGTGAAACGTTATATACTATTACGTAATGACGTATAACGTTATGTAGCATTACGTAACAACGTATAACGTTATATAATAATACGTAATGACGTATAATGTTAAGTAGCATTATGTAACAACGTATAACGTTATGTAGCATTACGTAACAACGTATAACGTTATGTAGCATTACGTAACGACGTATAACGCTATATGCTATTACGTAATGACGTATAACGTTATGTAGCATTACGTTATAACGTATAACGTTATCCACTATTACGTAATGCCGTGTAACGTTATGTAGCATTACGTAGCAACGTATAACGTTATATAATAATACGTTAGGACGTATAATGTTATGTAGCATTACTTAACAACGTATAACGTTATATACTATTACGCAATGACGTATAACGTTATGTAGCATTACGTAACCACGAATACCGTTATATAATACTACGTAATGATGTATAACGTTATGTAGCATTACGTAACAACGTATAACGTTATGTAGCATTACGTAATGGCGTATAACGTTATGTAGCATTATGCAACAACGTATAACGTTATGTAGCATTACGTCACGACGTATAACGGTACATACTATTACGTAATGACGTATAACGTTATATATTATTAGCTAATGACGTATAACGTTATGTAGCATTACGTAACAGCGTGTAACGTTGTATAATACTACGTAATGACGTATAACGTTATGTAGCATTACGTAACAACGTATAACGTTATGTAGCATTACGAACGACGTATAACGCTATATACTATTACGTAATGACGTATAACGTTATGTAGCATTACGTAACAACGTATAACGTTATGTACAATACGTTATAACATAAAACGTTATATACTATTACGTAGTGACGTATAACGCTATGTAGCATTACGTCACAACGTGTAACGTTATACACTATTACGTAATTACGTATAACGTTATATAATAATACGTAATGACGTATAATGTTATGTAGCATTACGTAACAACGTATAACGTTATGTAGCATTACGTCACAACGTGAAACGTTATATACTATTACGTAATGACGTATAACGTTATGTAGCATTACGTAACCACGTATAACGTTATATAATAATACGTAATGACGTATAATGTTAAGTGGCATTATGTAACAACGTATAACGTTATGTAGCATTACGTAACAACGTATATCGTTATGTAGCATTACGTAACGACGTATAACGCTATATGCTATTACGTAATGACGTATAACGTTATGTAGCATTACGTTATAACGTATAACGTTATGTAGTATTACGTAACGACGTATAACGTTATATAATACTACGTTATGACGTATAACGTTATGTAGTATTACGTAACGACGTATAACGTTATATACTATTACGTAATGACGTATAACGTTATGTAGCATTACGTTACGACGTATAATGTTATATAATACTACGTAATGACGTACAACGTTATGTAGTATTTCGTAACGATGTATAACGTTATATACTATTACCTAATTACGTATAACGTTATGTAGCATTACGTAACAACGTATTACGTAATGACGTATAACGTTCTGTAGCATAACGTCACAACGTATAACGTTATGTAGCATTACGTAATGGCGTATAACGTTATGTAGCATTATGCAACAACGTATAACGTTATGTAGCATTACGTAACGACGTATAACGGTACATACTATTACGTAATGACGTATAACGTTATGTAGCATTACGTTATAACGTATAACGTTATCTACTATTACGTAATGACGTATAACGTTATATATTATTACCTAATGACGTATAACGTTATGTAGCATTACGTAACAGCGTATAACGTTGTATAATACTACGTAATGACGTATAACGTTATGTAGCATTACGTAACAACATATAACGTTATGTAGCATTACGAACGACGTATAACGCTATATACTATTACGTAATGACGTATAACGTTATGTAGCATTACGTAACAACGTATAACGTTATGTACAATACGTTATTACGTATAACGTTATATACTATTACGTAGTGACGTATAACGCTATGTAGCATTACGTCACAACGTGTAACGTTATATACTATTACGTAATGACGTGTAACGTTATGTAGCATTACGTAACAACGTATAACGTTATGTAGCATTACGTACCAACGTATAACTTCATGTAGCATTACGTAACGCCGTATAACGCTATATACTATTACGTAATGACGTATAGCGTTATGTAGCATTACGTAACAACGTATAACGTTATGTAGTATTACGTAACGACGTATAACGTTATATAATACTACGTTATGACGTATAACGTTATGTAGTATTATGTAACGACGTATAACGTTATATACTATTACGTAATGACGTATAACGTTATGTAGCATTACGTTACGACGTATAATGTTATATAATACTACGTAATGACGTACAACGTTATGTAGTATTTCGTAACGATGTATAACGTTATATACTATTACCTAATTACGTATAACGTTATGTAGCATTACGTAACAACGCATTACGTAATGACGTATAACGTTGTGTAGCATAACGTTACAACGTATAACGTTATGTAGCATTACGTAATGGCGTATAACGTCATGTAGCATTATGCAACAACGTATAACGTTATGTAGCATTACGTAACGACGTATAACGGTACATACTATTACGTAATGACGTATAACGTTATGTAGCATTACGTTATAACGTATAACGTTATCTACTATTACGTAATGACGTATAACGTTATATATTATTACCTAATGACGTATAACGTTATGTAGCATTACGTAACAACGTATAACGTTATGTACAATACGTTATAACGTATAACGTTATATACTATTACGTAGTGACGTATAACGCTATGTAGCATTACGTCACAACGTGTAACGTTATATACTATTACGTAATGACGTATAACGTTATGTAGCATTACGTAACAACGTATAACGTTATGTAGCATTACGTACCAACGTATAACTTCATGTAGCATTACGTAACGCCGTATAACGCTATATACTATTACGTAATGACGTATAGCGTTATGTAGCATTACGTAACAACGTATAACGTTATGTAGTATTACGTAACGACGTATAACGTTACATAATACTACGTTATGACGTATAACGTGATGTAGTATTGCGGAACGACGTATAACGTTATATACTATTACGTAATGACGTATAACGTTATGTAGCATTACGTTACGACGTATAATGTTATATAATACTACGTAATGACGTACAACGTTATGTAGTATTTCGTAACGACGTATAACGTTATATACTATTACCTAATTACGTATAACGTTATGTCGCATTACGTAACAACGCATTACGTAATGACGTATAACGTTGTGTAGCATAACGTAACAACGTATAACGTTATGTAGCATTACGTAATGGCGTATAACGTTATGTAGCATTATGCAACAACGTATAACGTTATGTAGCATTACGTAACGACGTATAACGCTATATACTATTACGTAATGACGTATAGCGTTATGTAGCATTACGGAGCAACGTATAACGTTATGTAGTATTACGTAACGACGTATAACGTTATATAATACTACGTTATGACGTATAACGTTATGTAGTATTACGTAACGACGTATAACGTTATATACTATTACGTAATGACGTATAACGTTATGTAGTATTTCGTAACGATGTATAACGTTATATACTATTACCTAATTACGTATAACGTTATGTAGCATTACGTAACAACGCATTACGTAATGACGTATAACGTTGTGTAGCATAACGTAACAACGTATAACGTTATGTAGCATTACGTAATGGCGTATAACGTTATGTAGCATTATGCAACAACGTATAACGTTATGTAGCATTACGTAACGACGTATAACGGTACATACTATTACGTAATGACGTATAACGTTATGTAGCATTACGTTATAACGTATAACGTTATCTACTATTACGTAATGACGTATAACGTTATATATTATTACCTAATGACGTATAACGTTATGTAGCATTACGTAACAGCGTATAACGTTGTATAATACTACGTAATGACGTATAACGTTATGTAGCATTACGTAACAACATATAACGTTATGTAGCATTACGAACGACGTATAACGCTATATACTATTACGTAATGACGTATAACGTTATGTAGCATTACGTAACAACGTATAACGTTATGTACAATACGTTATTACGTATAACGTTATATACTATTACGTAGTGACGTATAACGCTATGTAGCATTACGTCACAACGTGTAACGTTATATACTATTACGTAATGACGTGTAACGTTATGTAGCATTACGTAACAACGTATAACGTTATG
Source organism: Bombus muscorum (assembly GCA_963971185.1). Classification (NCBI taxonomy): domain Eukaryota; kingdom Metazoa; phylum Arthropoda; class Insecta; order Hymenoptera; family Apidae; genus Bombus; species Bombus muscorum. The sequence continues at coordinate 10,224,052 of OZ020139.1, read as the reverse complement.
TAGCATTACGTACCAACGTATAACTTCATGTAGCATTACGTAACGCCGTATAACGCTATATACTATTACGTAATGACGTATAGCGTTATGTAGCATTACGTAACAACGTATAACGTTATGTAGTATTACGTAACGACGTATAACGTTATATAATACTACGTTATGACGTATAACGTTATGTAGTATTACGTAACGACGTATAACGTTATATACTATTACGTAATGACGTATAACGTTATGTAGCATTACGTTACGACGTATAATGTTATATAATACTACGTAATGACGTACAACGTTATGTAGTATTTCGTAACGATGTATAACGTTATATACTATTACCTAATTACGTATAACGTTATGTAGCATTACGTAACAACGCATTACGTAATGACGTATAACGTTGTGTAGCATAACGTTACAACGTATAACGTTATGTAGCATTACGTAATGGCGTATAACGTCATGTAGCATTATGCAACAACGTATAACGTTATGTAGCATTACGTAACGACGTATAACGGTACATACTATTACGTAATGACGTATAACGTTATGTAGCATTACGTTATAACGTATAACGTTATCTACTATTACGTAATGACGTATAACGTTATATATTATTACCTAATGACGTATAACGTTATGTAGCATTACGTAACAGCGTATAACGTTGTATAATACTACGTAATGACGTATAACGTTATGTAGCATTACGTAACAACGTATAACGTTATGTAGCATTACGAACGACGTATAACGCTATATACTATTACGTAATGACGTATAACGTTATGTAGCATTACGTAACAACGTATAACGTTATGTACAATACGTTATAACGTATAACGTTATATACTATTACGTAGTGACGTATAACGCTATGTAGCATTACGTCACAACGTGTAACGTTATATACTATTACGTAATGACGTATAACGTTATGTAGCATTACGTAACAACGTATAACGTTATGTAGCATTACGTACCAACGTATAACTTCATGTAGCATTACGTAACGCCGTATAACGCTATATACTATTACGTAATGACGTATAGCGTTATGTAGCATTACGTAACAACGTATAACGTTATGTAGTATTACGTAACGACGTATAACGTTACATAATACTACGTTATGACGTATAACGTGATGTAGTATTGCGGAACGACTTATAACGTTATATACTATTACGTAATGACGTATAACGTTATGTAGCATTACGTTACGACGTATAATGTTATATAATACTACGTAATGACGTACAACGTTATGTAGTATTTCGTAACGACGTATAACGTTATATACTATTACCTAATTACGTATAACGTTATGTCGCATTACGTAACAACGCATTACGTAATGACGTATAACATTGTGTAGCATAACGTAACAACGTATAACGTTATGTAGCATTACGTAATGGCGTATAACGTTATGTAGCATTATGCAACAACGTATAACGTTATGTAGCATTACGTAACGACGTATAACGGTACATACTATTACGTAATGACGTATAACGTTATGTAGCATTACGTTATAACGTATAACGTTATCTACTATTACGTAATGACGTATAACGTTATATATTATTACCTAATGACGTATAACGTTATGTAGCATTACGTAACAGCGTATAACGTTGTATAATACTACGTAATGACGTATAACGTTATGTAGCATTACGTAACAACGTATAACGTTATGTAGCATTACGAACGACGTTTAACGCTATATACTATTATGTAATGACGTATAACGTTATGTAGCATTACGTAACAACGTATAACGTTATGTACAATACGTTATAACGTATAACGTTATATACTATTACGTAGTGACTTATAACGCTATGTAGCATTACGTCACAACGTGTAACGTTATATACTATTACGTAATGACGTATAACGTTATGTAGCATTACGTAACAACGTATAACGTTATATAATAATACGTAATGACGTATAATGTTAAGTAGCATTATGTAACAACGTATAACGTTATGTAGCATTACGTCACAACGTGAATCGTTATATACTATTACGTAATGACGTATAACGTTATATAATATTACGTAATGACGTATAACGTTATGTAGCATTACGTAACGACGTATAACGGTACATACTATTACGTAATGACGTATAACGTTATGTAGCATTACGTTATAACGTATAACGTTATCTACTATTACGTAATGACGTATAACGTTATATATTATTACCTAATGACGTATAACGTTATGTAGCATTACGTAACAGCGTATAACGTTGTATAATACTACGTAATGACGTATAACGTTATGTAGCATTACGTAACGACGTATAACGGTACATACTATTACGTAATGACGTATAACGTTATGTAGCATTACGTTATAACGTATAACGCTATCTACTATTACGTAATGACGTATAACGTTATATATTATTACCTAATGACGTATAACGTTATCTACTATTACGTAATGACGTATAACGTTATATATTATTACCTAATGACGTATAACGTTATGTAGCATTACGTAACAGCGTATAACGTTGTATAATACTACGTAATGACGTATAACGTTATGTAGCATTACGTTATAACGTATAACGTTATGTAGCATTACGTCACAACGTGTAACGTTATATATTATTACGTAATGACGTATAACGTTATATAATAATACGTAATGACGTATAATGTTAAGTAGCATTATGTAACAACGTATAACGTTATGTAGCATTACGTCACAACGTGAAACGTTATATACTATTACGTAATGACGTATAACGTTATATAATATTACGTAATGACGTATAACGTTATGTAGCATTACGTAACGACGTATAACGTTATATACTATTACGTAACAACGCATAATGTTATGTAGTATTACGTAACGACGTATAACGCTATATACTATTACGTAATGACGTATAACGTTATGTAGCATTACGTTACAGCGTATAACGTTATATAGCATTACGTTATAACGTATAACGTTATCTTCCATTACGTAACAACGTATAACGTTATATACTATTACGTAATGACGTATAACGTTATGTAGCATTACGTTATAACGTATAACGTTATCTACTATTACGTAATGACGTATAACGTTATATATTATTACCTAATGACGTATAACGTTATGTAGCATTACGTAACAGCGTATAACGTTGTATAATACTACGTAATGACGTATAACGTTATGTAGCATTACGTTATAACGTATAACGTTATGTAGCATTACGTAACGACGTATAACGGTACATACTATTACGTAATGACGTATAACGTTATGTAGCATTACGTTATAACGTATAACGTTATCTACTATTACGTAATGACGTATAACGTTATATATTATTACCTAATGACGTATAACGTTATGTAGCATTACGTAACAGCGTATAACGTTGTATAATACTACGTAATGACGTATAACGTTATGTAGCATTACGTTATAACGTATAACGTTATGTAGCATTACGTCACAACGTGTAACGTTATATACTATTACGTAATGACGTATAACGTTATATAATAATACGTAATGACGTATAATGTTAAGTAGCATTATGTAACAACGTATAACGTTATGTAGCATTACGTCACAACGTGAAACGTTATATACTATTACGTAATGACGTATAACGTTATATAATATTACGTAATGACGTATAACGTTATGTAGCATTACGTAACGACGTATAACGTTATATACTATTACGTAACAACGCATAACGTTATGTAGTATTACGTAACGACGTAGAACGCTGTATACTATTACGTAATGACGTATAACGTTATGTAGCATTACGTTACAGCGTATAACGTTATGTAGCATTACGTTATAACGTATAACGTTATCTTCCATTACGTAACAACGTATAACGTTATATAATATTACGTAATGACGTATAACGTTATGTAGCATTACGTTATAACGTATAACGTTATCTACTATTACGTAATGACTTATAACGTTATATATTATTACCTAATGACGTATAACGTTATGTAGCATTACGTAACAGCGTATAACGTTGTAGAATACTACGTAATGACGTATAACGTTATGTAGCATTACGATATAACGTATAACGTTATGTAGCATTACGTAACGACGTATAACGGTGCATACTATTACGTAATGACGTATAACGTTGTGCAGCATTACGTTATAACGTATAACGTTATCTACTATTACGTAATGACGTATAACGTTATATATTATTACCTAATGACGTATAACGTTATGTAGCATTACGTAACAGCGTATAACGTTGTATAATACTATGTAATGACGTATAACGTTATGTAGCATTACGTTATAACGTATAACGTTATGTAGCATTACGAACGGCGTATAACGCTATATACTATTACGTAATGACGTATAACGTTATGTAGCATTACGTAACAGCGTATAACGTTGTATAATACTACGTAATGACGTATAACGTTATGTAGCATTACGTAACAACGTATAACGTTATATAATAATACGTAATGACGTATAATGTTAAGTAGCATTATGTAACAACGTATAACGTTATGTAGCATTACGTCACAACGTGAAACGTTATATACTATTACGTAATGACGTATAACGTTATATAATATTACGTAATGACGTATAACGTTATGTAGCATTACGTAACGACGTATAACGTTATATACTATTACGTAACAACGTATAACGTTATGTAGTATTACGTAATGACGTATAACGTTATGTAGCATTACGTTATAACGTATAACGTTATGTCGCATTACGTAACGACGTATAACGGTACATACTATTACGTAATGACGTATAACGTTATGTAGCATTACGTTATAACGTATAACGTTATCTACTATTACGTAATGACGTATAACGTTATATATTATTACCTAATGACGTATAACGTTATGTAGCATTACGTAACAGCGTATAACGTTGTATAATACTACGTAATGACGTATAACGTTATGTAGCATTACGTTACAGCGTATAACGTTATGTAGCATTACGTTATAACGTATAACGTTATCTTCCATTACGTAACAACGTATAACGTTATATACTATTACGTAATGACGTATAACGTTATGTAGCATTACGTTATAACGTGTAACGTTATATATTATTACGTAATGACGTATAACGTTATATAATAATACGTAATGACGTATAATGTTAAGTAGCATTATGTAACAACGTATAACGTTATGTAGCATTACGTCACAACGTGAAACGTTATATACTATTACGTAATGACGTATAACGTTATATAATATTACGTAATGACGTATAACGTTATGTAGCATTACGTAACGACGTATAACGTTATATACTATTACGTAACAACGCATAATGTTATGTAGTATTACGTAACGACGTATAACGCTGTATACTATTACGTAATGACGTATAACGATATGTAGCATTACGTTACAGCGTATAACGTTATGTAGCATTACGTTATAACGTATAACGTTATCTTCCATTACGTAACAACGTATAACGTTATATACTATTACGTAATGACGTATAACGTTATGTAGTATTACGTAACGACGTATAACGTTACATAATACTACGTTATGACGTATAACGTGATGTAGTATTGCGGAACGACTTATAACGTTATATACTATTACGTAATGACGTATAACGTTATGTAGCATTACGTTACGACGTATAATGTTATATAATACTACGTAATGACGTACAACGTTATGTAGTATTTCGTAACGACGTATAACGTTATATACTATTACCTAATTACGTATAACGTTATGTCGCATTACGTAACAACGCATTACGTAATGACGTATAACATTGTGTAGCATAACGTAACAACGTATAACGTTATGTAGCATTACGTAATGGCGTATAACGTTATGTAGCATTATGCAACAACGTATAACGTTATGTAGCATTACGTAACGACGTATAACGGTACATACTATTACGTAATGACGTATAACGTTATGTAGCATTACGTTATAACGTATAACGTTATCTACTATTACGTAATGACGTATAACGTTATATATTATTACCTAATGACGTATAACGTTATGTAGCATTACGTAACAGCGTATAACGTTGTATAATACTACGTAATGACGTATAACGTTATGTAGCATTACGTAACAACGTATAACGTTATGTAGCATTACGAACGACGTTTAACGCTATATACTATTATGTAATGACGTATAACGTTATGTAGCATTACGTAACAACGTATAACGTTATGTACAATACGTTATAACGTATAACGTTATATACTATTACGTAGTGACTTATAACGCTATGTAGCATTACGTCACAACGTGTAACGTTATATACTATTACGTAATGACGTATAACGTTATGTAGCATTACGTAACAACGTATAACGTTATATAATAATACGTAATGACGTATAATGTTAAGTAGCATTATGTAACAACGTATAACGTTATGTAGCATTACGTCACAACGTGAATCGTTATATACTATTACGTAATGACGTATAACGTTATATAATATTACGTAATGACGTATAACGTTATGTAGCATTACGTAACGACGTATAACGGTACATACTATTACGTAATGACGTATAACGTTATGTAGCATTACGTTATAACGTATAACGTTATCTACTATTACGTAATGACGTATAACGTTATATATTATTACCTAATGACGTATAACGTTATGTAGCATTACGTAACAGCGTATAACGTTGTATAATACTACGTAATGACGTATAACGTTATGTAGCATTACGTAACGACGTATAACGGTACATACTATTACGTAATGACGTATAACGTTATGTAGCATTACGTTATAACGTATAACGTTATCTACTATTACGTAATGACGTATAACGTTATATATTATTACCTAATGACGTATAACGTTATCTACTATTACGTAATGACGTATAACGTTATATATTATTACCTAATGACGTATAACGTTATGTAGCATTACGTAACAGCGTATAACGTTGTATAATACTACGTAATGACGTATAACGTTATGTAGCATTACGTTATAACGTATAACGTTATGTAGCATTACGTCACAACGTGTAACGTTATATACTATTACGTAATGACGTATAACGTTATATAATAATACGTAATGACGTATAATGTTAAGTAGCATTATGTAACAACGTATAACGTTATGTAGCATTACGTCACAACGTGAAACGTTATATACTATTACGTAATGACGTATAACGTTATATAATATTACGTAATGACGTATAACGTTATGTAGCATTACATAACGACGTATAACGTTATATACTATTACGTAACAACGCATAACGTTATGTAGTATTACGTAACGACGTAGAACGCTGTATACTATTACGTAATGACGTATAACGTTATGTAGCATTACGTTACAGCGTATAACGTTATGTAGCATTACGTTATAACGTATAACGTTATCTTCCATTACGTAACAACGTATAACGTTATATAATATTACGTAATGACGTATAACGTTATGTAGCATTACGTTATAACGTATAACGTTATCTACTATTACGTAATGACTTATAACGTTATATATTATTACCTAATGACGTATAACGTTATGTAGCATTACGTAACAGCGTATAACGTTGTAGAATACTACGTAATGACGTATAACGTTATGTAGCATTACGATATAACGTATAACGTTATGTAGCATTACGTAACGACGTATAACGGTGCATACTATTACGTAATGACGTATAACGTTGTGCAGCATTACGTTATAACGTATAACGTTATCTACTATTACGTAATGACGTATAACGTTATATATTATTACCTAATGACGTATAACGTTATGTAGCATTACGTAACAGCGTATAACGTTGTATAATACTATGTAATGACGTATAACGTTATGTAGCATTACGTTATAACGTATAACGTTATGTAGCATTACGAACGGCGTATAACGCTATATACTATTACGTAATGACGTATAACGTTATGTAGCATTACGTAACAGCGTATAACGTTGTATAATACTACGTAATGACGTATAACGTTATGTAGCATTACGTTATAACGTATAACGTTATGTAGCATTACGTAACAACGTATAACGTTATATAATAATACGTAATGACGTATAATGTTAAGTAGCATTATGTAACAACGTATAACGTTATGTAGCATTACGTCACAACGTAAAACGTTATATACTATTACGTAATGACGTATAACGTTATATAATATTACGTAATGACGTATAACGTTATGTAGCATTACGTAACGACGTATAACGTTATATACTATTACGTAACAACGTATAACGTTATGTAGTATTACGTAATGACGTATAACGTTATGTAGCATTACGTTATAACGTATAACGTTATGTCGCATTACGTAACGACGTATAACGGTACATACTATTACGTAATGACGTATAACGTTATGTAGCATTACGTTATAACGTATAACGTTATCTACTATTACGTAATGACGTATAACGTTATATATTATTACCTAATGACGTATAACGTTATGTAGCATTACGTAACAGCGTATAACGTTGTATAATACTACGTAATGACGTATAACGTTATGTAGCATTACGTTACAGCGTATAACGTTATGTAGCATTACGTTATAACGTATAACGTTATCTTCCATTACGTAACAACGTATAACGTTATATACTATTACGTAATGACGTATAACGTTATGTAGCATTACGTTATAACGTATAACGATATGTAGCATTACGTCACAACGTGTAACGTTATATATTATTACGTAATGACGTATAACGTTATATAATAATACGTAATGACGTATAATGTTAAGTAGCATTATGTAACAACGTATAACGTTATGTAGCATTACGTCACAACGTGAAACGTTATATACTATTACGTAATGACGTATAACGTTATATAATATTACGTAATGACGTATAACGTTATGTAGCATTACGTAACGACGTATAACGTTATATACTATTACGTAACAACGCATAATGTTATGTAGTATTACGTAACGACGTATAACGCTGTATACTATTACGTAATGACGTATAACGATATGTAGCATTACGTTACAGCGTATAACGTTATGTAGCATTACGTTATAACGTATAACGTTATCTTCCATTACGTAACAACGTATAACGTTATATACTATTACGTAATGACGTATAACGTTATGTAGCATTACGTTATAACGTATAACGTTATCTACTATTACGTAATGACTTATAACGTTATATATTATTACCTAATGACGTATAACGTTATGTAGCATTACGTAACAGCGTATAACGTTGTAGAATACTACATAATGACGTATAACGTTATGTAGCATTACGTTATAACGTATAACGTTATGTAGCATTACGTAACGACGTATAACGGTGCATACTATTACGTAATGACGTATAACGTTGTGCAGCATTACGTTATAACGTATAACGTTATCTACTATTACGTAATGACGTATAACGTTATATATTATTACCTAATGACGTATAACGTTATGTAGCATTACGTAACAGCGTATAACGTTGTATAATACTACGTAATGACGTATAACGTTATGTAGCATTACGTTATAACGTATAACGTTATGTAGCATTACGTGACAACGTATAACGTTATATAATAATACGTAATGACGTATAATGTTAAGTAGCATTATGTAACAACGTATAACGTTATGTAGCATTACGTCACAACGTGAAACGTTATATACTATTACGTAATGACGTATAACGTTATATAATATTACGTAATGACGTATAACGTTATGTAGCATTACGTAACGACGTATAACGTTATATACTATTACGTAACAACGCATAATGTTATGTAGTATTACGTAACGACGTATAACGCTGTATACTATTACGTAATGACGTATAACGATATGTAGCATTACGTTACAGCGTATAACGTTATGTAGCATTACGTTATAACGTATAACGTTATCTTCCATTACGTAACAACGTATAACGTTATATACTATTACGTAATGACGTATAACGTTATGTAGCATTACGTTATAACGTATAACGTTATCTACTATTACGTAATGACTTATAACGTTATATATTATTACCTAATGACGTATAACGTTATGTAGCATTACGTAACAGCGTATAACGTTGTAGAATACTACATAATGACGTATAACGTTATGTAGCATTACGTTATAACGTATAACGTTATGTAGCATTACGTAACGACGTATAACGGTGCATACTATTACGTAATGACGTATAACGTTGTGCAGCATTACGTTATAACGTATAACGTTATCTACTATTACGTAATGACGTATAACGTTATATATTATTACCTAATGACGTATAACGTTATGTAGCATTACGTAACAGCGTATAACGTTGTATAATACTACGTAATGACGTATAACGTTATGTAGCATTACGTTATAACGTATAACGTTATGTAGCATTACGTAACAACGTATAACGTTATATAATAATACGTAATGACGTATAATGTTAAGTAGCATTATGTAACAACGTATAACGTTATGTAGCATTACGTCACAACGTGAAACGTTATATACTATTACGTAATGACGTATAACGTTATATAATATTACGTAATGACGTATAACGTTATGTAGCATTACGTAACGACGTATAACGTTATATACTATTACGTAACAACGTATAACGTTATGTAGTATTACGTAATGACGTATAACGTTATGTAGCATTACGTTATAACGTATAACGTTATGTCGCACTACGTAACGACGTATAACGGTACATACTATTACGTAATGACGTATAACGTTATGTAGCATTACGTTATAACGTATAACGTTATCTACTATTACGTAATGACGTATAACGTTATATATTATTACCTAATGACGTATAACGTTATGTAGCATTACGTAACAGCGTATAACGTTGTATAATACTACGTAATGACGTATAACGTTATGTAGCATTACGTTACAGCGTATAACGTTATGTAGCATTACGTTATAACGTATAACGTTATCTTCCATTACGTAACAACGTATAACGTTATATACTATTACGTAATGACGTATAACGTTATGTAGCATTACGTTATAACGTATAACGTTATGTAGCATTACGTCACAACGTGTAACGTTATATATTATTACGTAATGACGTATAACGTTATATAATAATACGTAATGACGTATAATGTTAAGTAGCATTATGTAACAACGTATAACGTTATGTAGCATTACGTCACAACGTGAAACGTTATATACTATTACGTAATGACGTATAACGTTATATAATATTACGTAATGACGTATAACGTTATGTAGCATTACGTAACGACGTATAACGTTATATACTATTACGTAACAACGCATAATGTTATGTAGTATTACGTAACGACGTATAACGCTGTATACTATTACGTAATGACGTATAACGATATGTAGCATTACGTTACAGCGTATAACGTTATGTAGCATTACGTTATAACGTATAACGTTATCTTCCATTACGTAACAACGAATAACGTTATATACTATTACGTAATGACGTATAACGTTATGTAGCATTACGTTATAACGTATAACGTTATCTACTATTACGTAATGACTTATAACGTTATATATTATTACCTAATGACGTATAACGTTATGTAGCATTACGTAACAGCGTATAACGTTGTAGAATACTACGTAATGACGTATAACGTTATGTAGCATTACGTTATAACGTATAACGTTATGTAGCATTACGTAACGACGTATAACGGTGCATACTATTACGTAATGACGTATAACGTTGTGCAGCATTACGTTATAACGTATAACGTTATCTACTATTACGTAATGACGTATAACGTTATATATTATTACCTAATGACGTATAACGTTATGTAGCATTACGTAACAGCGTATAACGTTGTATAATACTACGTAATGACGTATAACGTTATGTAGCATTACGTTATAACGTATAACGTTATGTAGCATTACGTAACAACGTATAACGTTATATAATAATACGTAATGACGTATAATGTTAAGTAGCATTATGTAACAACGTATAACGTTATGTAGCATTACGTCACAACGTGAAACGTTATATACTATTACGTAATGACGTATAACGTTATATAATATTACGTAATGACGTATAACGTTATGTAGCATTACGTAACGACGTATAACGTTATATACTATTACGTAACAACGTATAACGTTATGTAGTATTACGTAATGACGTATAACGTTATGTAGCATTACGTTATAACGTATAACGTTATGTCGCATTACGTAACGACGTATAACGGTACATACTATTACGTAATGACGTATAACGTTATGTAGCATTACGTTATAACGTATAACGTTATCTACTATTACGTAATGACGTATAACGTTATATATTATTACCTAATGACGTATAACGTTATGTAGCATTACGTAACAGCGTATAACGTTGTATAATACTACGTAATGACGTATAACGTTATGTAGCATTACGTTATAACGTATAACGTTATGTAGCATTACGTCACAACGTGTAACGTTATATATTATTACGTAATGACGTATAACGTTATATAATAATACGTAATGACGTATAATGTTAAGTAGCATTATGTAACAACGTATAACGTTATGTAGCATTACGTAACAGCGTATAACGTTATATAATACTACGTAATGACGTATAACGTTATGTAGCATTACGTTATAACGTATAACGTTATGTAGCATTACGTAACGACGTATAACGGTACATACTATTACGTAATGACGTATAACGTTATGTAGCATTACGTTATAACGTATAACGTTATCTACTATTACGTAATGACGTATAACGTTATATATTATTACCTAATGACGTATAACGTTATGTAGCATTACGTAACAGCGTATAACGTTGTATAATACTACGTAATGACGTATAACGTTATGTAGCATTACGTTATAACGTATAACGTTATGTAGCATTACGTCACAACGTGTAACGTTATATACTATTACGTAATGACGTATAACGTTATATAATAATACGTAATGACGTATAATGTTAAGTAGCATTATGTAACAACGTATAACGTTATGTAGCATTACGTCACAACGTGAAACGTTATATACTATTACGTAATGACGTATAACGTTATATAATATTACGTAATGACGTATAACGTTATGTAGCATTACGTAACGACGTATAACGTTATATACTATTACGTAACAACGTATAACGTTATATAATAATACGTAATGACGTATAATGTTAAGTAGCATTATGTAACAACGTATAACGTTATGTAGAATTACGTCACAACGTGAAAAGTTATATACTATTACGTAATGACGTATAACGTTATATAATATTACGTAATAACGTATAACGTTATGTAGCATTACGTAACGACGTATAACGGTACATACTATTACGTAATGACGTATAACGTTATGTAGCATTACGTTATAACGTATAACGTTATCTACTATTACGTAATGACGTATAACGTTATATATTATTACCCAATGACGTGTAACGTTATGTAGCATTACGTAACAGCGTATAACGTTGTATAATACTACGTAATGACGTATAACGTTATGTAGCATTACGTAACAACGTATAACGTTATGTAGTATTACGTAATGACGTATAACGTTATGTAGCATTACGTTATAACGTATAACGTTATGTCGCATTACGTAACGACGTATAACGGTACATACTATTACGTAATGACGTATAACGTTATGTAGCATTACGTTATAACGTATAACGTTATCTACTATTACGTAATGACGTATAACGTTATATATTATTACCTAATGACGTATAACGTTATGTAGCATTACGTAACAGCGTATAACGTTGTATAATACTACGTAATGACGTATAACGTTATGTAGCATTACGTTATAACGTATAACGTTATGTAGCATTACGTAACGACGTATAACGGTACATACTATTACGTAATGACGTATAACGTTATGTAGCATAACGTTATAACGTATAACGTTATCTACTATTACGTAATGACGTATAACGTTATATATTATTACCTAATGACGTATAACGTTATGTAGCATTACGTAACAGCGTATAACGTTGTATAATACTACGTAATGACGTATAACGTTATGTAGCATTACGTTATAACGTATAACGTTATGTAGCATTACGTCACAACGTGTAACGTTATACATTATTACGTAATGACGTATAACGTTATATAATAATACGTAATGACGTATAATGTTAAGTAGCATTATGTAACAACGTATAACGTTATGTAGCATTACGTCACAACGTGAAACGTTATATACTATTACGTAATGACGTATAACGTTATATAATATTACGTAATGACGTATAACGTTATGTAGCATTACGTAACGACGTATAACGTTATATACTATTACGTAACAACGCATAATGTTATGTAGTATTACGTAACGACGTATAACGCTATATACTATTACGTAATGACGTATAACGTTATGTAGCATTACGTTTCAGCGTATAACGTTATATACTATTACGTAATGACGTATAACGTTATGTAGCATTACGTTATAACGTATAACGTTATCTACTATTACGTAATGACGTATAACGTTATATATTATTACCTAATGACGTATAACGCTATGTAGCATTACGTAACAGCGTATAACGTTGTATAATACTACGTAATGACGTATAACGTTATGTAGCATTACGTTATAACGTATAACGTTATGTAGCATTACGTAACGACGTATAACGGTACATACTATTACGTAATGACGTATAACGTTATGTAGCATTACGTTATAACGTATAACGTTATCTACTATTACGTAATGACGTATAACGTTATATATTATTACCTAATGACGTATAACGTTATGTAGCATTACGTAACAGCGTATAACGTTGTATAATACTACGTAATGACGTATAACGTTATGTAGCATTACGTTATAACGTATAACGTTATGTAGCATTACGTCACAACGTGTAACGTTATATACTATTACGTAATGACGTATAACGTTATATAATAATACGTAATGACGTATAATGTTAAGTAGCATTATGTAACAACGTATAACGTTATGTAGCATTACGTCACAACGTGAAACGTTATATACTATTACGTAATGACGTATAACGTTATATAATATTACGTAATGACGTATAACGTTATGTAGCATTACGTAACGACGTATAACGTTATATACTATTACGTAACAACGTATAACGTTATGTAGTATTACGTAACGACGTATAACGCTGTATACTATTACGTAATGACGTATAACGTTATGTAGCATTACGTTACAGCGTATAACGTTATGTAGCATTACGTTATAACGTATAACGTTATCTTCCATTACGTAACAACGTATAACGTTATATACTATTACGTAATGACGTATAACGTTATGTAGCATTACGTTATAACGTATAACGTTATCTACTATTACGTAATGACTTATAACGTTATATATTATTACCTAATGACGTATAACGTTATGTAGCATTACGTAACAGCGTATAACGTTCTATAATACTATGTAATGACGTATAACGTTATGTAGCATTACGTAACAACGTATAACGTTATGTAGTATTACGAACGACGTATAACGCTATATACTATTACGTAATGACGTATAACGTTATGTAGCATTACGTAACGACGTATAACGTTATGTAGTATTACGTAACGACGTATAACGTTATATAATACTACGTTATGACGTATAACGTTATGTAGTATTACGCAACGACGTATAACGTTATATACTATTACGTAATGACGTATAACGTTATGTAGCATTACGTAACAACGCATAACGTTATGTAGCATTACGTAACGACGTATAACGCTATATGCTATTACGTAATGACGTATAACGTTATGTAGTATTACGTAACGACGTATAACGTTATATAATACTACGTTATGACGTATAACGTTATGTAGTATTACGCAACGACGTATAACGTTATATACTATTACGTAATGACGTATAACGTTATGTAGCATTACGTAACAACGTATAACGTTATGTAGCATTACGTAACGACGTATAACGCTATATGCTATTACGTAATGACGTATAACGTTATGTAGTATTACGTAACGACGTATAACGTTATATACTATTACGTAATGACGTATAACGTTATGTAGCATTACGTAACAACGTATAACGTTATGTAGCATTACGTAACGACGTATAACGTTATCTACTATTACGTAATGCCGTGTAACGTTATGTAGCATTACGTACCAACGTATAACGTTATATAATAATACGTTAGGACGTATAATGTTATGTAGCATTACGTAACGACGTATAACGGTGCATACTATTACGTAATGACGTATAACGTTGTGCAGCATTACGTTATAACGTATAACGTTATCTACTATTACGTAATGACGTATAACGTTATATATTATTACCTAATGACGTATAACGTTATGTAGCATTACGTAACAGCGTATAACGTTGTATAATACAATGTAATGACGTATAACGTTATGTAGCATTACGTTATAACGTATAACGTTATGTAGCATTACGAACGGCGTATAACGCTGTATACTATTACGTAATGACGTATAACGTTATGTAGCATTACGTAACAGCGTATAACGTTGTATAATACTACGTAATGACGTATAACGTTATGTAGCATTACGTTATAACGTATAACGTTATGTAGCATTACGTAACAACGTATAACGTTACATAATAATACGTAATGACGTATAATGTTAAGTAGCATTATGTAACAACGTATAACGTTATGTAGCATTACGTCACAACGTGAAACGTTATATACTATTACGTAATGACGTATAACGTTATATAATATTACGTAATGACGTATAACGTTATGTAGCATTACGTAACGACGTATAACGTTATATACTATTACGTAACAACGTATAACGTTATGTAGTATTACGTAATGACGTATAACGTTATGTAGCATTACGTTATAACGTATAACGTTATGTAGCATTACGTAACGACGTATAACGGTACATACTATTACGTAATGACGTATAACGTTATGTAGCATTACGTTATAACGTATAACGTTATCTACTATTACGTAATGACGTATAACGCTATATGCTATTACGTAATGACGTATAACGATATCTACTATTACGCAATGACGTATAACGTTATATATTATTACCTAATGACGTATAACGTTATGTAGCATTACGTAATGGCGTATAACGTTATGTAGCATTATGCAACAACGTATAACGTTATGTAGCATTACGTAACGACGTATAACGGTACATACTATTACGTAATGACGTATAACGTTATGTAGCATTACGTTATAACGTATAACGTTATCTACTATTACGTAATGACGTATAACGTTATATATTATTACCTAATGACGTATAACGTTATGTAGCATTACGTAACAGCGTATAACGTTGTATAATACTACGTAATGACGTATAACGTTATGTAGCATTACGTAACAACGTATAACGTTATGTAGCATTACGAACGACGTATAACGTTATATACTATTACGTAATGACGTATAACGTTATGTAGCATTACGCAACAACGTATAACGTTAGGTAGCATTTCGTAACGACGTATAACGCCATATACTATTACGTAATGACGTACAACGTTATGTAGCATTACGTAACAACGTATAACTCTATGTAGCATTACGTAACAACGTATAACGTTATGTAGCATTACGTAATGGCGTATAACGTTATGTAGCATTATGCAACAACGTATAACGTTATGTAGCATTACGTCACAACGTGTAACGTTATATACTATTACGTAATGACGTATAACGTTATATAATAATACGTAATGACGTATAATGTTAAGTAGCATTATGTAACAACGTATAACGTTATGTAGCATTACGTCACAACGTGAAACGTTATATACTATTACGTAATGACGTATAACGTTATATAATATTACGTAATGACGTATAACGTTATGTAGCATTACGTAACGACGTATAACGTTATATACTATTACGTAACAACGTATAACGTTATGTAGTATTACGTAACGACGTATAACGCTGTATACTATTACGTAATGACGTATAACGTTATGTAGCATTACGTTATAACGTATAACGTTATCTTCCATTACGTAACAACGTATAACGTTATATACTATTACGTAATGACGTATAACGTTATGTAGCATTACGTTATAACGTATAACGTTATCTACTATTACGTAATGACGTATAACGTTATATATTATTACCTAATGACGTATAACGTTATGTAGCATTACGTAACAGCGTATGACGTTGTATAATACTACGTAATGACGTATAACGTTATGTAGCATTACGTTATAACGTATAACGTTATGTAGCATTACGTAACGACGTATAACGGTACATACTATTACGTAATGACGTATAACGTTATGTAGCATTACGTTATAACGTATAACGTTATGTAGCATTACGTCACAACGTGTAACGTTATATACTATTACGTAATGACGTATAACGTTATATAATAATACGTAATGACGTATAATGTTAAGTAGCATTATGTAACAACGTATAACGTTATGTAGCATTACGTCACAACGTGAAACGTTATATACTATTACGTAATGACGTATAACGTTATATAATATTACGTTATAACGTATAACGTTATGTAGCATTACGTAACGACGTATAACGGTAGATACTATTACGTAATGACGTATAACGTTATGTAGCATTACGTTATAACGTATAACGTTATCTACTATTCCGTAATGACGTATAACGTTATATATTATTACCTAATGACGTATAACGTTATGTAGCATTACGTAACAGCGTATAACGTTGTGTAATACTACGTAATGACGTATAACGTTATGTAGCATTACGTTATAACGTATAACGTTATGTAGCATTACGTCACATCGTGCAACGTTATATACTATTACGTAATGACGTATAACGTTATATAGTAATACGTAATGACGTATAATGTTAAGTAGCATTATGTAACAACGTATAACGTTATCTAGCATTACGTCACAACGTGAAACGTTATATACTATTACGTAATGACGTATAACGTTATATAATATTACGTAATGACGTATAACGTTATGTAGCATTACGTAACGACGTATAACGTTATATACTATTACGTAACAACGTATAACGTTATGTAGTATTACGTAACGACGTATAACGCTGTATACTATTACGTAATGACGTATAACGTTATGTAGCATTACGTTATAACGTATTACGTTATCTACTATTACGTAATGACGTATAACGTTATATATTATTACCTAATGACGTATAACGTTATGTAGCATTACGTAACAGCGTATAACGTTGTATAATACTATGTAATGACGTATAACGTTATGTAGCATTACGTAACAACGTATAACGTTATGTAGCATTACGAACGACGTATAACGCTATATACTATTACGTAATGACGTATAACGTTATGTAGCATTACGTAACAACGTATAACGTTATGTACAATACGTTATAACGTATAACGTTATATACTATTACGTAGTGACGTATAACGTTATGTAGCATTACGTAACAACGTATAACGTTATGTAGCATTACGTACCAACGTATAACTTCATGTAGCATTACGTAACGCCGTATAACGCTATATACTATTACGTAATGACGTATAGCGTTATGTAGCATTACGTAACAACGTATAACGTTATGTAGTATTACGTAACGACGTATAACGTTATATAATACTACGATATGACGTATAACGTTATGTAGTATTACGTAACGACGTATAACGTTATATACTATTACGTAATGACGTATAACGTTATGTAGCATTACGTAACAACGTATAACGTTATGTAGCATTACGTAACGACGTATAACGCTATATGCTATTACGTAATGACGTATAACGTTATGTAGCATTACGTAACAACGTATAACGTTATGTAGCATTACGTTATAACGTATAACGTTATCTACTATTACGTAATGCCGTGTAACGTTATGTAGCATTACGTACCAACGTATAACGTTATAGAATAATACGTTAGGACGTATAATGTTATGTAGCATTACTTAACAACGTATAACGTTATATACTATTACGAAATGACGTATAACGTTATGTAGCATTACGTAACCACGAATACCGTTATATAATACTACGTAATGATGTATAACGTTATGTAGCATTACGTAACAACATATAACGTTATGTAGCATTACGTAATGGCGTATAACGTTATGTAGCATTATGCAACAACGTATAACGTTATGTAGCATTACGTTACAACGTATAACGTTATCTACTATTACGTAATGACGTATAACGTTATATATTATTACCTAATGACGTATAACGTTATGTAGCATTACGTAACAGCGGATAACGTTGTATAATACTACGTAATGACGTATAACGTTATGTAGCATTACGTAACAACGTATAACGTTATGTAGCATTACGTGATGACGTATAACGTTATGTAGCATAACGTAACAACGTATAACGTTATGTAGCATTACGTAATGGCGTATAACGTTATGTAGCATTATGCAACAACGTATAACGTTATGTAGCATTACGTAACGACG
This sequence comes from Bombus muscorum, assembly GCA_963971185.1. Taxonomy (NCBI): domain Eukaryota; kingdom Metazoa; phylum Arthropoda; class Insecta; order Hymenoptera; family Apidae; genus Bombus; species Bombus muscorum. The sequence continues at coordinate 10,203,422 of OZ020139.1, read as the reverse complement.
TATAACGGTACATACTATTACGTAATGACGTATAACGTTATGTAGCATTACGTTATAACGTATAACGTTATCTACTATTACGTAATGACGTATAACGTTATATATTATTACCTAATGACGTATAACGTTATGTAGCATTACGTAACAGCGTATAACGTTGTATAATACTACGTAATGACGTATAACGTTATATAATAATACGTAATGACGTATAATGTTAAGTAGCATTATGTAACAACGTATAACGTTATGTAGCATTACGTCACAACGTGAAACGTTATATACTATTACGTAATGACGTATAACGTTATATAATATTACGTAATGACGTATAACGTTATGTAGCATTACGTAACGACGTATAACGTTATATACTATTACGTAACAACGTATAACGTTATGTAGTATTACGTAACGACGTATAACGCTGTATACTATTACGTAATGACGTATAACGTTATGTAGCATTACGTTATAACGTATAACGTTATCTACTATTACGTAATGACGTATAACGTTATATATTAATACCTAATGACGTATAACGTTATGAAGCATTACGTAACAGCGTATAACGTTGTATAATACTATGTAATGACGTATAACGTTATGTAGCATTACGTAACAACGTATAACGTTATGTAGTATTACGTAACGACGTATAACGTTATATACTATTACGTAATGACGTATAACGTTATGTAGCATTACGTAACAACGTATAACGTTATATGCTATTACGTAATGACGTATAACGTTATGTAGCATTACGTAACAACGTATAACGTTATATAATAATACGTAATGACGTATAACGTTATGTAGCATTACGTAACAACGTATAACGTTATATAATAATACGTAATGACGTATAACGTTATGTAGCATTACGTAACAACGTACAACGTTATGTAGCATTACGAACGACGTATAACGTTATATACTATTACGTAATGACGTATAACGTTATGTAGCATTACGTAACAACGTATAACGTTATATGCTATTACGTAATGACGTATAACGTTATGTAGCATTACGTAACAACGTATACCATTATATAGTACTACGTAATGACGTATAACGCTATGCAGCATTACGTAACAACGTATAACGTTATGTAGCATTACGTAATGACGTGTAACGTTATGTAGCATTACGTAACAACGTATAACGTTATGTAGCATTACTTCACAAAGTGTAACGTTATATACTATTACACAATGACGTATAACGTTATGCAGAATTACGCAACAACGTATATCGTTATGTAGCATTACGTAACGACGTATAACGCTATATACTATTACGTAATGACGTATAACGTTATGTAGCATTACGTAACAACGTATAACGCTATGTAGCATTACGTAACAACGTATAACGTTATATGCTATTACGTAATGACGTATAACGTTATGTAGCATTACGTAACAACGTATAACGTTATATAATAATACGTAATGACGTATAACGTTATGTAGCATTACGTAACAACGTATAACGTTATATAATAATACGTAATGACGTATAACGTTATGTAGCATTACGTAACAACGTACAACGTTATGTAGCATTACGAACGACGTATAACGTTATATACTATTACGTAATGACGTATAACGTTATGTAGTATTACGTAACAGCGTATAACGTTATATAATACTACGTAATGACGTATAACGTTATGTAGCATTACGTAACAACGTATAACGTTATGTAGTATTACGTAACAACGTATAACGTTGTGTACTATTACGTAATGACGTATAACGTTATGCAGCATTACGTAACAGCGTATAACGTTATCTTCCATTACGTAACAACGTATAACGTTATATACTATTACGTAATGACGTATAACGTTATGTAGCATTACGTAACAGCGTATAACGTTATATAATACTACGTAATGACGTATAGCGTTATGTAGCATTACATAACAACGTATAACGTTATGTAGCATTACGTAACGACGTATAACGCTATATACTATTACGTAATGACGTATAACGTTATGTAGCATTACGTAACAACGTAAAACGTTATGTAGCATTACGTAACAACGTATAACGTTATGTAGCATTACGTAACGACATATAACGCTATATGCTATTACGTAATGACGTATAACGTTATATAGCATTATTTAACAACGTATAACGTTATGTAGCATTACGTAACCACGAATACCGTTATATAATACTACGTAATGCCGTATAACGCTATGTAGCATTACGTAACAAAGTATAACGTTATATAATAATACGTTAGGACGTATAATGTTATGTAGCATTACTTCACAACGTGTAACGTTATATACTATTACGCAATGACGTATAACGTTATGTAGCACTACGTAACCACGAATACTGTTATATAATACTACCTAATGACTTATAACGTTATGTAGCATTACGTAACAACGTATAACGCTATGTAGCATTACGTTACGACGTATACCGGTATGTACTATTACGTAATGACGTATAACGTTATGTGGCATTACGTAACAACGTATAACGTTATGTAGCATTACGTAACGACGTATAACGTTATGTAGCATTACGTAACAACGTATAACGTTATGTAGCATTACTTCACAACGTGTAACATTATATACTATTACGTAAGGACGTATAACGTTATGTAGCATTACGTTATAACGTATAACGTTATCTACTATTACGTAATGACGTATAACGTTATATATTATTACCCAGTGACGTATAACGTTATGTAGCATTACATAACAGCGTATAACGTTGTGTAATACTACGTAATGACGTATAACGTTATGTAGCATTACGTAACAACGTATATCGTTATGTAGCATTACGAACGACGTATAACGTTATATACTATTACGTAATGACGTATAACGTTATGTAGCATTACGCAACAACGTATAAAGTTACGTAGCATTTCGTAACGACGTATAACGCTATATACTATTACGTAATGACGTACAACGTTATGTAGCATTACGTAACAACGTATAACTCTATGTAGCATTACGTAACAACGCATAACGTTATATAGCATTATTTAACAACGTATAACTTTATGTAGCATTACGTAACCACGAATACCGTTATATAATACTACGTAATGCCGTATAACGCTATGTAGCATTATGTAACAACGTATACCATTATATAGTACTACGTAATGACGTATAACGCTATGCAGCATTACGTAACAACGTATAACGTTATGTAGCATTACGTAATGACGTGTAACGTTATGTAGCATTACGTAACAACGTATAACGTTATGTAGCATTACTTCACAAAGTGTAACGTTATATACTATTACACAATGACGTATAACGTTATGCAGAATTACGCAACAACGTATATCGTTATGTAGCATTACGTAACGACGTATAACGCTATATACTATTACGTAATGACGTATAACGTTATGTAGCATTACGTAACAACGTATAACGCTATGTAGCATTACGTAACAACGTATAACGTTATATGCTATTACGTAATGAAGTATAACGTTATGTAGCATTACGTAACAACGTATAACGTTATATAATAATACGTAATGACGTATAACGTTATGTAGCATTACGTAACAACGTATAACGTTATATAATAATACGTAATGACGTATAACGTTATGTAGCATTACGTAACAACGTACAACGTTATGTAGCATTACGAACGACGTATAACGTTATATACTATTACGTAATGACGTATAACGTTATGTAGCATTACGTAACAGCGTATAACGTTATATAATACTACGTAATGACGTATAACGTTATGTAGCATTACGTAACAACGTATAACGTTATGTAGTATTACGTAACAACGTATAACGTTGTGTACTATTACGTAATGACGTATAACGTTATGCAGCATTACGTAACAGCGTATAACGTTATCTTCCATTACGTAACAACGTATAACGTTATATACTATTACGTGATGACGTATAATGTTATGTAGCATTACGTAACAGCGTATAACGTTATATAATACTACGTAATGACGTATAACGTTATGTAGCATTACATAACAACGTATAACGTTATGTAGCATTACGTAACGACGTATAACGCTATATACTATTACGTAATGACGTATAACGTTATGTAGCATTACGTAACAACGTATAACGTTATGTAGCATTACGTTATAACGTAATACGTTATCTTCCATTACGTAACAACGTATAACGTTACATACTATTACGTAATGACGTATAACGTTATGTAGCATTACGTTATAACGTATAACGTTATCTACTATTACGTAATGACGTATAACGTTATATATTATTTCCTAATGACGTATAACGTTATGTAGCATTACGTAACAGCGAATAACGTTGTATAATACTACGTAATGATGTATAACGTTATGTAGCATTACGTTATAACGTATAACGTTATGTAGCATTACGTAACAACGTATAACGTTATGTAGCATTACGTAATGACGTGTAACGTTATGCAGAATTACGCAACAACGTATATCGTTATGTAGCATTACGTAACGACGTATAACGCTATATACTATTACGTAATGACGTATAACGTTATGTAGCATTACGTAACAGCGTATAACGTTATATAATACTACGTAATGACATATAACGTTATGTAGCATTACATAACAACGTATAACGTTATGTAGCATTACGTAACGACGTATAACGCTATATACTATTACGTAATGACGTATAACGTTATGTAGCATTACGTAACAACGTATAACGTTATGTAGCATTACGTTATAACGTATAACGTTATCTTCCATTACGTAACAACGTATAACGTTACATACTATTACGTAATGACGTATAACGTTATATATTATTACCTAATGACGTATAACGTTATGTAGCATTACGTAACAGCGAATAACGTTGTATAATACTACGTAATGACGTATAACGTTATGTAGCATTACGTTATAACGTATAACGTTATGTAGCATTACGTAACAACGTATAACGTTATGTAGCATTACGTAATGACGTGTAACGTTATGTAGCATTACGTAACAACGTATAACGTTATGTAGCATTACTTCACAAAGTGTAACGTTATATACTATTACACAATGACGTATAACGTTATGCAGAATTACGCAACAACGTATATCGTTATGTAGCATTACGTAACGTCGTATAACGCTATATACTATTACGTAATGACGTATAACGTTATGTAGCATTACGTAACAACGTATAACGCTATGTAGCATTACGTAACAACGTATAAGGTTATATGCTATTACGTAATGACGTATAACGTTATGTAGAATTACGTAACAACGTATAACGTTATATAATACTACGTAATGACGTATAACGTTATGTAGCATTACGTAACAACGTATAACGTTATGTAGTATTACGTAACAACGTATAACGTTGTGTACTATTACGTAATGACGTATAACGTTATGTAGCATTACGTAACAGCGTATAACGTTATCTTCCATTACGTAACAACGTATAACGTTATATAATATTACGTAATGACGTATAACGTTATGTAGCATTCCGTAACGACGTATAACGTTATATACTATTACGTAACAACGTATAACGTTATGTAGTATTACGTAACGACGTATAACGCTATATACTATTACGTAATGACGTATAACGTTATGTAGCATTACGATACAGCGTATAACGTTATGTAGCATTACGTTATAACGTATAACGTTATATATTATTACCTAATGACGTATAACGTTATGTAGCATTACGTAACAGCGTATAACGTTGTATAATACTACGTAATGACGTATAACGTTATGTAGCATTACGTTATAACGTATAACGTAATGTAGCATTACGTAACGACGTATAACGGTACATACTATTACGTAATGACGTATAACGTTATGTAGCATTACGTTATAACGTATAACGTTATCTACTATTACGTAATGACGTATAACGTTATATATTATTACCTAATGACGTATAACGTTATGTAGCATTACGTAACAGCGTATAACGTAGTATAATACTACGTAATGACGTATAACGTTATGTAGCATTACGTTATAACGTATAACGTTATGTAGCATTACGTCACAACGTGTAACGTTATATACTATTACGTAATGACGTATAACGTTATATAATAATACGTAATGACGTATAATGTTAAGTAGCATTATGTAACAACGTATAACGTTATGTAGCATTACGTCACAACGTGAAACGTTATATACTATTACGTAATGACGTATAACGTTATATAATGTTACGTAATGACGTATAACCTTATGTAGCATTACGTAACAGCGTATGACGTTGTATAATACTATGTAATGACGTATAACGTTATGTAGCATTACGTAACAACGTATAACGTTATGTAGCATTACGTTATAACGTATAACGTTATCTTCCATTACGTAACAACGTATAACGTTACATACTATTACGTAATGACGTATAACGTTATATATTATTACCTAATGACGTATAACGTTATGTAGCATTACGTAACAGCGTATAACGTAGTATAATACTACGTAATGACGTATAACGTTATGTAGCATTACGTTATAACGTATAACGTTATGTAGCATTACGTCACAACGTGTAACGTTATATACTATTACGTAATGACGTATAACGTTATATAATAATACGTAATGACGTATAATGTTAAGTAGCATTATGTAACAACGTATAACGTTATGTAGCATTACGTCACAACGTGAAACGTTATATACTATTACGTAATGACGTATAACGTTATATAATGTTACGTAATGACGTATAACCTTATGTAGCATTACGTAACAGCGTATGACGTTGTATAATACTATGTAATGACGTATAACGTTATGTAGCATTACGTAACAACGTATAACGTTATGTAGCATTACGTTATAACGTATAACGTTATCTTCCATTACGTAACAACGTATAACGTTACATACTATTACGTAATGACGTATAACGTTATATATTATTACCTAATGACGTATAACGTTATGTAGCATTACGTAACAGCGAATAACGTTGTATAATACTACGTAATGACGTATAACGTTATGTAGCATTACGTTATAACGTATAACGTTATGTAGCATTACGTAACAACGTATAACGTTATGTAGCATTACGTAATGACGTGTAACGTTATGTAGCATTACGTAACAACGTATAACGTTATGTAGCATTACTTCACAAAGTGTAACGTTATATACCATTACACAATGACGTATAACGTTATGCAGAATTACGCAACAACGTATATCGTTATGTAGCATTACGTAACGTCGTATAACGCTATATACTATTACGTAATGACGTATAACGTTATGTAGCATTACGTAACAACGTATAACGCTATGTAGCATTACGTAACAACGTATAAGGTTATATGCTATTACGTAATGACGTATAACGTTATGTAGAATTACGTAACAACGTATAACGTTATATAATACTACGTAATGACGTATAACGTTATGTAGCATTACGTAACAACGTATAACGTTATGTAGTATTACGTAACAACGTATAACGTTGTGTACTATTACGTAATGACGTATAACGTTATGTAGCATTACGTAACAGCGTATAACGTTATCTTCCATTACGTAACAACGTATAACGTTATATAATATTACGTAATGACGTATAACGTTATGTAGCATTCCGTAACGACGTATAACGTTATATACTATTACGTAACAACGTATAACGTTATGTAGTATTACGTAACGACGTCTAACGCTATATACTATTACGTAATGACGTATAACGTTATGTAGCATTACGATACAGCGTATAACGTTATGTAGCATTACGTTATAACTTATAACGTTATATATTATTACCTAATGACGTATAACGTTATGTAGCATTACGTAACAGCGTATAACGTTGTATAATACTACGTAATGACGTATAACGTTATGTAGCATTACGTTATAACGTATAACGTAATGTAGCATTACGTAACGACGTATAACGGTACATACTATTACGTAATGACGTATAACGTTATGTAGCATTACGTTATAACGTATAACGTTATCTACTATTACGTAATGACGTATAACGTTATATATTATTACCTAATGACGTATAACGTTATGTAGCATTACGTAACAGCGTATAACGTAGTATAATACTACGTAATGACGTATAACGTTATGTAGCATTACGTTATAACGTATAACGTTATGTAGCATTACGTCACAACGTGTAACGTTATATACTATTACGTAATGACGTATAACGTTATATAATAATACGTAATGACGTATAATGTTAAGTAGCATTATGTAACAACGTATAACGTTATGTAGCATTACGTCACAACGTGAAACGTTATATACTATTACGTAATGACGTATAACGTTATATAATGTTACGTAATGACGTATAACCTTATGTAGCATTACGTAACAGCGTATGACGTTGTATAATACTATGTAATGACGTATAACGATATGTAGCATTACGTAACGACGTATAACGTTATATAATACTACGTTATGACGTATAACGTTATGTAGCATTACGTAACAGCGTATGACGTTGTATAATACTATGTAATGACGTATAACGTTATGTAGCATTACGTAACAACGTATAACGTTATGTAGCATTACGAACGACGTATAATGCTATATACTATTACGTAATGACGTATAACGTTATGTAGCATTACGTAACAACGTATAACGTTATGTACAATACGTTATAACGTATAACGTTATATACTATTACGTAGTGACGTATAACGTTATGTAGCATTACGTAACAACGTATAACGTTATGTAGCATTACGTACCAACGTATAACTTCATGTAGCATTACGTAACGCCGTATAACGCTATATACTATTACGTAATGACGTATAGCGTTATGTAGCATTACGTAACAACGTATAACGTTATGTAGTATTACGTAACGACGTATAACGTTATATAATACTACGTTATGACGTATAACGTTATGTAGTATTACGTAACGACGTATAACGTTATATACTATTACGTAATGACGTATAACGTTATGTAGCATTACGTAACAACGTATAACGTTATGTAGCATTACGTATCGACGTATAACGCTATATGCTATTACGTAATGACGTATAACGTTATGTAGTATTACGTAACGACGTATAACGTTATATACTATTACGTAATGACGTATAACGTTATGTAGCATTACGTAACAACGTATAACGTTATGTAGCATTACGTTATAACGTATAACGTTATCTACTATTACGTAATGCCGTGTAACGTTATGTAGCATTACGTACCAACGAATAACGTTATGTAGCATTACGTAACGACGTATAACGCTATATGCTATTACGTAACAACGTATAACGTTATGTAGCATTACGTAACGACGTATAACGCTATATGCTATTACGTAATGACGTATAACGTTATGTAGTATTACGTAACGACGTATAACGTTATATGCTATTACGTAATGACGTATAACGTTATGTAGCATTACGTAACAACGTATAACGTTATGTAGCATTGCGTTATAACGTATAACGTTATCTACTATTACGTAATGCCGTGTAACGTTATGTAGCATTACGTACCAACGTATAACGTTATATAATAATACGTTAGGACGTATAATGTTATGTAGCATTACTTCACAACGTGTAACGTTATATACTATTACGCAATGACGTATAACGTTATGTAGCATTACGTAACCACGAATACTGTTATATAATACTACCTAATGACGTATAACGTTATGTAGCATTACGTAACAACGTATAACGTTATGTAGCATTACGTTACGACGTATAACGGTATGTACTATTACGTAATGTCGTATAACGTTATGTGGCATTACGTAACAACGTATAACGTTATGTAGCATTACGTAACGACGTATAACGTTATGTAGCATTACGTAACAACGTATAACGTTATGTAGCATTACTTCACAACGTGTAACATTATATACTATTACGTAAGGACGTATAACGTTATGTAGCATTACGTTATAACGTATAACGTTATCTACTATTACGTAATGACGTATAACGTTATATATTATTACCTAATGACGTATAACGTTATGTAGCTGTTACGTCGCGTAAGATGGTCCGCGCGACATCCCTTACAGTCAGGCCGCCCAGGCCTGCCCATCGTCACGGAGACCCGTACTAGGCCCGGGGAATCTCCATCAACCGCATCTGTTAGTCATCAAGCAGCAGTCACATAAACATCGCCAGTTTTTAGAAGGTTCCAAAAATCCGTTAATTTATTGCACGTCTGCACTAACTACGACAAAAAGCAGATGTGCCCGGCGAAACGGCTGGGTTTTTCCCAAGAACAAAGACACCCATGGACCAAATATGCAGGAGACTTTCTCCTCGTCTTATGTTTATTAACATTGGTCATAACCAATGGGCATCGCGGATCGTCACCCTCACTACTCTACCCAAAAGAGTAAAACAGCGAATCCGCGTCTTTAGTTCAAAGGGACACACCCTCACCGATTTCTCCTCCGTAAGAGCAGTCGAGCAGACAGTCAGTCAGTATCTTGGGCTCTAACGCGCTAATACCTAAACCCTCGGGTAAAACTTAGAAATAATCTGTGTACGTTCCACGTGTTGTTAAAGGTGAGAAATAAAATATATATTAGATAACTGTAGACTACAGTTATTCGAACACAACCACCCCTATTATCGTAACAGAAATCAGGGGATCGCCCTGCTCGCGGTGTCGATTAATATCGTAACGGGAATTTACGACTCCCGTTGACTCGTCTCAAAGCGAACGCGTCTCCCCGCGACTGGACGAAAATACATGGTCCTTCGAGCCGGATTCACGTGCCAGTAAAAAGTGATCCTAACAGTGAACATACAGTGCTACGTGATCCCATCGCCCTTCTACAACACGCTTGGACGCCAGAAATCAGCAACGTAAGTTTTAATTCTAACCACGCCAACAATCATGCCGACCATGGCAAAAAGCAACAACATAAGAAAAAGGCGCGATAAGCAATTCGAAGTTGCCCTCAAGCATCTACGGACGAGCATTGATGACTCTGATCAATCCACCGCACCACACATCCCGTGTGTGAGCTTATTGCAATCCCAGCTTCAAGATGCTTGGCAACGATTTCAGTCCTGCCAACACGAGTTAGAAGACCTGGACGACGAAGACATCGCGCAGGAAGAGCAGGCCTGGAAGGATTACACTGAGCTAGGCACGCGACTCCAAATCCTCGCGGATAAAAAACAATTATCCATCGGTCTGACGCCATCAAATCACGAATTGGAGACCAGATCAGAACAGACCGCCGTCAAACTGCCAGACATCCGGTTGCCCATCTTCGACGGCACTATCGAAAATTGGAAGTCCTTTTACGATACGTTTGTGTCCGCCATCGATCAAAATAAGAACCTGACGCAAGTACAGAAATACCACCACCTACGATCGTACGTGACCGGTAAGGCTGCGAGATGTATAAGTTCATTAGATATAACCGAGTCCAATTATGCAATTGCACTTAAGATGTTAAAGACCAAATTTGATTATCACCGTCGAATATGTATGCGGCATTGGCATCTGATACTTGATTATCCTAAGATATCAAGGGAAACACCTGAAGCCATAGATGATTTTCTGGAGACGGTAAAACTGAACTTGGCCGCATTAGAGAAACTAGAGGAGCCAATCACTTCGAATGTTGTTTTGGTCGATCTACTCACCTCGAAATTACCCTCATCCACTATAAGCTTATGGCATCACACCTTGCCCGATAAAAGGATGCCCTCGTATACGCATCTGATGGATTTTCTGGCGGCACGGACCAACGGCGATCAGCCCCTTCCGAGATCATCGGAAACAAAGGAGTCGACTCATCACCGTCTTAGCCGTCAACGCCGCTCATCACGAGGACAAACTTTCACCACCTCAAAGAGGACACGGACCTGTCATCTCTGCCACGGACCTCATGAATTAAAGAATTGTCAGCTCTTCCAAGCAAAGACGGCCAAGACACGTATTGAACTAGTTAAGGAGGCATCGTTATGCACCAATTGCCTAGGCACAGGACACACCATCAAACAATGCTCCGCTGGATCATGCCGCATTTGTCAACAACGCCATCACACTCTTCTCCATCGAGACGACATTCAGGTAAGGGAAGGGGTAGTGAACACGCGATCACCCGGTAGTAGGTCATCCAGTGATCGATCATCAAGCGGAAGATCATCAAGCGGTCGGTCATCGAGCAATCATTCATCGAATAGCCGGTCCGACAAAAGCCGATCTCCCGACGGATCACCTATACGTCGTCGTACTCCCCGAACGAGACGTACTTCCAAAGCGAAACGACTAGTTCCTTTGCCATGCCAACCCGAGACAGGAGGGACCGAGCGGCCAACAATTCCGAAGGAGGCGAAAACATGACCACCCAGGCCGTCAAGGATTTTGATCAGTATACGATCAACGGGGGGAGTATGTTACGTCGCGTAAGATGGTCCGCGCGACATCCCTTACGGTCAGGCCGCCCAGGCCTGCCCATCGTCACGGCGACCCGTACTAGGCCCGGGGAATCTCCATCAACCGCATCTGTTAGTCATCAAGCAGCAGTCACATAAACATCGCCAGTTTTTAGAAGGTCCCAAAAATCCGTTAATTTATTGCACGTCTGCACTAACTACGACAAAAAGCAGATGTGCCCGGCGAAACGGCTGGGTTTTTCCCAAGAACAAAGACACCCATGGGCCAAATATGCAGGAGACTTTCTCCTCGTCTTATGTTTATTAACATTGGTCATAACCAATGGGCATCGAGGATCGTCACCCTCACTACTCTACCCAAAAGAGTAAAACAGCGAATCCGCGTCTTTAGTTCAAAGGGACACACCCTCACCGATTTCTCCTCCCTAAGAGCAGTCGAGCAGACAGTCAGTCAGTATCTTGGGCTCTAACGCGCTAATACCTAAACCCTCGGGTAAAACTTAGAAATAATCTGTGTACGTTCCACGTGTTGTTAAAGGTGAGAAATAAAATATATATTAGATAACTGTAGACTACAGTTATTCGAACACAACCACCCCTATTATCGTAACAGAAATCAGGGGATCGCCCTGCTCGCGGTGTCGATTAATATCGTAACGGGAATTTACGACACCCGTTGACTCGTCTCAAAGCGAACGCGTCTCCCCGCGACTGGACGAAAATACAGTAGCATTACAAAACAGCGTATAACGTTGTGTAATACTACGTAATGACGTATAACGTTATGTAGCATTACGTAACAACGTATACCATTATATAGTACTACGTAATGACGTATAACGCTATGCAGCATTACGTAACAACGTATAACGTTATGTAGCATTACGTAACAACGTATAACGTTATGTAGTATTACGTAACAACGTATAACGTTGTGTACTATTACGTAATGACGTATAACGTTATGTAGCATTACGTAACAGCGTATAACGTTATCTTCAATTACGTAACGACGTATAGCGTTATATGATACTACGTAATAACGGATAACGTTATGTAGCGTTACGTAACAGCGTATAACGTTATGTAGCATTACGTAACGACGTATAACGCTATATGCTATTACGTAATGACGTATAACGTTCTATAGCATTATTTAACAACGTATAACGTTATGTAGCATTACGTTATAACGTATAACGTTATCTACTATTACGTAATGCCGTATAACGTTATGTAGCATTACGTAAAATCGTATAACGTTATATAATAATACGTTAGGACGTATACTGTTATGTAGCATTACTTAACAACGTATAACGTTATATATTCTTACCTAATGACGTATAACGTTATGTAGCATTACGTAACAGCGTATAACGTTATGTACAATACGTTATAACGTATAACGTTATATACTATTACGTAGTGACGTATAACGCTATGTAGCATTACGTCACAACGTATAACGTTATGTAGCATTACGTAATGACGTATAACGTTATGTAGCATAACGTAACAACGTATAACGTTATGTAGCATTACGTAATGGCGTATAACGTTATGTAGCATTATGCAACAACGTATAACGTTATGTAGCATTACGTAACGACGTATAACGGTACATACTATTACGTAATGACGTATAACGTTATGTAGCATTACGTTATAACGTATAACGTTATCTACTATTACGTAATGACGTATAACGTTATATATTATTACCTAATGACGTATAACGTTATGTAGCATTACGTAACAGCGTATAACGTTGTATAATACTACGTAATGACGTATAACGTTATGTAGCATTACATAACAACGTATAACGTTATGTAGCATTACGTAACGACCTATAACGCTATATACTATTACGTAATGACGTATAACGTTATGTAGCATTACGTAACAACGTATAACGTTATGTAGCATTACGTAACGACGTATAACGCTATATGCTATTACGTAATGACGTATAACGTTATATAGCATTATTTAACAACGTATAACGTTATGTAGCATTACGTAACCACGAATACTGTTATATAATACTACGTAATGACGTATAACGTTATGTAGCATTACGTAACAACGTATAACGTTATGTAGCATTACGTTACGACGTATAACGCTATATACTATTACGTAATGACGTATAACGTTATGTATCATTACGTAACGACGTATAGCGTTATATGATACTACGTAATAACGGACAACGTTATGTAGCGTTACGTAACAGCGTATAACGTTATGTAGCATTACGTAACGACGTATAACGTTATATATTATTACCTAATGACGTATAACGTTATGTAGCATTACGTAACAGCGTATAACGTTATGTACAATACGTTATAACGTATAACGTCATATACTATTACGTAGTGACGTATAACGCTATGTAGCATTACGTCACAACGTATAACGTTATGTAGCATTACGTAACGACGTATAACGCTATATGCTATTACGTAATGACGTATAACGTTCTATAGCATTATTTAACAGCGTATAACGTTATGTAGCATTACGTTATAACGTATAACGTTATCTACTATTACGTAATGCCGTATAACGTTATGTAGCATTACGTAAAATCGTATAACGTTATATAATAATACGTTAGGACGTATACTGTTATGTAGCATTACTTAACAACGTATAACGTTATATATTCTTACCTAATGACGTATAACGTTATGTAGCACTACGTAACAGCGTATAACGTTATGTACAATACGTTATAACGTATAACGCTATATACCATTACGTAGTGACGTATAACGCTATGTAGCATTACGTCACAACGTATAACGTTATGTAGCATTACGTAATGACGTATAACGTTATGTAGCATAACGTAACAACGTATAACGTTATGTAGCATTACGTAATGGCGTATAACGTTATGTAGCATTATGCAACAACGTATAACGTTATGTAGCATTACGTAACGACGTATAACGGTACATACTATTACGTAATGACGTATAACGTTATGTAGCATTACGTTATAACGTATAACGTTATCTACTATTACGTAATGACGTATAACGTTATATATTATTACCTAATGACGAATAACGTTATGTAGCATTACGTAACAGCGTATAACGTTGTATAATACTACGTAATGACGTATAACGTTATGTAGCATTACATAACAACGTATAACGTTATGTAGCATTACGTAACGACGTATAACGCTATATACTATTACGTAATGACGTATAACGTTATGTAGCATTACGTAACAACGTATAACGTTATGTAGCATTACGTAACGACGTATAACGCTATATGCTATTACGTAATGACGTATAACGTTATATAGCATTATTTAACAACGTATAACGTTATGTAGCATTACGTAACCACGAATACTGTTATATAATACTACGTAATGACGTATAACGTTATGTAGCATTACGCTACGACGTATAACGCTATATACTATTACGTAATGACGTATAACGTTATGTATCATTACGTAACGACGTATAGCGTTATATGATACTACGTAATAACGGACAACGTTATGTAGCGTTACGTAACAGCGTATAACGTTATGTAGCATTACGTAACGACGTATAACGTTATATATTATTACCTAATGACGTATAACGTTATGTAGCATTACGTAACAGCGTATAACGTTATGTACAATACGTTATAACGTATAACGTCATATACTATTACGTAGTGACGTATAACGCTATGTAGCATTACGTCACAACGTATAACGTTATGTAGCATTACGTAATGACGTATAACGTTATGTAGCATAACGTAACAACGTATAACGTTATGTAGCATTACGTAATGGCGTATAACGTTATGTAGCATTATGCAACAACGTATAACGTTATGTAGCATTACGTTATAACGTATAACGTTATCTACTATTACGTAATGACGTATAACGTTATATATTATTACCTAATGACGTATAACGTTATGTAGCATTACGTAACAGCGTATAACGTTGTATAATACTACGTAATGACGTATAACGTTATGTAGCATTACGTAACAACGTATAACGTTATGTAGCATTACGTTACGACGTATAACGCTATATACTATTACGTAATGACGTATAACGTTATGTATCACTACGTAACGACGTATAGCGTTATATGATACTACGTAATAACGGATAACGTTATGTAGCGTTACGTAACAGCGTATAACGTTATATAATACTACGTAATGACGTATAACGTTATGTAGCATTACGTAACAACGTATAACGTTATGTAGCATTACGTAACGACGTATAACGCTATATACTATTACGTAATGACGTACAACGATATTTAGCATTACGTAACAACGTATAACTCTATGTAGCATTACGTAACAACGTATAACGTTATATAGCATTATTTAACAACGTATAACGTTATGTAGCATTACGTAACCACGAATACCGTTATATAATACTACGTAATGCCGTATAACGCTATGTAGCATTACGTAACAACGTATACCATTATATAGTACTACGTAATGACGTATAACGCTATGCAGCATTACGTAACAACGTATAACGTTATGTAGCATTACGTAATGACGTGTAACGTTATGTAGCATTACGTAACAACGTATAACGTTATGTAGCATTACTTCACAAAGTGTAACGTTATATACTATTACACAATGACGTATAACGTTATGCAGAATTACGCAACAACGTATATCGTTATGTAGCATTACGTAACGACGTATAACGCTATATACTATTACGTAATGACGTATAACGTTATGTAGCATTACGTAACAACGTATAACGCTATGTAGCATTACGTAACAACGTATAACGTTATATAATAATACGTAATGACGTATAACGTTATGTAGCATTACGTAACAACGTATAACGTTATATAATAATACGTAATGACCTATAACGTTATGTAGCATTACGTAACAACGTACAACGTTATGTAGCATTACGAACGACGTATAACGTTATATACTATTACGTAATGACGTATAACGTTATGTAGCATTACGTAACAGCGTATAACGTTATATAATACTACGTAATGACGTATAACGTTATGTAGCATTACGTAACAACGTATAACGTTATGTAGTATTACGTACCAACGTATAACGTTGTGTACTATTACGTAATGACGTATAACGTTATGTAGCATTACGTAACAGCGTATAACGTTATCTTCCATTACGTAACAACGTATAACGTTATATAATATTACGTAATGACGTATAACGTTATGTAGCATTACGTAACGACGTATAACGTTATATACTATTACGTAACAACGTATAACGTTATGTAGTATTACGTAACGACGTATAACGCTATATACTATTACGTAATGACGTATAACGTTATGTAGCATTACGTTACAGCGTATAACGTTATGTAGCATTACGTTATAACGTATAACGTTATCTTCCATTACGTAACAACGTATAACGTTATATACTATTACGTAATGATGTATAACGTTATGTAGCATTACGTAACAGCGTATAACGTTATATAATACTACGTAATGACGTATAACGTTATGTAGCATTACATAACAACGTATAACGTTATGTAGCATTACGTAACGACGTATAACGCTATATACTATTACGTAATGACGTATAACGTTATGTAGCATTACGTAACAACGTATAACGTTATGTAGCATTACGTAACGACGTATAACGCTATATGCTATTACGTAATGACGTATAACGTTATATAGCATTATTTAACAACGTATAACGTTATGTAGCATTACGTAACCACGAATACTGTTATATAATACTACGTAATGACGTATAACGTTATGTAGCATTACGTAACAACGTATAACGTTATGTAGCATTACGTTACGACGTATAACGCTATATACTATTACGTAATGACGTATAACGTTATGTATCATTACGTAACGACGTATAGCGTTATATGATACTACGTAATAACGGATAACGTTATGTAGCGTTACGTAACAGCGTAGAACGTTATGTAGCATTACGTAACGACGTATAACGCTATATGCTATTACGTAATGACGTATAACGTTCTATAGCATTATTTAACAACGTATAACGTTATGTAGCATTACGTTATAACGTATAACTTTATCTACTATTACGTAATGCCGTATAACGTTATGTAGCATTACGTAACGACGTATAACGGTACATACTATTACGTAATGACGTATAACGTTATGTAGCATTACGTTATAACGTATAACGTTATCTACTATTACGTAATGACGTATAACGTTATATATTATTACCTAATGACGTATAACGTTATGTAGCATTACGTAACAGCGTATAACGTTGTATAATACTACGTAATGACGTATAACGTTATGTAGCATTACATAACAACGTATAACGTTATGTAGCATTACGTAACGACGTATAACGCTATATACTATTACGTAATGACGTATAACGTTATGTAGCATTACGTAACAACGTATAACGTTATGTAGCATTACGTAACGACGTATAACGCTATATGCTATTACGTAATGACGTATAACGTTATATAGCATTATTTAACAACGTATAACGTTATGTAGCATTACGTAACCACGAATACTGTTATATAATACTACGTAATGACGTATAACGTTATGTAGCATTACGTAACAACGTATAACGTTATGTAGCATTACGTTACGACGTATAACGCTATATACTATTACGTAATGACGTATAACGTTATGTATCATTACGTAACGACGTATAGCGTTATATGATACTACGTAATAACGGACAACGTTATGTAGCGTTACGTAACAGCGTATAACGTTATGTAGCATTACGTAACGACGTATAACGTTATATATTATTACCTAATGACGTATAACGTTATGTAGCATTACGTAACAGCGTATAACGTTATGTACAATACGTTATAACGTATAACGTTATATACTATTACGTAGTGACGTATAACGCTATGTAGCATTACGTCACAACGTATAACGTTATGTAGCATTACGTAATGACGTATAACGTTATGTAGCATAACGTAACAACGTATAACGTTATGTAGCATTACGTAATGGCGTATAACGTTATGTAGCATTATGCAACAACGTATAACGTTATGTAGCATTACGTTATAACGTATAACGTTATCTACTATTACGTAATGACGTATAACGTTATATATTATTACCGAATGACGTATAACGTTATGTAGCATTACGTAACGACGTATAACGCTATATACTATTGCGTAATGACGAATAACGCTATGTAGCATTACGTAACAACGTATAGCATTATATACTATTACGTAATGACGTATAACGTTATGTAGCATTACGTAATGACGTATAACGTTATGTAGCATTACTTCACAGCGTATAACGTTATATACTATTACGTAATGACGTATAACGTTATGTAGCATTACGTAATGACGTATAACGTTATGTAGCATTACGTAACAACGTATAACGTTATGTAGCATTACGTTACGACGTATAACGCTATATACTATTACGTAATGACGTATAACGTTATGTATCACTACGTAACGACGTATAGCGTTATATGATACTACGTAATAACGGATAACGTTATGTAGCGTTACGTAACAGCGTATAACGTTATTTAATACTACGTAATGACGTATAACGTTATGTAGCATTACGTAACAACGTATAACGTTATGTAGCATTATGCAACAACGTATAACGTTATGTAGCATTACGTAACGACGTATAATGCTATATGCTATTACGTAATGGCGTATAACGTTATATAGCATTATTTAACAACGTATAACGTTATGTAGCATTACGTTATAACGTATAACGTTATCTACTATTACGTAATGCCGTATAACGTTATGTAGCATTACGTACCAACGTATAACGTTATATAATAATACGTTAGGACGTATACTGTTATGTAGCATTACTTAACAACGTATAACGTTATATATTATTACCTAATGACGTATAACGTTATGTAGCATTACGTAACCACGAATACTGTTATATATTACTACGTAATGACGTATAACGTTATGTAGCATTACGTAACAACGTATAACGCTATATACTATTACGTAATGACGTATAACGTTATGTAGCATTACGTAACAACGTATAACGTTATGTAGCATTACGTAGCCACGAATACCGTTATATAATACTACGTAATGCCGTATAACGCTATGTAGCATTACGTAACAACGTATAACGTTATATAATAATACGTTAGGACGTATAATGTTATGTAGCATTACTTCACAACGTGTAACGTCATATACTATTACGCAATGACGTATAACGTTATGTAGCATTACGTAACCACGAATACTGTTATATATTACTACGTAATGACGTATAACGTTATGTAGCATTACGTAACAACGTACAACGTTATGTAGCATTACGTTACGACGTATAACGCTATATACTATTACGTAATGACGTATAACGTTATGTAGCATTACGTAACGACGTATAGCGTTATATGATACTACGTAATAACGGATAACGTTATGTAGCGTTACGTAACAGCGTATAACGTTATATAATACTACGTAATGACGTATAACGTTATGTAGCATTACGTAACAACGTATAACGTTATATAATAATACGCAATGACGTATAATGTTATGTAGCATTACGTAACAACGTATAACGTTATGTAGCATTACGTCACAACGTGAAACGTTATATACTATTACGTAATGACGTATAACGTTATGTAGCATTACGTAACAACGTATAACGTTATATAATAATACGGAATGACGTTTAATGTTAAGTAGCATTATGTAACGACGTATAACATTATGTAGCATTACGTAACGACGTATAACGCTATATGCTATTACGTAATGACGTATAACGTTATATAGCATTATTTAACAACGTATAACGTTATGTAGCATTACGTAGCCACGAATACCGTTATATAATACTACGTAATGCCGTATAACGCTATGTAGCATTACGTAACAACGTATAACGTTATATAATAATACGTTAGGACGTATAACGCTATATACTATTACGTAATGACGTATAACGTTATGTAGCATTACGTAACGACGTATAACGCTATATGCTATTACGTAATGACGTATAACGTAATATAGCATTATTTAACAACGTATAACGTTATGTAGCATTACGTTATAACGTATAACGTTATCTACTATTACGTAATGCCGTATAACGTTATGTAGCATTACGTACCAACGTATAACGTTATATAATAATACGTTAGGACGTATACTGTTATGTAGCATTACTTAACAACGTATAACGTTATATACTATTACGCAATGACGTATAACGATATGTAGCATTACGTAACCACGAATACCGTTATATAATACTACGTAATGACGTATAACGTTATGTAGCATTACGTAACAACGTATAACGTTATGTAGCATTACGTTATAACGTATAACGTTATCTACTATTACGTAATGCCGTATAACGTTATGTAGTATTTCGTAACAACGTATAACGTTACATACTATTACCTAATTACGTATAACGTCATGTAGCATTACGTAATGACGTATAACGTTATGTAGCATAACGTAACAACGTAAAACGTTATGTAGCATTACGTAATGGCGCATAACGTTATGTAGCATTATGCAACAACGTATAACGTTATGTAGCATTACGTAACAGCGTATAACGTTGTATAATACTACGTAATGATGTATAACGTTATGTAGCATTACGTAACAACGTATAACGTTATGTAGCATTACGTTACGACGTATAACGCTATATACTATTACGTAATGACGTATAACGTTATGTAGCATTACGTAACAACGTATAAGGTTATGTAGCATTACGAACGACGTATAACGCTATATACTATTACGTAATGACGTATAACGTTCTGTAGCATTACATAACAACGTATAACGGTATGTAGCATTACGTAATGATGTATAACGTTATGTAGCATTACGTAACAACGTATAACGTTATGTAGCATTACGTAACAACGTATAACGTTATATAATAATACGTAATGACGTATAATGTTAAGTAGCATTATGTAACATCGTATAACGTTATGTAGCATTACGTAACAACGTATAACGTTATGTAGCATTACTTCGCAGCGTGTAACGTTATATACTATTACGTAATGACGTATAACGTTATGTAGCATTACGTAACAACGTATGACGTCATGTAGCATTATGTAACGACGCATAACGCTATATACTATTGCGTAATGACGTATAACGCTATGTAGCATTACGTAACAACGTATAACATTATATACTATTACGTAATGACGTATAACGTTATGTAGCATTACGTAACAACGTATAACGTTATGTAGCATTACGTTACGACGTATAACGTTATGTAGCATTACGTTATAACGTATAACGTTATCTACTATTACATAATGACGTATAACGTTATGTAGCATTACGTAACAGCGTATAACGTTATATAATACTACGTAATGACGTATAACGTTATGTAGCATTACGTAACAACGTATAACGTTGTGTAGCATTACGTTACAACGTATAACGTTATCTACTATTACATAATGACGTATAACGTTATGTAGCATTACGTAACAGCGTATAACGTTATATAATACTACGTAATGACGTATAACGTTATGTAGCATTACGTAATGATGTATAACGTTATGTAGCATTACGTAACAACGTATAACGTTATATAATAATACGTAATGACGTATAATGTTAAGTAGCATTATGTAACAACGTATAACGTTATGTAGCATTACTTCACAGCGTGTAACGTTATATACTATTACGTAATGACGTATAACGTTATGTAGCATTACGTAACAACGTATAACGTTATGTAGCATTACGTTATAACGTATAACGTTATCTACTATTACATAATGACGTATAACGTTATGTAGCATTACGTAACAGCGTATAACGTTATATAATACTACGTAATGACGTATAACGTTATGTAGCATTACGTAACAACGTATAACGTTATGTAGCATTACGTTACGACGTATAACGTTATATAATACTACGTAATGACGTATAACGTTATGTAGTATTACGTAACGTCGTATAACGTTATATAATACTACGTAATGACGTATAACGGTATGTAGCATTACGTAACAACGTATACCATTATATAGTACTACGTAATGGCGTATAACGTCATGTAGCATTACGTAACGACGTATAACGCTATATACTATTGCGTAATGACGTATAACGCTATGTAGCATTACGTAACAACGTATAACATTGTATACTATTACGTAATGACGTATAACGTTATGTAGCATTACGTAATGACGTATAACGTTATGTAGCATTACGTAACAACGTATGACGTTATGTAGCATTACGTAACGACGTATAACGCTATATACTATTGCGTAATGACGTATAACGCTATGTAGCATTACGTAACAACGTATAACGTTATGTAGCATTACTTCACAGCGTGTAACGTTATATACTATTACGTAATGACGTATAACGTTATGTAGCATTACGTAACAACGTATAACGTTATGTAGCATTACATTACGACGTATAACGTTATATAATACTACGTAATGACGTATAACGTTATGTAGCATTACGTAACAACGTATAACGTTATGTAGCATTACGTTACGACGTATAACGTTATATAATACTACGTAATGACGTATAACGTTATGTAGCATTACGTAACAACGTATAACGTTATGTAGCATTACGAACGACGTATAACGCTATATACTATTACGTAATGACGTATAACGTTATGTAGCATTACGTAACAACGTATAACGTTATGTAGCATTACTTCACAGCGTGTAACGTTATATACTATTACGTAATGACGTATAACGTTATGTAGCATTACGTAACAACGTATGACGTTATGTAGCATTACGTAACGACGTATAACGCTATATACTATTGCGTAATGACGAATAACGCTATGTAGCATTACGTAACAACGTATAGCATTATATACTATTACGTAATGACGTATAACGTTATGTAGCATTACGTAATGACGTATAACGTTATGTAGCATTACTTCACAGCGTATAACGTTATATACTATTACGTAATGACGTATAACGTTATGTAGCATTACGTAATGACGTATAACGTTATGTAGCATTACTTCACAGCGTATAACGTTATATACTATTACGTAATGACGTATAACGTTATGTAGCATTACGTAATGACGTATAACGTTATGTAGCATTACGCAACAACGTATAACGTTATGCAGTATTTCGTAACGACGTATAACGTTATATACTATTACCTAATTACGTATAACGATATGTAGCATTACGTAACAACGTATAACGTTATGTAGCATTACGTAATGACATCTACCGTTATGTAGCATAACGTAACAACGTATAACGTTATGAAGCATTTCGTAACGACGTATAACGTTATATACTATTACCTAATTGCGTATAACGATATGTAGCATTATGTAACAACGTATAACGTTATGTAACATTACGTAACGACGTATAACGGTACATACTATTACGTAATGACGTACAACGTTATGTAGCATTACGTCACAACGTATAACGTTGTATAATACTACGTAATGACGTATAACGTTATGTAGCATTACATAACAACGTATAACGTTATGTAGCATTACGTAACGATGTATAACGCTATATACTATTACGTAATGACGTATAACGTTATGTAGCATTACGTAACAACGTATAACGTTATGTAGCATTACGTAACGACGTATATCGGTACATACTATTACGTAATGACGTATAACGTTATGTAGCATTACGTTATAACGTATAACGTTATCTACTATTACGTAATGACGTATAACGTTATATATTATTACCTAATGACGTATAACGTTATGTAGCATTACGTTATAACGTATAACGTTATCTACTATTACGTAATGACGTATAACGTTATATATTATTACCTAATGACGTATAACGTTATGTAGCATTATGTAACAACGTATAACGTTATGTAGCATTACGTAACGACGTATAACGCTATATGCTATTACGTAATGACGTATAACGTTATATAGCATTATTTAACAACGTATAACGTTATGTAGCATTACGTTATAACGTATATCGTTATCTACTATTACGTAATGCCGTATAACGTTATGTAGCATTACGTACCAACGTATAATAGTTATTTAATAATACGTTAGGACGTATAGTGTTATGTAGCATTACTTAACAACGAATAACGTTATATACTATTACGCAATGACGTATAACGTTATGTAGCATTACGTAACCACGAATACCGTTATATAATACTACGTAATGACGTATAACGTTATGTAGCATTACGTAACAACGTATAACGTTATGTAGCATTACGTTATAACGTATAACGTTATCTACTATTACGTAATGCCGTATAACGTTATATAGCATTACGTACCAACGTATAACGTTATATAATAATACGTTAGGACGTATAATGTTATGTAGCATTGCTTAACAACGTATAACGTTATATACTATTACGCAATGACGTATAACGCTATGTAGCATTACGTAACCACGAATACTGTTATATAATACTACGTAATGACG
Organism: Bombus muscorum; assembly: GCA_963971185.1. NCBI lineage: Eukaryota > Metazoa > Arthropoda > Insecta > Hymenoptera > Apidae > Bombus > Bombus muscorum. Next base: position 10,177,333 of record OZ020139.1, on the reverse strand, counting down.
TATAACGTTATGTAGCATTACGTAACAACGTATAACGTTATGTAGCATTACGTTACGACGTATAACGCTATATACTATTACGTAATGATGTATAACGTTATGTAGCATTACGTAACGACGTATAGCGTTATATGATACTACGTAATAACGGATAACGTTATGTAGCATTACGTAACAGCGTATAACGTTATATAATACTACGTAATGACGTATAACGTTATGTAGCATTACGTAACAACGTATAACGTTATGTAGCATTACGTCACAACGTGAAACGTTATATACTATTACGTAATGACGTATAACGTTATGTAGCATTACGTAATGACGTATAACGTTATGTAGCATTACGTAACAACGTATGACGTTATGTAGCATTACGTAACGACGTATAACGCTATATACTATTGCGTAATGACGTATAACGCTATATAGCATTACGTAACAACGTATAACGTTATGTAGCATTACTTCACAGCGTGTAACGTTATATACTATTACGTAATGACGTATAACGTTATGTAGCATTACGTAACAACGTATAACGTTATGTAGCATTACATTACGACGTATAACGTTATATAATACTACGTAATGACGTATAACGTTATGTAGCATTACGTAACAACGTATAACGTTATGTAGCATTACGAACGACGTATAACGCTATATACTATTACGTAATGACGTATAACGTTATGTAGCATTACGTAACAACGTATAACGTTATGTAGCATTACGTAACAACGTATGACGTTATGTAGCATTACGTAACGACGTATAACGCTATATACTATTGCGTAATGACGTATAACGCTATGTAGCATTACGTAACAACGTATAGCATTATATACTATTACGTAATGACGTATAACGTTATGTAGCATTACGTAATGACGTATAACGTTATGTTGCATTACTTCACAGCGTATAACGTTATATACTATTACGTAATGACGTATAACGTTATGTAGCATTACGTAATGACGTATAACGTTATGTAGCATTACGTAACAACGTATAACGTTATGTAGCATTACGTAATGACGTATAACGTTATATAGCATTACGCAACAACGTATAACGTTATGTAGCATTACGTAACAACGTATAACGTTATGTAGCATTACGTAATGACGTATAACGTCATGTAGCATTACGTAACAACGTATAACGTTATGTAGCATTACTTAACAACGTATAACGCTATATACTATTACGCAATGACGTATAACGTTATGTAGCATTACGTAACCACGAATACCGTTATATAATACTACGTAATGACGTATAACGTTATGTAGCATTACGTAACAACGTATAACGTTATGTAGCATTACGTTACGACGTATAACGTTATATAATACTACGTAATGATGTATAACGTTATGCAGTATTTCGTAACGACGTATAACGTTATATACTATTACCTAATTACGTATAACGATATGTAGCATTACGTAACAACGTATAACGTTATGTAGCATTACGTAATGACATCTACCGTTATGTAGCATAACGTAACAACGTATAACGTTATGAAGCATTTCGCAACGACGTATAACGCTATATACTATTACCTAATTGCGTATAACGATATGTAGCATTATGTAACAACGTATAACGTTATGTAACATTACGTAACGACGTATAACGGTACATACTATTACGTAATGACGTACAACGTTATGTAGCATTACGCTATAACGTATAACGTTATCTACTATTACGTAATGACGTATAACGTTATATATTATTACCTAATAACGTATAACGTTATGTAGCATTACGTAACAGCGTATAACGTCGTATAATACTACGTAATGACGTATAACGTCATGTAGCATTACGTAACAAGGTATAACGTTATGTAGCATTACGAACGACGTATAACGCTATATACTATTACGTAATGACGTATAACGTTATGTAGCATTACGTAACAACGTATAACGTTATGTACAATACGTTATAACGTATAACGTTATATACTATTACGTAGTGACGTATAACGCTATGTAGCATTACGTCACAACGTATAACGTTGTATAATACTACGTAATGACGTATAACGTTATGTAGCATTACATAACAACGTATAACGTTATGTAGCATTACGTAACGATGTATAACGCTATATACTATTACGTAATGACGTATAACGTTATGTAGCATTACGTAACAACGTATAACGTTATGTAGCATTACGTAACGACGTATATCGGTACATACTATTACGTAATGACGTATAACGTTATGTAGCATTACGTTATAACGTATAACGTTATCTACTATTACGTAATGACGTATAACGTTATATATTATTACCTAATGACGTATAACGTTATGTAGCATTACGTTATAACGTATAACGTTATCTACTATTACGTAATGACGTATAACGTTATATATTATTACCTAATGACGTATAACGTTATGTAGCATTACGTAACAGCGTATAACGTTGTATAATACTACGTAATGACGTATAACGTTATGTAGCATTACATAACAACGTATAACGTTATGTAGCATTACGTAACCACGAATACTGTTATATAATACTACGTAATGACGTATAACGTTATGTAGCATTACGTAACGACGTTTCGCGTTATATGATACTACGTAATAACGGACAACGTTATGTAGCATTACGTAACAACGTATAACGTTATGTAGCATTACGTTACGACGTATAACGCTATATACTATTACGTAATGACGTATAACGTTATGTATCATTACGTAACGACGTTTCGCGTTATATGATACTACGTAATAACGGACAACGTTATGTAGCGTTACGTAACAGCGTATAACGTTATGTAGCATTACGTAACGACGTATCACGTTATATATTATTACGTAATGACGTATAACGTTATGTAGCATTACGTAACAGCGTATAACGTTATGTGCAATACGTTATAACGTATAACGTTATATACTATTACGTAGTGACGTATAACGCTATGTAGCATTACGTCACAACGTATAACGTTATGTAGCATTACGTAATGACGTATAACGTTATGTAGCATAACGTAACAACGTATAACGTTATGTAGCATTACGTAATGGCGTATAACGTTATGTAGCATTATGCAACAACGTATAACGTTATGTAGCATTACGTTATAACGTATAACGTTATCTACTATTACGTAATGTCGTATAACGTTATATATTATTACCTAATGACGTATAACGTTATGTAGCATTACGTAACGACGTATAACGCTATATACTATTACGTAATGACGTATAACGTTATGTATTACTACGTAACGACGTATAGCCTTATATGATACTACGTAATAACGGATAACGTTATGTAGCGTTACGTAACAGCGTATAACGTTATATAATACTACGTAATGACGTATAACGTTATGTAGCATTACGTAACAACGTATAACGTTATGTAGCATTACGTAACGACGTATAACGTTATGTAGCATTACGTAATGACGTATAGCGTTATGTAGCATAACGTAACAACGTATAACGTTATGTTGCATTACGTAATGGCGTATAACGTTATGTAGCATTATGCAACAACGTATAACGTTATGTAGCATTACGTAACGACGTATAACGTTATATACTATTACGTAATGACGTATAACGTTATGTAGCATTACGTACCAACGTATAACGTTATATAATAATACGTTAGGACGTATACTGTTATGTAGCATTACTTAACAACGTATAACGTTATCTACTATTACGTAATGCCGTATAACGTTATGTAGCATTACGTACCAACGTATAACGTTATATAATAATACGTTAGGACGTATACTGTTATGTAGCATTACTTAACAACGTATAACGTTATATATTATTACCTAATGACGTATAACGTTATGTAGCATTACGTAACAGCGTATAACGTTATGTACTATACGTTATAACGTATAACGTTATACACTATTACCTAGTGACGTATAACGCTATGTAGCATTACGTCACAACGTATAACGTTATGTAGCATTACGTAATGACGTATAACGTTATGTAGCATAACGTAACAACGTATAACGTTATGTTGCATTACGTAATGGCGTATAACGTTATGTAGCATTATGCAACAACGTATAACGTTATGTAGCATTACGTAACGACGTATAACGTTATATACTATTACGTAATGACGTATAACGTTATGTAGCATTACGTAACAACGTATAACGTTATGTAGCATTACGTAACGACGTATAACGCTATATACTATTACGTAATGACGTATAACGTTATGTAGCATTACGTAACAACGTATAACGTTATGTAGCATTACGTAGCCACGAATACCGTTATATAATACTACGTAATGCCGTATAACGCTATGTAGCATTACGTAACAACGTATAACGGTATATAATAATACGTTAGGACGTATAATGTTATGTAGCATTACTTCACGACGTGTAACGTCATATACTATTACGCAATGACGTATAACGTTATGTAGCATTACGTAACCACGAATACTGTTATATATTACTACGTAATGACGTATAACGTTATGTAGCATTACGTAACAACGTACAACGTTATGTAGCATTACGTTACGACGTATAACGCTATATACTATTACGTAATGACGTATAACGTTATGTAGCATTACGTATCGACGTATAGCGTTATATGATACTACGTAATAACGGATAACGTTATGTAGCGTTACGTAACAGCGTATAACGTTATGTAGCATTACGTTAGCGACGTATAACGTTATATAATACTACGTAATGATGTATAACGTTATGCAGTATTTCGTAACGACGTATAACGTTATATACTATTACCTAATTACGTATAACGATATGTAGCATTACGTTATAACGTATAACGTTATCTACTATTACGTAATGACGTATAACGTTATATATTATTACCTAGTGACGTATAACGTTATGTAGCATTACGTAACAGCGTATAACGTTGTATAATACTACGTAATGACGTATAACGTTATGTAGCATTACATAACAAAGTATAACGTTATGTAGCATTACGTAACGACGTATAACGCTATATACTATTACGTAATGACGTATAACGTTATGTAGCATTACGTAACAACGTATAATGTTATGTAGCATTACGTAACGACGTATAACGCTATATGCTATTACGTAATGACGTATAACGTTATATAGCATTATTTAACAACGTATAACGTTATGTAGCATTACGTAACCACGAATACTGTTATATAATACTACGTAATGACGTATAACGTTATGTAGCATTACGTAACAACGTATAACGTTATGTAGCATTACGTTACGACGTATAACGCTATATACTATTACGTAATGACGTATAACGTTATGTATCATTACGTAACGACGTTTCGCGTTATATGATACTACGTAATAACGGACAACGTTATGTAGCGTTACGTAACAGCGTATAACGTTATGTAGCATTACGTAACGACGTATAACGTTATATATTATTACGTAATGACGTATAACGTTATGTAGCATTACGTAACAGCTTATAACGTTATGTGCAATACGTTTTAACGTATAACGTTATATACTATTACGTAGTGACGTATAACGCTATGTAGCATTACGTCACAACGTATAACGTTATGTAGCATTACGTAATGACGTATAACGTTATGTAGCATAACGTAACAACGTATAACGTTATGTAGCATTACGTAATGGCGTATAACGTTATGTAGCATTATGCAACAACGTATAACGTTATGTAGCATTACGTTATAACGTATAACGTTATCTACTATTACGTAATGTCGTATAACGTTATATATTATTACCTAATGACGTATAACGTTATGTAGCATTACGTAACGACGTATAACGCTATATACTATTACGTAATGACGTATAACGTTATGTATTACTACGTAACGACGTATAGCCTTATATGATACTACGTAATAACGGATAACGTTATGTAGCGTTACGTAACAGCGTATAACGTTATATAATACTACGTAATGACGTATAACGTTATGTAGCATTACGTAACAACGTATAACGTTATGTAGCATTACGTAACGACGTATAACGTTATGTAGCATTACGTAATGACGTATAACGTTATGTAGCATAACGTAACAACGTATAACGTTATGTTGCATTACGTAATGGCGTATAACGTTATGTAGCATTATGCAACAACGTATAACGTTATGTAGCATTACGTAACGACGTATAACGTTATATACTATTACGTAATGCCGTATAACGTTATGTAGCATTACGTACCAACGTATAACGTTATATAATAATACGTTAGGACGTATACTGTTATGTAGCATTACTTAACAACGTATAACGTTATATATTATTACCTAATGACGTATAACGTTATGTAGCATTACGTAACAGCGTATAACGTTATGTACTATACGTTATAACGTATAACGTTATACACTATTACCTAGTGACGTATAACGCTATGTAGCATTACGTCACAACGTATAACGTTATGTAGCATTACGTAATGACGTATAACGTTATGTAGCATAACGTAACAACGTATAACGTTATGTTGCATTACGTAATGGCGTATAACGTTATGTAGCATTATGCAACAACGTATAACGTTATGTAGCATTACGTAACGACGTATAACGTTATATACTATTACGTAATGACGTATAACGTTATGTAGCATTACGTAACAACGTATAACGTTATGTAGCATTACGTAACGACGTATAACGCTATATACTATTACGTAATGACGTATAACGTTATGTAGCATTACGTAACAACGTATAACGTTATGTAGCATTACGTAGCCACGAATACCGTTATATAATACTACGTAATGCCGTATAACGCTATGTAGCATTACGTAACAACGTATAACGGTATATAATAATACGTTAGGACGTATAATGTTATGTAGCATTACTTCACAACGTGTAACGTCATATACTATTACGCAATGACGTATAACGTTATGTAGCATTACGTAACCACGAATACTGTTATATATTACTACGTAATGACGTATAACGTTATGTAGCATTACGTAACAACGTACAACGTTATGTAGCATTACGTTACGACGTATAACGCTATATACTATTACGTAATGACGTATAACGTTATGTAGCATTACGTATCGACGTATAGCGTTATATGATACTACGTAATAACGGATAACGTTATGTAGCGTTACGTAACAGCGTATAACGTTATATAATACTACGTAATGACGTATAACGTTATGTAGCATTACGTAACAACGTATAACGTTATGTAGCATTACGTAACGACGTATAACGCTATATGCTATTACGTAATGTCGTATAACGTTATATAGCATTATTTAACAACGTATAACGTTATGTAGCATTACGTTATAACGTATATCGTTATCTACTATTACGTAATGCCGTATAACGTTATGTAGCATTACGTACCAACGTATAATAGTTATTTAATAATACGTTAGGACGTATAGTGTTATGTAGCATTACTTAACAACGAATAACGTTATATGCTATTACGCAATGACGTATAACGTTATGTAGCATTACGTAACCACGAATACCGTTATATAATACTACGTAATGACGTATAACGTTATGTAGCATTACGTAACAACGTATAACGTTATGTAGCATTACGTTATAACGTATAACGTTATCTACTATTACGTAATGCCGTATAACGTTATATAGCATTACGTACCAACGTATAACGTTATATAATAATACGTTAGGACGTATAATGTTATGTAGCATTGCTTAACAACGTATAACGTTATATACTATTACGCAATGACGTATAACGCTATGTAGCATTACGTAACCACGAATACTGTTATATAATACTACGTAATGACGTATAACGTTATGTAGCATTACGTAACAACGTATAACGTTATGTAGCATTACGTTACGACGTATAACGCTATATACTATTACGTAATGACGTATAACGTTATGTAGCATTACGTAACGACGTATAGCGTTATATGATACTACGTAATAACGGATAACGTTATGTAGCATTACGTAACAGCGTATAACGTTATATAATACTACGTAATGACGTATAACGTTATGTAGCATTACGTAACAACGTATAACGTTATGTAGCATTACGTTACGACGTATAACGCTATATACTATTACGTAATGACGTATAACGTTATGTAGCATTACCTAACGACGTATAGCGTTATATGATACTACGTAATAACGGATAACGTTATGTAGCATTACGTAACAGCGTATAACGTTATATAATACTACGTAATGACGTATAACGTTATGTAGCATTACGTAACAACGTATAACGTTATATAATAATACGCAATGACGTATAATGTTATGTAGCATTACGTAACAACGTATAACGTTATGTAGCATTACGTCACAACGTGAAACGTTATATACTATTACGTAATGACGTATAACGTTATGTAGCATTACGTAACAACGTATAACGTTATATAATAATACGGAATGACGTTTAATGTTAAGTAGCATTATGTAACGACGTATAACATTATGTAGCATTACGTAACGACGTATAACGCTATATGCTATTACGTAATGACGTATAACGTTATATAGCATTATTTAACAACGTATAACGTTATGTAGCATTACGTAGCCACGAATACCGTTATATAATACTACGTAATGCCGTATAACGCTATGTAGCATTACGTAACAACGTATAACGTTATATAATAATACGTTAGGACGTATAACGCTATATACTATTACGTAATGACGTATAACGTTATGTAGCATTACGTAACGACGTATAACGCTATATGCTATTACGTAATGACGTATAACGTTATATAGCATTATTTAACAACGTATAACGTTATGTAGCATTACGTTATAACGTATAACGTTATCTACTATTACGTAATGCCGTATAACGTTATGTAGCATTACGTACCAACGTATAACGTTATATAATAATACGTTAGGACGTATACTGTTATGTAGCATTACTTAACAACGTATAACGTTATATACTATTACGCAATGACGTATAACGATATGTAGCATTACGTAACCACGAATACCGTTATATAATACTACGTAATGACGTATAACGTTATGTAGCATTACGTAACAACGTATAACGTTATGTAGCATTACGTTATAACGTAGAACGTTATCTACTATTACGTAATGCCGTATAACGTTATGTAGTATTTCGTAACAACGTATAACGTTATATACTATTACCTAATTACGTATAACGTCATGTAGCATTACGTAATGACGTATAACGTTATGTAGCATAACGTAACAACGTAAAACGTTATGTAGCATTACGTAATGGCGCATAACGTTATGTAGCATTATGCAACAACGTATAACGTTATGTAGCATTACGTAACAGCGTATAACGTTGTATAATACTACGTAATGATGTATAACGTTATGTAGCATTACGTAACAACGTATAACGTTATGTAGCATTACTTCACAGCGTGTAACGTTATATACTATTACGTAATGACGTATAACGTTATGTAGCATTACGTAACAACGTATGACGTTATGTAGCATTAGGTAACGACGCATAACGCTATATACTATTGCGTAATGACGTATAACGCTATGTAGCATTACGTAACAACGTATAACATTATATACTATTACGTAATGACGTATAACGTTATGTAGCATTACGTAACAACGTATAACGTTATGTAGCATTACGTTACGACGTATAACGTTATGTAGCATTACGTTATAACGTATAACGTTATCTACTATTACATAATGACGTATAACGTTATGTAGCATTACGTAACAGCGTATAACGTTATATAATACTACGTAATGACGTATAACGTTATGTAGCATTACGTAATGATGTATAACGTTATGTAGCATTACGTAACAACGTATAACGTTATATAATAATACGTAATGACGTATAATGTTAAGTAGCATTATGTAACAACGTATAACGTTATGTAGCATTACGTAACAACGTATAACGTTATGTAGCATTACTTCACAACGTGTAACATTATATACTATTACGTAATGACGTATAACGTTATGTAGCATTACGCAACAACGTATAACGTTATGTAGCATTACGTAACAACGTATAACATTATGTACCATTACTTCACAACGTGTAACATTATATACTATTACGGAATGACGTATAACGTTGTGTAGCATTACGTAACAACGTATAACGTTATGTAGCATTACGTAACGACGTATAACGCTATATGCTATTACGTAATGACGTATAACGTTATATAGCATTACGTAACAACGTATGACGTTATGTAGCATTACGTTATAACGTATAACGTTATCTACTATTACGTAACAACGTATAACGTTATGTAGCATTACGTAACAACGTATAACGTTATGTAGCATTACGAACGACGTATAACGCTATATACTATTACGTAATGACGTATAACGTTATGTAGCATTACGTAACAACGTATAACGTTATGTAGCATTACTTCACAGCGTGTAACGTTATATAATACTACGTAATGACGTATAACGTTATGTAGCATTACGTAACAACGTATAACGTTATGTAGCATTACGTAACAACGTATGACGTTATGTAGCATTACGTAACGACGTATAACGCTATATACTATTGCGTAATGACGTATAACGCTATGTAGCATTACGTAACAACGTATAACATTGTATACTATTACGTAATGACGTATAACGTTATGTAGCATTACGTAATGACGTATAACGCTATATGCTATTACGTAATGACGTATAACGTTATATAGCATTATTTAACAACGTATAACGTTATGTAGCATTACGTAACCACGAATACTGTTATATAATACTACGTAATGACGTATAACGTTATGTAGCATTACGTAACAACGTATAACGTTATGTAGCATTACGTTACGACGTATAACGCTATATACTATTACGTAATGACGTATAACGTTATGTATCATTACGTAACGACGTTTCGCGTTATATGATACTACGTAATAACGGACAACGTTATGTAGCGTTACGTAACAGCGTATAACGTTATGTAGCATTACGTAACGACGTATAACGTTATATATTATTACGTAATGACGTATAACGTTATGTAGCATTACGTAACAGCGTATAACGTTATGTGCAATACGTTATAACGTATAACGTTATATACTATTACGTAGTGACGTATAACGCTATGTAGCATTACGTCACAACGTATAACGTTATGTAGCATTACGTAATGACGTATAACGTTATGTAGCATAACGTAACAACGTATAACGTTATGTAGCATTACGTAATGGCGTATAACGTTATGTAGCATTATGCAACAACGTATAACGTTATGTAGCATTACGTTATAACGTATAACGTTATCTACTATTACGTAATGTCGTATAACGTTATATATTATTACCTAATGACGTATAACGTTATGTAGCATTACGTACCAACGTATAACGTTATATAATAATACGTTAGGACGTATACTGTTATGTAGCATTACTTAACAACGTATAACGTTATATATTATTACCTAATGACGTATAACGTTATGTAGCATTACGTAACGACGTATAACGTTATATACTATTACGTAATGACGTATAACGTTATGTAGCATTACGTAACAACGTATAACGTTATGTAGCATTACGTAACGACGTATAACGCTATATACTATTACGTAATGACGTATAACGTTATGTAGCATTACGTAACAACGTATAACGTTATGTAGCATTACGTAGCCACGAATACCGTTATATAATACTACGTAATGCCGTATAACGCTATGTAGCATTACGTAACAACGTATAACGGTATATAATAATACGTTAGGACGTATAATGTTATGTAGCATTACTTCACAACGTGTAACGTCATATACTATTACGCAATGACGTATAACGTTATGTAGCATTACGTAACCACGAATACTGTTATATATTACTACGTAATGACGTATAACGTTATGTAGCATTACGTAACAACGTACAACGTTATGTAGCATTACGTTACGACGTATAACGCTATATACTATTACGTAATGACGTATAACGTTATGTAGCATTACGTATCGACGTATAGCGTTATATGATACTACGTAATAACGGATAACGTTATGTAGCGTTACGTAACAGCGTATAACGTTATATAATACTACGTAATGACGTATAACGTTATGTAGCATTACGTAACAACGTATAACGTTATGTAGCATTACGTAACGACGTATAACGCTATATGCTATTACGTAATGACGTATAACGTTATATAGCATTATTTAACAACGTATAACGTTATGTAGCATTACGTTATAACGTATATCGTTATCTACTATTACGTAATGCCGTATAACGTTATGTAGCATTACGTACCAACGTATAATAGTTATTTAATAATACGTTAGGACGTATAGTGTTATGTAGCATTGCTTACCAACGTATAACGTTATATACTATTACGCAATGACGTATAACGCTATGTAGCATTACGTAACCACGAATACTGTTATATAATACTACGTAATGACGTATAACGTTATGTAGCATTACGTAACAACGTATAACGTTATGTAGCATTACGTTACGACGTATAACGCTATATACTATTACGTAATGACGTATAACGTTATGTAGCATTACGTAACGACGTATAGCGTTATATGATACTACGTAATAACGGATAACGTTATGTAGCATTACGTAACAGCGTATAACGTTATATAATACTACGTAATGACGTATAACGTTATGTAGCATTACGTAACAACGTATAACGTTATGTAGCATTACGTTACGACGTATAACGCTATATACTATTACGTAATGACGTATAACGTTATGTAGCATTACCTAACGACGTATAGCGTTATATGATACTACGTAATAACGGATAACGTTATGTAGCATTACGTAACAGCGTATAACGTTATATAATACTACGTAATGACGTATAACGTTATGTAGCATTACGTAACAACGTATAACGTTATATAATAATACGCAATGACGTATAATGTTATGTAGCATTACGTAACAACGTATAACGTTATGTAGCATTACGTCACAACGTGAAACGTTATATACTATTACGTAATGACGTATAACGTTATGTAGCATTACGTAACAACGTATAACGTTATATAATAATACGGAATGACGTTTAATGTTAAGTAGCATTATGTAACGACGTATAACATTATGTAGCATTACGTAACGACGTATAACGCTATATGCTATTACGTAATGACGTATAACGTTATATAGCATTATTTAACAACGTATAACGTTATGTAGCATTACGTAGCCACGAATACCGTTATATAATACTACGTAATGCCGTATAACGCTATGTAGCATTACGTAACAACGTATAACGTTATATAATAATACGTTAGGACGTATAACGCTATATACTATTACGTAATGACGTATAACGTTATGTAGCATTACGTAACGACGTATAACGGTATATGCTATTACGTAATGACGTATAACGTTATATAGCATTATTTAACAACGTATAACGTTATGTAGCATTACGTTATAACGTATAACGTTATCTACTATTACGTAATGCCGTATAACGTTATGTAGCATTACGTACCAACGTATAACGTTATATAATAATACGTTAGGACGTATACTGTTATGTAGCATTACTTAACAACGTATAACGTTATATACTATTACGCAATGACGTATAACGATATGTAGCATTACGTAACCACGAATACCGTTATATAATACTACGTAATGACGTATAACGTTATGTAGCATTACGTAACAACGTATAACGTTATGTAGCATTACGTTATAACGTAGAACGTTATCTACTATTACGTAATGCCGTATAACGTTATGTAGTATTTCGTAACAACGTATAACGTTATATACTATTACCTAATTACGTATAACGTCATGTAGCATGACGTAATGACGTATAACGTTATGTAGCATAACGTAACAACGTAAAACGTTATGTAGCATTACGTAATGGCGCATAACGTTATGTAGCATTATGCAACAACGTATAACGTTATGTAGCATTACGTAACAGCGTATAACGTTATATACTATTACGTAATGACGTATAACGTTATGTAGCATTACGTAACAACGTATGACGTTATGTAGCATTAGGTAACGACGCATAACGCTATATACTATTGCGTAATGACGTATAACGCTATGTAGCATTACGTAACAACGTATAACATTATATACTATTACGTAATGACGTATAACGTTATGTAGCATTACGTAACAACGTATAACGTTATGTAGCATTACTTCACAGCGTGTAACGTTATATACTATTACGTAATGACGTATAACGTTATGTAGCATTACGTAACAACGTATGACGTTATGTAGCATTAGGTAACGACGCATAACGCTATATACTATTGCGTAATGACGTATAACGCTATGTAGCATTACGTAACAACGTATAACATTATATACTATTACGTAATGACGTATAACGTTATGTAGCATTACGTAACAACGTATAACGTTATGTAGCATTACGTTACGACGTATAACGTTATGTAGCATTACGTTATAACGTATAACGTTATCTACTATTACATAATGACGTATAACGTTATGTAGCATTACGTAACAGCGTATAACGTTATATAATACTACGTAATGACGTATAACGTTATGTAGCATTACGTAACAACGTATAACGTTATGTAGCATTACGTTACAACGTATAACGTTATCTACTATTACATAATGACGTATAACGTTATGTAGCATTACGTAACAGCGTATAACGTTATATAATACTACGTAATGACGTATAACGTTATGTAGCATTACGTAATGATGTATAACGTTATGTAGCATTACGTAACAACGTATAACGTTATATAATAATACGTAATGACGTATAATGTTAAGTAGCATTATGTAACAACGTATAACGTTATGTAGCATTACGTAACAACGTATAACGTTATGTAGCATTACTTCACAACGTGTAACATTATATACTATTACGTAATGACGTATAACGTTATGTAGCATTACGCAACAACGTATAACGTTATGTAGCATTACGTAACAACGTATAACATTATGTAGCATTACGTAATGACGTATAACGTCATGTAGCATTACGTAACAACGTATAACGTTATGTACCATTACTTCACAACGTGTAACATTATATACTATTACGGAATGACGTATAACGTTGTGTAGCATTACGTAACAACGTATAACGTTATGTAGCATTACGTAACGACGTATAACGCTATATGCTATTACGTAATGACGTATAACGTTATATTGCATTACGTAACAACGTATGACGTTATGTAGCATTACGTTATAACGTATAACGTTATCTACTATTACGTAACAACGTATAACGTTATGTAGCATTACGTAACAACGTATAACGTTATGTAGCATTACGAACGACGTATAACGCTATATACTATTACGTAATGACGTATAACGTTATGTAGCATTACGTAACAACGTATAACGTTATGTAGCATTACTTCACAGCGTGTAACGTTATATAATACTACGTAATGACGTATAACGTTATGTAGCATTACGTAACAACGTATAACGTTATGTAGCATTACGTAACAACGTATGACGTTATGTAGCATTACGTAACGACGTATAACGCTATATACTATTGCGTAATGACGTATAACGCTATGTAGCATTACGTAACAACGTATAACATTGTATACTATTACGTAATGACGTATAACGTTATGTAGCATTACGTAATGACGTATAACGTTATGTAGCATTACGTAACAACGTATGACGTTATGTAGCATTACGTAACGACGTATAACGCTATATACTATTGCGTAATGACGTATAATGTTATGTAGCATTACGTAACAACGTATAACGTTATGTAGCATTACGTCACAACGTGAAACGTTATATACTATTACGTAATGACGTATAACGTTATGTAGCATTACGTAACAACGTATAACGTTATATAATAATACGGAATGACGTTTAATGTTAAGTAGCATTATGTAACGACGTATAACATTATGTAGCATTACGTAACGACGTATAACGCTATATGCTATTACGTAATGACGTATAACGTTATATAGCATTATTTAACAACGTATAACGTTATGTAGCATTACGTAGCCACGAATACCGTTATATAATACTACGTAATGCCGTATAACGCTATGTAGCATTACGTAACAACGTATAACGTTATATAATAATACGTTAGGACGTATAACGCTATATACTATTACGTAATGACGTATAACGTTATGTAGCATTACGTAACGACGTATAACGCTATATGCTATTACGTAATGACGTATAACGTTATATAGCATTATTTAACAACGTATAACGTTATGTAGCATTACGTAGCCACGAATACCGTTATATAATACTACGTAATGCCGTATAACGCTATGTAGCATTACGTAACAACGTATAACGTTATATAATAATACGTTAGGACGTATAACGCTATATACTATTACGTAATGACGTATAACGTTATGTAGCATTACGTAACGACGTATAACGCTATATGCTATTACGTAATGACGTATAACGTTATATAGCATTATTTAACAACGTATAACGTTATGTAGCATTACGTTATAACGTATAACGTTATCTACTATTACGTAATGCCGTATAACGTTATGTAGCATTACGTACCAACGTATAACGTTATATAATAATACGTTAGGACGTATACTGTTATGTAGCATTACTTAACAACGTATAACGTTATATACTATTACGCAATGACGTATAACGATATGTAGCATTACGTAACCACGAATACCGTTATATAATACTACGTAATGACGTATAACGTTATGTAGCATTACGTAACAACGTATAACGTTATGTAGCATTACGTTATAACGTAGAACGTTATCTACTATTACGTAATGCCGTATAACGTTATGTAGTATTTCGTAACAACGTATAACGTTATATACTATTACCTAATTACGTATAACGTCATGTAGCATTACGTAATGACGTATAACGTTATGTAGCATAACGTAACAACGTAAAACGTTATGTAGCATTACGTAATGGCGCATAACGTTATGTAGCATTATGCAACAACGTATAACGTTATGTAGCATTACGTAACAGCGTATAACGTTGTATAATACTACGTAATGATGTATAACGTTATGTAGCATTACGTAACAACGTATAACGTTATGTAGCATTACTTCACAGCGTGTAACGTTATATACTATTACGTAATGACGTATAACGTTATGTAGCATTACGTAACAACGTATGACGTTATGTAGCATTAGGTAACGACGCATAACGCTATATACTATTGCGTAATGACGTATAACGCTATGTAGCATTACGTAACAACGTATAACATTATATACTATTACGTAATGACGTATAACGTTATGTAGCATTACGTAACAACGTATAACGTTATGTAGCATTACGTTACGACGTATAACGTTATGTAGCATTACGTTATAACGTATAACGTTATCTACTATTACATAATGACGTATAACGTTATGTAGCATTACGTAACAGCGTATAACGTTATATAATACTACGTAATGACGTATAACGTTATGTAGCATTACGTAATGATGTATAACGTTATGTAGCATTACGTAACAACGTATAACGTTATATAATAATACGTAATGACGTATAATGTTAAGTAGCATTATGTAACAACGTATAACGTTATGTAGCATTACGTAACAACGTATAACGTTATGTAGCATTACTTCACAACGTGTAACATTATATACTATTACGTAATGACGTATAACGTTATGTAGCATTACGCAACAACGTATAACGTTATGTAGCATTACGTAACAACGTATAACATTATGTACCATTACTTCACAACGTGTAACATTATATACTATTACGGAATGACGTATAACGTTGTGTAGCATTACGTAACAACGTATAACGTTATGTAGCATTACGTAACGACGTATAACGCTATATGCTATTACGTAATGACGTATAACGTTATATAGCATTACGTAACAACGTATGACGTTATGTAGCATTACGTTATAACGTATAACGTTATCTACTATTACGTAACAACGTATAACGTTATGTAGCATTACGTAACAACGTATAACGTTATGTAGCATTACGAACGACGTATAACGCTATATACTATTACGTAATGACGTATAACGTTATGTAGCATTACGTAACAACGTATAACGTTATGTAGCATTACTTCACAGCGTGTAACGTTATATAATACTACGTAATGACGTATAACGTTATGTAGCATTACGTAACAACGTATAACGTTATGTAGCATTACGTAACAACGTATGACGTTATGTAGCATTACGTAACGACGTATAACGCTATATACTATTGCGTAATGACGTATAACGCTATGTAGCATTACGTAACAACGTATAACATTGTATACTATTACGTAATGACGTATAACGTTATGTAGCATTACGTAATGACGTATAACGCTATATGCTATTACGTAATGACGTATAACGTTATATAGCATTATTTAACAACGTATAACGTTATGTAGCATTACGTAACCACGAATACTGTTATATAATACTACGTAATGACGTATAACGTTATGTAGCATTACGTAACAACGTATAACGTTATGTAGCATTACGTTACGACGTATAACGCTATATACTATTACGTAATGACGTATAACGTTATGTATCATTACGTAACGACGTTTCGCGTTATATGATACTACGTAATAACGGACAACGTTATGTAGCGTTACGTAACAGCGTATAACGTTATGTAGCATTACGTAACGACGTATAACGTTATATATTATTACGTAATGACGTATAACGTTATGTAGCATTACGTAACAGCGTATAACGTTATGTGCAATACGTTATAACGTATAACGTTATATACTATTACGTAGTGACGTATAACGCTATGTAGCATTACGTCACAACGTATAACGTTATGTAGCATTACGTAATGACGTATAACGTTATGTAGCATAACGTAACAACGTATAACGTTATGTAGCATTACGTAATGGCGTATAACGTTATGTAGCATTATGCAACAACGTATAACGTTATGTAGCATTACGTTATAACGTATAACGTTATCTACTATTACGTAATGTCGTATAACGTTATATATTATTACCTAATGACGTATAACGTTATGTAGCATTACGTACCAACGTATAACGTTATATAATAATACGTTAGGACGTATACTGTTATGTAGCATTACTTAACAACGTATAACGTTATATATTATTACCTAATGACGTATAACGTTATGTAGCATTACGTAACGACGTATAACGTTATATACTATTACGTAATGACGTATAACGTTATGTAGCATTACGTAACAACGTATAACGTTATGTAGCATTACGTAACGACGTATAACGCTATATACTATTACGTAATGACGTATAACGTTATGTAGCATTACGTAACAACGTATAACGTTATGTAGCATTACGTAGCCACGAATACCGTTATATAATACTACGTAATGCCGTATAACGCTATGTAGCATTACGTAACAACGTATAACGGTATATAATAATACGTTAGGACGTATAATGTTATGTAGCATTACTTCACAACGTGTAACGTCATATACTATTACGCAATGACGTATAACGTTATGTAGCATTACGTAACCACGAATACTGTTATATATTACTACGTAATGACGTATAACGTTATGTAGCATTACGTAACAACGTACAACGTTATGTAGCATTACGTTACGACGTATAACGCTATATACTATTACGTAATGACGTATAACGTTATGTAGCATTACGTATCGACGTATAGCGTTATATGATACTACGTAATAACGGATAACGTTATGTAGCGTTACGTAACAGCGTATAACGTTATATAATACTACGTAATGACGTATAACGTTATGTAGCATTACGTAACAACGTATAACGTTATGTAGCATTACGTAACGACGTATAACGCTATATGCTATTACGTAATGACGTATAACGTTATATAGCATTATTTAACAACGTATAACGTTATGTAGCATTACGTTATAACGTATATCGTTATCTACTATTACGTAATGCCGTATAACGTTATGTAGCATTACGTACCAACGTATAATAGTTATTTAATAATACGTTAGGACGTATAGTGTTATGTAGCATTGCTTACCAACGTATAACGTTATATACTATTACGCAATGACGTATAACGCTATGTAGCATTACGTAACCACGAATACTGTTATATAATACTACGTAATGACGTATAACGTTATGTAGCATTACGTAACAACGTATAACGTTATGTAGCATTACGTTACGACGTATAACGCTATATACTATTACGTAATGACGTATAACGTTATGTAGCATTACGTAACGACGTATAGCGTTATATGATACTACGTAATAACGGATAACGTTATGTAGCATTACGTAACAGCGTATAACGTTATATAATACTACGTAATGACGTATAACGTTATGTAGCATTACGTAACAACGTATAACGTTATGTAGCATTACGTTACGACGTATAACGCTATATACTATTACGTAATGACGTATAACGTTATGTAGCATTACCTAACGACGTATAGCGTTATATGATACTACGTAATAACGGATAACGTTATGTAGCATTACGTAACAGCGTATAACGTTATATAATACTACGTAATGACGTATAACGTTATGTAGCATTACGTAACAACGTATAACGTTATATAATAATACGCAATGACGTATAATGTTATGTAGCATTACGTAACAACGTATAACGTTATGTAGCATTACGTCACAACGTGAAACGTTATATACTATTACGTAATGACGTATAACGTTATGTAGCATTACGTAACAACGTATAACGTTATATAATAATACGGAATGACGTTTAATGTTAAGTAGCATTATGTAACGACGTATAACATTATGTAGCATTACGTAACGACGTATAACGCTATATGCTATTACGTAATGACGTATAACGTTATATAGCATTATTTAACAACGTATAACGTTATGTAGCATTACGTAGCCACGAATACCGTTATATAATACTACGTAATGCCGTATAACGCTATGTAGCATTACGTAACAACGTATAACGTTATATAATAATACGTTAGGACGTATAACGCTATATACTATTACGTAATGACGTATAACGTTATGTAGCATTACGTAACGACGTATAACGGTATATGCTATTACGTAATGACGTATAACGTTATATAGCATTATTTAACAACGTATAACGTTATGTAGCATTACGTTATAACGTATAACGTTATCTACTATTACGTAATGCCGTATAACGTTATGTAGCATTACGTACCAACGTATAACGTTATATAATAATACGTTAGGACGTATACTGTTATGTAGCATTACTTAACAACGTATAACGTTATATACTATTACGCAATGACGTATAACGATATGTAGCATTACGTAACCACGAATACCGTTATATAATACTACGTAATGACGTATAACGTTATGTAGCATTACGTAACAACGTATAACGTTATGTAGCATTACGTTATAACGTAGAACGTTATCTACTATTACGTAATGCCGTATAACGTTATGTAGTATTTCGTAACAACGTATAACGTTATATACTATTACCTAATTACGTATAACGTCATGTAGCATGACGTAATGACGTATAACGTTATGTAGCATAACGTAACAACGTAAAACGTTATGTAGCATTACGTAATGGCGCATAACGTTATGTAGCATTATGCAACAACGTATAACGTTATGTAGCATTACGTAACAGCGTATAACGTTATATACTATTACGTAATGACGTATAACGTTATGTAGCATTACGTAACAACGTATGACGTTATGTAGCATTAGGTAACGACGCATAACGCTATATACTATTGCGTAATGACGTATAACGCTATGTAGCATTACGTAACAACGTATAACATTATATACTATTACGTAATGACGTATAACGTTATGTAGCATTACGTAACAACGTATAACGTTATGTAGCATTACTTCACAGCGTGTAACGTTATATACTATTACGTAATGACGTATAACGTTATGTAGCATTACGTAACAACGTATGACGTTATGTAGCATTAGGTAACGACGCATAACGCTATATACTATTGCGTAATGACGTATAACGCTATGTAGCATTACGTAACAACGTATAACATTATATACTATTACGTAATGACGTATAACGTTATGTAGCATTACGTAACAACGTATAACGTTATGTAGCATTACGTTACGACGTATAACGTTATGTAGCATTACGTTATAACGTATAACGTTATCTACTATTACATAATGACGTATAACGTTATGTAGCATTACGTAACAGCGTATAACGTTATATAATACTACGTAATGACGTATAACGTTATGTAGCATTACGTAACAACGTATAACGTTATGTAGCATTACGTTACAACGTATAACGTTATCTACTATTACATAATGACGTATAACGTTATGTAGCATTACGTAACAGCGTATAACGTTATATAATACTACGTAATGACGTATAACGTTATGTAGCATTACGTAATGATGTATAACGTTATGTAGCATTACGTAACAACGTATAACGTTATATAATAATACGTAATGACGTATAATGTTAAGTAGCATTATGTAACAACGTATAACGTTATGTAGCATTACGTAACAACGTATAACGTTATGTAGCATTACTTCACAACGTGTAACATTATATACTATTACGTAATGACGTATAACGTTATGTAGCATTACGCAACAACGTATAACGTTATGTAGCATTACGTAACAACGTATAACATTATGTAGCATTACGTAATGACGTATAACGTCATGTAGCATTACGTAACAACGTATAACGTTATGTACCATTACTTCACAACGTGTAACATTATATACTATTACGGAATGACGTATAACGTTGTGTAGCATTACGTAACAACGTATAACGTTATGTAGCATTACGTAACGACGTATAACGCTATATGCTATTACGTAATGACGTATAACGTTATATTGCATTACGTAACAACGTATGACGTTATGTAGCATTACGTTATAACGTATAACGTTATCTACTATTACGTAACAACGTATAACGTTATGTAGCATTACGTAACAACGTATAACGTTATGTAGCATTACGAACGACGTATAACGCTATATACTATTACGTAATGACGTATAACGTTATGTAGCATTACGTAACAACGTATAACGTTATGTAGCATTACTTCACAGCGTGTAACGTTATATAATACTACGTAATGACGTATAACGTTATGTAGCATTACGTAACAACGTATAACGTTATGTAGCATTACGTAACAACGTATGACGTTATGTAGCATTACGTAACGACGTATAACGCTATATACTATTGCGTAATGACGTATAACGCTATGTAGCATTACGTAACAACGTATAACATTGTATACTATTACGTAATGACGTATAACGTTATGTAGCATTACGTAATGACGTATAACGTTATGTAGCATTACGTAACAACGTATGACGTTATGTAGCATTACGTAACGACGTATAACGCTATATACTATTGCGTAATGACGTATAATGTTATGTAGCATTACGTAACAACGTATAACGTTATGTAGCATTACGTCACAACGTGAAACGTTATATACTATTACGTAATGACGTATAACGTTATGTAGCATTACGTAACAACGTATAACGTTATATAATAATACGGAATGACGTTTAATGTTAAGTAGCATTATGTAACGACGTATAACATTATGTAGCATTACGTAACGACGTATAACGCTATATGCTATTACGTAATGACGTATAACGTTATATAGCATTATTTAACAACGTATAACGTTATGTAGCATTACGTAGCCACGAATACCGTTATATAATACTACGTAATGCCGTATAACGCTATGTAGCATTACGTAACAACGTATAACGTTATATAATAATACGTTAGGACGTATAACGCTATATACTATTACGTAATGACGTATAACGTTATGTAGCATTACGTAACGACGTATAACGCTATATGCTATTACGTAATGACGTATAACGTTATATAGCATTATTTAACAACGTATAACGTTATGTAGCATTACGTTATAACGTATAACGTTATCTACTATTACGTAATGCCGTATAACGTTATGTAGCATTACGTACCAACGTATAACGTTATATAATAATACGTTAGGACGTATACTGTTATGTAGCATTACTTAACAACGTATAACGTTATATACTATTACGCAATGACGTATAACGATATGTAGCATTACGTAACCACGAATACCGTTATATAATACTACGTAATGACGTATAACGTTATGTAGCATTACGTAACAACGTATAACGTTATGTAGCATTACGTTATAACGTAGAACGTTATCTACTATTACGTAATGCCGTATAACGTTATGTAGTATTTCGTAACAACGTATAACGTTATATACTATTACCTAATTACGTATAACGTCATGTAGCATTACGTAATGACGTATAACGTTATGTAGCATAACGTAACAACGTAAAACGTTATGTAGCATTACGTAATGGCGCATAACGTTATGTAGCATTATGCAACAACGTATAACGTTATGTAGCATTACGTAACAGCGTATAACGTTGTATAATACTACGTAATGATGTATAACGTTATGTAGCATTACGTAACAACGTATAACGTTATGTAGCATTACTTCACAGCGTGTAACGTTATATACTATTACGTAATGACGTATAACGTTATGTAGCATTACGTAACAACGTATGACGTTATGTAGCATTAGGTAACGACGCATAACGCTATATACTATTGCGTAATGACGTATAACGCTATGTAGCATTACGTAACAACGTATAACATTATATACTATTACGTAATGACGTATAACGTTATGTAGCATTACGTAACAACGTATAACGTTATGTAGCATTACGTTACGACGTATAACGTTATGTAGCATTACGTTATAACGTATAACGTTATCTACTATTACATAATGACGTATAACGTTATGTAGCATTACGTAACAGCGTATAACGTTGTATAATACTACGTAATGATGTATAACGTTATGTAGCATTACGTAACAACGTATAACGTTATGTAGCATTACTTCACAGCGTGTAACGTTATATACTATTACGTAATGACGTATAACGTTATGTAGCATTACGTAACAACGTATGACGTTATGTAGCATTAGGTAACGACGCATAACGCTATATACTATTGCGTAATGACGTATAACGCTATGTAGCATTACGTAACAACGTATAACATTATATACTATTACGTAATGACGTATAACGTTATGTAGCATTACGTAACAACGTATAACGTTATGTAGCATTACGTTACGACGTATAACGTTATGTAGCATTACGTTATAACGTATAACGTTATCTACTATTACATAATGACGTATAACGTTATGTAGCATTACGTAACAGCGTATAACGTTATATAATACTACGTAATGACGTATAACGTTATGTAGCATTACGTAACAACGTATAACGTTATGTAGCATTACGTTACAACGTATAACGTTATCTACTATTACATAATGACGTATAACGTTATGTAGCATTACGTAACAGCGTATAACGTTATATAATACTACGTAATGACGTATAACGTTATGTAGCATTACGTAATGATGTATAACGTTATGTAGCATTACGTAACAACGTATAACGTTATATAATAATACGTAATGACGTATAATGTTAAGTAGCATTATGTAACAACGTATAACGTTATGTAGCATTACGTAACAACGTATAACGTTATGTAGCATTACTTCACAACGTGTATCATTATATACTATTACGTAATGACGTATAACGTTATGTAGCATTACGCAACAACGTATAACGTTATGTAGCATTACGTAACAACGTATAACATTATGTAGCATTACGTAATGACGTATAACGTCATGTAGCATTACGTAACAACGTATAACGTTATGTACCATTACTTCACAACGTGTAACATTATATACTATTACGGAATGACGTATAACGTTGTGTAGCATTACGTAACAACGTATAACGTTATGTAGCATTACGTAACGACGTATAACGCTATATGCTATTACGTAATGACGTATAACGTTATATTGCATTACGTAACAACGTATGACGTTATGTAGCATTACGTTATAACGTATAACGTTATCTACTATTACGTAACAACGTATAACGTTATGTAGCATTACGTAACAACGTATAACGTTATGTAGCATTACGAACGACGTATAACGCTATATACTATTACGTAATGACGTATAACGTTATGTAGCATTACGTAACAACGTATAACGTTATGTAGCATTACTTCACAGCGTGTAACGTTATATAATACTACGTAATGACGTATAACGTTATGTAGCATTACGTAACAACGTATAACGTTATGTAGCATTACGTAACAACGTATGACGTTATGTAGCATTACGTAACGACGTATAACGCTATATACTATTGCGTAATGACGTATAACGCTATGTAGCATTACGTAACAACGTATAACATTGTATACTATTACGTAATGACGTATAACGTTATGTAGCATTACGTAATGACGTATAACGTTATGTAGCATTACGTAACAACGTATGACGTTATGTAGCATTACGTAACGACGTATAACGCTATATACTATTGCGTAATGACGTATAATGTTATGTAGCATTACGTAACAACGTATAACGTTATGTAGCATTACGTCACAACGTGAAACGTTATATACTATTACGTAATGACGTATAACGTTATGTAGCATTACGTAACAACGTATAACGTTATATAATAATACGGAATGACGTTTAATGTTAAGTAGCATTATGTAACGACGTATAACATTATGTAGCATTACGTAACGACGTATAACGCTATATGCTATTACGTAATGACGTATAACGTTATATAGCATTATTTAACAACGTATAAGGTTATGTAGCATTACGTAGCCACGAATACCGTTATATAATACTACGTAATGCCGTATAACGCTATGTAGCATTACGTAACAGCGTATAACGTTATATAATAATACGTTAGGACGTATAACGCTATATACTATTACGTAATGACGTATAACGTTATGTAGCATTACGTAACGACGTATAACGCTATATGCTATTACGTAATGACGTATAACGTTATATAGCATTATTTAACAACGTATAACGTTATGTAGCATTACGTTATAACGTATAACGTTATCTACTATTACGTAATGCCGTATAACGTTATGTAGCATTACGTACCAACGTATAACGTTATATAATAATACGTTAGGACGTATACTGTTATGTAGCATTACTTAACAACGTATAACGTTATATACTATTACGCAATGACGTATAACGATATGTAGCATTACGTAACCACGAATACCGTTATATAATACTACGTAATGACGTATAACGTTATGTAGCATTACGTAACAACGTATAACGTTATGTAGCATTACGTTATAACGTAGAACGTTATCTACTATTACGTAATGCCGTATAACGTTATGTAGTATTTCGTAACAACGTATAACGTTATATACTATTACCTAATTACGTATAACGTCATGTAGCATTACGTAATGACGTATAACGTTATGTAGCATAACGTAACAACGTAAAACGTTATGTAGCATTACGTAATGGCGCATAACGTTATGTAGCATTATGCAACAACGTATAACGTTATGTAGCATTACGTAACAGCGTATAACGTTGTATAATACTACGTAATGATGTATAACGTTATGTAGCATTACGTAACAACGTATAACGTTATGTAGCATTACTTCACAGCGTGTAACGTTATATACTATTACGTAATGACGTATAACGTTATGTAGCATTACGTAACAACGTATGACGTTATGTAGCATTAGGTAACGACGCATAACGCTATATACTATTGCGTAATGACGTATAACGCTATGTAGCATTACGTAACAACGTATAACATTATATACTATTACGTAATGACGTATAACGTTATGTAGCATTACGTAACAACGTATAACGTTATGTAGCATTACGTTACGACGTATAACGTTATGTAGCATTACGTTATAACGTATAACGTTATCTACTATTACATAATGACGTATAACGTTATGTAGCATTACGTAACAGCGTATAACGTTATATAATACTACGTAATGACGTATAACGTTATGTAGCATTACGTAACAACGTATAACGTTATGTAGCATTACGTTACAACGTATAACGTTATCTACTATTACATAATGACGTATAACGTTATGTAGCATTACGTAACAGCGTATAACGTTATATAATACTACGTAATGACGTATAACGTTATGTAGCATTACGTAATGATGTATAACGTTATGTAGCATTACGTAACAACGTATAACGTTATATAATACTACGTAATGACGTATAACGTTATGTAGTTTTACGTAACGACGTATAACGTTATATAATACTACGTAATGACGTATAACGGTATGTAGCATTACGTAACAACGTATACCATTATATAGTACTACGTAATGGCATATAACGTCATGTAGCATTACGTAACAACGTATAACGTTATGTAGCATTACGTAACGACGTATAACGCTATATGCTATTACGTAATGACGTATAACGTTATATAGCATTACGTAACAACGTATGTCGTTATGTAGCATTACGTTATAACGTATAACGTTATCTACTATTACGTAATGACGTATAACGTTATGTAGCATTACGTTATAACGTATAACGTTATCTACTATTACATAATGACGTATAACGTTATGTAGCATTACGTAACAGCGTATAACGTTATATAATACTACGTAATGACGTATAACGTTATGTAGCATTACGTAACAACGTATAACGTTATGTAGCATTACGTTACAACGTATAACGTTATCTACTATTACATAATGACGTATAACGTTATGTAGCATTCGTAACAGCGTATAACGTTATATAATACTACGTAATGACGTATAACGTTATGTAGCATTACGTAATGATGTATAACGTTATGTAGCATTACGTAACAACGTATAACGTTATATAACAATACGTAATGACGTATAATGTTAAGTAGCATTATGTAACAACGTATAACGTTATGTAGCATTACGTAACAACGTATAACGTTATGTAGCATTACTTCACAGCGTGTAACGTTATATATTATTACGTAATGACGTATAACGTTATGTAGCATTACGTAACAACGTATAACGTTATGTAGCATTACGTTATAACGTATAACGTTATCTACTATTACATAATGACGTATAACGTTATGTGGCATTACGTAACAGCGTATAACGTTATATAATACTACGTAATGACGTATAACGTTATGTAGCATTACGTAACAACGTATAACGTTATGTAGCATTACGTTACGACGTATAACGTTATATAATACTACGTAATGACGTATAACGTTATGTAGTTTTACGTAACGACGTATAACGTTATATAATACTACGTAATGACGTATAACGGTATGTAGCATTACGTAACAACGTATACCATTATATAGTACTACGTAATGGCATATAACGTCATGTAGCATTACGTAACAACGTATAACGTTATGTAGCATTACGTAACGACGTATAACGCTATATGCTATTACGTAATGACGTATAACGTTATATAGCATTACGTAACAACGTATGTCGTTATGTAGCATTACGTTATAACGTATAACGTTATCTACTATTACGTAATGACGTATAACGTTATGTAGCATTACGTTATAACGTATAACGTTATCTACTATTACATAATGACGTATAACGTTATGTAGCATTACGTAACAGCGTATAAAGTTATATAATACTACGTAATGACGTATAACGTTATGTAGCATTACGTAACAACGTATAACGTTATGTAGCATTACGTTACAACGTATAACGTTATCTACTATTACATAATGACGTATAACGTTATGTAGCGTTACGTAACAGCGTATAACGTTATATAATACTACGTAATGACGTATAACGTTATGTAGCATTACGTAATGATGTATAACGTTATGTAGCATTACGTAACAACGTATAACGTTATATAATAATACGTAATGACGTATAATGTTAAGTAGCATTATGTAACAACGTATAACGTTATGTAGCATTACGTAACAACGTATAACGTTATGTAGCATTACTTCACAGCGTGTAACGTTATATACTATTACGTAATGACGTATAACGTTATGTAGCATTACGTAACAACGTATAACGTTATGTAGCATTACGTTATAACGTATAACGTTATCTACTATTACATAATGACGTATAACGTTATGTAGCATTACGTAACAGCGTATAACGTTATGTAGCATTACGTAACAACGTATGACGTTATGTAGCATTACGTAACGACGTATAACGCTATATACTATTGCGTAATGACGTATAACGCTATGTAGCATTACGTAACAACGTATAACATTGTATACTATTACGTAATGACGTATAACGTTATGTAGCATTACGTAATGACGTATAACGTTATGTAGCATTACGTAACAACGTATGACGTTATGTAGCATTACGTAACGACGTATAACGCTATATACTATTGCGTAATGACGTATAACGCTATGTAGCATTACGTAACAACGTATAACGTTATGTAGCATTACTTCACAGCGTGTAACGTTATATACTATTACGTAATGACGTATAACGTTATGTAGCATTACGTAACAACGTATAACGTTATGTAGCATTACATTACGACGTATAACGTTATATAATACTACGTAATGACGTATAACGTTATGTAGCATTACGTAACAACGTATAACGTTATGTAGCATTACGTTACGACGTATAACGTTATATAATACTACGTAATGACGTATAACGTTATGTAGCATTACGTAACAACATATAACGTTATGTAGCATTACGAACGACGTATAACGCTATATACTATTACGTAATGACGTATAACGTTATGTAGCATTACGTAACAACGTATAACGTTATTTAGCATTACTTCACAGCGTGTAACGTTATATACTATTACGTAATGACGTATAACGTTATGTAGCATTACGTAACAACGTATGACGTTATGTAGCATTACGTAACGACGTATAACGCTACATACTATTGCGTAATGACGTATAACGCTATGTAGCATTACGTAACAACGTATAGCATTATATACTATTACGTAATGACGTATAACGTTATGTAGCATTACGTAATGACGTATAACGTTATGTAGCATTACTTCACAGCGTATAACGTTATATAATTATTACGTAATGACGTATAACGTTATGTAGCATTACGTAATGACGTATAACGTTATGTAGCATTACGCAACAACGTATAACGTTATGTAGCATTACGTAACAACGTATAACGTTATGTAGCATTACGTAATGACGTATAACGTCATGTAGCATTACGTAACAACGTATAACGTTATGTAGCATTACTTAACAACGTATAACGCTATATACTATTACGCAATGACGTATAACGTTATGTAGCATTACGTAACCACGAATACCGTTATATAATACTACGTAATGACGTATAACGTTATGTAGCATTACGTAACAACGTATAACGTTATGTAGCATTACGTTACGACGTATAACGTTATATAATACTACGTAATGACGTATAACGTTATGCAGTATTTCGTAACGACGTATAACGTTATATACTATTACCTAATTACGTATAACGATATGTAGCATTACGTAACAACGTATAACGTTATGTAGCATTACGTAATGACATCTAACGTTATGTAGCATAACGTAACAACGTATAACGTTATGAAGCATTTCGTAACGACGTATAACGTTATATACTATTACCTAATTGCGTATAACGATATGTAGCATTATGTAACAACGTATAACGTTATGTAACATTACGTAACGACGTATAACGGTACATACTATTACGTAATGACGTACAACGTTATGTAGCATTACGTTATAACGTATAACGTTATCTACTATTACGTAATGACGTACAACGTTATATATTTTTACCTAATAACGTATAACGTTATGTAGCATTACGTAACAGCGTATAACTTCGTATAATACTACGTAATGACGTATAACGTTATGTAGCATTACGTAACAAGGTATAACGTTATGTAGCATTACGAACGACGTATAACGCTATATACTATTACGTAATGACGTATAACGTTATGTAGCATTACGTAACAACGTATAACGTTATGTACAATACGTTATAACGTATAACGTTATATACTATTACGTAATGACGTATAACGTTATATACTATTACGTGGTGACGTATAACGCTATGTAGCATTACGTATCCACGAATACCGTTATATAATACTACGTAATGACGTATAACGATATGTAGCATTACTTCACAACGTGTAACATTATATACTATTACGTAATGAAGTATAACGTTATGTAGCATTACGCAACAACGTATAACGTTATGTAGCATTACGTAACAACGTATAACGTTATGTAACATTACGTAACGACGTATAACGGTACATACTATTACGTAATGACGTACAACGTTATGTAGCATTACGTTATAACGTATAACGTTATCTACTATTACGTGACGACGTATAACGTTATATAATACTACGTAATGACGTATAACGGTATGTAGCATTACGTAACAACGTATACCATTATATAGTACTACGTAATGACGTATAACGTTATGTAGCATTACGTAACAACGTATAACGTTATGTAGCATTACTTCACAACGTGTAACATTATATACTATTACGTAATGACGTATAACGTTATGTAGCATTACGTAACAACGTATAACGTTATGTAGCATTACGTAACGACGTATAACGCTATATGCTATTACGTATTGACGTATAACGTTATATAGCATTATTTAACAACGTATAAAGTTATGTAGCATTACGTAACCACGAATACCGTTATATAATACTACGTAATGCCGTATAACGCTATGTAGCATTACTTCACAAAGTGTAACGTTATATACTATTACGTAATGACGTATAACGTTATGTAGCATTACGCAACAACGTATAACGTTATCTACTATTACGTGACGACGTATAACGTTATATAATACTACGTAATGACGTATAACGGTATGTAGCATTACGTAACAACGTATACCATTATATAGTACTACGTAATGACGTACAACGTTATGTAGCATTACGTTATAACGTATAACGTTATCTACTATTACGTAATGACGTACAACGTTATATATTTTTACCTAATAACGTATAACGTTATGTAGCATTACGTAACAGCGTATAACTTCGTATAATACTACGTAATGACGTATAACGTTATGTAGCATTACGTAACAAGGTATAACGTTATGTAGCATTACGAACGACGTATAACGCTATATACTATTACGTAATGACGTATAACGTTATGTAACATTACGTAACAACGTATAACGTTATGTACAATACGTTATAACGTATAACGTTATATACTGTTACGTAATGACGTATAACGTTATATACTATTACGTGGTGACGTATAACGCTATGTAGCATTACGTATCCACGAATACCGTTATATAATACTACGTAATGACGTATAACGATATGTAGCATTACTTCACAACGTGTAACATTATATACTATTACGTAATGAAGTATAACGTTATGTAGCATTACGCAACAACGTATAACGTTATGTAGCATTACGTAACAACGTATAACGTTATGTAACATTACGTAACGACGTATAACGGTACATACTATTACGTAATGACGTACAACGTTATGTAGCATTACGTTATAACGTATAACGTTATCTACTATTACGTGACGACGTATAACGTTATATAATACTACGTAATGACGTATAACGGTATGTAGCATTACGTAACAACGTATACCATTATATAGTACTACGTAATGACGTATAACGATATGTAGCATTACGTAACAACGTATAACGTTATGTAGCATTACTTCACAACGTGTAACATTATATACTATTACGTAATGACGTATAACGTTATGTAGCATTACGTAACAACGTATAACGTTATGTAGCATTACGTAACGACGTATAACGCTATATGCTATTACGTATTGACGTATAACGTTATATAGCATTATTTAACAACGTATAACGTTATGTAGCATTACGTAACCACGAATATCGTTATATAATACTACGTAATGCCGTATAACGCTATGTAGCATTACTTCACAAAGTGTAACGTTATATACTATTACGTAATGACGTATAACGTTATGTAGCATTACGCAACAACGTATAACGTTATGTAGCATTACGTAACGACGTATAACGCTATATAAAATTACGTAATGACGTATAATGTTATGTAGCATTACGTAACAACGTATAACGTTATGTAGCATTACGTAACGACGTATAACGCTATATGCTATTACGTAATGACGTATAACGTTATGTAGCATTACGTACCAACGTATAACGTTATATAATAGTACGTTAGGACGTATAATGTTATGTAGCATTACGTAACAACGTATAACGTTATGTACAATACGTTATAACGTATAACGTTATATACTATTACGCAGTGACGTATAACGCTATGTAGCATTACGTCACAACGTGTAACGTTATATAATATTCCGTAATGACGTATAACGTTATGTAGCATTACGTAACAACGTATAACGTTATGTAGCATTACGTAACAACGTATAACGTTATGTAGCATTACGTAACG
Source organism: Bombus muscorum (assembly GCA_963971185.1). NCBI lineage: Eukaryota > Metazoa > Arthropoda > Insecta > Hymenoptera > Apidae > Bombus > Bombus muscorum. The sequence continues at coordinate 10,142,522 of OZ020139.1, read as the reverse complement.
ACGTATAACGCTATATGCTATTACGTATTGACGTATAACGTTATATAGCATTATTTAACAACGTATAACGTTATGTAGCATTACGTAACCACGAATACCGTTATATAATACTACGTAATGCCGTATAACGCTATGTAGCATTACTTCACAAAGTGTAACGTTATATACTATTACGTAATGACGTATAACGTTATGTAGCATTACGCAACAACGTATAACGTTATGTAGCATTACGTAACGACGTATAACGCTATATAAAATTACGTAATGACGTATAATGTTATGTAGCATTACGTAACAACGTATAACGTTATGTAGCATTACGTAACGACGTATAACGCTATATGCTATTACGTAATGACGTATAACGTTATGTAGCATTACGTACCAACGTATAACGTTATATAATAGTACGTTAGGACGTATAATGTTATGTAGCATTACGTAACAACGTATAACGTTATGTACAATACGTTATAACGTATAACGTTGTATACTATTACGCAGTGACGTATAACGCTATGTAGCATTACGTCACAACGTGTAACGTTATATAATATTCCGTAATGACGTATAACGTTATGTAGCATTACGTAACAACGTATAACGTTATGTAGCATTACGTACCAACGAATAACTTCATGTAGCATTACGTAACGCCGTATAACGCTATATACTATTACGTAATGACGTATAGCGTTATGTAGCGTTACGTAACAACGTATAACGTTATGTAGTATTACGTAACGACGTATGACGTTATATAATACTACGTTATGACGTATAACGTTATGTAGTATTACGTAACGACGTATAACGTTATATACTATTACGTAATGACGTATAACGTTATGAAGCATTACGTATCCACGAATACCGTTATATAATACTACGTAATGACGTATAACGTTATGTAGCATTACGTAACAACGTATAACGTTATGTAGCATTACGTTATAACGTTTAACGTCATCTACTATTACGTAATGCCGTATAACGTTATGTAGCATTACGTACCAACGTATAACGTTATATAATAATACGTTAGAACGTATAATGTTATGTAGCATTACTTAACGACGGATAACGTTATATACTATTACGCAATGACGTATAACGTTATGTAGCATAACGTAACCACGAATACCGTTATATAATACTACGTAATGGCGTATAACGTTATGTAGCATTACGTAACAACGTATAACGTTATGTAGCATTACGTTACGACGTATAACGTTATATAATACTACGTAATGACGTATAACGTCATGTAGCATTACGTAACAACGTATAACGTTATGTAGCATTACGTAATGACATCTAACGTTATGTAGCATAACGTAACAACGTATAACGTTATGAAGCATTACGTAATGACGTATAACGTTATGTAGCATTATCTAACAACGTATAACGTTATGTAACATTACGTAACGACGTATAACGGTACATACTATTACGTAATGACGTACAACGTTATGTAGCATTACGTTATAACGTATAACGTTATCTACTATTACGTAATGACGTATAACGTTATATATTATTACCTAATAACGTATAACGTTATGTAGCATTACGTAACAGCGTATAACGTTGTATAATACTACGTAATGACGTATAACGTTATGTAGCATTACGTAACAAGGTATAACGTTATGTAGCATTACGAACGACGTATAACGCTATATACTATTACGTAATGACGTATAACGTTATGTAGCATTACGTAACAACGTATAACGTTATGTACAATACGTTATAACGTATAACGTTATATACTATTACGTAATGACGTATAACGTTATATACTATTACGTATTGACGTATAACGCTATGTAGCATTACGTCACAACATGTAACGTTATATACTATTACTTAATGACGTATAACGTTATGAAGCATTACGTATCCACGAATACCGTTATATAATACTACGTAATGACGTATAACGTTATGTAGCATTACGTAACAACGTATAACGTTATATAATACTACGTAATGACGTATAACGTTATTTAGCATTACGTAACAACGTATAACGTAATGTAGCATTACGTTACGACGTATATCGTTATATTATACTACGTAATGACGTATAACGTTATGTAGTATTTCGTAACGACGTATAACGTTATATACTATTACGTAATGACGTATAACGTTATATATTATTACGTAATGACGTATAACGTTATGTAGCATTACGAACGACGTATAACGCTATATACTATTACGAAATTACGTATAACGTTATGTAGCATTACGTAGCAACGTATAACGTTATGTAGCATTACGTAACGACGTATAACGCTATATGCTATTACGTAATGACGTATAACGTTATATAGCATTATTTAACAACGTATAACGTTATGTAGCATTACGTAACCACGAATACCGTTATATAATACTACGTAATGCCGTATAACGCTATGTAGCATTACGTAACAACGTATAGCATTATATAGTACTACGTAATGACGTATAACGCTATGTAGCATTACTTCACAACGTGTAACATTATATACTATTACGTAATGACGTATAACGTTATGTAGCATTACGCAACAACGTATAACGTTATGTAGCATTACGTAACAACGTATAACGTTATGTAGCATTACGTAATGACGTATAACGTCATGTAGCATTACGTAACAACGTATAACGTTATGTAGCATTACTTCAAAAAGTGTAACGTTATATACTATTACGTAATGACGTATAACGTTATGTAGCATTACGCAACAACGTATAACGTTATATAATAGTACGTTAGGACGTATAATGTTATGTAGCATTACGTAACAACGTATAACGTTATGTACAATACGTTATAACGTATAACGTTATATACTATTACGCAGTGACGTATAACGCTATGTAGCATTACGTCACAACGTGTAACGTTATATAATATTCCGTAATGACGTATAACGTTATGTAGCATTACGTAACAACGTATAACGTTATGTAGCATTACGTACCAACGAATAACTTCATGTAGCATTACGTAATGCCGTATAACGCTATATACTATTACGTAACGACGTATAGCGTTATGTAGCGTCACGTAACAACGTATAACGTTATGTAGTATTACGTAACGACGTATAACGTTATATAATACTACGTTATGACGTATAACGTTATGTAGTATTACGTAACGACGTATAACGTTATATACTATTACGTAGTGACGTATAACGTTATGTAGCATTACGTAACAACGTACAACGTTATGTAGCATTACGTTATAACGTTTAACGTCATCTACTATTACGTAATGTCGTATAACGTTATGTAGTATTACGTAACGACGTATAACGTTATATAATACTACGTTATGACGTATAACGTTATGTAGTATTACGTAACGACGTATAACGTTATATACTATTACGTAATGACGTATAACGCTATGTAGCATTACGTAACAACGTATAACGTTATGTAGCTTTACGTACCAACGTATAACGTTATATAATAGTACGTTAGGACGTATAATGTTATGTAGCATTACTTAACAACGTATAACGTTATATACTATTACGCAATGACGTATAACGTTATGTAGCATTACGTAACCACGAATACCGTTATATAATACTACGTAATGGCGTATAACGTTATGTAGCATTACGTAACAACGTATAACGTTATGTAGCATTACGTTACGACGTATAACGTTATATAATACTACGCAATGACGTATAACGTCATGTAGCATTACGTAACAACGTATAACGTTATGTAGCATTACGTAATGACATCTAACGTTATGTAGCATAACGTAACAACGTATAACGTTATGAAGCATTACGTAATGACGTATAACGTTATGTAGCATTATGTAACAACGTATAACGTTATGTAACATTACGTAACGACGTATAACGGTACATGCTATTACGTAATGACGTACAACGTTATGTAGCATTACGTTATAACGTATAACGTTATCTACTATTACGTAATGACGTATAACGTTATATATTATTACCTAATAACGTATAACGTTATGTAGCATTACGTAACAGCGTATAACGTTGTATAATACTACGTAATGACGTATAACGTTATGTAGCATTACGTAACAAGGTATAACGTTATGTAGCATTACGAACGACGTATAACGCTATATACTATTACGTAATTACGTATAACGTTATGTAGCATTACGTAACAACGTATAACGTTATGTACAATACGTTATAACGTATAACGTTATATACTATTACGTAATGACGTATAACGTTATATACTATTACGTATTGACGTATAACACTATGTAGCATTACGTCACAACATGTAACGTTATATACTATTACGTAATGACGTATAACGTTATGAAGCATTACGTATCCACGAATACCGTTATATAATACTACGTAATGACGTATAACGTTATGTAGCATTACGTAACAACGTATAACGTTATATAATACTACGTAATGACGTATAACGTTATTTAGCATTACGTAACAACGTATAACGTTATGTAGCATTACGTTACGACGTATATCGTTATATAATACTACGTAATGACGTATAACGTTATGTAGTATTTCGTAACGACGTATAACGTTATATACTATTACGTAATGACGTATAACGTTATATTTTATTACCTAATGACGTATAACGTTATGTAGCATTACGTAACAGCGTATAACGTTGTATAATACTACGTAATGACGTATAACGTTATGTAGCATTACGTAACGACGTATAACGGTACATACTATTACGTAATGACGTATAACGTTATGTAGCATTACGTTATAACGTATAACGTTATCTACTATTACGTAATGACGTATAACGTTATATATTATTACCTAATGACGTATAACGTTATGTAGCATTACGTAACAGCGTATAACTTTGTATAATACTACGTAATGTCGTATAATGTTATGTAGCATTACGTAACAACGTATAACGTTATGTAGCATTACGAACGACGTATAACGCTATATACTATTACGTAATGACGTATAACGTTATGTAGCATTACGTAGCAACGTATAACGTTATGTAGCATTACGTAACGACGTATAACGCTATATGCTATTACGTAATGACGTATAACGTTATATAGCATTATTTAACAACGTATAACGTTATGTAGCATTACGTAACCACGAATACCGTTATATAATACTACGTAATGCCGTATAACGCTATGTAGCATTACGTAACAACGTATACCATTATATAGTACTACGTAATGACGTATAACGCTATGTAGCATTACTTCACAACGTGTAACATTATATACTATTACGTAATGACGTATAACGTTATGTAGCATTACGCAACAACGTATAACGTTATGTAGCATTACGTAACAACGTATAACGTTATGTAGCATTACGTAATGACGTATAACGTCATGTAGCATTACGTAACAACGTATAACGTTATGTAGCATTACTTCAAAAAGTGTAACGTTATATACTATTACGTAATGACGTATAACGTTATGTAGCATTACGCAACAACGTATAACGTTATGTAGCATTACGTAACGACGTATAACGCTATATAATATTACGTAATGACGTATAACGTTATGTAGCATTACGTAACAACGTATAACGTTATGTAGCATTACGTAACGACGTATAACGCTATATGCTATTACGTAATGTCGTATAACGTTATGTAGCATTACGTACCAACGTATAACGTTATATAATAATACGTTAGGACGTATAATGGTATGTAGCATTACTTAACAACGTATAACGTTATATACTATTACGCAATGACGTATAACGTTATGCAGCTTTACGTAACAGCATATAACGTTATATAATACTACGTAATGACGTATAACGTTATGTAGCATTACGTAACAACGTATAACGCTATGTAGCATTACGTTACGACGTATAACGTTATCTACTATTACGTAACAACGTATAACGTTATGTAGCATTACGTTATAACGTATAACGTTATCTACTATTACGTAATGACGTATAACGTTATGTAGCATTACGTAACAGCATATAACGTTATATAATACTACGTAATGACGTATAACGTTATGTAGCATTACGTAACAACGTATAACGCTATGTAGCATTACGTTACGACGTATAACGTTATATAATACTACGTAATGACGTATAACGTTATGTAGTATTACGTAACGACGTATAACGTTATATAATACTACGTAATGACGTATAACGGTATGTAGCATTACGTAACAACGTATACCATTATATAGTACTACGTAATGACGTATAACGTTATATATTATTACCTAATAACGTATAACGTTATGTAGCATTACGTAACAGCGTATAACGTCGTATAATACTACGTAATGACGTATAACGTTATGTAGCATTACGTAACAAGGTATAACGTTATGTAGCATTACGAACGACGTATAACGCTATATACTATTACGTAATGACGTATAACGTTATGTAGCATTACGTAACAACGTATAACGTTATGTACAATACGTTATAACGTATAACGTTATATACTATTACGTAATGACGTATAACGTTATATACTATTACGTGGTGACGTATAACGCTATGTAGCATTACGTATCCACGAATACCGTTATATAATACTACGTAATGACGTATGACGCTATGTAGCATTACGTAACAACGTATAACATTATATAGTACTACGTAATGACGTATAACGCTATGTAGCATTACTTCACAACGTGTAACATTATATACTATTACGTAATGAAGTATAACGTTATGTAGCATTACGCAACAACGTATAACGTTATGTAGCATTACGTAACAACGTATAACGTTATGTAACATTACGTAACGACGTTTAACGGTACATACTATTACGTAATGACGTACAACGTTATGTAGCATTACGTTATAACGTATAACGTTATCTACTATTACGTAACGACGTATAACGTTATATAATACTACGTAATGACGTATAACGGTATGTAGCATTACGTAACAACGTATACCATTATATAGTACTACGTAATGACGTATAACGTTATGTAGCATTACGTAACAACGTATAACGTTATGTAGCATTACTTCACAACGTGTAACATTATATACTATTACGTAATGACGTATAACGTTATGTAGCATTACGTAACAACGTATAATGTTATGTAGCATTACGTAACGACGTATAACGCTATATGCTATTACGTATTGACGTATAACGTTATATAGCATTATTTAACAACGTATAACGTTATGTAGCATTACGTAACCACGAATACCGTTATATAATACTACGTAATGCCGTATAACGCTATGTAGCATTACTTCACAACGTGTAACGTTATATAATTATACGCAATGACGTATAACGTTATGTAGCATTACGCAACAACGTATAACGTTATGTAGCATTACGTAACGACGTATAACGCTATATAAAATTACGTAATGACGTATAATGTTATGTAGCATTACGTAACAACGTATAACGTTATGTAGCATTACGTAACGACGTATAACGCTATATGCTATTACGTAATGACGTATAACGTTATGTAGCATTACGTACCAACGTATAACGTTATATAATAGTACGTTAGGACGTATAATGTTATGTAGCTTTACTTAACAACGTATAACGCTATATACTATTACGCAATGACGTATAACGTTATGTAGCATTACGTAACCACGAATACCGTTATATAATACTACGTAATGACGTATAACGTTATGTAGCATTACGTAACAACGTATAACGTTATGTAGCATTACGTTACGACGTATAACGTTATATAATACTACGTAATGACGTATAACGTTATGTAGCATTACGTAACAACGTATAACGTTATGTACAATACGTTATAACGTATAACGTTATATACTATTACGCAGTGACGTATAACGCTATGTAGCATTACGTCACAACGTGTAACGTTATATAATATTACGCAATGACGTATAACGTTATGTAGCATTACGTAACAACGTATAACGTTTTGTAGCATTACGTACCAACGAATAACTTCATGTAGCATTACGTAACGCCGTATAACGCTATATACTATTACGTAATGACGTATAGCGTTATGTAGCGTTACGTAACAACGTATAACGTTATGTAGTATTACGTATCGACGTATAACGTTATATAATACTACGTTATGACGTATAACGCTACGTAGTATTACGTAACGACGTATAACGTTATATAATACTACGTAATGACGTATAACGGTATGTAGCATTACGTAACAACGTATACCATTATATAGTACTACGTAATGACGTATAACGTTATGTAGCATTACGTACCAACGTATAACGTTATATAATAATACGTTAGAACGTATAATGTTATGTAGCATTACTTAACGACGGATAACGTTATATACTATTACGCAATGACGTATAACGTTATGTAGCATAACGTAACCACGAATACCGTTATATAATACTACGTAATGGCGTATAACGTTATGTAGCATTACGTAACAACGTATAACGTTATGTAGCATTACGTTACGACGTATAACGTTATATAATACTACGTAATGACGTATAACGTCATGTAGCATTACGTAACAACGTATAACGTTATGTAGCATTACGTAATGACATCTAACGTTATGTAGCATAACGTAACAACGTATAACGTTATGAAGCATTACGTAATGACGTATAACGTTATGTAGCATTATCTAACAACGTATAACGTTATGTAACATTACGTAACGACGTATAACGGTACATACTATTACGTAATGACGTACAACGTTATGTAGCATTACGTTATAACGTATAACGTTATCTACTATTACGTAATGACGTATAACGTTATATATTATTACCTAATAACGTATAACGTTATGTAGCATTACGTAACAGCGTATAACGTTGTATAATACTACGTAATGACGTATAACGTTATGTAGCATTACGTAACAAGGTATAACGTTATGTAGCATTACGAACGACGTATAACGCTATATACTATTACGTAATGACGTATAACGTTATGTAGCATTACGTAACAACGTATAACGTTATGTACAATACGTTATAACGTATAACGTTATATACTATTACGTAATGACGTATAACGTTATATACTATTACGTATTGACGTATAACGCTATGTAGCATTACGTCACAACATGTAACGTTATATACTATTACTTAATGACGTATAACGTTATGAAGCATTACGTATCCACGAATACCGTTATATAATACTACGTAATGACGTATAACGTTATGTAGCATTACGTAACAACGTATAACGTTATATAATACTACGTAATGACGTATAACGTTATTTAGCATTACGTAACAACGTATAACGTTATGTAGCATTACGTTACGACGTATATCGTTATATTATACTACGTAATGACGTATAACGTTATGTAGTATTTCGTAACGACGTATAACGTTATATACTATTACGTAATGACGTATAACGTTATATATTATTACGTAATGACGTATAACGTTATGTAGCATTACGAACGACGTATAACGCTATATACTATTACGAAATTACGTATAACGTTATGTAGCATTACGTAGCAACGTATAACGTTATGTAGCATTACGTAACGACGTATAACGCTATATGCTATTACGTAATGACGTATAACGTTATATAGCATTATTTAACAACGTATAACGTTATGTAGCATTACGTAACCACGAATACCGTTATATAATACTACGTAATGCCGTATAACGCTATGTAGCATTACGTAACAACGTATAGCATTATATAGTACTACGTAATGACGTATAACGCTATGTAGCATTACTTCACAACGTGTAACATTATATACTATTACGTAATGACGTATAACGTTATGTAGCATTACGCAACAACGTATAACGTTATGTAGCATTACGTAACAACGTATAACGTTATGTAGCATTACGTAATGACGTATAACGTCATGTAGCATTACGTAACAACGTATAACGTTATGTAGCATTACTTCAAAAAGTGTAACGTTATATACTATTACGTAATGACGTATAACGTTATGTAGCATTACGCAACAACGTATAACGTTATATAATAGTACGTTAGGACGTATAATGTTATGTAGCATTACGTAACAACGTATAACGTTATGTACAATACGTTATAACGTATAACGTTATATACTATTACGCAGTGACGTATAACGCTATGTAGCATTACGTCACAACGTGTAACGTTATATAATATTCCGTAATGACGTATAACGTTATGTAGCATTACGTAACAACGTATAACGTTATGTAGCATTACGTACCAACGAATAACTTCATGTAGCATTACGTAATGCCGTATAACGCTATATACTATTACGTAACGACGTATAGCGTTATGTAGCGTCACGTAACAACGTATAACGTTATGTAGTATTACGTAACGACGTATAACGTTATATAATACTACGTTATGACGTATAACGTTATGTAGTATTACGTAACGACGTATAACGTTATATACTATTACGTAGTGACGTATAACGTTATGTAGCATTACGTAACAACGTACAACGTTATGTAGCATTACGTTATAACGTTTAACGTCATCTACTATTACGTAATGTCGTATAACGTTATGTAGTATTACGTAACGACGTATAACGTTATATAATACTACGTTATGACGTATAACGTTATGTAGTATTACGTAACGACGTATAACGTTATATACTATTACGTAATGACGTATAACGCTATGTAGCATTACGTAACAACGTATAACGTTATGTAGCTTTACGTACCAACGTATAACGTTATATAATAGTACGTTAGGACGTATAATGTTATGTAGCATTACTTAACAACGTATAACGTTATATACTATTACGCAATGACGTATAACGTTATGTAGCATTACGTAACCACGAATACCGTTATATAATACTACGTAATGGCGTATAACGTTATGTAGCATTACGTAACAACGTATAACGTTATGTAGCATTACGTTACGACGTATAACGTTATATAATACTACGCAATGACGTATAACGTCATGTAGCATTACGTAACAACGTATAACGTTATGTAGCATTACGTAATGACATCTAACGTTATGTAGCATAACGTAACAACGTATAACGTTATGAAGCATTACGTAATGACGTATAACGTTATGTAGCATTATGTAACAACGTATAACGTTATGTAACATTACGTAACGACGTATAACGGTACATGCTATTACGTAATGACGTACAACGTTATGTAGCATTACGTTATAACGTATAACGTTATCTACTATTACGTAATGACGTATAACGTTATATATTATTACCTAATAACGTATAACGTTATGTAGCATTACGTAACAGCGTATAACGTTGTATAATACTACGTAATGACGTATAACGTTATGTAGCATTACGTAACAAGGTATAACGTTATGTAGCATTACGAACGACGTATAACGCTATATACTATTACGTAATTACGTATAACGTTATGTAGCATTACGTAACAACGTATAACGTTATGTACAATACGTTATAACGTATAACGTTATATACTATTACGTAATGACGTATAACGTTATATACTATTACGTATTGACGTATAACACTATGTAGCATTACGTCACAACATGTAACGTTATATACTATTACGTAATGACGTATAACGTTATGAAGCATTACGTATCCACGAATACCGTTATATAATACTACGTAATGACGTATAACGTTATGTAGCATTACGTAACAACGTATAACGTTATATAATACTACGTAATGACGTATAACGTTATTTAGCATTACGTAACAACGTATAACGTTATGTAGCATTACGTTACGACGTATATCGTTATATAATACTACGTAATGACGTATAACGTTATGTAGTATTTCGTAACGACGTATAACGTTATATACTATTACGTAATGACGTATAACGTTATATTTTATTACCTAATGACGTATAACGTTATGTAGCATTACGTAACAGCGTATAACGTTGTATAATACTACGTAATGACGTATAACGTTATGTAGCATTACGTAACGACGTATAACGGTACATACTATTACGTAATGACGTATAACGTTATGTAGCATTACGTTATAACGTATAACGTTATCTACTATTACGTAATGACGTATAACGTTATATATTATTACCTAATGACGTATAACGTTATGTAGCATTACGTAACAGCGTATAACTTTGTATAATACTACGTAATGTCGTATAATGTTATGTAGCATTACGTAACAACGTATAACGTTATGTAGCATTACGAACGACGTATAACGCTATATACTATTACGTAATGACGTATAACGTTATGTAGCATTACGTAGCAACGTATAACGTTATGTAGCATTACGTAACGACGTATAACGCTATATGCTATTACGTAATGACGTATAACGTTATATAGCATTATTTAACAACGTATAACGTTATGTAGCATTACGTAACCACGAATACCGTTATATAATACTACGTAATGCCGTATAACGCTATGTAGCATTACGTAACAACGTATACCATTATATAGTACTACGTAATGACGTATAACGCTATGTAGCATTACTTCACAACGTGTAACATTATATACTATTACGTAATGACGTATAACGTTATGTAGCATTACGCAACAACGTATAACGTTATGTAGCATTACGTAACAACGTATAACGTTATGTAGCATTACGTAATGACGTATAACGTCATGTAGCATTACGTAACAACGTATAACGTTATGTAGCATTACTTCAAAAAGTGTAACGTTATATACTATTACGTAATGACGTATAACGTTATGTAGCATTACGCAACAACGTATAACGTTATGTAGCATTACGTAACGACGTATAACGCTATATAATATTACGTAATGACGTATAACGTTATGTAGCATTACGTAACAACGTATAACGTTATGTAGCATTACGTAACGACGTATAACGCTATATGCTATTACGTAATGTCGTATAACGTTATGTAGCATTACGTACCAACGTATAACGTTATATAATAATACGTTAGGACGTATAATGGTATGTAGCATTACTTAACAACGTATAACGTTATATACTATTACGCAATGACGTATAACGTTATGCAGCTTTACGTAACAGCATATAACGTTATATAATACTACGTAATGACGTATAACGTTATGTAGCATTACGTAACAACGTATAACGCTATGTAGCATTACGTTACGACGTATAACGTTATCTACTATTACGTAACAACGTATAACGTTATGTAGCATTACGTTATAACGTATAACGTTATCTACTATTACGTAATGACGTATAACGTTATGTAGCATTACGTAACAGCATATAACGTTATATAATACTACGTAATGACGTATAACGTTATGTAGCATTACGTAACAACGTATAACGCTATGTAGCATTACGTTACGACGTATAACGTTATATAATACTACGTAATGACGTATAACGTTATGTAGTATTACGTAACGACGTATAACGTTATATAATACTACGTAATGACGTATAACGGTATGTAGCATTACGTAACAACGTATACCATTATATAGTACTACGTAATGACGTATAACGTTATATATTATTACCTAATAACGTATAACGTTATGTAGCATTACGTAACAGCGTATAACGTCGTATAATACTACGTAATGACGTATAACGTTATGTAGCATTACGTAACAAGGTATAACGTTATGTAGCATTACGAACGACGTATAACGCTATATACTATTACGTAATGACGTATAACGTTATGTAGCATTACGTAACAACGTATAACGTTATGTACAATACGTTATAACGTATAACGTTATATACTATTACGTAATGACGTATAACGTTATATACTATTACGTGGTGACGTATAACGCTATGTAGCATTACGTATCCACGAATACCGTTATATAATACTACGTAATGACGTATGACGCTATGTAGCATTACGTAACAACGTATACCATTATATAGTACTACGTAATGACGTATAACGCTATGTAGCATTACTTCACAACGTGTAACATTATATACTATTACGTAATGAAGTATAACGTTATGTAGCATTACGCAACAACGTATAACGTTATGTAGCATTACGTAACAACGTATAACGTTATGTAACATTACGTAACGACGTTTAACGGTACATACTATTACGTAATGACGTACAACGTTATGTAGCATTACGTTATAACGTATAACGTTATCTACTATTACGTAACGACGTATAACGTTATATAATACTACGTAATGACGTATAACGGTATGTAGCATTACGTAACAACGTATACCATTATATAGTACTACGTAATGACGTATAACGTTATGTAGCATTACGTAACAACGTATAACGTTATGTAGCATTACTTCACAACGTGTAACATTATATACTATTACGTAATGACGTATAACGTTATGTAGCATTACGTAACAACGTATAATGTTATGTAGCATTACGTAACGACGTATAACGCTATATGCTATTACGTATTGACGTATAACGTTATATAGCATTATTTAACAACGTATAACGTTATGTAGCATTACGTAACCACGAATACCGTTATATAATACTACGTAATGCCGTATAACGCTATGTAGCATTACTTCACAACGTGTAACGTTATATAATTATACGCAATGACGTATAACGTTATGTAGCATTACGCAACAACGTATAACGTTATGTAGCATTACGTAACGACGTATAACGCTATATAAAATTACGTAATGACGTATAATGTTATGTAGCATTACGTAACAACGTATAACGTTATGTAGCATTACGTAACGACGTATAACGCTATATGCTATTACGTAATGACGTATAACGTTATGTAGCATTACGTACCAACGTATAACGTTATATAATAGTACGTTAGGACGTATAATGTTATGTAGCTTTACTTAACAACGTATAACGCTATATACTATTACGCAATGACGTATAACGTTATGTAGCATTACGTAACCACGAATACCGTTATATAATACTACGTAATGACGTATAACGTTATGTAGCATTACGTAACAACGTATAACGTTATGTAGCATTACGTTACGACGTATAACGTTATATAATACTACGTAATGACGTATAACGTTATGTAGCATTACGTAACAACGTATAACGTTATGTACAATACGTTATAACGTATAACGTTATATACTATTACGCAGTGACGTATAACGCTATGTAGCATTACGTCACAACGTGTAACGTTATATAATATTACGCAATGACGTATAACGTTATGTAGCATTACGTAACAACGTATAACGTTTTGTAGCATTACGTACCAACGAATAACTTCATGTAGCATTACGTAACGCCGTATAACGCTATATACTATTACGTAATGACGTATAGCGTTATGTAGCGTTACGTAACAACGTATAACGTTATGTAGTATTACGTATCGACGTATAACGTTATATAATACTACGTTATGACGTATAACGCTACGTAGTATTACGTAACGACGTATAACGTTATATAATACTACGTAATGACGTATAACGGTATGTAGCATTACGTAACAACGTATACCATTATATAGTACTACGTAATGACGTATAACGTTATGTAGCATTACGTAACAACGTATAACGCTATGTAGCATTACGTTACGACGTATAACGTTATCTACTATTACGTAACAACGTATAACGTTATGTAGCATTACGTAACAACGTATACCATTATATAGTACTACGTAATGACGTATAACGTTATATATTATTACCTAATAACGTATAACGTTATGTAGCATTACGTAACAGCGTATAACGTCGTATAATACTACGTAATGACGTATAACGTTATGTAGCATTACGTAACAAGGTATAACGTTATGTAGCATTACGAACGACGTATAACGCTATATACTATTACGTAATGACGTATAACGTTATGTAGCATTACGTAACAACGTATAACGTTATGTACAATACGTTATAACGTATAACGTTATATACTATTACGTAATGACGTATAACGTTATATACTATTACGTGGTGACGTATAACGCTATGTAGCATTACGTATCCACGAATACCGTTATATAATACTACGTAATGACGTATGACGCTATGTAGCATTACGTAACAACGTATACCATTATATAGTACTACGTAATGACGTATAACGCTATGTAGCATTACTTCACAACGTGTAACATTATATACTATTACGTAATGAAGTATAACGTTATGTAGCATTACGCAACAACGTATAACGTTATGTAGCATTACGTAACAACGTATAACGTTATGTAACATTACGTAACGACGTTTAACGGTACATACTATTACGTAATGACGTACAACGTTATGTAGCATTACGTTATAACGTATAACGTTATCTACTATTACGTAACGACGTATAACGTTATATAATACTACGTAATGACGTATAACGGTATGTAGCATTACGTAACAACGTATACCATTATATAGTACTACGTAATGACGTATAACGTTATGTAGCATTACGTAACAACGTATAACGTTATGTAGCATTACTTCACAACGTGTAACATTATATACTATTACGTAATGACGTATAACGTTATGTAGCATTACGTAACAACGTATAATGTTATGTAGCATTACGTAACGACGTATAACGCTATATGCTATTACGTATTGACGTATAACGTTATATAGCATTATTTAACAACGTATAACGTTATGTAGCATTACGTAACCACGAATACCGTTATATAATACTACGTAATGCCGTATAACGCTATGTAGCATTACTTCACAACGTGTAACGTTATATAATTATACGCAATGACGTATAACGTTATGTAGCATTACGCAACAACGTATAACGTTATGTAGCATTACGTAACGACGTATAACGCTATATAAAATTACGTAATGACGTATAATGTTATGTAGCATTACGTAACAACGTATAACGTTATGTAGCATTACGTAACGACGTATAACGCTATATGCTATTACGTAATGACGTATAACGTTATGTAGCATTACGTACCAACGTATAACGTTATATAATAGTACGTTAGGACGTAAAATGTTATGTAGCTTTACTTAACAACGTATAACGCTATATACTATTACGCAATGACGTATAACGTTATGTAGCATTACGTAACCACGAATACCGTTATATAATACTACGTAATGACGTATAACGTTATGTAGCATTACGTAACAACGTATAACGTTATGTAGCATTACGTTACGACGTATAACGTTATATAATACTACGTAATGACGTATAACGTTATGTAGCATTACGTAACAACGTATAACGTTATGTACAATACGTTATAACGTATAACGTTATATACTATTACGCAGTGACGTATAACGCTATGTAGCATTACGTCACAACGTGTAACGTTATATAATATTACGCAATGACGTATAACGTTATGTAGCATTACGTAACAACGTATAACGTTTTGTAGCATTACGTACCAACGAATAACTTCATGTAGCATTACGTAACGCCGTATAACGCTATATACTATTACGTAATGACGTATAGCGTTATGTAGCGTTACGTAACAACGTATAACGTTATGTAGTATTACGTATCGACGTATAACGTTATATAATACTACGTTATGACGTATAACGCTATGTAGTATTACGTAACGACGTATAACGTTATATACTATTACGTAATGACGTATAACGGTATGTAGCATTACGTAACAACGTATAACGTTATGTAGCATTACGTTATAACGTTTAACGTTATATACTATTACGTAATGACGTATAACGTTATATACTATTACGTGGTGACGTATAACGCTATGTAGCATTACGTATCCACGAATACCGTTATATAATACTACGTAATGACGTATGACGCTATGTAGCATTACGTAACAACGGTATACCATTATATAGTACTACGTAATGACGTATAACGCTATGTAGCATTACTTCACAACGTGTAACATTATATACTATTACGTAATGAAGTATAACGTTATGTAGCATTACGCAACAACGTATAACGTTATGTAGCATTACGTAACAACGTATAACGTTATGTAACATTACGTAACGACGTTTAACGGTACATACTATTACGTAATGACGTACAACGTTATGTAGCATTACGTTATAACGTATAACGTTATCTACTATTACGTAACGACGTATAACGTTATATAATACTACGTAATGACGTATAACGGTATGTAGCATTACGTAACAACGTATACCATTATATAGTACTACGTAATGACGTATAACGTTATGTAGCATTACGTAACAACGTATAACGTTATGTAGCATTACTTCACAACGTGTAACATTATATACTATTACGTAATGACGTATAACGTTATGTAGCATTACGTAACAACGTATAATGTTATGTAGCATTACGTAACGACGTATAACGCTATATGCTATTACGTATTGACGTATAACGTTATATAGCATTATTTAACAACGTATAACGTTATGTAGCATTACGTAACCACGAATACCGTTATATAATACTACGTAATGCCGTATAACGCTATGTAGCATTACTTCACAACGTGTAACGTTATATAATTATACGCAATGACGTATAACGTTATGTAGCATTACGCAACAACGTATAACGTTATGTAGCATTACGTAACGACGTATAACGCTATATAAAATTACGTAATGACGTATAATGTTATGTAGCATTACGTAACAACGTATAACGTTATGTAGCATTACGTAACGACGTATAACGCTATATGCTATTACGTAATGACGTATAACGTTATGTAGCATTACGTACCAACGTATAACGTTATATAATAGTACGTTAGGACGTATAATGTTATGTAGCTTTACTTAACAACGTATAACGCTATATACTATTACGCAATGACGTATAACGTTATGTAGCATTACGTAACCACGAATACCGTTATATAATACTACGTAATGACGTATAACGTTATGTAGCATTACGTAACAACGTATAACGTTATGTAGCATTACGTTACGACGTATAACGTTATATAATACTACGTAATGACGTATAACGTTATGTAGCATTACGTAACAACGTATAACGTTATGTACAATACGTTATAACGTATAACGTTATATACTATTACGCAGTGACGTATAACGCTATGTAGCATTACGTCACAACGTGTAACGTTATATAATATTACGCAATGACGTATAACGTTATGTAGCATTACGTAACAACGTATAACGTTATGTAGCATTACGTTACGACGTATAACGTTATATAATACTACGTAATGACGTATAACGTCATGTAGCATTACGTAACAACGTATAACGTTATGTAGCATTACGTAATGACATCTAACGTTATGCAGCATAACGTAACAACGTATAACGGTACATACTATTACGTAATGACGTACAACGTTATGTAGCATTACGTTATAACGTATAACGTTATCTACTATTACGTAATGACGTATAACGTTATATATTATTACCTAATAACGTATAACGTTATGTAGCATTACGTAACAGCGTATAACGCTGTATAATACTACGTAATGACGTATAAAGTTATGTAGCATTACGTAACAAGGTATAACGTTATGTAGCATTACGAACGACGTATAACGCTATATACTATTACGTAATGTCGTATAACGTTATGTAGCATTACGTAACAACGTATAACGTTATATAATAATACGTTAGGATGTATAATGTTATGTAGCATTACTTAACAACGTATAACGTTATATACTATTACGCAATGATGTATAACGTTATGTAGCATAACGTAACCACGAATACCGTTATGTAATACTACGTAATGACGTATAACGTTATGTAGCATTACGTAACAACGTATAACGTTATGTAGCATTACGTACCAACGAATAACTTCATGTAGCATTACGTAACGCCGTATAACGCTATATACTATTACGTAATGACGTATAGCGTTATGTAGCGTTACGTAACAACGTATAACGTTATGTAGTATTACGTATCGACGTATAACGTTATATAATACTACGTTATGACGTATAACGTTATGTAGTATTACGTAACGACGTATAACGTTATATACTATTACGTAATGACGTATAACGGTATGTAGCATTACGTAACAAAGTATAACGTTATGTAGCATTACGTTATAACGTTTAACGTCATCTACTATTACGTAATGCCGTATAACGTTATGTAGCATTACGTACCAACGTATAACGTTATATAATAATACGTTAGGACGTATAATGTTATGTAGCATTACTTAACAACGTATAACGTTATATACTATTACGCAATGACGTATAACGTTATGTAGCATAACGTAACCACGAATACCGTTATATAATACTACGTAATGACGTATAACGTTATGTAGCATTACGTAACAACGTATAACGTTATGTAGCTTTACGTACCAACGTATAACGTTATATAATAATACGTTAGGACGTATAATGTTATGTAGCATTACTTATCAACGTATAACGTTATATACTATTACGCAATGACGTATAACGTTATGTAGCATTACGTAACCACGAATACCGTTATATAATACTACGTAATGGCGTATAACGTTATGAAGCATTACGTAACAACGTATAACGTTATGTAGCATTACGTTACGACGTATAACGTTATATAATACTACGTAATGACGTATAACGTCATGTAGCATTACGTAACAACGTATAACGTTATGTAGCATTACGTAACGACGTATAACGCTATATAAAATTACGTAATGACGTATAATGTTATGTAGCATTACGTAACAACGTATAACGTTATGTAGCATTACGTAACGACGTATAACGCTATATGCTATTACGTAATGTCGTATAACGTTATGTAGCATTACGTACCAACGTATAACGTTATATAATAGTACGTTAGGACGTATAATGTTATGTAGCATTACTTAACAACGTATAACGCTATATACTATTACGCAATGACGTATAACGTTATGTAGCATTACGTAACCACGAATACCGTTATATAATACTACGTAATGACGTATAACGTTATGTAGCATTATGTAACAACGTATAACGTTATGTAGCATTACGTTACGACGTATAACGTTATATAATACTACGTAATGACGTATAACGTTATATAGCATTACGATATAACGTATAACGTTATCTACTATTACGTAATGACGTATAACGTTATGTAGCATTACGTAACAACGTATAACGTTATGTACAATACGTTATAACGTATAACGTTATATACTATTACGCAGTGACGTATAACGCTATGTAGCATTACGTCACAACGTGTAACGTTATATAATATTCCGTAATGACGTATAACGTTATGTAGCATTACGTAACAACGTATAACGTTATGTAGCATTACGTACCAACGAATAACTTCATGTAGCATTACGTAATGCCGTATAACGCTATATACTATTACGTAATGACGTATAGCGTTATGTAGCGTCACGTAACAACGTATAACGTTATGTAGTATTACGTAACGACGTATAACGTTATATAATACTACGTTATGACGTATAACGTTATGTAGTATTACGTAACGACGTATAACGTTATATACTATTACGTAATGACGTATAACGTTATGTAGCATTACGTAACAACGTACAACGTTATGTAGCATTACGTTATAACGTTTAACGTCATCTACTATTACGTAATGTCGTATAACGTTATGTAGCATTACGTACCAACGTATAACGTTATATAATAATACGTTAGGACGTATAATGTTATGTAGCATTACTTAACAACGTATAACGTTATATACTATTACGCAATGACGTATAACGTTATGTAGCATAACGTAACCACGAATACCGTTATATAATACTACGTAATGACGTATAACGCTATGTAGCATTACGTAACAACGTATAACGTTATGTAGCTTTACGTACCAACGTATAACGTTATATAATAATACGTTAGGACGTATAATGTTATGTAGCATTACTTAACAACGTATAACGTTATATACTATTACGCAATGACGTATAACGTTATGTAGCATTACGTAACCACGAATACCGTTATATAATACTACGTAATGGCGTATAACGTTATGTAGCATTACGTAACAACGTATAACGTTATGTAGCATTACGTTACGACGTATAACGTTATATAATACTACGTAATGACGTATAACGTCATGTAGCATTACGTAACAACGTATAACGTTATGTAGCATTACGTAATGACATCTAACGTTATGTAGCATAACGTAACAACGTATAACGTTATGAAGCATTACGTAATGACGTATAACGTTATGTAGCATTATGTAACAACGTATAACGTTATGTAACATTACGTAACGACGTATAACGGTACATGCTATTACGTAATGACGTACAACGTTATGTAGCATTACGTTATAACGTATAACGTTATCTACTATTACGTAATGACGTATAACGTTATATATTATTACCTAATAACGTATAACGTTATGTAGCATTACGTAACAGCGTATAACGTTGTATAATACAACGTAATGACGTATAACGTTATGTAGCATTACGTAACAAGGTATAACGTTATGTAGCATTACGAACGACGTATAACGCTATATACTATTACGTAATGACGTATAACGTTATGTAGCATTACGTAACAACGTATAACGTTATGTACAATACGTTATAACGTATAACGTTATATACTATTACGTAATGACGTATAACGTTATATACTATTACGTATTGACGTATAACACTATGTAGCATTACGTCACAACATGTAACGTTATATACTATTACGTAATGACGTATAACGTTATGAAGCATTACGTATCCACGAATACCGTTATATAATACTACGTAATGACGTATAACGTTATGTAGCATTACGTAACAACGTATAACGTTATATAATACTACGTAATGACGTATAACGTTATTTAGCATTACGTAACAACGTATAACGTTATGTAGCATTACGTTACGACGTATATTGTTATATAATACTACGTAATGACGTATAACGTTATGTAGTATTTCGTAACGACGTATAACGTTATATACTATTACGTAATGACGTATAACGTTATATTTTATTACCTAATGACGTATAACGTTATGTAGCATTACGTAACAGCGTATAACGTTGTATAATACTACGTAATGACGTATAACGTTATGTAGCATTACGTAACGACGTATAACGGTACATACTATTACGTAATGACGTATAACGTTATGTAGCATTACGTACCAACGTATAACGTTATATAATAGTACGTTAGGACGTATAATGTTATGTAGCATTACTTAACAACGTATAACGCTATATACTATTACGCAATGACGTATAACGTTATGTAGCATTACGTAACCACGAATACCGTTATATAATACTACGTAATGACGTATAACGTTATGTAGCATTATGTAACAACGTATAACGTTATGTAGCATTACGTTACGACGTATAACGTTATATAATACTACGTAATGACGTATAACGTTATATAGCATTACGTTATAACGTATAACGTTATCTACTATTACGTAATGACGTATGACGTTATGTAGCATTACGTAACAACGTATAACGTTATGTACAATACGTTATAACGTATAACGTTATATACTATTACGCAGTGACGTATAACGCTATGTAGCATTACGTCACAACGTGTAACGTTATATAATATTCCGTAATGACGTATAACGTTATGTAGCATTACGTAACAACGTATAACGTTATGTAGCATTACGTACCAACGAATAACTTCATGTAGCATTACGTAATGCCGTATAACGCTATATACTATTACGTAATGACGTATAGCGTTATGTAGCGTAACGTAACAACGTATAACGTTATGTAGTATTACGTAACGACGTATAACGTTATATAATACTACGTTATGACGTATAACGTTATGTAGTATTACGTAACGACGTATAACGTTATATACTATTACGTAATGACGTATAACGTTATGTAGCATTACGTAACAACGTACAACGTTATGTAGCATTACGTTATAACGTTTAACGTCATCTACTATTACGTAATGTCGTATAACGTTATGTAGCATTACGTACCAACGTATAACGTTATATAATAATACGTTAGGACGTATAATGTTATGTAGCATTACTTAACAACGTATAACGTTATATACTATTACGCAATGACGTATAACGTTATGTAGCATAACGTAACCACGAATACCGTTATATAATACTACGTAATGACGTATAACGCTATGTAGCATTACGTAACAACGTATAACGTTATGTAGCTTTACGTACCAACGTATAACGTTATATAATAATACGTTAGGACGTATAATGTTATGTAGCATTACTTAACAACGTATAACGTTATATACTATTACGCAATGACGTATAACGTTATGTAGCATTACGTAACCACGAATACCGTTATATAATACTACGTAATGGCGTATAACGTTATGTAGTATTACGTAACAACGTATAACGTTATGTAGCATTACGTTACGACGTATACCATTATATAGTACTACGTAATGACGTATAACGCTATATACTATTACGCAATGACGTATAACGTTATGCAGCTTTACGTAACAGCATATAACGTTATATAATACTACGTAATGACGTATAACGTTATGTAGCATTACGTAACAACGTATAACGCTATG
This sequence comes from Bombus muscorum, assembly GCA_963971185.1. NCBI lineage: Eukaryota > Metazoa > Arthropoda > Insecta > Hymenoptera > Apidae > Bombus > Bombus muscorum. The sequence continues at coordinate 10,117,906 of OZ020139.1, read as the reverse complement.
TAGCATTACGTTACGACGTATAACGTTATCTACTATTACGTAACAACGTATAACGTTATGTAGCATTACGTTATAACGTATAACGTTATCTACTATTACGTAATGACGTATAACGTTATGTAGCATTACGTAACAGCATATAACGTTATATAATACTACGTAATGACGTATAACGTTATGTAGCATTACGTAACAACGTATAACGCTATGTAGCATTACGTTACGACGTATAACGTTATATAATACTACGTAATGACGTATAACGTTATGTAGTATTACGTAACGACGTATAACGTTATATAATACTACGTAATGACGTATAACGGTATGTAGCATTACGTAACAACGTATACCATTATATAGTACTACGTAATGACGTATAACGTTATATATTATTACCTAATAACGTATAACGTTATGTAGCATTACGTAACATCGTATAACGTCGTATAATACTACGTAATGACGTATAACGTTATGTAGCATTACGTAACAAGGTATAACGTTATGTAGCATTACGAACGACGTATAACGCTATATACTATTACGTAATGACGTATAACGTTATGTAGCATTACGTAACAACGTATAACGTTATGTACAATACGTTATAACGTATAACGTTATATACTATTACGTAATGACGTATAACGTTATATACTATTACGTGGTGACGTATAACGCTATGTAGCATTACGTATCCACGAATACCGTTATATAATACTACGTAATGACGCATGACGCTATGTAGCATTACGTAACAACGTATACCATTATATAGTACTACGTAATGACGTATAACGATATGTAGCATTACTTCACAACGTGTAACATTATATACTATTACGTAATGAAGTATAACGTTATGTAGCATTACGCAACAACGTATAACGTTATGTAGCATTACGTAACAACGTATAACGTTATGTAACATTACGTAACGACGTATAACGGTACATACTATTACGTAATGACGTACAACGTTATGTAGCATTACGTTATAACGTATAACGTTATCTACTATTACGTAACGACGTATAACGTTATATAATACTACGTAATGACGTATAACGGTATGTAGCATTACGTAACAACGTATACCATTATATAGTACTACGTAATGACGTATAACGTTATGTAGCATTACGTAACAACGTATAACGTTATGTAGCATTACTTCACAACGTGTAACATTATATACTATTACGTAATGACGTATAACGTTATGTAGCATTACGTAACAACGTATAATGTTATGTAGCATTACGTAACGACGTATAACGCTATATGCTATTACGCAATGATGTATAACGTTATGTAGCATAACGTAACCACGAATACCGTTATATAATACTACGTAATGACGTATAACGTTATGTAGCATTACGTAACAACGTATAACGTTATGTAGCTTTACGTACCAACGTATAACGTTATATAATAATACGTTAGGACGTATAATGTTATCTAGCATTACTTAACAACGTATAACGTTATATACTATTACGCAATGACGTATAACGTTATGTAGCATTACGTAACCACGAATACCGTTATATAATACTACGTAATGGCGTATAACGTTATGTAGCATTACGTAACAACGTATAACGTTATGTAGCATTACGTTACGACGTATAACGTTATATAATACTACGTAATGACGTATAACGTCATGTAGCATTACGTAACAACGTATAACGTTATGTAGCATTACGTAATGACATCTAACGTTATGTAGCATAACGTAACAACGTATAACGGTACATACTATTACATAATGACGTACAACGTTATGTAGCATTACGTTATAACGTATAACGTGATCTACTATTACGTAATGACGTATAACGTTATATATTATTACCTAATAACGTATAACGTTATGTAGCATTACGTAACAGCGTATAACGTTGTATAATACTACGTAATGACGTATAACGTTATGTAGCATTACGTAACAAGGTATAACGTTATGTAGCATTACGAACGACGTATAACGCTATATACTATTACGTAATGACGTATAACGTTATGTAGCATTACGTAACAACGTATAACGTTATGTACAATACGTTATAACGTATAACGTTATATACTATTACGTAATGACGTATAACGTTATATACTATTACGTATTGACGTATAACGCTATGCAGCATTACGTCACAACATGTAACGTTATATACTATTACGTCATGACGTATAACGTTATGAAGCATTACGTATCCACGAATACCGTTATATAATACTACGTAATGACGTATAACGTCATGTAGCATTACGTAACAACGTATAACGTTAATATAATACTACGTAATGACGTATAACGTTATTTAGCATTACGTAACAACGTATAACGTTATGTAGCATTACGTTACGACGTATATCGTTATAGAATACTACGTAATGACGTATAACGTTATGTAGTATTTCGTAACGACGTATAACGTTATATACTATTACGTAATGACGTATAACGTTATATATTATTACCTAATAACGTATAACGTTATGTAACATTACGTAACAGCGTATAACCTTGTATAATACTACGTAATGACGTATAACGTTATGTAGCATTACGAACGACGTATAACGCTATATACTATTACGTAATGACGTATAACGTTATGTAGCATTACGTAACAACGTATAACGTTATGTACAATACGTTATAACGTATAACGTTATATACTATTACGTAATGACGTATAACGTTATATACTATTACGTGTTGACGTATAACGCTATGTAGCATTACGTCACAACATGTAACGTTATATACTATTACGTAATGACGTATAACGTTATGAAGCATTACGTATCCACGAATACCGTTATATAATACTACGTAATGACGTATAACGTTATGTAGCATTACGTAACAACGTATAACGTTATGTACAATACGTTATAACGTAAAACGTTATATACTATTACGTAATGACGTATGACGCTATGTAGCATTACGTAACAACGTATACCATTATATAGTACTACGTAATGACGTATAACGCTATGTAGCATTACTTCACAACGTGTAACATTATATACTATTACGTAATGAAGTATAACGTTATGTAGCATTACGCAACAACGTATAACGTTATGTAGCATTACGTAACAACGTATAACGTTATGTAACATTACGTAACGACGTATAACGGTACATACTATTACGTAATGACGTACAACGTTATGTAGCATTACGTCATAACGTATAACGTTATCTACTATTACGTAACGACGTATAACGTTATATAATACTACGTAATGACGTATAACGGTATGTAGCATTACGTAACAACGTATACCATTATATAATACTACGTAATGCCGTATAACGCTATGTAGCATTACTTCACAAAGTGTAACGTTATATACTATTACGTAATGACGTATAACGTTATGTAGCATTACGCAACAACGTATAACGTTATGTAGCATTACGTAACGACGTATAACGCTATATAAAATTACGTAATGACGTATAATGTTATGTAGCATTACGTAACAACGTATAACGTTATGTAGCATTACGTAACGACGTATAACGCTATATGCTATTACGTAATGACGTATAACGTTATGTAGCATTACGTACCAACGTATAACGTTATATAATAGTACGTTAGGACGTATAATGTTATGTAGCATTACGTAACAACGTATAACGTTATGTACAATACGTTATAACGTATAACGTTGTATACTATTACGCAGTGACGTATAACGCTATGTAGCATTACGTCACAACGTGTAACGTTATATAATATTCCGTAATGACGTATAACGTTATGTAGCATTACGTAACAACGTATAACGTTATGTAGCATTACGTACCAACGAATAACTTCATGTAGCATTACGTAACGCCGTATAACGCTATATAAAATTACGTAATGACGTATAACGTTATGTAGCATTACGTAACAACGTACAACGTTATGTAGCATTACGTTATAACGTTTAACGTCATCTACTATTACGTAATGTCGTATAACGTTATGTAGCATTACGTACCAACGTATAACGTTATATAATAATACGTTAGGACGTATAATGTTATGTAGCATTACTTAACAACGTATAACGTTATATACTATTACGCAATGACGTATAACGTTATGTAGCATAACGTAACCACGAATACCGTTATATAATACTACGTAATGACGTATAACGCTATGTAGCATTACGTAACAACGTATAACGTTATGTAGCTTTACGTACCAACGTATAACGTTATATAATAATACGTTAGGACGTATAATGTTATGTAGCATTACTTAACAACGTATAACGTTATATACTATTACGCAATGACGTATAACGTTATGTAGCATTACGTAACCACGAATACCGTTATATAATACTACGTAATGGCGTATAACGTTATGTAGTATTACGTAACAACGTATAACGTTATGTAGCATTACGTTACGACGTATACCATTATATAGTACTACGTAATGACGTATAACGCTATATACTATTACGCAATGACGTATAACGTTATGCAGCTTTACGTAACAGCATATAACGTTATATAATACTACGTAATGACGTATAACGTTATGTAGCATTACGTAACAACGTATAACGCTATGTAGCATTACGTTACGACGTATAACGTTATCTACTATTACGTAACAACGTATAACGTTATGTAGCATTACGTTATAACGTATAACGTTATCTACTATTACGTAATGACGTATAACGTTATGTAGCATTACGTAACAGCATATAACGTTATATAATACTACGTAATGACGTATAACGTTATGTAGCATTACGTAACAACGTATAACGCTATGTAGCATTACGTTACGACGTATAACGTTATATAATACTACGTAATGACGTATAACGTTATGTAGTATTACGTAACGACGTATAACGTTATATAATACTACGTAATGACGTATAACGGTATGTAGCATTACGTAACAACGTATACCATTATATAGTACTACGTAATGACGTATAACGTTATATATTATTACCTAATAACGTATAACGTTATGTAGCATTACGTAACATCGTATAACGTCGTATAATACTACGTAATGACGTATAACGTTATGTAGCATTACGTAACAAGGTATAACGTTATGTAGCATTACGAACGACGTATAACGCTATATACTATTACGTAATGACGTATAACGTTATGTAGCATTACGTAACAACGTATAACGTTATGTACAATACGTTATAACGTATAACGTTATATACTATTACGTAATGACGTATAACGTTATATACTATTACGTGGTGACGTATAACGCTATGTAGCATTACGTATCCACGAATACCGTTATATAATACTACGTAATGACGCATGACGCTATGTAGCATTACGTAACAACGTATACCATTATATAGTACTACGTAATGACGTATAACGATATGTAGCATTACTTCACAACGTGTAACATTATATACTATTACGTAATGAAGTATAACGTTATGTAGCATTACGCAACAACGTATAACGTTATGTAGCATTACGTAACAACGTATAACGTTATGTAACATTACGTAACGACGTATAACGGTACATACTATTACGTAATGACGTACAACGTTATGTAGCATTACGTTATAACGTATAACGTTATCTACTATTACGTAACGACGTATAACGTTATATAATACTACGTAATGACGTATAACGGTATGTAGCATTACGTAACAACGTATACCATTATATAGTACTACGTAATGACGTATAACGTTATGTAGCATTACGTAACAACGTATAACGTTATGTAGCATTACTTCACAACGTGTAACATTATATACTATTACGTAATGACGTATAACGTTATGTAGCATTACGTAACAACGTATAATGTTATGTAGCATTACGTAACGACGTATAACGCTATATGCTATTACGCAATGATGTATAACGTTATGTAGCATAACGTAACCACGAATACCGTTATATAATACTACGTAATGACGTATAACGTTATGTAGCATTACGTAACAACGTATAACGTTATGTAGCTTTACGTACCAACGTATAACGTTATATAATAATACGTTAGGACGTATAATGTTATCTAGCATTACTTAACAACGTATAACGTTATATACTATTACGCAATGACGTATAACGTTATGTAGCATTACGTAACCACGAATACCGTTATATAATACTACGTAATGGCGTATAACGTTATGTAGCATTACGTAACAACGTATAACGTTATGTAGCATTACGTTACGACGTATAACGTTATATAATACTACGTAATGACGTATAACGTCATGTAGCATTACGTAACAACGTATAACGTTATGTAGCATTACGTAATGACATCTAACGTTATGTAGCATAACGTAACAACGTATAACGGTACATACTATTACATAATGACGTACAACGTTATGTAGCATTACGTTATAACGTATAACGTGATCTACTATTACGTAATGACGTATAACGTTATATATTATTACCTCATAACGTATAACGTTATGTAGCATTACGTAACAGCGTATAACGTTGTATAATACTACGTAATGACGTATAACGTTATGTAGCATTACGTAACAAGGTATAACGTTATGTAGCATTACGAACGACGTATAACGCTATATACTATTACGTAATGACGTATAACGTTATGTAGCATTACGTAACAACGTATAACGTTATGTACAATACGTTATAACGTATAACGTTATATACTATTACGTAATGACGTATAACGTTATATACTATTACGTATTGACGTATAACGCTATGCAGCATTACGTCACAACATGTAACGTTATATACTATTACGTCATGACGTATAACGTTATGAAGCATTACGTATCCACGAATACCGTTATATAATACTACGTAATGACGTATAACGTCATGTAGCATTACGTAACAACGTATAACGTTAATATAATACTACGTAATGACGTATAACGTTATTTAGCATTACGTAACAACGTATAACGTTATGTAGCATTACGTTACGACGTATATCGTTATAGAATACTACGTAATGACGTATAACGTTATGTAGTATTTCGTAACGACGTATAACGTTATATACTATTACGTAATGACGTATAACGTTATATATTATTACCTAATAACGTATAACGTTATGTAACATTACGTAATAGCGTATAACCTTGTATAATACTACGTAATGACGTATAACGTTATGTAGCATTACGTAACAAGGTATAACGTTATGTAGCATTACGAACGACGTATAACGCTATATACTATTACGTAATGACGTATAACGTTATGTAGCATTACGTAACAACGTATAACGTTATGTACAATACGTTATAACGTATAACGTTATATACTATTACGTAATGACGTATAACGTTATATACTATTACGTGTTGACGTATAACGCTATGTAGCATTACGTCACAACATGTAACGTTATATACTATTACGTAATGACGTATAACGTTATGAAGCATTACGTATCCACGAATACCGTTATATAATACTACGTAATGACGTATAACGTTATGTAGCATTACGTAACAACGTATAACGTTATGTACAATACGTTATAACGTAAAACGTTATATACTATTACGTAATGACGTATGACGCTATGTAGCATTACGTAACAACGTATACCATTATATAGTACTACGTAATGACGTATAACGCTATGTAGCATTACTTCACAACGTGTAACATTATATACTATTACGTAATGAAGTATAACGTTATGTAGCATTACGCAACAACGTATAACGTTATGTAGCATTACGTAACAACGTATAACGTTATGTAACATTACGTAACGACGTATAACGGTACATACTATTACGTAATGACGTACAACGTTATGTAGCATTACGTTATAACGTATAACGTTATCTACTATTACGTAACGACGTATAACGTTATATAATACTACGTAATGACGTATAACGGTATGTAGCATTACGTAACAACGTATACCATTATATAATACTACGTAATGCCGTATAACGCTATGTAGCATTACTTCACAAAGTGTAACGTTATATACTATTACGTAATGACGTATAACGTTATGTAGCATTACGCAACAACGTATAACGTTATGTAGCATTACGTAACGACGTATAACGCTATATAAAATTACGTAATGACGTATAATGTTATGTAGCATTACGTAACAACGTATAACGTTATGTAGCATTACGTAACGACGTATAACGCTATATGCTATTACGTAATGACGTATAACGTTATGTAGCATTACGTACCAACGTATAACGTTATATAATAGTACGTTAGGACGTATAATGTTATGTAGCATTACGTAACAACGTATAACGTTATGTACAATACGTTATAACGTATAACGTTGTATACTATTACGCAGTGACGTATAACGCTATGTAGCATTACGTCACAACGTGTAACGTTATATAATATTCCGTAATGACGTATAACGTTATGTAGCATTACGTAACAACGTATAACGTTATGTAGCATTACGTACCAACGAATAACTTCATGTAGCATTACGTAACGCCGTATAACGCTATATAAAATTACGTAATGACGTATAATGTTATGTAGCATTACGTAACAACGTATAACGTTATGTAGCATTACGTAACGACGTATAACGCTATATGCTATTACGTAATGACGTATAACGTTATGTAGCATTACGTACCAACGTATAACGTTATATAATAGTACGTTAGGACGTATAATGTTATGTAGCTTTACTTAACAACGTATAACGCTATATACTATTACGCAATGACGTATAACGTTATGTAGCATTACGTAACCACGAATACCGTTATATAATACTACGTAATGACGTATAACGTTATGTAGCATTACGTAACAACGTATAACGTTATGTAGCATTACGTTACGACGTATAACGTTATATAATACTACGTAATGACGTATAACGTTATGTAGCATTACGTAACAACGTATAACGTTATGTACAATACGTTATAACGTATAACGTTATATACTATTACGCAGTGACGTATAACGCTATGTAGCATTACGTCACAACGTGTAACGTTATATAATATTACGCAATGACGTATAACGTTATGTAGCATTACGTAACAACGTATAACGTTATGTAGCATTACGTACCAACGAATAACTTCATGTAGCATTACGTAACGCCGTATAACGCTATATACTATTACGTAATGACGTATAGCGTTATGTAGCGTTACGTAACAACGTATAACGTTATGTAGTATTACGTATCGACGTATAACGTTATATAATACTACGTTATGACGTATAACGTTATGTAGTATTACGTAACGACGTATAACGTTATATACTATTACGTAATGACGTATAACGGTATGTAGCATTACGTAACAACGTATAACGTTATGTAGCATTACGTTATAACGTTTAACGTCATCTACTATTACGTAATGCCGTATAACGTTATGTAGCATTACGTACCAACGTATAACGTTATATAATAATACGTTAGGACGTATAATGTTATGTAGCATTACTTAACAACGTATAACGTTATATACTATTACGCAATGACGTATAACGTTATGAAGCATTACGTATCCACGAATACCGTTATATAATACTACGTAATGACGTATAACGTCATGTAGCATTACGTAACAACGTATAACGTTACATAATACTACGTAATGACGTATAACGTTATTTAGCATTACGTAACAACGTATAACGTTATGTAGCATTACGATACGACGTATATCGTTATAGAATACTACGTAATGACGTATAACGTTATGTAGTATTTCGTAACGACGTATAACGTTATATACTATTACGTAATGACGTATAACGTTATATATTATTACCTAATAACGTATAACGTTATGTAGCATTACGTAACAGCGTATAACCTTGTATAATACTACGTAATGACGTATAACGTTATGTAGCATTACGTAACAAGGTATAACGTTATGTAGCATTACGAACGACGTATAACGCTATATACTATTACGTAATGACGTGTAACGTTATGTAGCATTACGTAACAACGTATACCATTATATAGTACTACGTAATGACGTATAACGCTATGTAGCATTACTTCACAACGTGTAACATTATATACTATTACGTAATGAAGTATAACGTTATGTAGCATTACGCAACAACGTGTAACGTTATGTAGCATTACGTAACAACGTATAACGTTATGTACAATACGTTATAACGTATAACGTTATATATTATTACCTAATAACGTATAACGTTATGTAGCATTACGTAACAGCGTATAACCTTGTATAATACTACGTAATGACGTATAACGTTATGAAGCATTACGTATCCACGAATACCGTTATATAATACTACGTAATGACGTATAACGTTATGTAGCATTACGTAACAACGTATAACGTTATGTACAATACGTTATAACGTAAAACGTTATATACTATTACGTAATGACGTATGACGCTATGTAGCATTACGTAACAACGTATACCATTATATAGTACTACGTAATGACGTATAACGCTATGTAGCATTACTTCACAACGTGTAACATTATATACTATTACGTAATGAAGTATAACGTTATGTAGCATTACGCAACAACGTGTAACGTTATGTAGCATTACGTAACAACGTATAACGTTATGTAACATTACGTAACGACGTATAACGGTACATACTATTACGTAATGACGTACAACGTTATGTAGCATTACGTTATAACGTATAACGTTATCTACTATTACGTAACGACGTATAACGTTATATAATACTACGTAATGACGTATAACGGTATGTAGCATTACGTAACAACGTATACCATTATATAGTACTACGTAATGACGTATAACGTTATGTAGCATTACTTCACAACGTGTAACATTATATACTATTACGTAATGACGTATAACGTTATGTAGCATTACGTAACAACGTATAACGTTATGTAGCATTACGTATCCACGAATACCGTTATATAATACTACGTAATGACGTATAACGTCATGTAGCATTACGTAACAACGTATAACGTTACATAATACTACGTAATGACGTATAACGTTATTTAGCATTACGTAACAACGTATAACGTTATGTAGCATTACGTTACGACGTATATCGTTATAGAATACTACGTAATGACGTATAACGTTATGTAGTATTTCGTAACGACGTATAACGTTATATACTATTACGTAATGACGTATAACGTTATATATTATTACCTAATAACGTATAACGTTATGTAGCATTACGTAACAGCGTATAACCTTGTATAATACTACGTAATGACGTATAACGTTATGTAGCATTACGTTACGACGTATATCGTTATAGAATACTACGTAATGACGTATAACGTTATGTAGTATTTCGTAACGACGTATAACGTTATATACTATTACGTAATGACGTATAACGTTATATATTATTACCTAATAACGTATAACGTTATGTAGCATTACGTAACAGCGTATAACCTTGTATAATACTACGTAATGACGTATAACGTTATGTAGCATTACGTAACAAGGTATAACGTTATGTAGCATTACGAACGACGTATAACGCTATATACTATTACGTAATGACGTATAACGTTATGTAGCATTACGTAACAACGTATACCATTATATAGTACTACGTAATGACGTATAACGCTATGTAGCATTACTTCACAACGTGTAACATTATATACTATTACGTAATGAAGTATAACGTTATGTAGCATTACGCAACAACGTGTAACGTTATGTAGCATTACGTAACAACGTATAACGTTATGTACAATACGTTATAACGTATAACGTTATATATTATTACCTAATAACGTATAACGTTATGTAGCATTACGTAACAGCGTATAACCTTGTATAATACTACGTAATGACGTATAACGTTATGAAGCATTACGTATCCACGAATACCGTTATATAATACTACGTAATGACGTATAACGTTATGTAGCATTACGTAACAACGTATAACGTTATGTACAATACGTTATAACGTAAAACGTTATATACTATTACGTAATGACGTATGACGCTATGTAGCATTACGTAACAACGTATACCATTATATAGTACTACGTAATGACGTATAACGCTATGTAGCATTACTTCACAACGTGTAACATTATATACTATTACGTAATGAAGTATAACGTTATGTAGCATTACGCAACAACGTGTAACGTTATGTAGCATTACGTAACAACGTATAACGTTATGTAACATTACGTAACGACGTATAACGGTACATACTATTACGTAATGACGTACAACGTTATGTAGCATTACGTTATAACGTATAACGTTATCTACTATTACGTAACGACGTATAACGTTATATAATACTACGTAATGACGTATAACGGTATGTAGCATTACGTAACAACGTATACCATTATATAGTACTACGTAATGACGTATAACGTTATGTAGCATTACTGCACAACGTGTAACATTATATACTATTACGTAATGACGTATAACGTTATGTAGCATTACGTAACAACGTATAACGTTATGTAGCATTACGTAACCACGAATACCGTTATATAATACTACGTAATGCCGTATAACGCTATGTAGCATTACTTCACAAAGTGTAACGTTATATACTATTACGTAATGACGTATAACGTTATGTAGCATTACGCAACAACGTATAACGTTATATAATAGTACGTTAGGACGTATAATGTTATGTAGCATTACGTAACAACGTATAACGTTATGTACAATACGTTATAACGTATAACGTTGTATACTATTACGCAGTGACGTATAACGCTATGTAGCATTACGTCACAACGTGTAACGTTATATAATATTCCGTAATGACGTATAACGTTATGTAGCATTACGTAACAACGTATAACGTTATGTAGCATTACGTACCAACGAATAACTTCATGTAGCATTACGTAACGCCGTATAACGCTATATAAAATTACGTAATGACGTATAATGTTATGTAGCATTACGTAACAACGTATAACGTTATGTAGCATTACGTAACGACGTATAACGCTATATGCTATTACGTAATGACGTATAACGTTATGTAGCATTACGTACCAACGTATAACGTTATATAATAGTACGTTAGGACGTATAATGTTATGTAGCTTTACTTAACAACGTATAACGCTATATACTATTACGCAATGACGTATAACGTTATGTAGCATTACGTACCACGAATACCGTTATATAATACTACGTAATGACGTATAACGTTATGTAGCATTACGTAACAACGTATAACGTTATGTAGCATTACGTTACGACGTATAACGTTATATAATACTACGTAATGACGTATAACGTTATGTAGCATTACGTAACAACGTATAACGTTATGTACAATACGTTATAACGTATAACGTTATATACTATTACGCAGTGACGTATAACGCTATGTAGCATTACGTCACAACGTGTAACGTTATATAATATTACGCAATGACGTATAACGTTATGTAGCATTACGTAACAACGTATAACGTTATGTAGCATTACGTACCAACGAATAACTTCATGTAGCATTACGTAACGCCGTATAACGCTATATACTATTACGTAATGACGTATAGCGTTATGTAGCGTTACGTAACAACGTATAACGTTATGTAGTATTACGTATCGACGTATAACGTTATATAATACTACGTTATGACGTATAACGTTATGTAGTATTACGTAACGACGTATAACGTTATATACTATTACGTAATGACGTATAACGGTATGTAGCATTACGTAACAACGTATAACGTTATGTAGCATTACGTTATAACGTTTAACGTCATCTACTATTACGTAATGCCGTATAACGTTATGTAGCATTACGTACCAACGTATAACGTTATATAATAATACGTTAGGACGTATAATGTTATGTAGCATTACTTAACAACGTATAACGTTATATACTATTACGCAATGACGTATAACGTTATGTAGCATAACGTAACCACGAATACCGTTATATAATACTACGTAATGACGTATAACGTTATGTAGCATTACGTAACAACGTATAACGTTATGTAGCTTTACGTACCAACGTATAACGTTATATAATAATACGTTAGGACGTATAATGTTATGTAGCAATACTTAACAACGTATAACGTTATATACTATTACGCAATGACGTATAACGTTATGTAGCATTACGTAACCACGAATACCGTTATATAATACTACGTAATGGCGTATAACGTTATGAAGCATTACGTAACAACGTATAACGTTATGTAGCATTACGTTACGACGTATAACGTTATGTAACATTACGTAACGACGTATAACGGTACATACTATTACGTAATGACGTACAACGTTATGTAGCATTACGTTATAACGTATAACGTTATCTACTATTACGTAACGACGTATAACGTTATATAATACTACGTAATGACGTATAACGTTATATACTATTACGTGGTGACGTATAACGCTATGTAGCATTACGTTACGACGTATAACGTTATATAATACTACGTAATGACGTATAACGTTATGTAGTATTACGTAACGACGTATAACGTTATATAATACTACGTAATGACGTATAACGGTATGTAGCATTACGTAACAACGTATACCATTATATAGTACTACGTAATGACGTATAACGTTATATATTATTACCTAATAACGTATAACGTTATGTAGCATTACGTAACATCGTATAACGTCGTATAATACTACGTAATGACGTATAACGTTATGTAGCATTACGTAACAAGGTATAACGTTATGTAGCATTACGAACGACGTATAACGCTATATACTATTACGTAATGACGTATAACGTTATGTAGCATTACGTAACAACGTATAACGTTATGTACAATACGTTATAACGTATAACGTTATATACTATTACGTAATGACGTATAACGTTATATACTATTACGTGGTGACGTATAACGCTATGTAGCATTACGTATCCACGAATACCGTTATATAATACTACTTAATGACGTATGACGCTATGTAGCATTACGTAACAACGTATACCATTATATAGTACTACGTAATGACGTATAACGCTATGTAGCATTACTTCACAACGTGTAACATTATATACTATTACGTAATGAAGTATAACGTTATGTAGCATTACGCAACAACGTATAACGTTATGTAGCATTACGTAACAACGTATAACGTTATGTAACATTACGTAACGACGTATAACGGTACATACTATTACGTAATGACGTACAACGTTATGTAGCATTACGTTATAACGTATAACGTTATCTACTATTACGTAACGACGTATAACGTTATATAATACTACGTAATGACGTATAACGGTATGTAGCATTACGTAACAACGTATACCATTATATAGTACTACGTAATGACGTATAACGTTATGTAGCATTACGTAACAACGTATAACGTTATGTAGCATTACTTCACAACGTGTAACATTATATACTATTACGTAATGACGTATAACGTTATGTAGCATTACGTAACAACGTATAATGTTATGTAGCATTACGTAACGACGTATAACGCTATATGCTATTACGTATTGACGTATAACGTTATATAGCATTATTTAACAACGTATAACGTTATGTAGCATTACGTAACCACGAATACCGTTATATAATACTACGTAATGACGTATAACGTCATGTAGCATTACGTAACAACGTATAACGTTAATATAATACTACGTAATGACGTATAACGTTATTTAGCATTACGTAACAACGTATAACGTTATGTAGCATTACGTTACGAGGTATATCGTTATAGAATACTACGTAATGACGTATAACGTTATGTAGTATTTCGTAACGACGTATAACGTTATATACTATTACGTAATGACGTATAACGTTATATATTATTACCTAATAACGTATAACGTTATGTAGCATTACGTAACAGCGTATAACCTTGTATAATACTACGTAATGACGTATAACGTTATGTAGCATTACGTAACAAGGTATAACGTTATGTAGCATTACGAACGACGTATAACGCTATATACTATTACGTAATGACGTATAACGTTATGTAGCATTACGTAACAACGTATAACGTTATGTACAATACGTTATAACGTATAACGTTATATACTATTACGTAATGACGTATAACGTTATATACTATTACGTGTTGACGTATAACGCTATGTAGCATTACGTCACAACATGTAACGTTATATACTATTACGTAATGACGTATAACGTTATGAAGCATTACGTATCCACGAATACCGTTATATAATACTACGTAATGACGTATAACGTTATGTAGCATTACGTAACAACGTATAACGTTATGTACAATACGTTATAACGTAAAACGTTATATACTATTACGTAATGACGTATGACGCTATGTAGCATTACGTAACAACGTATACCATTATATAGTACTACGTAATGACGTATAACGCTATGTAGCATTACTTCACAACGTGTAACATTATATACTATTACGTAATGAAGTATAACGTTATGTAGCATTACGCAACAACGTATAACGTTATGTAGCATTACGTAACGACGTATAACGCTATATAAAATTACGTAATGACGTATAACGGTATGTAGCATTACGTAACAACGTATACCATTATATAATACTACGTAATGCCGTATAACGCTATGTAGCATTACTTCACAAAGTGTAACGTTATATACTATTACGTAATGACGTATAACGTTATGTAGCATTACGCAACAACGTATAACGTTATGTAGCATTACGTAACGACGTATAACGCTATATAAAATTACGTAATGACGTATAATGTTATGTAGCATTACGTAACAACGTATAACGTTATGTAGCATTACGTAACGACGTATAACGCTATATGCTATTACGTAATGACGTATAACGTTATGTAGCATTACGTACCAACGTATAACGTTATATAATAGTACGTTAGGACGTATAATGTTATGTAGCATTACGTAACAACGTATAACGTTATGTACAATACGTTATAACGTATAACGTTGTATACTATTACGCAGTGACGTATAACGCTATGTAGCATTACGTCACAACGTGTAATGTTATATAATATTCCGTAATGACGTATAACGTTATGTAGCATTACGTAACAACGTATAACGTTATGTAGCATTACGTACCAACGAATAACTTCATGTAGCATTACGTAACGCCGTATAACGCTATATAAAATTACGTAATGACGTATAATGTTATGTAGCATTACGTAACAACGTATAACGTTATGTAGCATTACGTAACGACGTATAACGCTATATGCTATTACGTAATGACGTATAACGTTATGTAGCATTACGTACCAACGTATAACGTTATATAATAGTACGTTAGGACGTATAATGTTATGTAGCTTTACTTAACAACGTATAACGCTATATACTATTACGCAATGACGTATAACGTTATGTAGCATTACGTAACCACGAATACCGTTATATAATACTACGTAATGACGTATAACGTTATGTAGCATTACGTAACAACGTATAACGTTATGTAGCATTACGTTACGACGTATAACGTTATATAATACTACGTAATGACGTATAACGTTATGTAGCATTACGTAACAACGTATAACGTTATGTACAATACGTTATAACGTATAACGTTATATACTATTACGCAGTGACGTATAACGCTATGTAGCATTACGTCACAACGTGTAACGTTATATAATATTACGCAATGACGTATAACGTTATGTAGCATTACGTAACAACGTATAACGTTATGTAGCATTACGTACCAACGAATAACTTCATGTAGCATTACGTAACGCCGTATAACGCTATATACTATTACGTAATGACGTATAGCGTTATGTAGCGTTACGTAACAACGTATAACGTTATGTAGTATTACGTATCGACGTATAACGTTATATAATACTACGTTATGACGTATAACGTTATGTAGTATTACGTAACGACGTATAACGTTATATACTATTACGTAATGACGTATAACGGTATGTAGCATTACGTAACAACGTATAACGTTATGTAGCATTACGTTATAACGTTTAACGTCATCTACTATTACGTAATGCCGTATAACGTTATGTAGCATTACGTACCAACGTATAACGTTATATAATAATACGTTAGGACGTATAATGTTATATAGCATTACTTAACAACGTATAACGTTATATACTATTACGCAATGACGTATAACGTTATGAAGCATTACGTATCCACGAATACCGTTATATAATACTACGTAATGACGTATAACGTCATGTAGCATTACGTAACAACGTATAACGTTACATAATACTACGTAATGACGTATAACGTTATTTAGCATTACGTAACAACGTATACCATTATATAGTACTACGTAATGACGTATAACGTTATGTAGCGTTACTTCACAACGTATAACGTTATGTAGTATTACGTATCGACGTATAACGTTATATAATACTACGTTATGACGTATAACGTTATGTAGTATTACGTAACGACGTATAACGTTATATAATAATACGTTAGGACGTATAATGTTATGTAGCATTACTTAACAACGTATAACGTTATATACTATTACGCAATGACGTATAACGTTATGAAGCATTACGTATCCACGAATACCGTTATATAATACTACGTAATGACGTATAACGTCATGTAGCATTACGTAACAACGTATAACGTTACATAATACTACGTAATGACGTATAACGTTATTTAGCATTACGTAACAACGTATAACGTTATGTAGCATTACGTTACGACGTATATCGTTATAGAATACTACGTAATGACGTATAACGTTATGTAGTATTTCGTAACGACGTATAACGTTATATACTATTACGTAATGACGTATAACGTTATATATTATTACCTAATAACGTATAACGTTATGTAGCATTACGTAACAGCGTATAACCTTGTATAATACTACGTAATGACGTATAACGTTATGTAGCATTACGTAACAAGGTATAACGTTATGTAGCATTACGAACGACGTATAACGCTATATACTATTACGTAATGACGTATAACGTTATGTAGCATTACGTAACAACGTATAACGTTATGTACAATACGTTATAACGTATAACGTTATATACTATTACGTAATGACGTATAACGTTATATACTATTACGTGTTGACGTATAACGCTATGTAGCATTACGTCACAACATGTAACGTTATATACTATTACGTAATGACGTATAACGTTATGAAGCATTACGTATCCACGAATACCGTTATATAATACTACGTAATGACGTATAACGTTATGTAGCATTACGTAACAACGTATAACGTTATGTACAATACGTTATAACGTAAAACGTTATATACTATTACGTAATGACGTATGACGCTATGTAGCATTACGTAACAACGTATACCATTATATAGTACTACGTAATGACGTATAACGCTATGTAGCATTACTTCACAACGTGTAACATTATATACTATTACGTAATGAAGTATAACGTTATGTAGCATTACGCAACAACGTGTAACGTTATGTAGCATTACGTAACAACGTATAACGTTATGTAACATTACGTAACGACGTATAACGGTACATACTATTACGTAATGACGTACAACGTTATGTAGCATTACGTTATAACGTATAACGTTATCTACTATTACGTAACGACGTATAACGTTATATAATACTACGTAATGACGTATAACGGTATGTAGCATTACGTAACAACGTATACCATTATATAGTACTACGTAATGACGTATAACGTTATGTAGCGTTACTTCACAACGTGTAACATTATATACTATTACGTAATGACGTATAACGTTATGTAGCATTACGTAACAACGTATAACGTTATGTAGCATTACGTAACCACGAATACCGTTATATAATACTACGTAATGCCGTATAACGCTATGTAGCATTACTTCACAAAGTGTAACGTTATATACTATTACGTAATGACGTATAACGTTATGTAGCATTACGCAACAACGTATAACGTTATGTAGCATTACGTAACGACGTATAACGCTATATAAAATTACGTAATGACGTATAATGTTATGTAGCATTACGTAACAACGTATAACGTTATGTAGCATTACGTAACGACGTATAACGCTATATGCTATTACGTAATGACGTATAACGTTATGTAGCATTACGTACCAACGTATAACGTTATATAATAGTACGTTAGGACGTATAATGTTATGTAGCATTACGTAACAACGTATAACGTTATGTACAATACGTTATAACGTATAACGTTGTATACTATTACGCAGTGACGTATAACGCTATGTAGCATTACGTCACAACGTGTAACGTTATATAATATTCCGTAATGACGTATAACGTTATGTAGCATTACGTAACAACGTATAACGTTATGTAGCATTACGTACCAACGAATAACTTCATGTAGCATTACGTAACGCCGTATAACGCTATATAAAATTACGTAATGACGTATAATGTTATGTAGCATTACGTAACAACGTATAACGTTATGTAGCATTACGTAACGACGTATAACGCTATATGCTATTACGTAATGACGTATAACGTTATGTAGCATTACGTACCAACGTATAACGTTATATAATAGTACGTTAGGACGTATAATGTTATGTAGCTTTACTTAACAACGTATAACGCTATATACTATTACGCAATGACGTATAACGTTATGTAGCATTACGTACCACGAATACCGTTATATAATACTACGTAATGACGTATAACGTTATGTAGCATTACGTAACAACGTATAACGTTATGTAGCATTACGTTACGACGTATAACGTTATATAATACTACGTAATGACGTATAACGTTATGTAGCATTACGTAACAACGTATAACGTTATGTACAATACGTTATAACGTATAACGTTATATACTATTACGCAGTGACGTATAACGCTATGTAGCATTACGTCACAACGTGCAACGTTATATAATATTACGCAATGACGTATAACGTTATGTAGCATTACGTAACAACGTATAACGTTATGTAGCATTACGTACCAACGAATAACTTCATGTAGCATTACGTAACGCCGTATAACGCTATATACTATTACGTAATGACGTATAGCGTTATGTAGCGTTACGTAACAACGTATAACGTTACGTAGTATTACGTATCGACGTATAACGTTATATAATACTACGTTATGACGTATAACGTTATGTAGTATTACGTAACGACGTATAACGTTATATACTATTACGTAATGACGTATAACGTTATGTAGCATTACGTACCAACGTATAACGTTATATAATAATACGTTAGGACGTATAATGTTATGTAGCATTACTTAACAACGTATAACGTTATATACTATTACGCAATGACGTATAACGTTATGTAGCATAACGTAACCACGAATACCGTTATATAATACTACGTAATGACGTATAACGTTATGTAGCATTACGTAACAACGTATAACGTTATGTAGCTTTACGTACCAACGTATAATGTTATATAATAATACGTTAGGACGTATAATGTTATGTAGCATTACTTAACAACGTATAACGTTATATACTATTACGCAATGACGTATAACGTTATGTAGCATTACGTAACCACGAATACCGTTATATAATACTACGTAATGGCGTATAACGTTATGAAGCATTACGTAACAACGTATAACGTTATGTAGCATTACGTTACGACGTATAACGTTATATAATACTACGTAATGACGTATAACGTTATATATTATTACCTAATAACGTATAACGTTATGTAGCATTACGTAACAGCGTATAACGTTGTATAATACTACGTAATGACGTATAACGTTATGTAGCATTACGTAACAACGTATAACGTTATGTACAATACGTTATAACGTATAACGTTATATACTATTACGTAATGACGTATAACGTTATATACTATTACGTGTTGACGTATAACGCTATGTAGCATTACGTCACAACCTGTAACGTTATATACTATTACGTAATGACGTATAACGTTATGAAGCATTACGTATCCACGAATACCGTTATATAATACTACGTAATGACGTATAACGTTATGTAGCATTACGTAACAACGTATAACGTTATGTACAATACGTTATAACGTATAACGTTATATACTATTACGTAATGACGTATGCCGCTATGTAGCATTACGTAACAACGTATAACGTTATGTAACATTACGTAACGACGTATAACGGTACATACTATTACGTAATGACGTACAACGTTATGTAGCATTACGTTATAACGTATAACGTTATCTACTATTACGTAACGACGTATAACGTTATATAATACTACGTAATGACGTATAACGGTATGTAGCATTACGTAACAACGTATACCATTATATAGTACTACGTAATGACGTATAACGTTATGTAGCATTACTTCACAACGTGTAACATTATATACTATTACGTAATGACGTATAACGTTATGTAGCATTACGTAACAAAGTATAACGTTATGTAGCATTACGTAACGACGTATAACGTTATGTAGCATTACGTAACAACGTATAACGTTATATAATAATACGGAATGACGTTTAATGTTAAGTAGCATTATGTAACGACGTATAACATTATGTAGCATTACGTAACGACGTATAACGCTTTTTTTTATTACGTAATGACGTATAACGTTATATAGCATTATTTAACAACGTATAACGTTATGTAGCATTACGTCACAACGTGAAACGTTATATACTATTACGTAATGACGTATAACGTTATGTAGCATTACGTAACAACGTATAACGTTATATAATAATACGGAATGACGTTTAATGTTAAGTAGCATTATGTAACGACGTATAACATTATGTAGCATTACGTAACGACGTATAACGCTATATGCTATTACGTAATGACGTATAACGTTATATAGCATTATTTAACAACGTATAACGTTATGTAGCATTACGTAGCCACGAATACCGTTATATAATACTACGTAATCCCGTATAACGCTATGTAGCATTACGTAACAACGTATAACGTTATATAATAATACGTTAGGACGTATAACGCTATATACTATTACGTAATGACGTATAACGTTATGTAGCATCACGTAACGACGTATAACGCTATATGCTATAACGTAATGACGTATAACGTTATATAGCATTATTTAACAACGTATAACGTTATGTAGCATTACGTTATAACGTATAACGTTATCTACTATTACGTAATGCCGTATAACGTTATGTAGCATTACGTACCAACGTATAACGTTATATAATAATACGTTAGGACGTATACTGTTATGTAGCATTACTTAACAACGTATAACGTTATATACTATTACGCAATGACGTATAACGATATGTAGCATTACGTAACCACGGATACCGTTATATAATACTACGTAATGACGTTTAACGTTATGTAGCATTACGTAACAACGTATAACGTTATGTAGCATTACGTTATAACGTATAACGCTATATGCTATTACGTAATGACGTATAACGTTATGTAGCATTACGTACCAACGTATAACGTTATATAATAGTACGTTAGGACGTATAATGTTATGTAGCTTTACTTAACAACGTATAACGCTATATACTATTACGCAATGACGTATAACGTTATGTAGCATTACGTAACCACGAATACCGTTATATAATACTACGTAATGACGTATAACGTTATGTAGCATTACGTAACAACGTATAACGTTATGTAGCATTACGTTACGACGTATAACGTTATATAATACTACGTAATGACGTATAACGTTATGTAGCATTACGTAACAACGTATAACGTTATGTACAATACGTTATAACGTATAACGTTATATACTATTACGCAGTGACGTATAACGCTATGTAGCATTACGTCACAACGTGTAACGTTATATAATATTACGCAATGACGTATAACGTTATGTAGCATTACGTAACAACGTATAACGTTATGTAGCATTACGTACCAACGAATAACTTCATGTAGCATTACGTAACGCCGTATAACGCTATATACTATTACGTAATGACGTATAGCGTTATGTAGCGTTACGTGACAACGTATAACGTTATGTAGTATTACGTATCGACGTATAACGTTATATAATACTACGTTATGACGTATAACGTTATGTAGTATTACGTAACGACGTATAACGTTATATACTATTACGTAATGACGTATAACGGTATGTAGCATTACGTAACAACGTATAACGTTATGTAGCATTACGTTATAACGTTTAACGTCATCTACTATTACGTAATGCCGTATAACGTTATGTAGCATTACGTACCAACGTATAACGTTATATAATAATACGTTAGGACGTATAATGTTATGTAGCATTACTTAACAACGTATAACGTTATATACTATTACGCAATGACGTATAACGTTATGAAGCATTACGTATCCACGAATACCGTTATATAATACTACGTAATGACGTATAACGTCATGTAGCATTACGTAACAACGTATAACGTTACATAATACTACGTAATGACGTATAACGTTATTTAGCATTACGTAACAACGTATAACGTTATGTAGCATTACGTTACGACGTATATCGTTATAGAATACTACGTAATGACGTATAACGTTATGTAGTATTTCGTAACGACGTATAACGTTATATACTATTACGTAATGACGTATAACGTTATATATTATTACCTAATAACGTATAACGTTATGTAGCATTACGTAACAGCGTATAACCTTGTATAATACTACGTAATGACGTATAACGTTATGTAGCATTACGTAACAAGGTATAACGTTATGTAGCATTACGAACGACGTATAACGCTATATACTATTACGTAATGACGTATAACGTTATGTAGCATTACGTAACAACGTATAACGTTATGTACAATACGTTATAACGTATAACGTTATATACTATTACGTAATGACGTATAACGTTATATACTATTACGTGTTGACGTATAACGCTATGTAGCATTACGTCACAACATGTAACGTTATATACTATTACGTAATGACGTATAACGTTATGAAGCATTACGTATCCACGAATACCGTTATATAATACTACGTAATGACGTATAACGTTATGTAGCATTACGTAACAACGTATAACGTTATGTACAATACGTTATAACGTAAAACGTTATATACTATTACGTAATGACGTATGACGCTATGTAGCATTACGTAACAACGTATACCATTATATAGTACTACGTAATGACGTATAAGGCTATGTAGCATTACTTCACAACGTGTAACATTATATACTATTACGTAATGAAGTATAACGTTATGTAGCATTACGCAACAACGTGTAACGTTATGTAGCATTACGTAACAACGTATAACGTTATGTAACATTACGTAACGACGTATAACGGTACATACTATTACGTAATGACGTACAACGTTATGTAGCATTACGTTATAACGTATAACGTTATCTACTATTACGTAACGACGTATAACGTTATATAATACTACGTAATGACGTATAACGGTATGTAGCATTACGTAACAACGTATACCATTATATAGTACTACGTAATTACGTATAACGTTATGTAGCGTTACTTCACAACGTATAACGTTATGTAGTATTACGTATCGACGTATAACGTTATATAATACTACGTTATGACGTATAACGTTATGTAGTATTACGTAACGACGTATAACGTTATATACTATTACGTAATGACGTATAACGGTATGTAGCATTACGTAACAACGTATAACGTTATGTAGCATTACGTTATAACGTTTAACGTCATCTACTATTACGTAATGCCGTATAACGTTATGTAGCATTACGTACCAACGTATAACGTTATATAATAATACGTTAGGACGTATAATGTTATGTAGCATTACTTAACAACGTATAACGTTATATACTATTACGCAATGACGTATAACGTTATGAAGCATTACGTACCAACGTATAACGTTATATAATAATACGTTAGGACGTATAATGTTATGTAGCATTACTTAACAACGTATAACGTTATATACTATTACGCAATGACGTATAACGTTATGAAGCATTACGTATCCACGAATACCGTCATATAATACTACGTAATGACGTATAACGTCATGTAGCATTACGTAACAACGTATAACGTTATATAATACTACGTAATGACGTATAACGTTATTTAGCATTACGTAACAACGTATAACGTTATGTAGCATTACGTTACGACGTATATCGTTATAGAATACTACGTAATGACGTATAACGTTATGTAGTATTTCGTAACGACGTATAACGTTATATACTATTACGTAATGACGTATAACGTTATATATTATTACCTAATAACGTATAACGTTATGTAGCATTACGTAACAGCGTATAACCTTGTATAATACTACGTAATGACGTATAACGTTATGTAGCATTACGTAACAAGGTATAACGTTATGTAGCATTACGAACGTCGTATAACGCTATATACTATTACGTAATGACGTATAACGTTATGTAGCATTACGTAACAACGTATAACGTTATGTACAATACGTTATAACGTATAACGTTATATACTATTACGTAATGACGTATAACGTTATATACTATTACGTGTTGACGTATAACGCTATGTAGCATTACGTCACAACCTGTAACGTTATATACTATTACGTAATGACGTATAACGTTATGAAGCATTACGTATCCACGAATACCGTTATATAATACTACGTAATGACGTATAACGTTATGTAGCATTACGTAACAACGTATAACGTTATGTACAATACGTTATAACGTATAACGTTATATACTATTACGTAATGACGTATGACGCTATGTAGCATTACGTAACAACGTATACCATTATATAGTACTACGTAATGACGTATAACGCTATGTAGCATTACTTCACAACGTGTAACATTATATACTATTACGTAATGAAGTATAACGTTATGTAGCATTACGCAACAACGTATAACGTTATGTAGCATTACGTAACAACGTATAACGTTATGTAACATTACGTAACGACGTATAACGGTACATACTATTACGTAATGACGTACAACGTTATGTAGCATTACGTTATAACGTATAACGTTATCTACTATTACGTAACGACGTATAACGTTATATAATACTACGTAATGACGTATAACGGTATGTAGCATTACGTAACAACGTATACCATTATATAGTACTACGTAATGACGTATAACGTTATGTAGCATTACTTCACAACGTGTAACATTATATACTATTACGTAATGACGTATAACGTTATGTAGCATTACGTAACAAAGTATAACGTTATGTAGCATTACGTAACGACGTATAACGTTATGTAGCATTACGTAACAACGTATAACGTTATATAATAATACGGAATGACGTTTAATGTTAAGTAGCATTATGTAACGACGTATAACATTATGTAGCATTACGTAACGACGTATAACGCTTTTTTTTATTACGTAATGACGTATAACGTTATATAGCATTATTTAACAACGTATAACGTTATGTAGCATTACGTCACAACGTGAAACGTTATATACTATTACGTAATGACGTATAACGTTATGTAGCATTACGTAACAACGTATAACGTTATATAATAATACGGAATGACGTTTAATGTTAAGTAGCATTATGTAACGACGTATAACATTATGTAGCATTACGTAACGACGTATAACGCTATATGCTATTACGTAATGACGTATAACGTTATATAGCATTATTTAACAACGTATAACGTTATGTAGCATTACGTAGCCACGAATACCGTTATATAATACTACGTAATCCCGTATAACGCTATGTAGCATTACGTAACAACGTATAACGTTATATAATAATACGTTAGGACGTATAACGCTATATACTATTACGTAATGACGTATAACGTTATGTAGCATTACGTAACGACGTATAACGCTATATGCTATAACGTAATGACGTATAACGTTATATAGCATTATTTAACAACGTATAACGTTATGTAGCATTACGTTATAACGTATAACGTTATCTACTATTACGTAATGCCGTATAACGTTATGTAGCATTACGTACCAACGTATAACGTTATATAATAATACGTTAGGACGTATACTGTTATGTAGCATTACTTAACAACGTATAACGTTATATACTATTACGCAATGACGTATAACGATATGTAGCATTACGTAACCACGAATACCGTTATATAATACTACGTAATGACGTTTAACGTTATGTAGCATTACGTAACAACGTATAACGTTATGTAGCATTACGTTATAACGTATAACGTTATCTACTATTACGTAATGCCGTATAACGTTATGTAGTATTTCGTAACAACGTATAACGCTATATACTATTACCTAATTACGTATAACGTCATGTAGCATTACGTAATGACGTATAACGTTATGTAGCGTAACGTAACAACGTAAAACGTTATGTAGCATTACGTAATGGCGCATAACGTTATGTAGCATTATGCAACAACGTATAACGTTATGTAGCATTACGTAACAACGTATACCATTATATAGTACTACGTAATGACGTATAACGCTATGTAGCATTACTTCACAACGTGTAACATTATATACTATTACGTTATGAAGTATAACGTTATGTTGCATTACGCAACAACGTATAACGTTATGTAGCATTACGTAACAACGTATAACGTTATGTAACATTACGTAACGACGTATAACGGTACATACTATTACGTAATGACGTACAACGTTATGTAGCATTACGTTATAACGTATAACGTTATCTACTATTACGTAACGACGTATAACGTTATATGATACTACGTAATGACGTATAACGGTATGTAGCATTACGTAACAACGTATACCATTATATAGTACTACGTAATGACGTATAACGTTATGTAGCATTACTTCACAACGTGTAACATTATATACTATTACGTAATGACGTATAACGTTATGTAGCATTACGTAACAAAGTATAACGTTATGTAGCATTACGTAACGACGTATAACGTTATGTAGCATTACGTAACAACGTATAACGTTATATAATAATACGGAATGACGTTTAATGTTAAGTAGCATTATGTAACGACGTATAACATTATGTAGCATTACGTAACGACGTATAACGCTTTTTTTTATTACGTAATGACGTATAACGTTATATAGCATTATTTAACAACGTATAACGTTATGTAGCATTACGTCACAACGTGAAACGTTATATACTATTACGTAATGACGTATAACGTTATGTAGCATTACGTAACAACGTATAACGTTATATAATAATACGGAATGACGTTTAATGTTAAGTAGCATTATGTAACGACGTATAACATTATGTAGCATTACGTAACGACGTATAACGCTATATGCTATTACGTAATGACGTATAACGTTATATAGCATTATTTAACAACGTATAACGTTATGTAGCATTACGTAGCCACGAATACCGTTATATAATACTACGTAATCCCGTATAACGCTATGTAGCATTACGTAACAACGTATAACGTTATATAATAATACGTTAGGACGTATAACGCTATATACTATTACGTAATGACGTATAACGTTATGTAGCATTACGTAACGACGTATAACGCCATATGCTATAACGTAATGACGTATAACGTTATATAGCATTATTTAACAACGTATAACGTTATGTAGCATTACGTTATAACGTATAACGTTATCTACTATTACGTAATGCCGTATAACGTTATGTAGCATTACGTACCAACGTATAACGTTATATAATAATACGTTAGGACGTATACTGTTATGTAGCATTACTTAACAACGTATAACGTTATATACTATTACGCAATGACGTATAACGATATGTAGCATTACGTAACCACGAATACCGTTATATAATACTACGTAATGACGTTTAACGTTATGTAGCATTACGTAACAACGTATAACGTTATGTAACATTACGTAACGACGTATAACGGTACATACTATTACGTAATGACGTACAACGTTATGTAGCATTACGTTATAACGTATAACGTTATCTACTATTACGTAACGACGTATAACGTTATATAATACTACGTAACAACGTAAAACGTTATGTAGCATTACGTAATGGCGCATAACGTTATGTAGCATTATGCAACAACGTATAACGTTATGTAGCATTACGTAACAGCGTATAACGTTGTATAATACTACGTAATGATGTATAACGTTATGTAGCATTACGTAACAACGTATAACGTTATGTAGCATTACGTTACGACGTATAACGCTATATACTATTACGTAATGACGTATAACGTTATGTAGCATTACGTAACAACGTATAAGGTTATGTAGCATTACGAACGACGTATAACGCTATATACTATTACGTAATGACGTATAACGTTCTGTAGCATTACGTAACAACGTATAACGGTATGTAGCATTACGTAATGATGTATAACGTTATGTAGCATTACGTAACAACGTATAACGTTATATAATAATACGTAATGACGTATAATGTTAAGTAGCATTATGTAACAACGTATAACGTTATGTAGCATTACGTAACAACGTATAACGTTATGTAGCATTACTTCACAGCGTGTAACGTTATATACTAATACGTAATGACGTATAACGTTATGTAGCATTACGTAACAACGTATGACGTTATGTAGCATTAGGTAACGACGCATAACGCTATATACTATTGCGTAATGACGTATAACGCTATGTAGCATTACGTAACAACGTATAACATTATATACTATTACGTAATGACGTATAACGTTATGTAGCATTACGTAACAACGTATAACGTTATGTAGCATTACGTTACGACGTATAACGTTATGTAGCATTACGTTATAACGTATAACGTTATCTACTATTACATAATGACGTATAACGTTATGTAGCATTACGTAACAGCGTATAACGTTATATAATACTACGTAATGACGTATAACGTTATGTAGCATTACGTAACAACGTATAACGTTATGTAGCATTACGTTACGACGTATAACGTTATCTACTATTACATAATGACGTATAACGTTATGTAGCATTACGTAACAGCGTATAACGTTATATAATACTACGTAATGACGTATAACGTTATGTAGCATTACGTAATGATGTATAACGTTATGTAGCATTACGTAACAACGTATAACGTTATATAATAATACGTAATGACGTATAATGTTAAGTAGCATTATGTAACAACGTATAACGTTATGTAGCATTAGGTAACAACGTATAACGTTATGTAGCATTACGTTACGACGTATAACGTTATATAATACTACGTAATGACGTATAACGTCATGTAGCATTACGTAACAACGTATAACGTTATGTAGCATTACGTAATGACATCTAACGTTATGTAGCATAACGTAACAACGTATAACGTTATGAAGCATTACGTAATGACGTATAACGTTATGTAGCATTATCTAACAACGTATAACGTTATGTAACATTACGTAACGACGTATAACGGTACATACTATTACGTAATGACGTACAACGTTATGTAGCATTACGTTATAACGTATAACGTTATCTACTATTACGTAATGACGTATAACGTTATATATTATTACCTAATAACGTATAACGTTATGTAGCATTACGTAACAACGTATAACGTTATGTAGCATTACGTAATGACATCTAACGTTATGTAGCATAACGTAACAGCGTATAACGTTGTATAATACTACGTAATGACGTATAACGTTATGTAGCATTACGTAACAAGGTATAACGTTATGTAGCATTACGAACGACGTATAACGCTATATACTATTACGTAATCACGTATAACGTTATGTAGCATTACGTAACAACGTATAACGTTATGTACAATACGTTATAACGTATAACGTTATATACTATTACGTAATGACGTATAACGTTATATACTATTACGTATTGACGTATAACGCTATGTAGCATTACGTCACAACATGTAACGTTATATACTATTACGTAATGACGCATAACGTTATGAAGCATTACGTATCCACGAATACCGTTATATAATACTACGTAATGACGTATAACGTTATGTAGCATTACGTAACAACGTATAACGTTATGTAGCATTACGAACGACGTATAACGCTATATACTATTACGTAATGACGTATAACGTTATGTAGCATTACGTAACAACGTATAACGTTATGTACAATACGTTATAACGTATAACGTTATATACTATTACGTAATGACGTATAACGTTATATACCATTACGTGGTGACGTATAACGTTATGTAGCATTACGTAATGACATCTAACGTTATGTAGCATAACGTAACAGCGTATAACGTTGTATAATACTACGTAATGACGTATAACGTTATGTAGCATTACGTAACAACGTATAACGTTATGTAGCATTACGAACGACGTATAACGCTATATACTATTACGTAATGACGTATAACGTTATGTAGCATTACGTAACAACGTATAACGTTATGTACAATACGTTATAACGTATAACGTTATGTAGCATTACGTTACGACGTATAACGTTATATAATACTACGTAATGACGTATAACGGTATGTAGCATTACGTAACAACGTATACCATTATATAGTACTACGTAATGACGTATAACGTTATGTAGCATTACGTAACAACGTATAACGTTATGTACAATACGTTATAACGTATAACGTTATGTAGCATTACGTTACGACGTATAACGTTATATAATACTACGTAATGACGTATAACGGTATGTAGCATTACGTAACAACGTATACCATTATATAGTACTACGTAATGACGTATAACGTTATGTAGCATTACGTAACAACGTATAACGTTATGTACAATACGTTATAACGTATAACGTTATGTAGCATTACGTTACGACGTATAACGTTATATAATACTACGTAATGACGTATAACGCTATGTAGCATTACGTCACAACATGTAACGTTATATACTATTACGTAATGACGTATAACGTTATGAAGCATTACGTATCCACGAATACCGTTATATAATACAACGTAATGACGTATAACGCTATGTAGCATTACTTCACAACGTGTAACATTATATACTATTACGTAATGAAGTATAACGTTATGTAGCATTACGCAACAACGTATAACGTTATGTAGCATTACGTAACAACGTATAACGTTATGTAACATTACGAACGACGTATAACGCTATATACTATTACGTAATGACGTACAACGTTATGTAGCATTACGTTATAACGTATAACGTTATGTAGCATTACGTTACGACGTATAACGTTATATAATACTACGTAATGACGTATAACGGTATGTAGCATTACGTAACAACGTATACCATTATATAGTACTACGTAATGACGTATAACGTTATGTAGCATTACGTAACAACGTATAACGTTATGTAGCATTACTTCACAACGTGTAACATTATATACTATTACGTAATGACGTATAACGTTATGTAGCATTACGTAACAACGTATAACGTTATGTAGCATTACGTAACGACGTATAACGCTATATGCTATTACGTATTGACGTATAACGTTATATAGCATTATTTAACAACGTATAACGTTATGTAGCATTACGTAACAAAGAATACCGTTATATAATACTACGTAATGCCGTATAACGCTATGTAGCATTACTTCACAAAGTGTAACGTTATATACTATTACGTAATGACGTATAACGTTATGTAGCATTACGCAACAACGTATAACGTTATGTAGCATTACGTAACGACGTATAACGCTATATAAAATTACGTAATGACGTATAATGTTATGTAGCATTACGTAACAACGTATAACGTTATGTAGCATTACGCTACGACGTATAACGTTATATAATACTACGTAATGACGTATAACGTTATGTAGCATTACGTTATAACGTATAACGTTATCTACTATTACGTAATGACGTATAACGTTATGTAGCATTACGTAACAACGTATAACGTTATGTACAATACGTTATAACGTATAACGTTATATACTATTACGCAGTGACGTATAACGCTATGTAGCATTACGTCACAACGTGTAACGTTATATAATATTCCGTAATGACGTATAACGTTATGTAGCATTACGTAACAACGTATAACGTTATGTAGCATTACGTACCAACGAATAACTTCATGTAGCATTACGTAACGCCGTATAACGCTATATACTATTACGTAATGCCGTATAACGTTATGTAGCATTACGTACCAACGTATA
This sequence comes from Bombus muscorum, assembly GCA_963971185.1. Taxonomy (NCBI): domain Eukaryota; kingdom Metazoa; phylum Arthropoda; class Insecta; order Hymenoptera; family Apidae; genus Bombus; species Bombus muscorum. Next base: position 10,083,650 of record OZ020139.1, on the reverse strand, counting down.
ACGTTATATACTATTACGCAATGACGTATAACGTTATGTAGCATAACGTAACCACGAATACCGTTATATAATACTACGTTATGACGTATAACGTTATGTAGTATTACGTAACGACGTATAACGTTATATACTATTACGTAATGACGTATAACGTTATGTAGCATTACGTAACAACGTATAACGTTATGTAGCATTACGTTATAACGTTTAACGTCATCTACTATTACGTAATGCCGTATAACGTTATGTAGCATTACGTACCAACGTATAACGTTATATAATAATACGTTAGGACGTATAATGTTATGTAGCATTACTTAACGACGTATAACGTTATATACTATTACGCAATGACGTATAACGTTATGTAGCATAACGTAACCACGAATACCGTTATATAATACTACGTAATGACGTATAACGTTATGTAGCATTACGTAACAACGTATAACGTTATGTAGCTTTACGTACCAACGTATAACGTTATATAATAATACGTTAGGACGTATAATGTTATGTAGCATTACTTAACAACGTATAACGTTATATACTATTACGCAATGACGTATAACGTTATGTAGCATTACGTAACCACGAATACCGTTATATAATACTACGTAATGGCGTATAACGTTATGTAGCATTACGTAACAACGTATAACGTTATGTAGCATTATCTAACAACGTATAACGTTATGTAACATTACGTAACGACGTATAACGGTACATACTATTACGTAATGACGTACAACGTTATGTAGCATTACGTTATAACGTATAACGTTATCTACTATTACGTAATGACGTATAACGTTATATATTATTACCTAATAACGTATAACGTTATGTAGCATTACGTAACAGCGTATAACGTTGTATAATACTACGTAATGACGTATAACGTTATGTAGCATTACGTAACAAGGTATAACGTTAAGTAGCATTACGAACGACGTATAACGCTATATACTATTACGTAATGACGTATAACGTTATGTAGCATTACGTAACAACGTATAACGTTATGTACAATACGTTATAACGTATAACGTTATATACTATTACGTAATGACGTATAACGTTATATACTATTACGTATTGACGTATAACGCTATGTAGCATTACGTCACAACATGTAACGTTATATACTATTACGTAATGACGTATAACGTTATGAAGCATTACGTATCCACGAATACCGTTATATAATACTACGTAATGACGTATAACGTTATGTAGCATTACGTAACAACGTATAACGTTATGTAGCATTACGAACGACGTATAACGCTATATACTATTACGTAATGACGTATAACGTTATGTAGCATTACGTAACAACGTATAACGTTATGTACAATACGTTATAACGTATAACGTTATATACTATTACGTAATGACGTATAACGTTATATACTATTACGTGGTGACGTATAACGCTATGTAGCATTACGTATCCACGAATACCGTTATATAATACTACGTAATGACGTATAACGATATGTAGCATTACGTAAAAACGTATACCATTATATAGTACTACGTAATGACGTATAACGCTATGTAGCATTACTTCACAACGTGTAACATTATATACTATTACGTAATGAAGTATAACGTTATGTAGCATTACGCAACAACGTATAACGTTATGTAGCATTACGTAACAACGTATAACGTTATGTAACATTACGTAACGACGTATAACGGTACATACTATTACGTAATGACGTACAACGTTATGTAGCATTACGTTATAACGTATAACGTTATCTACTATTACGTAACGACGTATAACGTTATATAATACTACTTAATGACGTATAACGGTATGTAGCATTACGTAACAACGTATACCATTATATAGTACTACGTAATGACGTATAACGTTATGTAGCATTACGTAACAACATATAACGTTATGTAGCATTACTTCACAACGTGTAACATTATATACTATTACGTAATGACGTATAACGTTATGTAGCATTACGTAACAACGTATAACGTTATGTAGCATTACGTAACGACGTATAACGCTATATGCTATTACGTATTGACGTATAACGTTATATAGCATTATTTAACAACGTATAACGTTATGTAGCATTACGTAACAACGAATACCGTTATATAATACTACGTAATGCCGTATAACGCTATGTAGCATTACTTCACAAAGTGTAACGTTATATACTATTACGTAATGACGTATAACGTTATGTAGCATTACGCAACAACGTATAACGTTATGTAGCATTACGTAACGACGTATAACGCTATATAAAATTACGTAATGACGTATAATGTTATGTAGCATTACGTAACAACGTATAACGTTATGTAGCATTACGTAACGACGTATAACGCTATATGCTATTACGTAATGACGTACAACGTTATGTAGCATTACGTACCAACGTATAACGTTATATAATAGTACGTTAGGACGTATAATGTTATGTAGCATTACTTAACAACGTATAACGCTATATACCATTACGCAATGACGTATAACGTTATGTAGCATTACGTAACCACGAATACCGTTATATAATACTACGTAATGACGTATAACGTTATGAAGCATTACGTAACAACGTATAACGTTATGTAGCATTACGCTACGACGTATAACGTTATATAATACTACGTAATGACGTATAACGTTATGTAGCATTACGTTATAACGTATAACGTTATCTACTATTACGTAATGACGTATAACGTTATGTAGCATTACGTAACAACGTATAACGTTATGTACAATACGTTATAACGTATAACGTTATATACTATTACGCAGTGACGTATAACGCTATGTAGCATTAGGTCACAACGTGTAACGTTATATAATATTCCGTAATGACGTATAACGTTATGTAGCATTACGTAACAACGTATAACGTTATGTAGCATTACGTTATAACGTTTAACGTCATCTACTATTACGTAATGCCGTATAACGTTATGTAGCATTACGTACCAACGTATAACGTTATATAATAATACGTTAGGACGTATAATGTTATGTAGCATTACTTAACGACGTATAACGTTATATACTATTACGCAATGACGTATAACGTTATGTAGCATAACGTAACCACGAATACCGTTATATAATACTACGTAATGACGTATAACGTTATGTAACATTACGTAACAACGTATAACGTTATGTAGCTTTACGTACCAACGTATAACGTTATATAATAATACGTTAGGACGTATAATGTTATGTAGCATTACTTAACAACGTATAACGTTATATAATATTACGCAATGACGTATAACGTTATGTAGCATTACGTAACCACGAATACCGTTATATAATACTACGTAATGGCGTATAACGTTATGTAGCATTACGTAACAACGTATAACGTTATGTAGCATTACGTTACGACGTATAACGTTATATAATACTACGTAATGACGTATAACGTCATGTAGCATTACGTAACAACGTATAACGTTATGTAGCATTACGTAATGACATCTAACGTTATGTAGCATAACGTAACAACGTATAACGTTATGAACCATTACGTAATGACGTATAACGTTATGTAGCATAATCTAACAACGTATAACGTTATGTAACATTACGTAACGACGTATAACGGTACATACTATTACGTAATGACGTACAACGTTATGTAGCATTACGTTATAACGTATAACGTTATCTACTATTACGTAATGACGTATAACGTTATATATTATTACCTAATAACGTATAACGTTATGTAGCATTACGTAACAGCGTATAACGTTATCTACTATTACGTAATGACGTATAACGTTATGTAGCATTACGTAACAACGTATAACGTTATGTAGCATTACGTACCAACGAATAACTTCATGTAGCATTACGTAACGCCGTATAACGCTATATACTATTACGTAATGACGTATAGCGTTATGTAGCGTTACGTAACAACGTGTAACGTTATGTAGTATTACGTAACGACGTATAACGTTATATAATACTACGTTATGACGTATAACGTTATGTAGCATTACGTACCAACGTATAACGTTATATAATAATACGTTAGGACGTATAATGTTATGTAGCATTACTTAACGACGTATAACGTTATATACTATTACGCAATGACGTATAACGTTATATAGCATAACGTAACCACGAATACCGTTATATAATACTACGTAATGACGTATAACGTTATGTAGCATTACGTAACAACGTATAACGTTATGTAGCTTTACGTACCAACGTATAACGTTATATAATAATACGTTAGGACGTATAATGTTATGTAGCATTACTTAACAACGTATAACGTTATATACTATTACGCAATGGCGTATAACGTTATGTAGCATTACGTAACCACGAGTACCGTTATATAATACTACGTAATGGCGTATAACGTTATGTAGCATTACGTAACAACGTATAACGTTATGTAGCATTACGTTACGACGTATAACGTTATATAATACTACGTAATGACGTATAACGTCATGTAGCATTGCGTAACAACGTATAACGTTATGTAGCATTACGTAATGACATCTAACGTTATGTAGCATAACGTAACAACGTATAACGTTATGAAGCATTACGTAATGACGTATAACGTTATGTAGCATTATCTAACAACGTATAACGTTATGTAACATTACGTAACGACGTATAACGGTACATACTATTACGTAATGACGTACAACGTTATGTAGCATTACGTTATAACGTATAACGTTATCTACTATTACGTAATGACGTATAACGTTATATATTATTACCTAATAACGTATAACGTTATGTAGCATTACGTAACAGCGTATAACGTTGTATAATACTACGTAATGACGTATAACGTTATGTAGCATTACGTAACAAGGTATAACGTTATGTAGCATTACGAACGACGTATAACGCTATATACTATTACGTAATGACGTATAACGTTATGTAGCATTACGTAACAACGTATAACGTTATGTACAATACGTTATAACGTATAACGTTATATACTAAAACGTAATGACGTATAACGTTATATACTACTACGTATTGACGTATAACGCTATGTAGCATTACGTCACAACATGTAACGTTATATACTATTACGTAATGACGTATAACGTTATGAAGCGTTACGTATCCACGAATACCGTTATATAATACTACGTAATGACGTATAACGTTATGTAGCATTACGTAACAACGTATAACGTTATATAATACTACGTAATGACGTATAACGTTATGTAGTATTTCGTAACGACGTATAACGTTATATACTATTACGTAATGACGTATAACGTTATATATTATTACGTAATGACGTATAACGTTATGTAGCATTACGAACGACGTATAACGCTATATACTATTACGTAATGACGTATAACGTTATATACTACTACGTATTGACGTATAACGCTATGTAGCATTACGTCACAACATGTAACGTTATATACTATTACGTAATGACGTATAACGTTATGTAGTATTTCGTAACGACGTATAACGTTATGTACTATTACGTAATGACGTATAACGTTATATATTATTACGTAATGACGTATAACGTTATGTAGCATTACGAACGACGTATAACGCTATATACTATTACGTAATGACGTATAACGTTATGTAGCATTACGTAACAACGTATAACGTTATGTAGCATTACGTAACGACGTATAACGCTATATGCTATTACGTAATGACGTATAACGTTATATAGCATTATTTAACAACGTATAACGTTATGTAGCATTACGTAACCACGAATACCGTTATATAATACTACGTAATGCCGTATAACGCTATGTAGCATTACGTAACAACGTATACCATTATATAGTACTACGTAATGACGTATAACGCTATGTAGCATTACTTCACAACGTGTAACATTATATACTATTACGTAATGACGTATAACGTTATGTAGCATTACGCAACAACGTATAACGTTATGTAGCATTACGTAACAACATATAACGTTAAGTAGCATTACGTAATGACGTATAACGTCATGTAGCATTACGTAACAACGTATAACGTTATGTAGCATTACTTCAAAAAGTGTAACGTTATATACTATTACGTAATGACGTATAACGTTATGTAGCATTACGCAACAACGTATAACGTTATGTAGCATTACGTAACGACGTATAACGCTATATAATATTACGTAATGACGTATAACGTTATGTAGCGTTACGTAACAACGTATAACGTTATGTAGCATTACGTAACGACGTATAACGCTATATGCTATTACGTAATGACGTATAACGTTATGTAGCATTACGAACGACGTATAACGCTATATACTATTACGTAATGACGTATAACGTTATGTAGCATTACGTAACAACGTATAACGTTATGTACAATACGTTATAACGTATAACGTTATATACTATTACGTAATGACGTATAACGTTATATACTATTACGTGGTGACGTATAACGCTATGTAGCATTACGTATCCACGAATACCGTTATATAATACTACGTAATGACGTATAACGATATGTAGCATTACGTAACAACGTATACCATTATATAGTACTACGTAATGACGTATAACGCTATGTAGCATTACTTCACAACGTGTAACATTATATACTATTACGTAATGAAGTATAACGTTATGTAGCATTACGCAACAACGTATAACGTTATGTAGCATTACGTAACAACGTACAACGTTATGTAACATTACGTAACGACGTATAACGGTACATACTATTACGTAATGACGTACAACGTTATGTAGCATTACGTTATAACGTATAACGTTATCTACTATTACGTAACGACGTATAACGTTATATAATACTACGTAATGACGTATAACGGTATGTAGCATTACGTAACAACGTATACCATTATATAGTACTACGTAATGACGTATAACGTTATGTAGCATTACGTAACAACGTATAACGTTATGTAGCATTACTTCACAACGTGTAACATTATATACTATTACGTAATGACGTATAACGTTATGTAGCATTACGTAACAACGTATAACGTTATGTAGGATTACGTAACGACGTATAACGCTATATGCTATTACGTATTGACGTATAACGTTATATAGCATTATTTAACAACGTATAACGTTATGTAGCATTACGTAACCACGAATACCGTTATATAATACTACGTAATGCCGTATAACGCTATGTAGCATTACTTCACAAAGTGTAACGTTATATACTATTACGTAATGACGTATAACGTTATGTAGCATTACGCAACAACGTATAACGTTATGTAGCATTACGTAACGACGTATAACGCTATATAAAATTACGTAATGACGTATAATGTTATGTAGCATTACGTAACAACGTATAACGTTATGTAGCATTACGTAACGACGTATAACGCTATATGCTATTACGTAATGACGTATAACGTTATGTAGCATTACGTACCAACGTATAACGTTATATAATAGTACGTTAGGACGTATAATGTTATGTAGCATTACTTAACAACGTATAACGCTATATACTATTACGCAATGACGTATAACGTTATGTAGCATTACGTAACCACGAATACCGTTATATAATACTACGTAATGACGTATAACGTTATGTAGCATTACGTAACAACGTATAACGTTATGTAGCATTACGTTACGACGTATAACGTTATATAATACTACGTAATGACGTATAACGTTATGTAGCATTACGTTATAACGTATAACGTTATCTACTATTACGTAATGACGTATAACGTTATGTAGCATTACGTAACAACGTATAACGTTATGTACAATACGTTATAACGTATAACGTTATATACTATTACGCAGTGACGTATAACGCTATGTAGCATTACGTCACAACGTGTAACGTTATATAATATTCCGTAATGACGTATAACGTTATGTAGCATTACGTAACAACGTATAACGTTATGTAGCATTACGTACCAACGAATAACTTCATGTAGCATTACGTAATGCCGTATAACGCTATATACTATTACGTAATGACGTATAGCGTTATGTAGCGTCACGTAACAACGTATAACGTTATGTAGTATTACGTAACGACGTATAACGTTATATAATACTACGTTATGACGTATAACGTTATGTAGTATTACGTAACGACGTATAACGTTATATACTATTACGTAATGACGTATAACGTTATGTAGCATTATGTAACAACGTACAACGTTATGTAGCATTACGTTATAACGTTTAACGTCATCTACTATTACGTAATGTCGTATAACGTTATGTAGCATTACGTACCAACGTATAACGTTATATAATAATACGTTAGGACGTATAATGTTATGTAGCATTACTTAACAACGTATAACGTTATATACTATTACGCAATGACGTATAACGTTATGTAGCATAACGTAACCACGAATACCGTTATATAATACTACGTAATGACGTATAACGCTATGTAGCATTACGTAACAACGTATAACGTTATGTAGCTTTACGTACCAACGTATAACGTTATATAATAATACGTTAGGACGTATAATGTTATGTAGCATTACTTAACAACGTATAACGTTATATACTATTACGCAATGACGTATAACGTTATGTAGCATTGCGTAACCACGAATACCGTTATATAATGCTACGTAATGGCGTATAACGTTATGTAGCATTACGTAACAACGTATAACGTTATGTAGCATTACGTTACGACGTATAACGTTTTATAATACTACGTAATGACGTATAACGTCATGTAGCATTACGTAACAACGTATAACGTTATGTGGCATTACGTAATGACATCTAACGTTATGTAGCATAACGTAACAACGTATAACGTTATGAAGCATTACGTAATGACGTATAACGTTATGTAGCATTATGTAACAACGTATAACGTTATGTAACATTACGTAACGACGTATAACGGTGCATACTATTACGTAATGACGTACAACGTTATGTAGCATTACGTTATAACGTATAACGTTATCTACTATTACGTAATGACGTATAACGTTATATATTATTACCTAATAACGTATAACGTTATGTAGCATTACGTAACAGCGTATAACGTTGTATAATACTACGTAATGACGTATAACGTTATGTAGCATTACGTAACAAGGTATAACGTTATGTAGCAGTACGAACGACGTATAACGCTATATACTATTACGTAATGACGTATAACGTTATGTAGCATTACGTAACAACGTATAACGTTATGTACAATACGTTATAACGTATAACGTTATATACTATTACGTAATGACGTATAACGTTATATACTATTACGTATTGACGTATAACGCTATGTAGCATTACGTCACAACATGTAACTTTATATACTATTACGTAATGACGTATAACGTTATGAAGCATTACGTATCCACGAATACCGTTATATAATACTACGTAATGACGTATAACGTTATGTAGCATTACGTAACAACGTATAACGTTATAAAAATACTACGTAATGACGTATAACGTTATTTAGCATTACGTAACAACGTATAACGTTATGTAGCATTACGTTACGACGTATATCGTTATATAATACTACGTAATGACGTATAACGTTATGTAGTATTTCGTAACGACGTATAACGTTATATACTATTACGTAATGACGTATAACGTTATATATTATTACCTAATGACGTATAACGTTATGTAGCATTACGTAACAGCGTATAACGTTGTATAATACTACGTAATGACGTATAACGTTATGTAGCATTACGTTATAACGTATAACGTTATCTACTATTACGTAATGACGTATAACGTTATATATTATTACCTAATGACGTATAACGTTATGTAGCATTACGTAACAGCGTATAACGTTGTATAATACTACGTAATGTCGTATAATGTTATGTAGCATTACGTAACAACGTATAACGTTATGTAGCATTACGTAGCAACGTATAACGTTATGTAGCATTACGTAACGACGTATAACGCTATATGCTATTACGTAATGACGTATAACGTTATGTAGCATTACGTACCACCGTATAACGTTATATAATAATACGTTAGGACGTATAATGTTATGTAGCATTACATAACAACGTATAACGTTATGTAGCATTACGTTATAACGTATAACGTTATCTACTATTACGTAACAACGTATAACGTTATGTAGCATTACGTTATAACGTATAACGTTATCTACTATTACGTAATGACGTATAACGCTATGTAGCATTACGTAACAGCATATAACGTTATATAATACTACGTAATGACGTATAACGTTATGTAGCATTACGTAACAACGTATAACGCTATGTAGCATTACGTTACGACGTATAACGTTATATAATACTAGGTAATGACGTATAACGTTATGTAGTATTACGTAACGACGTATAACGTTATATAATACTACGTAATGACGTATAACGGTATGTAGCATTACGTAACAACGTATACCATTATATAGTACTACGTAATGACGTATAACGTTATATATTATTACCTAATAACGTATAACGTTATGTAGCATTACGTAACAGCGTATAACGTCGTATAATACTACGTAATGACGTATAACGCTATGTAGCATTACGTCACAACGTGTAACGTTATATAATATTACGCAATGACGTATAACGTTATGTAGCATTACGTAACAACGTATAACGTTATGTAGCATTACGTACCAACGAATAACTTCATGTAGCATTACGTAACGCCGTATAACGCTATATACTATTACGTAATGACGTATAGCGTTATGTAGCGTTACGTAACAACGTATAACGTTATGTAGTATTACGTAACGACGTATAACGTTATATAATACTACGTTATGACGTATAACGTTATGTAGTATTACGTAACGACGTATAACGTTATATACTATTACGTAATGACGTATAACGTTATGTAGCATTACGTAACAACGTATAACGTTATGTAGCATTACGTTATAACGTTTAACGTCATCTACTATTACGTAATGCCGTATAACGTTATGTAGCATTACGTAACAACGTATACCATTATATAGTACTACGTAATGACGTATAACGTTATATATTATTACCTAATAACGTATAACGTTATGTAGCATTACGTAACAGCGTATAACGTCGTATAATACTACGTAATGACGTATAACGCTATGTAGCATTACGTCACAACGTGTAACGTTATATAATACTACGTAATGACGTATAACGTTATGTAGCATTACGTAACAACGTATAACGTTATGTAGCTTTACGTACCAACGTATAACGTTATATAATAATACGTTAGGACGTATAATGTTATGTAGCATTACTTAACAACGTATAACGTTATATACTATTACGCAATGACGTATAACGTTATGTAGCATTACGTAACCACGAATACCGTTATATAATACTACGTAATGGCGTATAACGTTATGAAGCATTACGTAACAACGTATAACGTTATGTAGCATTACGTTACGACGTATAACGTTATATAATACTACGTAATGACGTATAACGTCATGTAGCATTACGTAACAACGTATAACGTTATGTAGCATTACGTAATGACATCTAACGTTATGTAGCATAACGTAACAACGTATAACGTTATGTAGCATTACGTTACGACGTATAACGTTATCTACTATTACGTAATGACGTATAACGTTATATATTATTACCTAATAACGTATAACGTTATGTAGCATTACGTAACAGCGTATAACGTTGTATACTATTACGTAATGACGTACAACGTTATGTAGCATTACGTTATAACGTATAACGTTATCTACTATTACGTAATGACGTATAACGTTATATATTATTACCTAATAACGTATAACGTTATGTAGCATTACGTAACAGCGTATAACGTTGTATAATACTACGTAATGACGTATAACGTTATGTAGCATTACGTAACAAGGTATAACGTTATGTAGCATTACGAACGACGTATAACGTTATGTAGCATAACGTAACCACGAATACCGTTATATAATACTACGTAATGACGTATAACGTTATGTAGCATTACGTAACAACGTATAACGTTATGTAGCTTTACGTACCAACGTATAACGTTATATAATAATACGTTAGGACGTATAATGTTATCTAGCATTACTTAACAACGTATAACGTTATATACTATTACGCAATGACGTATAACGTTATGTAGCATTACGTAACCACGAATACCGTTATATAATACTACGTAATGGCGTATAACGTTATGTAGCATTACGTAACAACGTATAACGTTATGTAGCATTACATTACGACGTATAACGTTATATAATACTACGTAATGACGTATAACGTCATGTAGCATTACGTAACAACGTATAACGTTATGTAGCATTACGTAATGACATCTAACGTTATGTAGCATAACGTAACAACGTATAACGGTACATACTATTACATAATGACGTACAACGTTATGTAGCATTACGTTATAACGTATAACGTGATCTACTATTACGTAATGACGTATAACGTTATATATTATTACCTAATAACGTATAACGTTATGTAGCATTACGTAACAGCGTATAACGTTGTATAATACTACGTAATGACGTATAACGTTATGTAGCATTACGTAACAAGGTATAACGTTATGTAGCATTACGTTACGACGTATATCGTTATATAATACTACGTAATGACGTATAACGTTATGTAGTATTTCGTAACGACGTATAACGTTATATACTATTACGTAATGACGTATAACGTTATATATTATTACCTAATAACGTATAACGTTATGTAGCATTACGTAACAGCGTATAACGTTGTATAATACTACGTAATGACGTATAACGTTATGTAGCATTACGTAACAAGGTATAACGTTATGTAGCACTACGAACGACGTATAACGCTATATACTATTACGTAATGACGTATAACGTTATGTAGCATTACGTAACAACGTATAACGTTATGTACAATACGTTATAACGTATAACGTTATACACTATTACGTAATGACGTGTGACGCTATGTAGCATTACGTAACAACGTATAACGTTATGTACAATACGTTATAACGTATAACGTTATACACTATTACGTAATGACGTGTGACGCTATGTAGCATTACGTAACAACGTATACCATTATATAGTACTACGTAATGACGTATAACGCTATGTAGCATTACTTCACAACGTGTAACATTATATACTATTACGTAATGAAGTATAACGTTATGTAGCATTACGCAACAACGTATAACGTTATGTAGCATTACGTAACAACGTATAACGTTATGTAACATTACGTAACGACGTATAACGGTACATACTATTACGTAATGACGTACAACGTTATGTAGCATTACGTTATAACGTATAACGTTATCTACTATTACGTAACGACGTATAACGTTATATAATACTACGTAATGACGTATAACGGTAAGTAGCATTACGTAACAACGTATACCATTATATAGTACTACGTAATGACGTATAACGTTATGTAGCATTACGTAACAACTTATAACGTTATGTAGCATTACTTCACAACGTGTAACATTATATACTATTACGTAATGACGTATAACGTTATGTAGCATTACGTAACAACGTATAACGTTATGTAGCATTACGTAACGACGTATAACGCTATATAAAATTACGTAATGACGTATAATGTTATGTAGCATTACGTAACAACGTATAACGTTATGTAGCATTACGTAACGACGTATAACGCTATATGCTATAACGTAATGACGTATAACGTTATGTAGCATTACGTACCAACGTATAACGTTATATAATAGTACGTTAGGACGTATAATGTTATGTAGCATTACTTAACAACGTATAACGCTATATACTATTACGCAATGACGTATAACGTTATGTAGCATTACGTAACCACGAATACCGTTATATAATACTACGTAATGACGTATAACGTTATGTAGCATTACGTAACAACGTATAACGTTATGTAGCATTACGTTACGACGTATAACGTTATATAATACTACGTAATGACGTATAACGTTATGTAGCATTACGTTATAACGTATAACGTTATATACTAAAACGTAATGACGTATAACGTTATATACTACTACGTATTGACGTATAACGCTATGTAGCATTACGAACGACGTATAACGCTATATACTATTACGTAATGACGTATAACGTTATATACTACTACGTATTGACGTATAACGCTATGTAGCATTACGTCACAACATGTAACGTTATATACTATTACGTAATGACGTATAACGTTATGTAGTATTTCGTAACGACGTATAACGTTATGTACTATTACGTAATGACGTATAACGTTATATATTATTACGTAATGACGTATAACGTTATGTAGCATTACGAACGACGTATAACGCTATATACTATTACGTAATGACGTATAACGTTATGTAGCATTACGTAACAACGTATAACGTTATGTAGCATTACGTAACGACGTATAACGCTATATGCTATTACGTAATGACGTATAACGTTATATAGCATTATTTAACAACGTATAACGTTATGTAGCATTACGTAACCACGAATACCGTTATATAATACTACGTAATGCCGTATAACGCTATGTAGCATTACGTAACAACGTATACCATTATATAGTACTACGTAATGACGTATAACGCTATGTAGCATTACTTCACAACGTGTAACATTATATACTATTACGTAATGACGTATAACGTTATGTAGCATTACGCAACAACGTATAACGTTATGTAGCATTACGTAACAACATATAACGTTAAGTAGCATTACGTAATGACGTATAACGTCATGTAGCATTACGTAACAACGTATAACGTTATGTAGCATTACTTCAAAAAGTGTAACGTTATATACTATTACGTAATGACGTATAACGTTATGTAGCATTACGCAACAACGTATAACGTTATGTAGCATTACGTAACGACGTATAACGCTATATAATATTACGTAATGACGTATAACGTTATGTAGCGTTACGTAACAACGTATAACGTTATGTAGCATTACGTAACGACGTATAACGCTATATGCTATTACGTAATGACGTATAACGTTATGTAGCATTACGAACGACGTATAACGCTATATACTATTACGTAATGACGTATAACGTTATGTAGCATTACGTAACAACGTATGACGTTATGTACAATACGTTATAACGTATAACGTTATATACTATTACGTAATGACGTATAACGTTATATACTATTACGTGGTGACGTATAACGCTATGTAGCATTACGTATCCACGAATACCGTTATATAATACTACGTAATGACGTATAACGATATGTAGCATTACGTAACAACGTATACCATTATATAGTACTACGTAATGACGTATAACGCTATGTAGCATTACTTCACAACGTGTAACATTATATACTATTACGTAATGAAGTATAACGTTATGTAGCATTACGCAACAACGTATAACGTTATGTAGCATTACGTAACAACGTACAACGTTATGTAACATTACGTAACGACGTATAACGGTACATACTATTACGTAATGACGTACAACGTTATGTAGCATTACGTTATAACGTATAACGTTATCTACTATTACGTAACGACGTATAACGTTATATAATACTACGTAATGACGTATAACGGTATGTAGCATTACGTAACAACGTATACCATTATATAGTACTACGTAATGACGTATAACGTTATGTAGCATTACGTAACAACGTATAACGTTATGTAGCATTACTTCACAACGTGTAACATTATATACTATTACGTAATGACGTATAACGTTATGTAGCATTACGTAACAACGTATAACGTTATGTAGGATTACGTAACGACGTATAACGCTATATGCTATTACGTATTGACGTATAACGTTATATAGCATTATTTAACAACGTATAACGTTATGTAGCATTACGTAACCACGAATACCGTTATATAATACTACGTAATGCCGTATAACGCTATGTAGCATTACTTCACAAAGTGTAACGTTATATACTATTACGTAATGACGTATAACGTTATGTAGCATTACGCAACAACGTATAACGTTATGTAGCATTACGTAACGACGTATAACGCTATATAAAATTACGTAATGACGTATAATGTTATGTAGCATTACGTAACAACGTATAACGTTATGTAGCATTACGTAACGACGTATAACGCTATATGCTATTACGTAATGACGTATAACGTTATGTAGCATTACGTACCAACGTATAACGTTATATAATAGTACGTTAGGACGTATAATGTTATGTAGCATTACTTAACAACGTATAACGCTATATACTATTACGCAATGACGTATAACGTTATGTAGCATTACGTAACCACGAATACCGTTATATAATACTACGTAATGACGTATAACGTTATGTAGCATTACGTAACAACGTATAACGTTATGTAGCATTACGTTACGACGTATAACGTTATATAATACTACGTAATGACGTATAACGTTATGTAGCATTACGTTATAACGTATAACGTTATCTACTATTACGTAATGACGTATAACGTTATGTAGCATTACGTAACAACGTATAACGTTATGTACAATACGTTATAACGTATAACGTTATATACTATTACGCAGTGACGTATAACGCTATGTAGCATTACGTCACAACGTGTAACGTTATATAATATTCCGTAATGACGTATAACGTTATGTAGCATTACGTAACAACGTATAACGTTATGTAGCATTACGTACCAACGAATAACTTCATGTAGCATTACGTAATGCCGTATAACGCTATATACTATTACGTAATGACGTATAGCGTTATGTAGCGTCACGTAACAACGTATAACGTTATGTAGTATTACGTAACGACGTATAACGTTATATAATACTACGTTATGACGTATAACGTTATGTAGTATTACGTAACGACGTATAACGTTATATACTATTACGTAATGACGTATAACGTTATGTAGCATTATGTAACAACGTACAACGTTATGTAGCTTTACGTACCAACGTATAACGTTATATAATAATACGTTAGGACGTATAATGTTATGTAGCATTACTTAACAACGTATAACGTCATCTACTATTACGTAATGTCGTATAACGTTATGTAGCATTACGTACCAACGTATAACGTTATATAATAATACGTTAGGACGTATAATGTTATGTAGCATTACTTAACAACGTATAACGTTATATACTATTACGCAATGACGTATAACGTTATGTAGCATAACGTAACCACGAATACCGTTATATAATACTACGTAATGACGTATAACGCTATGTAGCATTACGTAACAACGTATAACGTTATGTAGCTTTACGTACCAACGTATAACGTTATATAATAATACGTTAGGACGTATAATGTTATGTAGCATTACTTAACAACGTATAACGTTATATACTATTACGCAATGACGTATAACGTTATGTAGCATTGCGTAACCACGAATACCGTTATATAATGCTACGTAATGGCGTATAACGTTATGTAGCATTACGTAACAACGTATAACGTTATGTAGCATTACGTTACGACGTATAACGTTTTATAATACTACGTAATGACGTATAACGTCATGTAGCATTACGTAACAACGTATAACGTTATGTGGCATTACGTAATGACATCTAACGTTATGTAGCATAACGTAACAACGTATAACGTTATGAAGCATTACGTAATGACGTATAACGTTATGTAGCATTATGTAACAACGTATAACGTTATGTAACATTACGTAACGACGTATAACGGTGCATACTATTACGTAATGACGTACAACGTTATGTAGCATTACGTTATAACGTATAACGTTATCTACTATTACGTAATGACGTATAACGTTATATATTATTACCTAATAACGTATAACGTTATGTAGCATTACGTAACAGCGTATAACGTTGTATAATACTACGTAATGACGTATAACGTTATGTAGCATTACGTAACAAGGTATAACGTTATGTAGCAGTACGAACGACGTATAACGCTATATACTATTACGTAATGACGTATAACGTTATGTAGCATTACGTAACAACGTATAACGTTATGTACAATACGTTATAACGTATAACGTTATATACTATTACGTAATGACGTATAACGTTATATACTATTACGTATTGACGTATAACGCTATGTAGCATTACGTCACAACATGTAACTTTATATACTATTACGTAATGACGTATAACGTTATGAAGCATTACGTATCCACGAATACCGTTATATAATACTACGTAATGACGTATAACGTTATGTAGCATTACGTAACAACGTATAACGTTATAAAAATACTACGTAATGACGTATAACGTTATTTAGCATTACGTAACAACGTATAACGTTATGTAGCATTACGTTACGACGTATATCGTTATATAATACTACGTAATGACGTATAACGTTATGTAGTATTTCGTAACGACGTATAACGTTATATACTATTACGTAATGACGTATAACGTTATATATTATTACCTAATGACGTATAACGTTATGTAGCATTACGTAACAGCGTATAACGTTGTATAATACTACGTAATGACGTATAACGTTATGTAGCATTACGTTATAACGTATAACGTTATCTACTATTACGTAATGACGTATAACGTTATATATTATTACCTAATGACGTATAACGTTATGTAGCATTACGTAACAGCGTATAACGTTGTATAATACTACGTAATGTCGTATAATGTTATGTAGCATTACGTAACAACGTATAACGTTATGTAGCATTACGTAGCAACGTATAACGTTATGTAGCATTACGTAACGACGTATAACGCTATATGCTATTACGTAATGACGTATAACGTTATGTAGCATTACGTACCACCGTATAACGTTATATAATAATACGTTAGGACGTATAATGTTATGTAGCATTACATAACAACGTATAACGTTATGTAGCATTACGTTATAACGTATAACGTTATCTACTATTACGTAACAACGTATAACGTTATGTAGCATTACGTTATAACGTATAACGTTATCTACTATTACGTAATGACGTATAACGCTATGTAGCATTACGTAACAGCATATAACGTTATATAATACTACGTAATGACGTATAACGTTATGTAGCATTACGTAACAACGTATAACGCTATGTAGCATTACGTTACGACGTATAACGTTATATAATACTAGGTAATGACGTATAACGTTATGTAGTATTACGTAACGACGTATAACGTTATATAATACTACGTAATGACGTATAACGGTATGTAGCATTACGTAACAACGTATACCATTATATAGTACTACGTAATGACGTATAACGTTATATATTATTACCTAATAACGTATAACGTTATGTAGCATTACGTAACAGCGTATAACGTCGTATAATACTACGTAATGACGTATAACGCTATGTAGCATTACGTCACAACGTGTAACGTTATATAATATTACGCAATGACGTATAACGTTATGTAGCATTACGTAACAACGTATAACGTTATGTAGCATTACGTACCAACGAATAACTTCATGTAGCATTACGTAACGCCGTATAACGCTATATACTATTACGTAATGACGTATAGCGTTATGTAGCGTTACGTAACAACGTATAACGTTATGTAGTATTACGTAACGACGTATAACGTTATATAATACTACGTTATGACGTATAACGTTATGTAGTATTACGTAACGACGTATAACGTTATATACTATTACGTAATGACGTATAACGTTATGTAGCATTACGTAACAACGTATAACGTTATGTAGCATTACGTTATAACGTTTAACGTCATCTACTATTACGTAATGCCGTATAACGTTATGTAGCATTACGTACCAACGTATAACGTTATATAATAATACGTTAGGACGTATAATGTTATGTAGCATTACTTAACAACGTATAACGTTATATACTATTACGCAATGACGTATAACGTTATGTAGCATAACGTAACCACGAATACCGTTATATAATACTACGTAATGACGTATAACGTTATGTAGCATTACGTAACAACGTATAACGTTATGTAGCTTTACGTACCAACGTATAACGTTATATAATAATACGTTAGGACGTATAATGTTATGTAGCATTACTTAACAACGTATAACGTTATATACTATTACGCAATGACGTATAACGTTATGTAGCATTACGTAACCACGAATACCGTTATATAATACTACGTAATGGCGTATAACGTTATGAAGCATTACGTAACAACGTATAACGTTATGTAGCATTACGTTACGACGTATAACGTTATATAATACTACGTAATGACGTATAACGTCATGTAGCATTACGTAACAACGTATAACGTTATGTAGCATTACGTAATGACATCTAACGTTATGTAGCATAACGTAACAACGTATAACGTTATGTAGCATTACGTTACGACGTATAACGTTATCTACTATTACGTAATGACGTATAACGTTATATATTATTACCTAATAACGTATAACGTTATGTAGCATTACGTAACAGCGTATAACGTTGTATACTATTACGTAATGACGTACAACGTTATGTAGCATTACGTTATAACGTATAACGTTATCTACTATTACGTAATGACGTATAACGTTATATATTATTACCTAATAACGTATAACGTTATGTAGCATTACGTAACAGCGTATAACGTTGTATAATACTACGTAATGACGTATAACGTTATGTAGCATTACGTAACAAGGTATAACGTTATGTAGCATTACGAACGACGTATAACGTTATGTAGCATAACGTAACCACGAATACCGTTATATAATACTACGTAATGACGTATAACGTTATGTAGCATTACGTAACAACGTATAACGTTATGTAGCTTTACGTACCAACGTATAACGTTATATAATAATACGTTAGGACGTATAATGTTATCTAGCATTACTTAACAACGTATAACGTTATATACTATTACGCAATGACGTATAACGTTATGTAGCATTACGTAACCACGAATACCGTTATATAATACTACGTAATGGCGTATAACGTTATGTAGCATTACGTAACAACGTATAACGTTATGTAGCATTACATTACGACGTATAACGTTATATAATACTACGTAATGACGTATAACGTCATGTAGCATTACGTAACAACGTATAACGTTATGTAGCATTACGTAATGACATCTAACGTTATGTAGCATAACGTAACAACGTATAACGGTACATACTATTACATAATGACGTACAACGTTATGTAGCATTACGTTATAACGTATAACGTGATCTACTATTACGTAATGACGTATAACGTTATATATTATTACCTAATAACGTATAACGTTATGTAGCATTACGTAACAGCGTATAACGTTGTATAATACTACGTAATGACGTATAACGTTATGTAGCATTACGTAACAAGGTATAACGTTATGTAGCATTACGTTACGACGTATATCGTTATATAATACTACGTAATGACGTATAACGTTATGTAGTATTTCGTAACGACGTATAACGTTATATACTATTACGTAATGACGTATAACGTTATATATTATTACCTAATAACGTATAACGTTATGTAGCATTACGTAACAGCGTATAACGTTGTATAATACTACGTAATGACGTATAACGTTATGTAGCATTACGTAACAAGGTATAACGTTATGTAGCACTACGAACGACGTATAACGCTATATACTATTACGTAATGACGTATAACGTTATGTAGCATTACGTAACAACGTATAACGTTATGTACAATACGTTATAACGTATAACGTTATACACTATTACGTAATGACGTGTGACGCTATGTAGCATTACGTAACAACGTATAACGTTATGTACAATACGTTATAACGTATAACGTTATACACTATTACGTAATGACGTGTGACGCTATGTAGCATTACGTAACAACGTATACCATTATATAGTACTACGTAATGACGTATAACGCTATGTAGCATTACTTCACAACGTGTAACATTATATACTATTACGTAATGAAGTATAACGTTATGTAGCATTACGCAACAACGTATAACGTTATGTAGCATTACGTAACAACGTATAACGTTATGTAACATTACGTAACGACGTATAACGGTACATACTATTACGTAATGACGTACAACGTTATGTAGCATTACGTTATAACGTATAACGTTATCTACTATTACGTAACGACGTATAACGTTATATAATACTACGTAATGACGTATAACGGTAAGTAGCATTACGTAACAACGTATACCATTATATAGTACTACGTAATGACGTATAACGTTATGTAGCATTACGTAACAACTTATAACGTTATGTAGCATTACTTCACAACGTGTAACATTATATACTATTACGTAATGACGTATAACGTTATGTAGCATTACGTAACAACGTATAACGTTATGTAGCATTACGTAACGACGTATAACGCTATATAAAATTACGTAATGACGTATAATGTTATGTAGCATTACGTAACAACGTATAACGTTATGTAGCATTACGTAACGACGTATAACGCTATATGCTATAACGTAATGACGTATAACGTTATGTAGCATTACGTACCAACGTATAACGTTATATAATAGTACGTTAGGACGTATAATGTTATGTAGCATTACTTAACAACGTATAACGCTATATACTATTACGCAATGACGTATAACGTTATGTAGCATTACGTAACCACGAATACCGTTATATAATACTACGTAATGACGTATAACGTTATGTAGCATTACGTAACAACGTATAACGTTATGTAGCATTACGTTACGACGTATAACGTTATATAATACTACGTAATGACGTATAACGTTATGTAGCATTACGTTATAACGTATAACGTTATCTACTATTACGTAATGACGTATAACGTTATGTAGCATTACGTAACAACGTATAACGTTATGTACAATACGTTATAACGTATAACGTTATATACTATTACGCAGTGACGTATAACGCTATGTAGCATTACGTCACAACGTGTAACGTTATATAATATTACGCAATGACTTATAACGTTATGTAGCATTACGTAACAACGTATAACGTTATGTAGCATTACGTACCAACGAATAACTTCATGTAGCATTACGTAACGCCGTATAACGCTATATACTATTACGTAATGACGTATAGCGTTATGTAGCGTTACGTAACAACGTATAACGTTATGTAGTATTACGTAACGACGTATAACGTTATATAATACTACGTTATGACGTATAACGTTATGTAGTATTACGTAACGACGTATAACGTTATATACTATTACGTAATGACGTATAACGTTATGTAGCATTACGTAACAACGTATAACGTTATGTAGCATTACGTAATGACATCTAACGTTATGTAGCATTACGTAATGACATCTAACGTTATGTAGCGTTACGTAACAACGTATAACGTTATGTAGTATTACGTAACGACGTATAACGTTATATAATACTACGTTATGACGTATAACGTTATGTAGTATTACGTAACGACGTATAACGTTATATACTATTACGTAATGACGTATAACGTTATGTAGCATTACGTAACAACGTATAACGTTATGTAGCATTACGTTATAACGTTTAACGTCATCTACTATTACGTAATGCCGTATAACGTTATGTAGCATTACGTACCAACGTATAACGTTATATAATAATGCGTTAGGACGTATAATGTTATGTAGCATTACTTAACAACGTATAACGTTATATACTATTACGCAATGACGTATAACGTTATGTAGTATTACGTAACGACGTATAACGTTATATAATACTACGTTATGACGTATAACGTTATGTACTATTACGCAATGACGTATAACGTTATGTAGCATTACGTAACCACGAATACCGTTATATAATACTACGTAATGGCGTATAACGTTATGAAGCATTACGTAACAACGTATAACGTTATGTAGCATTACGTTACGACGTATAACGTTATATAATACTACGTAATGACGTATAACGTCATGTAGCATTACGTAACAACGTATAACGTCATGTAGCATTACGTAATGACATCTAACGTTATGTAGCATAACGTAACAACGTATAACGGTACATACTATTACGTAATGAAGTACAACGTTATGTAGCATTACGTTATAACGTATAACGTTATCTACTATTACGTAATGACGTATAACGTTATATATTATTACCTAATAACGTATAACGTTATGTAGCATTACGTAACAGCGTATAACGTTGTATAATACTACGTAATGACGTATAACGTTATGTAGCATTACGTAACAAGGTATAACGTTATGTAGCATTACGAACGACGTATAACGCTATATACTATTACGTAATGACGTATAACGTTATGTAGCATTACGTAACAACGTATAACGTTATATAATAATACATTAGGACGTATAATGTTATGTAGCATTACTTAACAACGTATAACGTTACGTACTATTACGCAATGACGTATAACGTTATGTAGCATAACGTAACCACGAATACCGTTATATAATACTACGTAATGACGTATAACGTTATGTAGCATTACGTAACAACGTATAACGTTATGTAGCTATACGTACCAACGTATAACGTTATATAATAATACGTTAGGACGTATAATGTTATCTAGCATTACTTAACAACGTATAACGTTATATACTATTACGCAATGACGTATAACGTTATGTAGCATTACGTTATAACGTATAACGTTATCTACTATTACGTAATGACGTATAACGTTATGTAGCATTACGTAACAACGTATAACGTTATGTACAATACGTTATAACGTATAACGTTATATACTATTACGCAGTGACGTATAACGCTATGTAGCATTACGTCACAACGTGTAACGTTATATAATATTACGCAATGACTTATAACGTTATGTAGCATTACGTAACAACGTATAACGTTATGTAGCATTACGTACCAACGAATAACTTCATGTAGCATTACGTAACGCCGTATAACGCTATATACTATTACGTAATGACGTATAGCGTTATGTAGCGTTACGTAACAACGTATAACGTTATGTAGTATTACGTAACGACGTATAACGTTATATAATACTACGTTATGACGTATAACGTTATGTAGTATTACGTAACGACGTATAACGTTATATACTATTACGTAATGACGTATAACGTTATGTAGCATTACGTAACAACGTATAACGTTATGTAGCATTACGTAATGACATCTAACGTTATGTAGCATTACGTAATGACATCTAACGTTATGTAGCGTTACGTAACAACGTATAACGTTATGTAGTATTACGTAACGACGTATAACGTTATATAATACTACGTTATGACGTATAACGTTATGTAGTATTACGTAACGACGTATAACGTTATATACTATTACGTAATGACGTATAACGTTATGTAGCATTACGTAACAACGTATAACGTTATGTAGCATTACGTTATAACGTTTAACGTCATCTACTTTTACGTAATGCCGTATAACGTTATGTAGCATTACGTACCAACGTATAACGTTATATAATAATGCGTTAGGACGTATAATGTTATGTAGCATTACTTAACAACGTATAACGTTATATACTATTACGCAATGACGTATAACGTTATGTAGTATTACGTAACGACGTATAACGTTATATAATACTACGTTATGACGTATAACGTTATGTACTATTACGCAATGACGTATAACGTTATGTAGCATTACGTAACCACGAATACCGTTATATAATACTACGTAATGGCGTATAACGTTATGAAGCATTACGTAACAACGTATAACGTTATGTAGCATTACGTTACGACGTATAACGTTATATAATACTACGTAATGACGTATAACGTCATGTAGCATTACGTAACAACGTATAACGTCATGTAGCATTACGTAATGACATCTAACGTTATGTAGCATAACGTAACAACGTATAACGGTACATACTATTACGTAATGACGTACAACGTTATGTAGCATTACGTTATAACGTATAACGTTATCTACTATTACGTAATGACGTATAACGTTATATATTATTACCTAATAACGTATAACGTTATGTAGCATTACGTAACAGCGTATAACGTTGTATAATACTACGTAATGACGTATAACGTTATGTAGTATTACGTAACAAGGTATAACGTTATGTAGCATTACGAACGACGTATAACGCTATATACTATTACGTAATGACGTATAACGTTATGTAGCATTACGTAACAACGTATAACGTTATATAATAATACATTAGGACGTATAATGTTATGTAGCATTACTTAACAACGTATAACGTTATATACTATTACGCAATGACGTATAACGTTATGTAGCATAACGTAACCACGAATACCGTTATATAATACTACGTAATGACGTATAACGTTATGTAGCATTACGTAACAACGTATAACGTTATGTAGCTATACGTACCAACGTATAACGTTATATAATAATACGTTAGGACGTATAATGTTATCTAGCATTACTTAACAACGTATAACGTTATATACTATTACGCAATGACGTATAACGTTATGTAGCATTACGTAACCACGAATACCGTTATATAATACTACGTAATGGCGTATAACGTTATGTAGCATTACGTAACAACGTATAACGTTATGTAGCATTACGTTACGACGTATAACGTTATATAATACTACGTAATGACGTATAACGTCATGTAGCATTACGTAACAACGTATAACGTTATGTAGCATTACGTAATGACATCTAACGTTATGTAGCATAACGTAACAACGTATAACGGTACATACTATTACATAATGACGTACAACGTTATGTAGCATTACGTACCAACGTATAACGTTATATAATAATACGTTAGGACGTATAATGTTATCTAGCATTACTTAACAACGTATAGCGTTATATACTATTACGCAATGACGTATAACGTTATGTAGCATTACGTAACCACGAATACCGTTATATAATACTACGTAATGGCGTATAATGTTATGTAGCATTACGTAACAACGTATAACGTTATGTAGCATTACGAACGACGTATAACGTTATGTAGCATTACGTAACAGCGTATAACGTTGTATAATACTACGTAATGACGTATAACGTTATGTAGCATTACGTAACAAGGTATAACGTTATGTAGCATTACGAACGACGTATAACGCTATATACTATTACGTAATGACGTATAACGTTATGTAGCATTACGTAACAACGTATAACGTTATGTACAATACGTTATAACGTATAACGTTATATACTATTACGTAATGACGTATAACGTTATATACTATTACGTAGTGACGTATAACGCTATGTAGCATTACGTCACAACATGTAACGGTATATACTATTACGTAATGACGTATAACGTTATGTAGCATTACGTTATAACGTATAACGTTATCTACTATTACGTAATGACGTATAACGTTATGTAGCATTACGTAACAACGTATAACGTTATGTACAATACGTTATAACGTATAACGTTATATACTATTACGCAGTGACGTATAACGCTATGTAGCATTACGTCACAACGTGTAACGTTATATAATATTACGCAATGACGTATAACGTTATGTAGCATTACGTAACGACGTATAACGCTATATGCTATTACGTAATGACGTATAACGTTATATAGCATTATTTAACAACGTATAACGTTATGTAGCATTACGAACGACGTATAACGCTATATACTATTACGTAATGACGTATAACGTTATATACTATTACGTAGTGACGTATAACGCTATGTAGCATTACGTCACAACATGTAACGGTATATACTATTACGTAATGACGTATAACGTTATGTAGCATTACGTTATAACGTATAACGTTATCTACTATTACGTAATGACGTATAACGTTATGTAGCATTACGTAACAACGTATAACGTTATGTACAATACGTTATAACGTATAACGTTATATACTATTACGCAGTGACGTATAACGCTATGTAGCATTACGTCACAACGTGTAACGTTATATAATATTACGCAATGACGTATAACGTTATGTAGCATTACGTAACGACGTATAACGCTATATGCTATTACGTAATGACGTATAACGTTATATAGCATTATTTAACAACGTATAACGTTATGTAGCATTACGTAACCACGAATACCGTTATATAATACTACGTAATGCCGTATAACGCTATGTAGCATTACGTAACAACGTATACCATTATATAGTACTACGTAATGACGTATAACGCTATGTAGCATTACTTCACAACGTGTAACATTATATACTATTACGTAATGACGTATAACGTTATGTAGCATTACGCAACAACGTATAACGTTATGTAGCATTACGTAACAACGTATAACGTTATGTAGCATTACGTAATGACGTATAACGTCATGTAGCATTACGTAACAACGTATAACGTTATGTAGCATTACTTCACAAAGTGTAACGTTATATACTATTACGTAATGACGTATAACGTTATGTAGCATTACGAACGACGTATAACGTTATGTAGCATTACGTAACAGCGTATAACGTTGTATAATACTACGTAATGACGTATAACGTTATGTAGCATTACGTAACAAGGTATAACGTTATGTAGCATTACGAACGACGTATAACGCTATATACTATTACGTAATGACGTATAACGTTATGTAGCATTACGTAACAACGTATAACGTTATGTACAATACGTTATAACGTATAACGTTATATACTATTACGTAATGACGTATAACGTTATATACTATTACGTAGTGACGTATAACGCTATGTAGCATTACGTCACAACATGTAACGGTATATACTATTACGTAATGACGTATAACGTTATGTAGCATTACGTTATAACGTATAACGTTATCTACTATTACGTAATGACGTATAACGTTATGTAGCATTACGTAACAACGTATAACGTTATGTACAATACGTTATAACGTATAACGTTATATACTATTACGCAGTGACGTATAACGCTATGTAGCATTACGTCACAACGTGTAACGTTATATAATATTACGCAATGACGTATAACGTTATGTAGCATTACGTAACGACGTATAACGCTATATGCTATTACGTAATGACGTATAACGTTATATAGCATTATTTAACAACGTATAACGTTATGTAGCATTACGAACGACGTATAACGCTATATACTATTACGTAATGACGTATAACGTTATATACTATTACGTAGTGACGTATAACGCTATGTAGCATTACGTCACAACATGTAACGGTATATACTATTACGTAATGACGTATAACGTTATGTAGCATTACGTTATAACGTATAACGTTATCTACTATTACGTAATGACGTATAACGTTATGTAGCATTACGTAACAACGTATAACGTTATGTACAATACGTTATAACGTATAACGTTATATACTATTACGCAGTGACGTATAACGCTATGTAGCATTACGTCACAACGTGTAACGTTATATAATATTACGCAATGACGTATAACGTTATGTAGCATTACGTAACGACGTATAACGCTATATGCTATTACGTAATGACGTATAACGTTATATAGCATTATTTAACAACGTATAACGTTATGTAGCATTACGTAACCACGAATACCGTTATATAATACTACGTAATGCCGTATAACGCTATGTAGCATTACGTAACAACGTATACCATTATATAGTACTACGTAATGACGTATAACGCTATGTAGCATTACTTCACAACGTGTAACATTATATACTATTACGTAATGACGTATAACGTTATGTAGCATTACGCAACAACGTATAACGTTATGTAGCATTACGTAACAACGTATAACGTTATGTAGCATTACGTAATGACGTATAACGTCATGTAGCATTACGTAACAACGTATAACGTTATGTAGCATTACTTCACAAAGTGTAACGTTATATACTATTACGTAATGACGTATAACGTTATGTAGCATTACGCAACAACGTATAACGTTATGTAGCATTACGTAACGACGTATAACGCTATATAATATTACGTAATGACGTATAACGTTATGTAGCATTACGTAACAACGTATAACGTTATGTAGCATTACGTAACGACGTATAACGCTATATGCTATGACGTAATGACGTATAACGTTATGTAGCATTACGTAACAACGTATAACGTTATGTAGCATTACGTAACAAGGTATAACGTTATGTAGCATTACGAACGACGTATAACGCTATATACTATTACGTAATGACGTATAACGTTATGTAGCATTACGTAACAACGTATAACGTTATGTACAATACGTTATAACGTATAACGTTATATACTATTACGTAATGACGTATAACGTTATATACTATTACGTAGTGACGTATAACGCTATGTAGCATTACGTCACAACATGTAACGGTATATACTATTACGTAATGACGTATAACGTTATGTAGCATTACGTTATAACGTATAACGTTATCTACTATTACGTAATGACGTATAACGTTATGTAGCATTACGTAACAACGTATAACGTTATGTACAATACGTTATAACGTATAACGTTATATACTATTACGCAGTGACGTATAACGCTATGTAGCATTACGTCACAACGTGTAACGTTATATAATATTACGCAATGACGTATAACGTTATGTAGCATTACGTAACGACGTATAACGCTATATGCTATTACGTAATGACGTATAACGTTATATAGCATTATTTAACAACGTATAACGTTATGTAGCATTACGTAACCACGAATACCGTTATATAATACTACGTAATGCCGTATAACGCTATGTAGCATTACGTAACAACGTATACCATTATATAGTACTACGTAATGACGTATAACGCTATGTAGCATTACTTCACAACGTGTAACATTATATACTATTACGTAATGACGTATAACGTTATGTAGCATTACGCAACAACGTATAACGTTATGTAGCATTACGTAACAACGTATAACGTTATGTAGCATTACGTAATGACGTATAACGTCATGTAGCATTACGTAACAACGTATAACGTTATGTAGCATTACTTCACAAAGTGTAACGTTATATACTATTACGTAATGACGTATAACGTTATGTAGCATTACGCAACAACGTATAACGTTATGTAGCATTACGTAACGACGTATAACGCTATATAATATTACGTAATGACGTATAACGTTATGTAGCATTACGTAACAACGTATAACGTTATGTAGCATTACGTAACGACGTATAACGCTATATGCTATGACGTAATGACGTATAACGTTATGTAGCATTACGTAACAACGTATAACGTTATGTAGCATTACGTAATGACATCTAACGTTATGTAGCATAACGTAACAACGTATAACGTTATGAAGCATTACGTAATGACGTATAACGTTATGTAACATTACGTAACGACGTATAGCGGTACATACTATTACGTAATGACGTACAACGTTATGTAGCATTACGTTATAACGTATAACATTATCTACCATTACGTAATGACGTATAACGTTATATATTATTACCTAATAACGTATAACGTTATGTAGCATTACGTAACAGCGTATAACGTTGTATAATACTACGTAATGACGTATAACGTTATGTAGCATTACGTAACAAGGTATAACGTTATGTAGCATTACGAACGACGTATAACGCTATATACTATTACGTAATGACGTATAACGTTATGTAGCATTACGTAACAACGTATAACGTTATGTACAATACGTTATAACGTATAGCGTTATATACTATTACGTAATGACGTATAACGTTATATACTATTACGTAGTGACGTATAACGCTATGTAGCATTACGTCACAACATGTAACGGTATATACTATTACGTAATGACGTATAACGTTATGAATCATTACGTATCCACGAATACCGTTATATAATACTACGTAATGACGTATAACGTTATGTAGCATTACGTAACAACGTATAACGTTATGTACAATACGTTATAACGTATAACGTTATATACTATTACGTAAGGACGTATAACGTTATATACTATTACGTAGTGACGTATAACGCTATGTAGCATTACGTCACAACATGTAACGTTATATACTATTACGTAATGACGTATAACGTTATGAAGCATTACGTATCCACGAATACCGTTATATAATACTACGTAATGACGTATAACGTTATGTAGCATTACGTAACAACGTATAACGGTACATACTATTACATAATGACGTACAACGTTATGTAGCATTACGTTATAACGTATAACGTTATCTACTATTACGTAACGACGTATAACGGTACATACTATTACGTAATGACGTACAACGTTATGTAGCATTACGTTATAACGTATAACGTTATCTACTATTACGTAACGACGTATAACGTTATATAATACTACGTAATGACGTATAACGTTATGTAGCATTACGTAACAACGTATAACGTTATGTACAATACGTTATAACGTATAACGTTATCTACTATTACGTAACGACGTATAACGGTACATACTATTACGTAATGACGTACAACGTTATGTAGCATTACGTTATAACGTATAACGTTATCTACTATTACGTAACGACGTATAACGTTATATAATACTACGTAATGACGTATAACGGTATGTAGCATTACGTAACAACGTATACCATTATATAGTACTACGTAATGACGTATAACGTTATGTAGCATTACGTAACAACGTATAACGTTATGTAGCATTACTTCACAACGTGTAACATTATATACTATTACGTAATGACGTATAACGTTATGTAGCATTACGTAACAACGTATAACGTTATGTAGCATTACGTAACGACGTATAACGCTATATGCTATTACGTATTGACGTATAACGTTATATAGCATTATTTAACAACGTATAACGTTATGTAGCATTACGTAACCACGAATACCGTTATATAATACTACGTAATGCCGTATAACGCTATGTAGCATTACTTCACAAAGTGTAACGTTATATACTATTACGTAATGACGTATAACGTTATGTAGCATTACGCAACAACGTATAACGTTATGTAGCATTACGTAACGACGTATAACGCTATATAAAATTACGTAATGACGTATAATGTTATGTAGCATTACGTAACAACGTATAACATTATGTAGCATTACGTAACGACGTATAACGCTATATGCTATTACGTAATGACGTATAACGTTATGTAGCATTACGTACCAACGTATAACGTTATATAATAGTACGTTCGGACGTATAATGTTATGTAGCATTACTTAACAACGTATAACGCTATATACTATTACGCAATGACGTATAACGTTATGTAGCATTACGTAACCACGAATATCGTTATATAATACTACGTAATGACGTATAACGTTATGTAGCATTACGTAACAACGTATAACGTTATGTAGCATTACGTTACGACGTATAACGTTATATAATACTACGTAATGACGTATAACGTTATGTAGCATTACGTTATAACGTGTAACGTTATCTACTATTACGTAATGACGTATAACGTTATGTAGCATTACGTAACAACGTACAACGTTATGTACAATACGTTATAACGTATAACGTTATATACTATTACGCAGTGACGTATAACGCTATGTAGCATTACGTCACAACGTGTAACGTTATATAATATTACGCAATGACGTATAACGTTATGTAGCATTACGTAACAACGTATAACGTTATGTAGCATTACGTACCAACGAATAACTTCATGTAGCATTACGTAACGCCGTATAACGCTATATACTATTACGTAATGACGTATAGCGTTATGTAGCGTTACGTAACAACGTATAACGTTATGTAGTATTACGTAACGACGTATAACGTTATATAATACTACGTTAAGACGTATAACGTTATGTAGTATTACGTAACGACGTATAACGTTATATACTATTACGTAATGACGTATAACGTTATGTAGCATTACGTAACAACGTATAACGTTATGTAGCATTACGTAATGACATCTAACGTTATGTAGCATTACGTAATGACATCTAACGTTATGTAGCGTTACGTAACAACGTATAACGTTATGTAGTATTACGTAATGACGTATAACGTTATATAATACTACGTTATGACGTATAACGTTATGTAGTATTACGTAACGACGTATAACGTTATATACTATTACGTAATGACGTATAACGTTATGTAGCATTACGTAACAACGTATAACGTTATGTAGCATTACGTTATAACGTTTAACGTCATCTACTATTACGTAATGCCGTATAACGTTATGTAGCATTACGTACCAACGTATAACGTTATATAATAATGCGTTAGGACGTATAATGTTATGTAGCATTACTTAACAACGTATAACGTTATATACTATTACGCAATGACGTATAACGTTATGTAGTATTACGTAACGACGTATAACGTTATATAATACTACGTTATGACGTATAACGTTATGTACTATTACGCAATGACGTATAACGTTATGTAGCATTACGTAACCACGAATACCGTTATATAATACTACGTAATGGCGTATAACGTTATGAAGCATTACGTAACAACGTATAACGTTATGTAGCATTACGTTACGACGTATAACGTTATATAATACTACGTAATGACGTATAACGTCATGTAGCATTACGTAACAACGTATAACGTCATGTAGCATTACGTAATGACATCTAACGTTATGTAGCATAACGTAACAACGTATAACGGTACATACTATTACGTAATGACGTACAACGTTATGTAGCATTACGTTATAACGTATAACGTTATCTACTATTACGTAATGACGTATAACGTTATATATTATTACCTAATAACGTATAACGTTATGTAGCATTACGTAACAGCGTATAACGTTGTATAATACTACGTAATGACGTATAACGTTATGTAGCATTACGTAACAAGGTATAACGTTATGTAGCATTACGAACGACGTATAACGCTATATACTATTACGTAATGACGTATAACGTTATGTAGCATTACGTAACAACGTATAACGTTATATAATAATACGTTAGGACGTATAATGTTATGTAGCATTACTTAACAACGTATAACGTTATATACTATTACGCAATGACGTATAACGTTATGTAGCATAACGTAACCACGAATACCGTTATATAATACTACGTAATGACGTATAACGTTATGTAGCATTACGTAACAACGTATAACGTTATGTAGCTTTACGTACCAACGTATAACGTTATATAATAATACGTTAGGACGTATAATGTTATCTAGCATTACTTAACAACGTATAACGTTATATACTATTACGCAATGACGTATAACGTTATGTAGCATTACGTAACCACGAATACCGTTATATAATACTACGTAATGGCGTATAACGTTATGTAGCATTACGTACCAACGTATAACGTTATATAATAATACGTTAGGACGTATAATGTTATCTAGCATTACTTAACAACGTATAACGTTATATACTATTACGCAATGACGTATAACGTTATGTAGCATTACGTAACCACGAATACCGTTATATAATACTACGTAATGGCGTATAACGTTATGTAGCATTACGTAACAACGTATAACGTTATGTAGCATTACGTTACGACGTATAACGTTATATAATACTACGTAATGACGTATAACGTCATGTAGCATTACGTAACAACGTATAACGTTATGTAGCATTACGTAATGGCATCTAACGTTATGTAGCATAACGTAACAACGTATAACGGTACATACTATTACATAATGACGTACAACGTTATGTAGCATTACGTACCAACGTATAACGTTATATAATAATACGTTAGGACGTATAATGTTATCTAGCATTACTTAACAACGTATAACGTTATATACTATTACGCAATGACGTATAACGTTATGTAGCATTACGTAACCACGAATACCGTTATATAATACTACGTAATGGCGTATAACGTTATGTAGCATTACGAACGACGTATAACGTTATGTAGCATTACGTAACAGCGTATAACGTTGTATAATACTACGTAATGACGTATAACGTTATGTAGCATTACGTAACAAGGTATAACGTTATGTAGCATTACGAACGACGTATAACGCTATATACTATTACGTAATGACGTATAACGTTATGTAGCATTACGTAACAACGTATAACGTTATGTACAATACGTTATAACGTATAACGTTATATACTATTACGTAATGACGTATAACGTTATATACTATTACGTAGTGACGTATAACGCTATGTAGCATTACGTCACAACATGTAACGGTATATGCTATTACGTAATGACGTATAACGTTATGTAGCATTACGTTATAACGTATAACGTTATCTACTATTACGTAATGACGTATAACGTTATGTAGCATTACGTAACAACGTATAACGTTATGTACAATACGTTATAACGTATAACGTTATATACTATTACGCAGTGACGTATAACGCTATGTAGCATTACGTCACAACGTGTAACGTTATATAATATTACGCAATGACGTATAACGTTATGTAGCATTACGTAACGACGTATAACGCTATATGCTATTACGTAATGACGTATAACGTTATATAGCATTATTTAACAACGTATAACGTTATGTAGCATTACGAACGACGTATAACGCTATATACTATTACGTAATGACGTATAACGTTATATACTATTACGTAGTGACGTATAACGCTATGTAGCATTACGTCACAACATGTAACGGTATATACTATTACGTAATGACGTATAACGTTATGTAGCATTACGTTATAACGTATAACGTTATCTACTATTACGTAATGACGTATAACGTTATGTAGCATTACGTAACAACGTATAACGTTATGTACAATACGTTATAACGTATAACGTTATATACTATTACGCAGTGACGTATAACGCTATGTAGCATTACGTCACAACGTGTAACGTTATATAATATTACGCAATGACGTATAACGTTATGTAGCATTACGTAACGACGTATAACGCTATATGCTATTACGTAATGACGTATAACGTTATATAGCATTATTTAACAACGTATAACGTTATGTAGCATTACGTAACCACGAATACCGTTATATAATACTACGTAATGCCGTATAACGCTATGTAGCATTACGTAACAACGTATACCATTATATAGTACTACGTAATGACGTATAACGCTATGTAGCATTACTTCACAACGTGTAACGTTATATAATATTACGCAATGACGTATAACGTTATGTAGCATTACGTAACGACGTATAACGCTATATGCTATTACGTAATGACGTATAACGTTATATAGCATTATTTAACAACGTATAACGTTATGTAGCATTACGTAACGACGTATAACGCTATATGCTATGACGTAATGACGTATAACGTTATGTAGCATTACGTAACAACGTATAACGTTATGTAGCATTACGTAATGACATCTAACGTTATGTAGCATAACGTAACAACGTATAACGTTATGAAGCATTACGTAATGACGTATAACGTTATGTAACATTACGTAACGACGTATAGCGGTACATACTATTACGTAATGACGTACAACGTTATGTAGCATTACGTTATAACGTATAACATTATCTACTATTACGTAATGACGTATAACGTTATATATTATTACCTAATAACGTATAACGTTATGTAGCATTACGTAACAGCGTATAACGTTGTATAATACTACGTAATGACGTATAACGTTATGTAGCATTACGTAACAAGGTATAACGTTATGTAGCATTACGAACGACGTATAACGCTATATACTATTACGTAATGACGTATAACGTTATGTAGCATTACGTAACAACGTATAACGTTATGTACAATACGTTATAACGTATAACGTTATATACTATTACGTAATGACGTATAACGTTATATACTATTACGTAGTGACGTATAACGCTATGTAGCATTACGTCACAACATGTAACGGTATATACTATTACGTAATGACGTATAACGTTATGAAGCATTACGTATCCACGAATACCGTTATATAATACTACGTAATGACGTATAACGTTATGTAGCATTACGTAACAACGTATAACGTTATGTACAATACGTTATAACGTACAACGTTATATACTATTACGTAAGGACGTATAACGTTATATACTATTACGTAGTGACGTATAACGCTATGTAGCATTACGTCACAACATGTAACGTTATATACTATTACGTAATGACGTATAACGTTATGAAGCATTACGTATCCACGAATACCGTTATATAATACTACGTAATGACGTATAACGTTATGTAGCATTACGTAACAACGTATAACGGTACATACTATTACATAATGATGTACAACGTTATGTAGCATTACGTTATAACGTATAACGTTATCTACTATTACGTAACGACGTATAACGGTACATACTATTACGTAATGACGTACAACGTTATGTAGCATTACGTTATAACGTATAACGTTATCTACTATTACGTAACGACGTATAACGTTATATAATACTACGTAATGACGTATAACGTTATGTAGCATTACGTAACAACGTATAACGTTATGTACAATACGTTATAACGTATAACGTTATCTACTATTACGTAACGACGTATAACGGTACATACTATTACGTAATGACGTACAACGTTATGTAGCATTACGTTATAACGTATAACGTTATCTACTATTACGTAACGACGTATAACGTTATATAATACTACGTAATGACGTATAACGGTATGTAGCATTACGTAACAACGTATACCATTATATAGTACTACGTAATGACGTATAACGTTATGTAGCATTACGTAACAACGTATAACGTTATGTAGCATTACTTCACAACGTGTAACATTATATACTATTACGTAATGACGTATAACGTTATGTAGCATTACGTAACAACGTATAACGTTATGTAGCATTACGTAACGACGTATAACGCTATATGCTATTACGTATTGACGTATAACGTTATATAGCATTATTTAACAACGTATAACGTTATGTAGCATTACGT
This sequence comes from Bombus muscorum, assembly GCA_963971185.1. NCBI lineage: Eukaryota > Metazoa > Arthropoda > Insecta > Hymenoptera > Apidae > Bombus > Bombus muscorum. The sequence goes on along the minus strand of OZ020139.1, from coordinate 10,044,633 downwards.
AACCACGAATACCGTTATATAATACTACGTAATGCCGTATAACGCTATGTAGCATTACTTCACAAAGTGTAACGTTATATACTATTACGTAATGACGTATAACGTTATGTAGCATTACGCAACAACGTATAACGTTATGTAGCATTACGTAACGACGTGTAACGCTATATAAAATTACGTAATGACGTATAATGTTATGTAGCATTACGTAACAACGTATAACGTTATGTAGCATTACGTAACGACGTATAACGCTATATGCTATTACGTAATGACGTATAACGTTATGTAGCATTACGTTCCAACGTATAACGTTATATAATAGTACGTTCGGACGTATAATGTTATGTAGCATTACTTAACAACGTATAACGCTATATACTATTACGCAATGACGTATAACGTTATGTAGCATTACGTAACCACGAATACCGTTATATAATACTACGTAATGACGTATAACGTTATGTAGCATTACGTAACAACGTATAACGTTATGTAACTTTACGTACCAACGTATAACTTCATGTAGCATTACGTAACGCCGTATAACGCTATATACTATTACGTAATGACGTATAGCGTTATGTAGCGTTACGTAACAACGTATAACGTTATGTAGTATTACGTAACGACGTATAACGTTATATAATACTACGTTATGACGTATAACGTTATGTAGTATTACGTAACGACGTATAACGTTATATACTATTACGTAATGACGTATAACGTTATGTAGCATTACGTAACAACGTATAACGTTATGTACAATACGTTATAACGTATAACGTTATATACTATTACGCAGTGACGTATAACGCTATGTAGCATTACGTCACAACGTGTAACGTTATATAATAATACGTTAGGACGTATAATGTTATGTAGCATTACTTAACAACGTATAACGTTATATACTATTACGCAATAACGTGTAACGTTATGTAGCATTACGTAACAACGTATAACGTTATGTACAATACGTTATAACGTATAACGTTATATACTATTACGCAGTGACGTATAACGCTATGTAGCATTACGTCACAACGTGTAACGTTATATAATATTACGCAATGACGTATAACGTTATGTAGCATTACGTAACAACGTATAACGTTATGTAGCATTACGTACCAACGAATAACTTCATGTAGCATTACGTAACGCCGTATAACGCTATATACTATTACGTAATGACGTATAGCGTTATGTAGCGTTACGTAACAACGTATAACGTTATGTAGTATTACGTAACGACGTATAACGTTATATAATACTACGTTATGACGTATAACGTTATGTAGTATTACGTAACGACGTATAACGTTATATACTATTACGTAATGACGTATAACGTTATGTAGCATTACGTAACAACGTATAACGTTATGTACAATACGTTATAACGTATAACGTTATATACTATTACGCAGTGACGTATAACGCTATGTAGCATTACGTCACAACGTGTAACGTTATATAATAATACGTTAGGACGTATAATGTTATGTAGCATTACTTAACAACGTATAACGTTATATACTATTACGCAATAACGTGTAACGTTATGTAGCATAACGTAACCACGAATACCGTTATATAATACTACGTAATGACGTATAACGTTATGTAGCATTACGTAACAACGTATAACGTTATGTAACTTTACGTACCAACGTATAACGTTATATAATAATACGTTAGGACGTATAATGTTATGTAGCATTACTTAACAACGTATAACGTTATATACTATTACGCAATGACGTATAACGTTATGTAGCATTACGTAACCACGAATACCGTTATATAATACTACGTAATGGCGTATAACGTTATGAAGCATTACGTAACAACGTATAACGTTATGTAGCATTACGTTACGACGTATAACGTTATATAATACTACGTAATGACGTATAACGTCATGTAGCATTACGTAACAACGTATAACGTTATGTAGCATTACGTAATGACATCTAACGTTATGTAGCATAACGTAACAACGTATAACGGTACATACTATTACGTAATGACGTACAACGTTATGTAGCATTACGTTATAACGTATAACGTTATCTAATATTACGTAACGACGTATAACGGTACATACTATTACGTAATGACGTACAACGTTATGTAGCATTACGTTATAACGTATAACGTTATCTACTATTACGTAACGACGTATAACATTATATAATACTACGTAATGACGTATAACGGTATGTAGCATTACGTAACAACGTATACCATTATATAGTACTACGTAATGACGTATAACGTTATGTAGCATTACGTAACAACGTACAACGTTATGTAGCATTACTTCACAACGTGTAACATTGTATACTATTACGTAATGACGTATAACGTTATGTAGCATTACGTAACAACGTATAACGTTATGTAGCATTACGTAACGACGTATAACGCTATATGCTATTACGTATTGACGTATAACGTTATATAGCATTATTTAACAACGTATAACGTTATGTAGCATTACGTAACAACGAATACCGTTATATAATACTACGTAATGCCGTATAACGCTATGTAGCATTACTTCACAAAGTGTAACGTTATATACTATTACGTAATGACGTATAACGTTATGTAGCATTACGCAACAACGTATAACGTTATGTAGCATTACGTAACGACGTATAACGTTATATAAAATTACGTAATGACGTATAATGTTATGTAGCATTACGTAACAACGTATAACGTTATGTAGCATTACGTAACGACGTATAACGCTATATGCTATTACGTAATGACGTATAACGCTATATGCTATTACGTAATGACGTATAACGTTATGTAGCATTACGTACCAACGTATAACGTTATATAATAGTACGTTCGGACGTATAATGTTATGTAGCATTACTTAACAACGTATAACGCTATATACTATTACGCAATGACGTATAACGTTATGTAGCATTACGTAACCACGAATATCGTTATATAATACTACGTAATGACGTATAACGTTATGTAGCATTACGTAACAACGTATAACGTTATGTAGCATTACGTTACGACGTATAACGTTATGTAATACTACGTAATGACGTATAACGTTATGTAGCATTACGTTATAACGTATAACGTTATCTACTATTACGTAATGACGTATAACGTTATGTAGCATTACGTAACAACGTATAAAGTTATGTACAATACGTTATAACGTATAACGTTATATACTATTACGCAGTGACGTATAACGCTATGTAGCATTACGTCACAACGTGTAACGTTATATAATATTACGCAATGACGTATAACGTTATGTAGCATTACGTAACAACGTATAACGTTATGTAGCATTACGTACCAACGAATAACTTCATGTAGCATTACGTAACGCCGTATAACGCTATATACTATTACGTAATGACGTATAGCGTTATGTAGCGTTACGTAACAACGTATAACGTTATGTAGTATTACGTAACGACGTATAACGTTATGTAGCATTACGTTATAACGTTTAACGTCATCTACTATTACGTAATGCCGTATAACGTTATGTAGCATTACGTACCAACGTATAACGTTATATAATAATACGTTAGGACGTATAATGTTATGTAGCATTACTTAACAACGTATAACGTTATATACTATTACGCAATAACGTATAACGTTATGTAGCATAACGTAACCACGAATACCGTTATATAATACTACGTAATGACGTATAACGTTATGTAGCATTACGTAACAACGTATAACGTTATGTAGCTTTACGTACCAACGTATAACGTTATATAATAATACGTTAGGACGTATAATGTTATGTAGCATTACTTAACAACGTATAACGTTATATACTATTACGCAATGACGTATAACGTTATGTAGCATTACGTAACCACGAATACCGTTATATAATACTACGTAATGGCGTATAACGTTATGAAGCATTACGTAACAACGTATAACGTTATGTAGCATTACGTTACGACGTATAACGTTATATAATACTACGTAATGACGTATAACGTCATGTAGCATTACGTAACAACGTATAACGTTATGTAGCATTACGTAATGACATCTAACGTTATGTAGCATAACGTAACAACGTATAACGGTACATACTATTACGTAATGACGTACAACGTTATGTAGCATTACGTTATAACGTATAACGTTATCTACTATTACGTAATGACGTATAACGTTATATATTATTACCTACTAACGTATAACGTTATGTAGCATTACGTAACAGCGTATAACGTTGTATAATACTACGTAATGACGTATAACGTTATGTAGCATTACGTAACAAGGTATAACGTTATGTAGCATTACGAACGCCGTATAACGCTATATACTATTACGTAATGACGTATAACGTTATGTAGCATTACGTAACAACGTATAACGTTATATAATAATACGTTAGGACGTATAATGTTATGTAGCATTACTTAACAACGTATAACGTTATATACTATTACGCAATGACGTATAACGTTATGTAGCATAACGTAACCACGAATACCGTTATATAATACTACGTAATGACGTATAACGTTATGTAGCATTACTTCACAAAGTGTAACGTTATATACTATTACGTAATGACGTATAACGTTATGTAGCATTACGCAACAACGTATAACGTTATGTAGCATTACGTAACGACGTATAACGCTATATAAAATTACGTAATGACGTATAATGTTATGTAGCATTACGTAACAACGTATAACGTTATGTAGCATTACGTAACGACGTATAACGTTATGTAGCATTACGTAATGACATCTAACGTTATGTAGCATAACGTAACAACGTATAACGGTACATACTATTACGTAATGACGTACAACGTTATGTAGCATTACCTTATAACGTATAACGTTATCTACTATTACGTAACGACGTATAACGGTACATACTATTACGTAATGACGTACAACGTTATGTAGCATTACGTTATAACGTATAACGTTATCTACTATTACGTAACGACGTATAACATTATATAATACTACGTAATGACGTATAACGGTATGTAGCATTACGTAACAACGTATACCATTATATAGTACTACGTAATGACGTATAACGTTATGTAGCATTACGTAACAACGTACAACGTTATGTAGCATTACTTCACAACGTGTAACATTATATACTATTACGTAATGACGTATAACGTTATGTAGCATTACGTAACAACGTATAACGTTATGTAGCATTACGTAACGACGTATAACGCTATATGCTATTACGTATTGACGTATAACGTTATATAGCATTATTTAACAACGTATAACGTTATGTAGCATTACGTAACCACGAATACCGTTATATAATACTACGTAATGCCGTATAACGCTATGTAGCATTACTTCACAAAGTGTAACGTTATATACTATTACGTAATGACGTATAACGTTATGTAGCATTACGCAACAACGTATAACGTTATGTAGCATTACGTAACGACGTATAACGTTATATAAAATTACGTAATGACGTATAATGTTATGTAGCATTACGTAACAACGTATAACGTTATGTAGCATTACGTAACGACGTATAACGCTATATGCTATTACGTAATGACGTATAACGCTATATGCTATTACGTAATGACGTATAACGTTATGTAGCATTACGTACCAACGTATAACGTTATATAATAGTACGTTCGGACGTATAATGTTATGTAGCATTACTTAACAACGTATAACGCTATATACTATTACGCAATGACGTATAACGTTATGTAGCATTACGTAACCACGAATATCGTTATATAATACTACGTAATGACGTATAACGTTATGTAGCATAACGTAACAACGTATAACGGTACATACTATTACGTAATGACGTACAACGTTATGTAGCATTACGTTATAACGTATAACGTTATCTACTATTACGTAACGACGTATAACGGTACATACTATTACGTAATGACGTACAACGTTATGTAGCATTACGTTATAACGTATAACGTTATCTACTATTACGTAACGACGTATAACATTATATAATACTACGTAATGACGTATAACGGTATGTAGCATTACGTAACAACGTATACCATTATATAGTACTACGTAATGACGTATAACGTTATGTAGCATTACGTAACAACGTACAACGTTATGTAGCATTACTTCACAACGTGTAACATTATATACTATTACGTAATGACGTATAACGTTATGTAGCATTACGTAACAACGTATAACGTTATGTAGCATTACGTAACGACGTATAACGCTATATGCTATTACGTATTGACGTATAACGTTATATAGCATTATTTAACAACGTATAACGTTATGTAGCATTACGTAACCACGAATACCGTTATATAATACTACGTAATGCCGTATAACGCTATGTAGCATTACTTCACAAAGTGTAACGTTATATACTATTACGTAATGACGTATAACGTTATGTAGCATTACGCAACAACGTATAACGTTATGTAGCATTACGTAACGACGTATAACGTTATATAAAATTACGTAATGACGTATAATGTTATGTAGCATTACGTAACAACGTATAACGTTATGTAGCATTACGTAACGACGTATAACGCTATATGCTATTACGTAATGACGTATAACGCTATATGCTATTACGTAATGACGTATAACGTTATGTAGCATTTCGTACCAACGTATAACGTTATATAATAGTACGTTCGGACGTATAATGTTATGTAGCATTACTTAACAACGTATAACGCTATATACTATTACGCAATGACGTATAACGTTATGTAGCATTACGTAACCACGAATATCGTTATATAATACTACGTAATGACGTATAACGTTATGTAGCATTACGTAACAACGTATAACGTTATGTAGCATTACGTTACGACGTATAACGTTATATAATACTACGTAATGACGTATAACGTTATGTAGCATTACGTTATAACGTATAACGTTATATACTATTACGCAGTGACGTATAACGCTATGTAGCATTACGTCACAACGTGTAACGTTATATAATATTACGCAATGACGTATAACGTTATGTAGCATTACGTAACAACGTATAACGTTATGTAGCATTACGTACCAACGAATAACTTCATGTAGCATTACGTAACGCCGTATAACGCTATATACTATTACGTAATGACGTATAGCGTTATGTAGCGTTACGTAACAACGTATAACGTTATGTAGTATTACGTAACGACGTATAACGTTATGTAGCATTACGTTATAACGTTTAACGTCATCTACTATTACGTAATGCCGTATAACGTTATGTAGCATTACGTACCAACGTATAACGTTATATAATAATACGTTAGGACGTATAATGTTATGTAGCATTACTTAACAACGTATAACGTTATATACTATTACGCAATAACGTATAACGTTATGTAGCATAACGTAACCACGAATACCGTTATATAATACTACGTAATGACGTATAACGTTATGTAGCATTACGTAACAACGTATAACGTTATGTAGCTTTACGTACCAACGTATAACGTTATATAATAATACGTTAGGACGTATAATGTTATGTAGCATTACTTAACAACGTATAACGTTATATACTATTACGCAATGACGTATAACGTTATGTAGCATTACGTAACCACGAATACCGTTATATAATACTACGTAATGGCGTATAACGTTATGAAGCATTACGTAACAACGTATAACGTTATGTAGCATTACGTTACGACGTATAACGTTATATAATACTACGTAATGACGTATAACGTCATGTAGCATTACGTAACAACGTATAACGTTATGTAGCATTACGTAATGACATCTAACGTTATGTAGCATAACGTAACAACGTATAACGGTACATACTATTACGTAATGACGTACAACGTTATGTAGCATTACGTTATAACGTATAACGTTATCTACTATTACGTAATGACGTATAACGTTATATATTATTACCTACTAACGTATAACGTTATGTAGCATTACGTAACAGCGTATAACGTTGTATAATACTACGTAATGACGTATAACGTTATGTAGCATTACGTAACAAGGTATAACGTTATGTAGCATTACGAACGCCGTATAACGCTATATACTATTACGTAATGACGTATAACGTTATGTAGCATTACGTAACAACGTATAACGTTATATAATAATACGTTAGGACGTATAATGTTATGTAGCATTACTTAACAACGTATAACGTTATATACTATTACGCAATGACGTATAACGTTATGTAGCATAACGTAACCACGAATACCGTTATATAATACTACGTAATGACGTATAACGTTATGTAGCATTACTTCACAAAGTGTAACGTTATATACTATTACGTAATGACGTATAACGTTATGTAGCATTACGCAACAACGTATAACGTTATGTAGCATTACGTAACGACGTATAACGCTATATAAAATTACGTAATGACGTATAATGTTATGTAGCATTACGTAACAACGTATAACGTTATGTAGCATTACGTAACGACGTATAACGCTATATGCTATTACGTAATGACGTATAACGTTATGTAGCATTACGTACCAACGTATAACGTTATATAATAGTACGTTCGGACGTATAATGTTATGTAGCATTACTTAACAACGTATAACGCTATATACTATTACGCAATGACGTATAACGTTATGTAGCATTACGTAACCACGAATATCGTTATATAATACTACGTAATGACGTATAACGTTATGTAGCATTACGTAACAACGTATAACGTTATGTAGCATTACGTTACGACGTATAACGTTATATAATACTACGTAATGACGTATAACGTTATGTACAATACGTTATAACGTATAACGTTATATACTATTACGCAGTGACGTATAACGCTATGTAGCATTACGTCACAACGTGTAACGTTATATAATATTACGCAATGACGTATAACGTTATGTAGCATTACGTAACAACGTGTAACGTTATGTAGCATTACGTACCAACGAATAACTTCATGTAGCATTACGTAACGCCGTATAACGCTATATACTATTACGTAATGACGTATAGCGTTATGTAGCGTTACGTAACAACGTATAACGTTATGTAGTATTACGTAACGACGTATAACGTTATATAATACTACGTTATGACGTATAACGTTATGTAGTATTACGTAACGACGTATAACGTTATATACTATTACGTAATGACGTATAACGTAATGTAGCATTACGTAACAACGTATAACGTTATGTAGCATTACGTTATAACGTTTAACGTCATCTACTATTACGTAATGCCGTATAACGTTATGTAGCATTACGTACCAACATATAACGTTATATAATAATACGTTAGGACGTATAATGTTATGTAGCATTACTTAACAACGTATAACGTTATATACTATTACGCAATAACGTATAACGTTATGTAGCATAACGTAACCACGAATACCGTTATATAATACTACGTAATGACGTATAACGTTATGTAGCATTACGTAACAACGTATAACGTTATGTAGCTTTACGTCCCAACGTATAACGTTATATAATAATACGTTAGGACGTATAATGTTATGTAGCATTACTTAACAACGTATAACGTTATATACTATTACGCAATGACGTATAACGTTATGTAGCATTACGTTATAACGTATAACGTTATCTACTATTACGTAATGACGTATAACGTTATATATTATTACCTAATAACGTATAACGTTATGTAGCATAACGTAACCACGAATACCGTTATATAATACTACGTAATGACGTATAACGTTATGTAGCATTACGTAACAACGTATAACGTTATGTAGCTTTACGTACCAACGTATAACGTTATATAATAATACGTTAGGACGTATAATGTTATGTAGCATTACTTAACAACGTATAACGTTATATACTATTACGCAATGACGTATAACGTTATGTAGCATTACGTAACCACGAATACCGTTATATAATACTACGTAATGGCGTATAACGTTATGAAGCATTACGTAACAACGTATAACGTTATGTAGCATTACGTTACGACGTATAACGTTATATAATACTACGTAATGACGTATAACGTCATGTAGCATTACGTAACAACGTATAACGTTATGTAGCATTACGTAATGACATCTAACGTTATATAGCATAACGTAACAACGTATAACGGTACATACTATTACGTAATGACGTACAACGTTATGTAGCATTACGTTATAACGTATAACGTTATCTACTATTACGTAATGACGTATAACGTTATATATTATTACCTAATAACGTATTACGTTATGTAGCATTACGTAACAGCGTATAACGTTGTATAATACTACGTAATGACGTATAACGTTATGTAGCATTACGTAACAAGGTATAACGTTATGTAGCATTACGAACGACGTATAACGCTATATACTATTACGTAATGACGTATAACGTTATGTAGCATTACGTAACAACGTATAACGTTATATAATAATACGTTAGGACGTATAATGTTATGTAGCATTACTTAACAACGTATAACGTTATATACTATTACGCAATGACGTATAACGTTATGTAGCATAACGTAACCACGAATACCGTTATATAATACTACGTAATGACGTATAACGTTATGTAGCATTACGTAACAACGTATAACGTTATGTAGCTTTACGTACCAACGTATAACGTTATATAATAATACGTTAGGACGTATAATGTTATCTAGCATTACTTAACAACGTATAACGTTATATACTATTACGCAATGACGTATAACGTTATGTAGCATTACGTAACCACGAATACCGTTATATAATACTACGTAATGGCGTATAACGTTATGTAGCATTACGTAACAACGTATAACGTTATGTAGCATTACGTTACGACGTATAACGTTATATAATACTACGTAATGACGTATAACGTCATGTAGCATTACGTAACAACGTATAACGTTATGTAGCATTACGTAATGACATCTAACGTTATGTAGCATAACGTAACAACGTATAACGGTACATACTATTACATAATGACGTACAACGTTATGTAGCATTACGTTATAACGTATAACGTTATCTACTATTACGTAATGACGTATAACGTTATATATTATTACCTAATAACGTATAACGTTATGTAGCATTACGTAACAGCGTATAACTTTGTATAATACTACGTAATGACGTATAACGTTATGTAGCATTACGTAACAAGGTATAACGTTATGTAGCATTACGAACGACGTATAACGCTATATACTATTACGTAATGACGTATAACGTTATGTAGCATTACGTAACAACGTATAAAGTTATGTACAATACGTTATAACGTATAACGTTATATACTATTACGTAATGACGTATAACGTTATATACTATTACGTATTGACGTATAACGCTATGTAGCATTACGTCACAACATGTAACGTTATATACTATTACGTAATGACGTATAACGTTATGAAGCATTACGTATCCACGAATACCGTTATATAATACTACGTAATGACGTATAACGTTATGTAGCATTACGTAACAAGGTATAACGTTATGTAGCATTACGAACGACGTATAACGCTATATACTATTACGTAATGACGTATAACGTTATGTAGCATTACGTAACAACGTATAACGTTATATAATAATACGTTAGGACGTATAATGTTATGTAGCATTACTTAACAACGTATAACGTTATATACTATTACGCAATGACGTATAACGTTATGTAGCATAACGTAACCACGAATACCGTTATATAATACTACGTAATGACGTATAACGTTATGTAGCATTACGTAACAACGTATAACGTTATGTAGCTTTACGTACCAACGTATAACGTTATATAATAATACGTTAGGACGTATAATGTTATCTAGCATTACTTAACAACGTATAACGTTATATACTATTACGCAATGACGTATAACGTTATGTAGCATTACGTAACCACGAATACCGTTATATAATACTACGTAATGGCGTATAACGTTATGTAGCATTACGTAACAACGTATAACGTTATGTAGCATTACGTTACGACGTATAACGTTATATAATACTACGTAATGACGTATAACGTCATGTAGCATTACGTAACAACGTATAACGTTATGTAGCATTACGTAATGACATCTAACGTTATGTAGCATAACGTAACAACGTATAACGGTACATACTATTACATAATGACGTACAACGTTATGTAGCATTACGTTATAACGTATAACGTTATCTACTATTACGTAATGACGTATAACGTTATATATTATTACCTAATAACGTATAACGTTATGTAGCATTACGTAACAGCGTATAACTTTGTATAATACTACGTAATGACGTATAACGTTATGTAGCATTACGTAACAAGGTATAACGTTATGTAGCATTACGAACGACGTATAACGCTATATACTATTACGTAATGACGTATAACGTTATGTAGCATTACGTAACAACGTATAAAGTTATGTACAATACGTTATAACGTATAACGTTATATACTATTACGTAATGACGTATAACGTTATGAAGCATTACGTATCCACGAATACCGTTATATAATACTACGTAATGACGTATAACGTTATGTAGCATTACGTTACGACGCATATCGTTATATAATACTACGTAATGACGTATAACGTTATGTAGTATTTCGTAACGACGTATAACGTTATATACTATTACGTAATGACGTATAACGTTATATATTATTACCTAATGACGTATAACGTTATGTAGCATTACGTAACAGCGTATAACGTTGTATAATACTACGTAATGACGTATAACGTTATGTAGCATTACGTAACGACGTATAACGGTACATACTATTACGTAATGACGTATAACGTTATGTAGCATTACGTTATAACGTATAACGTTATCTACTATTACGTAATGACGTATAACGTTATATATTATTACATAATGACGTATAACGTTATGTAGCATTACGTAACAGCGTATAACGTTGTATAATACTACGTAATGACGTATAACGTTATGTAGCATTACGACCGACGTATAACGCTATATACTATTACGTAATGACGTATAACGTTATGTAGCATTACGTAACAACGTATAACGTTATATAATAATACGTTAGGACGTATAATGTTATGTAGCATTACTTAACAACGTATAACGTTATATACTATTACGCAATGACGTATAACGTTATGTAGTATAACGTAACCACGAATACCGTTATATAATACTACGTAATGACGTATAACGTTATGTAGCATTACGTAACAACGTATAACGTTATGTAGCTTTACGTACCAACGTATAACGTTATATAATAATACGTTAGGACGTATAATGTTATCTAGCATTACTTAACAACATATAACGTTATATACTATTACGCAATGACGTATAACGTTATGTAGCATTACGTAACCACGAATACCGTTATATAATACTACGTAATGGCGTATAACGTTATGTAGCATTACGTAACAACGTATAACGTTATGTAGCATTACGTTACGACGTATAACGTTATATAATACTACGTAATGACGTATAACGTCATGTAGCATTACGTAACAACGTATAACGTTATGTAGCATTACGTAATGACATCTAACGTTATGTAGCATAACGTAACAACGTATAACGGTACATACTATTACATAATGACGTACAACGTTATGTAGCATTACGTTATAACGTATAACGTTATCTACTATTACGTAATGACGTATAACGTTATATATTATTACCTAATAACGTATAACGTTATGTAGCATTACGTAACAGCGTATAACGTTGTATAATACTACGTAATGACGTATAACGTTATGTAGCATTACGTAACAAGGTATAACGTTATGTAGCATTACGAACGACGTATAACGCTATATACTATTACGTAATGACGTATAACGTTATGTAGCATTACGTAACAACGTATAACGTTATGTACAATACGTTATAACGTATAACGTTATATACTATTACGTAATGACGTATAACGTTATATACTATTACGTATTGACGTATAACGCTATGTAGCATTACGTCACAACATGTAACGTTATATGCTATTACGTAATGACGTATAACGTTATGAAGCATTACGTATCCACGAATACCGTTATATAATACTACGTAATGACGTATAACGTTATGTAGCATTACGTAACAACGTATAACGTTATATAATACTACGTAATGACGTATAACGTTATTTAGCATTACGTAACAACGTATAACGTTATGTAGCATTACGTTACGACGCATATCGTTATATAATACTACGTAATGACGTATAACGTTATGTAGTATTTCGTAACGACGTATAACGTTATATACTATTACGTAATGACGTATAACGTTATATATTATTACCTAATGACGTATAACGTTATGTAGCATTACGTAACAGCGTATAACGTTGTATAATACTACGTAATGACGTATAACGTTATGTAGCATTACGTAACGACGTATAACGGTACATACTATTACGTAATGACGTATAACGTTATGTAGCATTACGTTATAACGTATAACGTTATCTACTATTACGTAATGACGTATAACGTTATATATTATTACCTAATGACGTATAACGTTATGTAGCATTACGTAACAGCGTATAACGTTGTATAATACTACGTAATGACGTATAACGTTATGTAGCATTACGACCGACGTATAACGCTATATACTATTACGTAATGACGTATAACGTTATGAAGCATTACGTATCCACGAATACCGTTATATAATACTACGTAATGACGTATAACGTTATGTAGCATTACGTTATAACGTATAACGTTATCTACTATTACGTAATGACGTATAACGTTATATATTATTACCTAATAACGTATAACGTTATGTAGCATTACGTAACAGCGTATAACGTTGTATAATACTACGTAATGACGTATAACGTTATGTAGCATTACGTAACAAGGTATAACGTTATGTAGCATTACGAACGACGTATAATGCTATATACTATTACGTAATGACGTATAACGTTATGTAGCATAACGTAACAACGTATAACGGTACATACTATTACATAATGACGTACAACGTTATGTAGCATTACGTTATAACGTATAACGTTATCTACTATTACGTAATGACGTATAACGTTATATATTATTACCTAATAACGTATAACGTTATGTAGCATTACGTAACAGCGTATTACGTTGTATAATACTACGTAATGACGTATAACTTTATGTAGCATTACGTAACAAGGTATAACGTTATGTAGCATTACGAACGACGTATAACGCTATATACTATTACGTAATGACGTATAACGTTATGTAGCATTACGTAACAACGTATAACGTTATGTACAATACGTTATAACGTATAACGTTATATACTATTACGTAATGACGTATAACGTTATATACTATTACGTATTGACGTATAACGCTATGTAGCATTACGTCACAACATGTAACGTTATATACTATTACGTAATGACGTATAACGTTATGAAGCATTACGTATCCACGAATACCGTTATATAATACTACGTAATGACGTATAACGTTATGTAGCATTACGTAACAACGTATAACGTTATATAATACTACGTAATGACGTATAACGTTATTTAGCATTACGTAACAACGTATAACGTTATGTAGCATTACGTTACGACGTATATCGTTATATAATACTACGTAATGACATATAACGTTATGTAGTATTTCGTAACGACGTATAACGTTATATACTATTACGTAATGACGTATAACGTTATATATTATTACCTAATGACGTATAACGTTATGTAGCATTACGTAACAGCGTATAACGTTGTATAATACTACGTAATGACGTATAACGTTATGTAGCATTACGTAACGACGTATAACGGTACATACTATTACGTAATGACGTATAACGTTATGTAGCATTACGTTATAACGTATAACGTTATCTACTATTACGTAATGACGTATAACGTTATATATTATTACCTAATGACGTATAACGTTATGTAGCATTACGTAACAGCGTATAACGTTGTATAATACTACGTAATGTCGTATAATGTTATGTAGCATTACGTAACAACGTATAACGTTATGTAGCATTACGAACGACGTATAACGCTATATACTATTACGTAATGACGTATAACGTTATGTAGCATTACGTAGCAACGTATAACGTTATGTAGCATTACGTAACGACGTATAACGCTATATGCTATTACGTAATGACGTATAACGTTATATAGCATTATTTAACAACGTATAATGTTATGTAGCATTACGTAACCACGAATACCGTTATATAATACTACGTAATGCCGTGTAACGCTATGTAGCATTACGTAACAACGTATACCATTATATAGTACTACGTAATGACGTATAACGCTATGTAGCATTACTTCACAACGTGTAACATTATATACTATTACGTAATGAAGTATAACGTTATGTAGCATTACGCAACAACGTATAACGTTATGTAGCATTACGTAACAACGTATAACGTTATGTAGCATTACGTAATGACGTATAACGTAATGTAGCATTACGTTATAACGTATAACGTTGTGTAGCATTACGTTACGACGTATAACGGTATATAATACTACGTAATGACGTATAACGTTATGTAGCATTACGTAACGACGTATAACGTTATATACTATTACGCAATGACGTATAACGTTATGTAGCATAACGTAACCACGAATACCGTTATATAATACTACGTAATGACGTATAACGTTATGTAGCATTACGTAACAACGTATAACGTTATGTAGCTTTACGTACCAACGTATAACGTTATATAATAATACGTTAGGACGTATAATGTTATGTAGCATTACTTAACAACGTATAACGTTATATACTATTACGCAATGACGTATAACGTTATGTAGCATTACGTAACCACGAATACCGTTATATAATACTACGTAATGGCGTATAACGTTATGAAGCATTACGTAACAACGTATAACGTTATGTAGCATTACGTTACGACGTATAACGTTATATAATACTACGTAATGACGTATAACGTCATGTAGCATTACGTAACAACGTATAACGTTATGTAGCATTACGTAATGACATCTAACGTTATATAGCATAACGTAACAACGTATAACGGTACATACTATTACGTAATGACGTACAACGTTATGTAGCATTACGTTATAACGTATAACGTTATCTACTATTACGTAATGACGTATAACGTTATATATTATTACCTAATAACGTATTACGTTATGTAGCATTACGTAACAGCGTATAACGTTGTATAATACTACGTAATGACGTATAACGTTATGTAGCATTACGTAACAAGGTATAACGTTATGTAGCATTACGAACGACGTATAACGCTATATACTATTACGTAATGACGTATAACGTTATGTAGCATTACGTAACAACGTATAACGTTATATAATAATACGTTAGGACGTATAATGTTATGTAGCATTACTTAACAACGTATAACGTTATATACTATTACGCAATGACGTATAACGTTATGTAGCATAACGTAACCACGAATACCGTTATATAATACTACGTAATGACGTATAACGTTATGTAGCATTACGTAACAACGTATAACGTTATGTAGCTTTACGTACCAACGTATAACGTTATATAATAATACGTTAGGACGTATAATGTTATCTAGCATTACTTAACAACGTATAACGTTATATACTATTACGCAATGACGTATAACGTTATGTAGCATTACGTAACCACGAATACCGTTATATAATACTACGTAATGGCGTATAACGTTATGTAGCATTACGTAACAACGTATAACGTTATGTAGCATTACGTTACGACGTATAACGTTATATAATACTACGTAATGACGTATAACGTCATGTAGCATTACGTAACAACGTATAACGTTATGTAGCATTACGTAATGACATCTAACGTTATGTAGCATAACGTAACAACGTATAACGGTACATACTATTACATAATGACGTACAACGTTATGTAGCATTACGTTATAACGTATAACGTTATCTACTATTACGTAATGACGTATAACGTTATATATTATTACCTAATAACGTATAACGTTATGTAGCATTACGTAACAGCGTATAACTTTGTATAATACTACGTAATGACGTATAACGTTATGTAGCATTACGTAACAAGGTATAACGTTATGTAGCATTACGAACGACGTATAACGCTATATACTATTACGTAATGACGTATAACGTTATGTAGCATTACGTAACAACGTATAAAGTTATGTACAATACGTTATAACGTATAACGTTATATACTATTACGTAATGACGTATAACGTTATATACTATTACGTATTGACGTATAACGCTATGTAGCATTACGTCACAACATGTAACGTTATATACTATTACGTAATGACGTATAACGTTATGAAGCATTACGTATCCACGAATACCGTTATATAATACTACGTAATGACGTATAACGTTATGTAGCATTACGTAACAACGTATAACGTTATATAATACTACGTAATGACGTATAACGTTATTTAGCATTACGTAACAACGTATAACGTTATGTAGCATTACGTTACGACGCATATCGTTATATAATACTACGTAATGACGTATAACGTTATGTAGTATTTCGTAACGACGTATAACGTTATATACTATTACGTAATGACGTATAACGTTATATATTATTACCTAATGACGTATAACGTTATGTAGCATTACGTAACAGCGTATAACGTTGTATAATACTACGT
This sequence comes from Bombus muscorum, assembly GCA_963971185.1. Taxonomy (NCBI): domain Eukaryota; kingdom Metazoa; phylum Arthropoda; class Insecta; order Hymenoptera; family Apidae; genus Bombus; species Bombus muscorum. The sequence continues at coordinate 10,025,847 of OZ020139.1, read as the reverse complement.
AATGACGTATAACGTTATGTAGCATTACGTAACGACGTATAACGGTACATACTATTACGTAATGACGTATAACGTTATGTAGCATTACGTTATAACGTATAACGTTATCTACTATTACGTAATGACGTATAACGTTATATATTATTACCTAATGACGTATAACGTTATGTAGCATTACGTAACAGCGTATAACGTTGTATAATACTACGTAATGACGTATAACGTTATGTAGCATTACGACCGACGTATAACGCTATATACTATTACGTAATGACGTATAACGTTATGAAGCATTACGTATCCACGAATACCGTTATATAATACTACGTAATGACGTATAACGTTATGTAGCATTACGTTATAACGTATAACGTTATCTACTATTACGTAATGACGTATAACGTTATATATTATTACCTAATAACGTATAACGTTATGTAGCATTACGTAACAGCGTATAACGTTGTATAATACTACGTAATGACGTATAACGTTATGTAGCATTACGTAACAAGGTATAACGTTATGTAGCATTACGAACGACGTATAATGCTATATACTATTACGTAATGACGTATAACGTTATGTAGCATAACGTAACAACGTATAACGGTACATACTATTACATAATGACGTACAACGTTATGTAGCATTACGTTATAACGTATAACGTTATCTACTATTACGTAATGACGTATAACGTTATATATTATTACCTAATAACGTATAACGTTATGTAGCATTACGTAACAGCGTATTACGTTGTATAATACTACGTAATGACGTATAACTTTATGTAGCATTACGTAACAAGGTATAACGTTATGTAGCATTACGAACGACGTATAACGCTATATACTATTACGTAATGACGTATAACGTTATGTAGCATTACGTAACAACGTATAACGTTATGTACAATACGTTATAACGTATAACGTTATATACTATTACGTAATGACGTATAACGTTATATACTATTACGTATTGACGTATAACGCTATGTAGCATTACGTCACAACATGTAACGTTATATACTATTACGTAATGACGTATAACGTTATGAAGCATTACGTATCCACGAATACCGTTATATAATACTACGTAATGACGTATAACGTTATGTAGCATTACGTAACAACGTATAACGTTATATAATACTACGTAATGACGTATAACGTTATTTAGCATTACTTCACAACGTGTAACATTATATACTATTACGTAATGAAGTATAACGTTATGTAGCATTACGCAACAACGTATAACGTTATGTAGCATTACGTAACAACGTATAACGTTATGTAGCATTACGTAATGACATCTAACGTTATGTAGCATAACGTAACAACGTATAACGGTACATACTATTACGTAATGACGTATAACGTTATGTAGCATTACGTTATAACGTATAACGTTATCTACTATTACGTAATGACGTATAACGTTATATATTATTACCTAATAACGTATAACGTTATGTAGCATTACGTAACAGCGTATAACGTTGTATAATACTACGTAATGACGTATAACGTTATGTAGCATTACGTAACAAGGTATAACGTTATGTAGCATTACGAACGACGTATAATGCTATATACTATTACGTATTGACGTATAACGCTATGTAGCATTACGTCACAACATGTAACGTTATATACTATTACGTAATGACGTATAACGTTATGAAGCATTACGTATCCACGAATACCGTTATATAATACTACGTAATGACGTATAACGTTATGTAGCATTACGTAACAACGTATAACGTTATGTAGCATTACGTTACGACGTATAACGTTATATAATACTACGTAATGACGTATAACGTCATGTAGCATTACGTAACAACGTATAACGTTATGTAGCATTACGTAATGACATCTAACGTTATGTAGCATAACGTAACAACGTATAACGGTACATACTATTACGTAATGACGTATAACGTTATGTAGCATTACGTTATAACGTATAACGTTATCTACTATTACGTAATGACGTATAACGTTATATATTATTACCTAATGACGTATAACGTTATGTAGCATTACGTAACAGCGTATAACGTTGTATAATACTACGTAATGACGTATAACGTTATGTAGCATTACGACCGACGTATAACGCTATATACTATTACGTAATGACGTATAACGTTATGAAGCATTACGTATCCACGAATACCGTTATATAATACTACGTAATGACGTATAACGTTATGTAGCATTACGTTATAACGTATAACGTTATCTACTATTACGTAATGACGTATAACGTTATATATTATTACCTAATAACGTATAACGTTATGTAGCATTACGTAACAGCGTATAACGTTGTATAATACTACGTAATGACGTATAACGTTATGTAGCATTACGTAACAAGGTATAACGTTATGTAGCATTACGAACGACGTATAATGCTATATACTATTACGTAATGACGTATAACGTTATGTAGCATAACGTAACAACGTATAACGGTACATACTATTACATAATGACGTACAACGTTATGTAGCATTACGTTATAACGTATAACGTTATCTACTATTACGTAATGACGTATAACGTTATATATTATTACCTAATAACGTATAACGTTATGTAGCATTACGTAACAGCGTATTACGTTGTATAATACTACGTAATGACGTATAACTTTATGTAGCATTACGTAACAAGGTATAACGTTATGTAGCATTACGAACGACGTATAACGCTATATACTATTACGTAATGACGTATAACGTTATGTAGCATTACGTAACAACGTATAACGTTATGTACAATACGTTATAACGTATAACGTTATATACTATTACGTAATGACGTATAACGTTATATACTATTACGTATTGACGTATAACGCTATGTAGCATTACGTCACAACATGTAACGTTATATACTATTACGTAATGACGTATAACGTTATGAAGCATTACGTATCCACGAATACCGTTATATAATACTACGTAATGACGTATAACGTTATGTAGCATTACGTAACAACGTATAACGTTATATAATACTACGTAATGACGTATAACGTTATTTAGCATTACGTAACAACGTATAACGTTATGTAGCATTACGTTACGACGTATATCGTTATATAATACTACGTAATGACATATAACGTTATGTAGTATTTCGTAACGACGTATAACGTTATATACTATTACGTAATGACGTATAACGTTATATATTATTACCTAATGACGTATAACGTTATGTAGCATTACGTAACAGCGTATAACGTTGTATAATACTACGTAATGACGTATAACGTTATGTAGCATTACGTAACGACGTATAACGGTACATACTATTACGTAATGACGCATAACGTTATGTAGCATTACGTTATAACGTATAACGTTATCTACTATTACGTAATGACGTATAACGTTATATATTATTACCTAATGACGTATAACGTTATGTAGCATTACGTAACAGCGTATAACGTTGTATAATACTACGTAATGTCGTATAATGTTATGTAGCATTACGTAACAACGTATAACGTTATGTAGCATTACGAACGACGTATAACGCTATATACTATTACGTAATGACGTATAACGTTATGTAGCATTACGTAGCAACGTATAACGTTATGTAGCATTACGTAACGACGTATAACGCTATATGCTATTACGTAATGACGTATAACGTTATATAGCATTATTTAACAACGTATAATGTTATGTAGCATTACGTAACCACGAATACCGTTATATAATACTACGTAATGCCGTGTAACGCTATGTAGCATTACGTAACAACGTATACCATTATATAGTACTACGTAATGACGTATAACGCTATGTAGCATTACTTCACAACGTGTAACATTATATACTATTACGTAATGAAGTATAACGTTATGTAGCATTACGCAACAACGTATAACGTTATGTAGCATTACGTAACAACGTATAACGTTATGTAGCATTACGTAATGACGTATAACGTAATGTAGCATTACGTTATAACGTATAACGTTGTGTAGCATTACGTTACGACGTATAACGGTATATAATACTACGTAATGACGTATAACGTTATGTAGTATTACGTAACGACGTATAACGTTATATAATACTACGTAATGACGTATAACGGTATGTAGCATTACGTTACGACGTATAACGTTATATAATACTACGTAATGACGTATAACGTTATGTAGTATTACGTAACGACGTATAACGTTATATAATACTACGTAATGACGTATAACGGTATGTAGCATTACGTAACAACGTATACCATTATATTGTACTACGTAATGACGTATAACGCTATGTAGCATTACTTCACAACGTGTAACGTTATGTAGCATTACGTAACAACGTATAACGTTATGTAGCATTACGTAATGACGTATAACGTGATGTAGCATTACGTAACAACGTATAACGTTATGTAGCATTACTTCACAAAGTGTAACGTTATATACTATTACGTAATGACGTATAACGTTATGTAGCATTACGCAACAACGTATAACGTTATGTAGCATTACGTAACGACGTATAACGCTATATAATATTACGTAATGACGTATAACGTTATGTAGCATTACGTAACAACGTATAACGTTATGTAGCATTACGTAACGACGTATAACGCTATATGCTATGACGTAATGACGTATAACGTTATGTAGCATTACGTACCAACGTATAACGTTATATGATAATACGTTAGGACGTGTAATGTTATGTAGCATTACTTAACAACGTATAACGTTATATACTATTACGCAATGACGTATAACGTTATGTAGCATTACGTAACCACGAATACCGATATATAATACTACGTAATGACGTATAACGTTATGTAGCATTACTTAACAACGTATAACGTTATATACTATTACGCAATGACGTATAACGTTATGTAGCATTACGTAACCACGAATACCGATATATAATACTACGTAATGACGTATAACGTTATGTAGCATTACGTAACAACGTATAACGTTATGTAGCATTACGTAATGACGTATAACGTAATGTAGCATTACGTAACAACGTATACCGTTATGTAGCATTACTTCACAAAGTGTAACGTTACATACTATTACGTAATGACGTATAACGTTATGTAGCATTACGCAACAACGTATAACGTTATGTAGCATTACGTAACGACGTATAATGCTATATAATATTACGTAATGACGTATAACGTTATGTAGCATTACGTTATAACGTATAACGTTGTGTAGCATTACGTTACGACGTATAACGGTATATAATACTACGTAATGACGTATAACGTTATGTAGTATTACGTTACGACGTATAACGTTATATAATACTACGTAATGACGTATAACGGTATGTAGCATTACGTTACGACGTATAACGTTATATAATACTACGTAATGACGTATAACGTTATGTAGTATTACGTAACGACGTATAACGTTATATAATATTACGTAATGACGTATAACGGTATGTAGCATTACGTAACAACGTATACCATTATATAGTACTACGTAATGACGTATAACGTTATGTAGCATTACGTAACAACGTATATCGTTATGTAGCATTACTTCACAACGTGTAACATTATATACTATTACATAATGACGTATAACGTTATGTAGTATTACGTAACAACGTATAACGTTATGTAGCATTACATAACGACGTATAACGCTATATGCTATTACGTAATGACGTATAACGTTATATAGCATTCTTTAACAACGTATAACGTTATGTAGCATTACGTAACCACGAATACCGTTATATAATACTACGTAATGCCGTATAACGCTATGTAGCATTACGTAACAACGTATACCATTATATTGTACTACGTAATGACGTATAACGCTATGTAGCATTACTTCACAACGTGTAACGTTATGTAGCATTACGTAACAACGTATAACGTTATGTAGCATTACGTAATGACGTATAACGTGATGTAGCATTACGTAACAACGTATAACGTTATGTAGCATTACTTCACAAAGTGTAACGTTATATACTATTACGTAATGACGTATAACGTTATGTAGCATTACGCAACAACGTATAACGTTATGTAGCATTACGTAACGACGTATAACGCTATATAATATTACGTAATGACGTATAACGTTATGTAGCATTACGTAACAACGTATAACGTTATGTAGCATTACGTAACGACGTATAACGCTATATGCTATGACGTAATGACGTATAACGTTATGTAGCATTACGTACCAACGTATAACGTTATATGATAATACGTTAGGACGTGTAATGTTATGTAGCATTACTTAACAACGTATAACGTTATATACTATTACGCAATGACGTATAACGTTATATAATATTTCGTAATGACGTATAACGTTATGTAGCATTACGTAACAACGTATAACGTTATGTAGCATTACGTAATGACATCTAACGTTATGTAGCATAACGTAACAACGTATAACGTTATGAAGCATTACGTAATGACGTATAACGTTATGTAGCATTACGAACGACGTATAACGCTATATACTATTACGTAATGACGTATAACGTTATGTAGCATTACGTAACAACGTATAACGTTATGTACAATACGTTATAACGTATAACGTTATATACTATTACGTAATGACGTATAACGTTATATACTATTACGCAGTGACGTATAACGCTATGTAGCATTACGTCACAACATGTAACGTTATATACTATTACGTAATGACGTATAACGTTATGAAGCATTACGTATCCACGAATAACGTTATATAATACTACGTAATGACGTATAACGTTATGTAGCATTACGTAACAACGTATAACGTTATGTACAATACGTTATAACGTATAACGTTATATACTGTTACGTAAGGACGTATAACGTTATATACTATTACGTAGTGACGTATAACGCTATGTAGCATTACGTCACAACATGTAACGTTATATACTATTACGTAATGACGTATAACGTTATGAAGCATTACGTATCCACGAATACCGTTATATATTACTACGTAATGACGTATAACGTTATGTAGCATTACGTAACAACGTATAACGGTACATACTATTACATAATGACGTACAACGTTATGTAGCATTACGTTATAACGTATAACGTTATCTACTATTACGTAATGACGTATAACGTTATATATTATTACCTAATAACGTATAACGTTATGTAGCATTACGTAACAGCGTATAACGTTGTATAATACTACGTAATGACGTATAACGTTATGTAGTATTTCGTAACGACGTATAACGTTATATACTATTACGTAATGACGTATAACGTTATATATTATTACCTAATGACGTATAACGTTATGTAGCATTACGTAACAGCGTATAACGTTGTATAATACTACGTAATGACGTATAACGTTATGTAGCATTACGTAACGACGTATAACGGTACATACTATTACGTAATGACGTATAACATTATGTAGCATTACGTTATAACGTATAACGTTATCTACTATTACGTAATGACGTATAACGTTATATATTATTACCTAATGACGTATAACGTTATGTAGCATTACGTAACAGCGTATAACGTTGTATAATACTACGTAATGTCGTATAATGTAATGTAGCATTACGTAACAACGTATAACGTTATGTAGCATTACGAACGACGTATAACGCTATATACTATTACGTAATGACGTATAACGTTATGTAGCATTACGTAGCAACGTATAACGTTATGTAGCATTACGTAACGAGGTATAACGCTATATGCTATTACGTAATGACGTATAACGTTATATAGCATTATTTAACAACGTATAACGTTATGTAGCATTACGTAACCACGAATACCGTTATATAATACTACGTAATGCCGTATAACGCTATGTAGCATTACGTAACAACGTATACCATTATATAGTACTACGTAATGACGTATAACGCTATGTAGCATTACTTCACAACGTGTAACATTATATACTATTACGTAATGACGTATAACGTTATGTAGCATTACGCAACAACGTATAACGTTATGTAGCATTACGTAACGACGTATAACGCTATATGCTATTACGTAATGACGTATAACGTTATATAGCATTATTTAAGAACGTATAACGTTATGTAGCATTACGTAACCACGAATACCGTTATATAATACTACGTAATGACGTATAACGTTATGTAGTATTACGTAACGACGTATAACGTTATATAATACTACGTAATGACGTATAACGGTATGTAGCATTACGTAGCGACGTATAACGTTATGTAGCATTACATAACGACGTATAACGCTATATGCTATTACGTAATGACGTATAACGTTATATAGCATTATTTAACAACGTATAACGTTATGTAGCATTACGTAACCACGAATACCGTTATATAATACTACGTAATGCCGTATAACGCTATGTAGCATTACGTAACAACGTATACCATTATATAGTACTACGTAATGACGTATAACGCTATGTAGCATTACTTCACAACGTGTAACGTTATGTAGCATTACGTAACAACGTATAACGTTATGTAGCATTACGTAATGACGTATAACGTCATGTAACATTACGTAACAACGTTTAACGTTATGTAGCATTACTTCACAAAGTGTAACGTTATATACTATTACGTAATGACGTATAACGTTATGTAGCATTACGCAACAACGTATAACGTTATGTAGCATTACGTAACGACGTATAATGCTATATAATATTACGTAATGACGTATAACGTTATGTAGCATTACGTAACAACGTATAACGTTATGTAGCATTACGTAACAACGTATAACGTTATGTAGCATTACGTAATGACGTATAACGTCATGTAACATTACGTAACAACGTATAACGTTATGTAGCATTACTTCACAAAGTGTAACGTTATATACTATTACGCAATGACGTATAACGTTATTTAGCATTACGTAACCACGAATACCGTTATATAATACTACGTAATGCCGTATAACGTTATGTAGCATTACGTGACAACGTATAACGTTATGTAGAATTACGTTACGACGTATAACGTTATATAATACTACGTAATGACGTATAACGTTATGTAGCATTACGTAACAACGTATAACGTTATGTAGCATTACGTAATGACATCTAACGTTATGTAGCATAACGTAACAACGTATAACGTTATGAAGCATTACGTAATGACGTATAACGTTATGTAGCATTACGAACGACGTATAACGCTATATACTATTACGTAATGACGTATAACGTTATGTAGCATTACGTAACAACGTATAACGTTATGTACAATACGTTATAACGTATAACGTTATATACTATTACGTAATGACGTATAACGTTATATACTATTACGTAGTGACGTATAACGCTATGTAGCATTACGTCACAACATGTAACGTTATATACTATTACGTAATGACGTATAACGTTATGTAGCATTACGTAACAACGTATAACGTTATGTAGCATTACGTAACGACGTATAACGCTATATGCTATGACGTAATGACGTATAACGTTATGTAGCATTACGTACCAACGTATAACGTTATATGATAATACGTTAGGACGTGTAATGTTATGTAGCATTACTTAACAACGTATAACGTTATATACTATTACGCAATGACGTATAACGTTATGTAGCATTACGTAACCACGAATACCGATATATAATACTACGTAATGACGTATAACGTTATGTAGCATTACGTAACAACGTATAACGTTATGTAGAATTACGTTACGACGTATAACGTTATATAATATTTCGTAATGACGTATAACGTTATGTAGCATTACGTAACAACGTATAACGTTATGTAGCATTACGTAATGACATCTAACGTTATGTAGCATAACGTAACAACGTATAACGTTATGAAGCATTACGTAATGACGTATAACGTTATGTAGCATTACGAACGCCGTATAACGCTATATACTATTACGTAATGACGTATAACGTTATGTAGCATTACGTAACAACGTATAACGTTATGTACAATACGTTATAACGTATAACGTTATATACTATTACGTAATGACGTATAACGTTATATACTATTACGCAGTGACGTATAACGCTATGTAGCATTACGTCACAACATGTAACGTTATATACTATTACGTAATGACGTATAACGTTATGAAGCATTACGTATCCACGAATAACGTTATATAATACTACGTAATGACGTATAACGTTATGTAGCATTACGTAACAACGTATAACGTTATGTACAATACGTTATAACGTATAACGTTATATACTGTTACGTAAGGACGTATAACGTTATATACTATTACGTAGTGACGTATAACGCTATGTAGCATTACGTCACAACATGTAACGTTATATACTATTACGTAATGACGTATAACGTTATGAAGCATTACGTATCCACGAATACCGTTATATATTACTACGTAATGACGTATAACGTTATGTAGCATTACGTAACAACGTATAACGGTACATACTATTACATAATGACGTACAACGTTATGTAGCATTACGTTATAACGTATAACGTTATCTACTATTACGTAATGACGTATAACGTTATATATTATTACCTAATAACGTATAACGTTATGTAGCATTACGTAACAGCGTATAACGTTGTATAATACTACGTAATGACGTATAACGTTATGTAGTATTTCGTAACGACGTATAACGTTATATACTATTACGTAATGACGTATAACGTTATATATTATTACCTAATGACGTATAACGTTATGTAGCATTACGTAACAGCGTATAACGTTGTATAATACTACGTAATGACGTATAACGTTATGTAGCATTACGTAACGACGTATAACGGTACATACTATTACGTAATGACGTATAACATTATGTAGCATTACGTTATAACGTATAACGTTATCTACTATTACGTAATGACGTATAACGTTATGTAGCATTACGTAACAGCGTATAACGTTGTATAATACTACGTAATGACGTATAACGTTATGTAGCATTACGTAACGACGTATAACGGTACATACTATTACGTAATGACGTATAACATTATGTAGCATTACGTTATAACGTATAACGTTATCTACTATTACGTAATGACGTATAACGTTATATATTATTACCTAATGACGTATAACGTTATGTAGCATTACGTAACAGCGTATAACGTTGTATAATACTACGTAATGTCGTATAATGTTATGTAGCATTACGTAACAACGTATAACGTTATGTAGCATTACGAACGACGTATAACGCTATATACTATTACGTAATGACGTATAACGTTATGTAGCATTACGTAGCAACGTATAACGTTATGTAGCATTACGTAACGAGGTATAACGCTATATGCTATTACGTAATGACGTATAACGTTATATAGCATTATTTAACAACGTATAACGTTATGTAGCATTACGTAACCACGAATACCGTTATATAATACTACGTAATGCCGTATAACGCTATGTAGCATTACGTAACAACGTATACCATTATATAGTACTACGTAATGACGTATAACGCTATGTAGCATTACTTCACAACGTGTAACATTATATACTATTACGTAATGACGTATAACGTTATGTAGCATTACGCAACAACGTATAACGTTATGTAGCATTACGTAACGACGTATAACGCTATATGCTATTACGTAATGACGTATAACGTTATATAGCATTATTTAAGAACGTATAACGTTATGTAGCATTACGTAACCACGAATACCGTTATATAATACTACGTAATGACGTATAACGTTATGTAGTATTACGTAACGACGTATAACGTTATATAATACTACGTAATGACGTAAACGGTATGTAGCATTACGTAGCAACGTATAACGTTATGTAGCATTACATAACGACGTATAACGCTATATGCTATTACGTAATGACGTATAACGTTATATAGCATTATTTAACAACGTATAACGTTATGTAGCATTACGTAACCACGAATACCGTTATATAATACTACGTAATGCCGTATAACGCTATGTAGCATTACGTAACAACGTATACCATTATATAGTACTACGTAATGACGTATAACGCTATGTAGCATTACTTCACAACGTGTAACGTTATGTAGCATTACGTAACAACGTATAACGTTATGTAGCATTACGTAATGACGTATAACGTCATGTAACATTACGTAACAACGTATAACGTTATGTAGCATTACTTCACAAAGTGTAACGTTATATACTATTACGTAATGACGTATAACGTTATGTAGCATTACGCAACAACGTATAACGTTATGTAGCATTACGTAACGACGTATAACGCTATATAATATTACGTAATGACGTATAACGTTATGTAGCATTACGTAACAACGTATAACGTTATGTAGCATTACGTAACAACGTATAACGTTATGTAGCATTACGTAATGACGTATAACGTCATGTAACATTACGTAACAACGTATAACGTTATGTAGCATTACTTCACAAAGTGTAACGTTATATACTATTACGCAATGACGTATAACGTTATGTAGCATTACGTAACCACGAATACCGTTATATAATACTACGTAATGCCGTATAACGTTATGTAGCATTACGTGACAACGTATAACGTTATGTAGAATTACGTTACGACGTATAACGTTATATAATACTACGTAATGACGTATAACGTTATGTAGCATTACGTAACAACGTATAACGTTATGTAGCATTACGTAATGACATCTAACGTTATGTAGCATAACGTAACAACGTATAACGTTATGAAGCATTACGTAATGACGTATAACGTTATGTAGCATTACGAACGACGTATAACGCTATATACTATTACGTAATGACGTATAACGTTATGTAGCATTACGTAACAACGTATAACGTTATGTACAATACGTTATAACGTATAACGTTATATACTATTACGTAATGACGTATAACGTTATATACTATTACGTAGTGACGTATAACGCTATGTAGCATTACGTCACAACATGTAACGTTATATACTATTACGTAATGACGTATAACGTTATGAAGCATTACGTATCCACGAATAACGTTATATAATACTACGTAATGACGTATAACGTTATGTAGCATTACGTAACAACGTATAACGTTATGTACAATACGTTATAACGTATAACGTTATATACTGTTACGTAAGGACGTATAACGTTATATACTATTACGTAGTGACGTATAACGCTATGTAGCATTACGTCACAACATGTAACGTTATATACTATTACGTAATGACGTATAACGTTATGAAGCATTACGTATCCACGAATACCGTTATATAATACTACGTAAGACGTATAACGTTATGTAGCATTACGTAACAACGTATAACGGTACATACTATGACATAATGACCTACAACGTTATGTAGCATTACGTTATAACGTATAACGTTATATACTGTTACGTAAGGACGTATAACGTTATATACTATTACGTAGTGACGTATAACGCTATGTAGCATTACGTCACAACATGTAACGTTATATACTATTACGTAATGACGTATAACGTTATGTAGCATTACGTAACAGCGTATAACGTTGTATAATACTACGTAATGACGTATAACGTTATGTAGCATTACGTAACAACGTATAACGTTATATAATACTACGTAATGACGTATAACGTTATTTAGCATTACGTAACAACGTATAACGTTATGTAGCATTACGTTACGACGTATATCGTTATATAATACTACGTAATGACGTATAACGTTATGTAGCATTACGTAACGACGTATAACGGTACATACTATTACGTAATGACGTATAACGTTATGTAGCATTACGTTATAACGTATAACGTTATCTACTATTACGTAATGACGTATAACGTTATATATTATTACCTAATGACGTATAACGTTATGTAGCATTACGTAACAGCGTATAACGTTGTATAATACTACGCAATGTCGTATAATGTTATGTAGCATTACGTAACAACGTATAACGTTATGTAGCATTACGAACGACGTATAACGCTATATACTATTACGTAATGACGTATAACGTTTTGTAGCATTACGTAGCAACGTATAACGTTATGTAGCATTACGTAACGAGGTATAACGCTATATGCTATTACGTAATGACGTATAACGTTATATAGCATTATTTAACAACGTATAACGTTATGTAGCATTACGTAACCACGAATACCGTTATATAATACTACGTAATGCCGTATAACGCTATGTAGCATTACGTAACAACGTATACCATTATATAGTACTACGTAATGACGTATAACGCTATGTAGCATTACTTCACAACGTGTAACATTATATACTATTACGTAATGACGTATAACGTTATGTAGCATTACGCAACAACGTATAACGTTATGTAGCATTACGTAACGACGTATAACGCTATATGCTATTACGTAATGACGTATAACGTTATATAGCATTATTTAAGAACGTATAACGTTATGTAGCATTACGTAACCACGAATACCGTTATATAATACTAAGTAATGCCGTATAACGCTATGTAGCATTACGTAACAACGTATACCATTATATAGTACTACGTAATGACGTATAACGATATGTAGCATTACTTCACAACGTGTAACATTATATACTATTAATTATGACGTATAACGTTATGTGGCATTACGAACGACGTATAACGCTATATACTATTACGTAATGACGTATAACGTTATGTAGCATTACGTAGCAACGTATAACGTTATGTAGCATTACGTAACGAGGTATAACGCTATATGCTATTACGTAATGACGTATAACGTTATATAGCATTATTTAACAACGTATAACATTATGTAGCATTACGTAACCACGAATACCGTTATTTAATACTACGTAATGCCGTATAACGCTATGTAGCATTACGTAACAACGTATACCATTATATAGTACTACGTAATGACGTATAACGCTATGTAGCATTACTTCACAACGTGTAACATTATATACTATTACGTAATGACGTATAACGTTATGTAGCATTACGTAATGACATCTAACGTTATGTAGCATAACGTAACAACGTATAACGTTATGAAGCATTACGTAATGACGTATAACGTTATGTAGCATTACGAACGACGTATAACGCTATATACTATTACGTAATGACGTATAACGTTATGTAGCATTACGTAACAACGTATAATGTTATGTACAATACGTTATAACGTATAACGTTATATACTGTTACGTAAGGACGTATAACGTTATATACTATTACGTAGTGACGTATAACGCTATGTAGCATTACGTCACAACATGTAACGTTATATACTATTACGTAATGACGTATAACGTTATGAAGCATTACGTATCCACGAATACCGTTATATAATACTACGTAATGACGTATAACGTTATGTAGCATTACGTAACAACGTATAACGGTACATACTATTACATAATGACGTACAACGTTATGTAGCATTACGTTATAACGTATAACGTTATCTACTATTACGTAATGACGTATAACGTTATATATTATTACCTAATAACGTATAACGTTATGTAGCATTACGTAACAGCGTATAACGTTGTATAATACTACGTAATGACGTATAACGTTATGTAGCATTACGTAACAAGGTATAACGTTATGTAGCATTACGAACGACGTATAACGCTATATACTATTACGTAATGACGTATAACGTTATGTAGCATTACGTAACAACGTATAACGTTATGTACAATACGTTATAACGTATAACGTTATATACTATTACGTAATGACGTATAACGTTATATACTATTACGTATTGACGTATAACGCTATGTAGCATTACGTCACAACATGTAACGTTATATACTATTACGTAATGACGTATAACGTTATGAAGCATTACGTATCCACGAATACCGTTATATAATACTACGTAATGACGTATAACGTTATGTAGCATTACGTAACAACGTATAACGGTACATACTATTACATAATGACGTACAACGTTATGTAGCATTACGTTATAACGTATAACGTTATCTACTATTACGTAATGACGTATAACGTTATATATTATTACCTAATAACGTATAACGTTATGTAGCATTACGTAACAGCGTATAACGTTGTATAATACTACGTAATGACGTATAACGTTATGTAGCATTACGTAACAAGGTATAACGTTATGTAGCATTACGAACGACGTATAACGCTATATACTATTACGTAATGACGTATAACGTTATGTAGCATTACGTAACAACGTATAACGTTATGTACAATACGTTATAACGTATAACGTTATATACTATTACGTAATGACGTATAACGTTATATACTATTACGTATTGACGTATAACGCTATGTAGCATTACGTCACAACATGTAACGTTATATACTATTACGTAATGACGTATAACGTTATGTAGCATTACGTAACAGCGTATAAAGTTGTATAATACTACGTAATGACGTATAACGTTATGTAGCATTACGTAACAAGGTATAACGTTATGTAGCATTACGAACGACGTATAACGCTATATACTATTACGTAATGACGTATAACGTTATGTAGCATTACGTAACAACGTATAACGTTATGTACAATACGTTATAACGTATAACGTTATATACTATTACGTAATGACGTATAACGTTATATACTATTACGTATTGACGTATAACGCTATGTAGCATTACGTCACAACATGTAACGTTATATACTATTACGTAATGACGTATAACGTTATGAAGCATTACGTATCCACGAATACCGTTATATAATACTACGTAATGACGTATAACGTTATGTAGCATTACGTAACAACGTATAACGGTACATACTATTACATAATGACGTACAACGTTATGTAGCATTACGTTATAACGTATAACGTTATCTACTATTACGTAATGACGTATAACGTTATATATTATTACCTAATAACGTATAACGTTATGTAGCATTACGTAACAGCGTATAACGTTGTATAATACTACGTAATGACGTATAACGTTATGTAGCATTACGTAACAAGGTATAACGTTATGTAGCATTACGAACGACGTATAACGCTATATACTATTACGTAATGACGTATAACGTTATGTAGCATTACGTAACAACGTATAACGTTATGTACAATACGTTATAACGTATAACGTTATATACTATTACGTAATGACGTATAACGTTATATACTATTACGTATTGACGTATAACGCTATGTAGCATTACGTCACAACATGTAACGTTATATACTATTACGTAATGACGTATAACGTTATGTAGCATTACGTAACAGCGTATAAAGTTGTATAATACTACGTAATGACGTATAACGTTATGTAGCATTACGTAACAACGTATAACGTTATATAATACTACGTAATGACGTATAACGTTATTTAGCATTACGTAACAACGTATAACGTTATGTAGCATTACGTTACGACGTATATCGTTATATAATACTACGTAATGACGTATAACGTTATGTAGTATTTCGTAACGACGTATAACGTTATATACTATTACGTAATGACGTATAACGTTATATATTATTACCTAATGACGTATAACGTCATGTAGCATTACGTAACAGCGTATAACGTTGTATAATACTACGTAATGACGTATAACGTTATGTAGCATTACGTAACGACGTATAACGGTACATACTATTACGTAATGACGTATAACGTTATGTAGCATTACGTTATAACGTATAACGTTATCTACTATTACGTAATGACGTATAACGTTATATATTATTACCTAATGACGTATAACGTTATGTAGCATTACGTAACAGCGTATAACGTTGTATAATACTACGTAATGTCGTATAATGTTATGTAGCATTACGTAACAACGTATAACGTTATGTAGCATTACGAACGACGTATAACGCTATATACTATTACGTAATGACGTATAACGTTATGTAGCATTACGTAGCAACGTATAACGTTATGTAGCATTACGTAACGAGGTATAACGCTATACGCTATTACGTAATGACGTATAACGTTATATAGCATTATTTAACAACGTATAACGTTATGTAGCATTACGTAACCACGAATACCGTTATATAATACTACGTAATGCCGTATAACGCTATGTAGCATTACGTAACAACGTATACCATTATATAGTACTACGTAATGACGTATAACGCTATGTAGCATTACTTCACAACGTGTAACATTATATACTATTACGTAATGACGTATAACGTTATGTAGCATTACGCAACAACGTATAACGTTATGTAGCATTACGTAACGACGTATAACGCTATATGCTATTACGTAATGACGTATAACGTTATATAGCATTATTTAAGAACGTATAACGTTATGTAGCATTACGTAACCACGAATACCGTTATATAATACTAAGTAATGACGTATAACGCTATGTAGCATTACGTAACAACGTATACCATTATATAGTACTACGTAATGACGTATAACGCTATGTAGCATTACTTCACAACGTGTAACATTATATACTATTACGTAATGACGTATAACGTTATGCAGCATTACGCAACAACGTATAACGTTATGTAGCATTACGTAACAACGTATAACGTTATGTAGCATTACGTAACGACGTATAATGCTATATAATATTACGTAATGACGTATAACGTTATGTAGCATTACGTTATAACATATAACGTTATGTAGCATTACTTCACAACGTGTAACATTATATACTATTACGTAATGACGTATAACGTTATGTAGCATTACGCAACAACGTATAACGTTATGTAGCATTACGTAACCACGAATACCGTTATATAATACTACGTAATGCCGTATAACGCTATGTAGAATTACGTAACAACGTATACCATTATATAGTACTACGTAATGACGTATAACGCTATGTAGCATTACTTCACAACGTGTAACATTATATACTATTACGTAATGACGTATAACGTTATGTAGCATTACGCAACAACGTATAACGTTATGTAGCATTACGTAACGACGTATAACGCTATATGCTATTACGTAATGACGTATAACGTTATATAGCATTATTTAAGAACGTATAACGTTATGTAGCATTACGTAACCACGAATACCGTTATATAATACTAAGTAATGACGTATAACGCTATGTAGCATTACGTAACAACGTATACCATTATATAGTACTACGTAATGACGTATAACGCTATGTAGCATTACTTCACAACGTGTAACATTATATACTATTACGTAATGACGTATAACGTTATGTAGCATTACGCAACAACGTATAACGTTATGTAGCATTACGTAACAACGTATAACGTTATGTAGCATTACGTAACGACGTATAATGCTATATAATATTACGTAATGACGTATAACGTTATGTAGCATTACGTAACCACGAATACCGTTATATAATACTACGTAATGCCGTATAACGCTATGTAGCATTACGTAACAACGTATACCATTATATAGTACTACGTAATGACGTATAACGCTATGTAGCATTACTTCACAACGTGTAACATTATATACTATTACGTAATGACGTATAACGTTATGTAGCATTACGCAACAACGTATAACGTTATGTAGCATTACGTAACGACGTATAACGCTATATGCTATTACGTAATGACGTATAACGTTATATAGCATTATTTAAGAACGTATAACGTTATGTAGCATTACGTAACCACGAATACCGTTATATAATACTAAGTAATGACGTATAACGCTATGTAGCATTACGTAACAACGTATACCATTATATAGTACTACGTAATGACGTATAACGCTATGTAGCATTACTTCACAACGTGTAACATTATATACTATTACGTAATGACGTATAACGTTATGCAGCATTACGCAACAACGTATAACGTTATGTAGCATTACGTAACAACGTATAACGTTATGTAGCATTACGTAACGACGTATAATGCTATATAATATTACGTAATGACGTATAACGTTATGTAGCATTACGTTATAACGTATAACGTTATGTAGCATTACTTCACAACGTGTAACATTATATACTATTACGTAATGACGTATAACGTTATGTAGCATTACGCAACAACGTATAACGTTATGTAGCATTACGTAACGACGTATAACGCTATATGCTATTACGTAATGACGTATAACGTTATATAGCATTATTTAAGAACGTATAACGTTATATAGTACTACGTAATGACGTATAACGCTATGTAGCATTACTTCACAACGTGTAACATTATATACTATTACGTAATGACGTATAACGTTATGTAGCATTACGCAACAACGTATAACGTTATGTAGCATTACGTAACGACGTATAACGCTATATGCTATTACGTAATGACGTATAACGTTATATAGCATTATTTAAGAACGTATAACGTTATGTAGCATTACGTAACCACGAATACCGTTATATAATACTAAATAATGCCGTATAACGTTATGTACCATTACTTCACAACGTGTAACATTATATACTATTACATAATGACGTATAACGTTATGTAGTATTACGTAACAACGTATAACGTTATGTAGCATTACATAACGACGTATAACGCTATATGCTATTACGTAATGACGTATAACGTTATATAGCATTATTTAACAACGTATAACGTTATGTAGCATTACGTAACCACGAATACCGTTATATAATACTACGGAATGCCGTATAACGCTATGTAGCATTACGTAACAACGTATACCATTATATAGTACTACGTAATGACGTATAACGCTATGTAGCATTACTTCACAACGTGTAACATTATATACTATTACGTAATGACGTATAACGTTATGTAGCATTACGCAACAACGTATAACGTTATGTAGCATTACGTAACAACGTATAACGCTATATAATATTACGTAATGACGTTTAACGTTATGTTGCATTACGTAACAACGTATAACGTTATGTAGCATTACGTAACGACGTATAACGCTATATGCTATGACGTAATGACGTATAACGTTATGTAGCATTACGTAGCAACGTATAACGTTATGTAGCATTACGTAACGAGGTATAACGCTATATGCTATTACGTAATGACGTATAACGTTATATAGCATTATTTAACAACGTATAACGTTATGTAGCATTACGTAACCACGAATACCGTTATATAATACTACGTAATGCCGTATAACGCTATGTAGCATTACGTAACAACGTATACCATTATATAGTACTACGTAATGACGTATAACGCTATGTAGCATTACTTCACAACGTGTAACATTATATACTATTACGTAATGACGTATAACGTTATGTAGCATTACGCAACAACGTATAACGTTATGTAGCATTACGTAACGACGTATAACGCTATATGCTATTACGTAATGACGTATAACGTTATATAGCATTATTTAAGAACGTATAACGTTATGTAGCATTACGTAACCACGAATACCGTTATATAATACTAAGTAATGCCGTATAACGCTATGTAGCATTACGTAACAACGTATACCATTATATAGTACTACGTAATGACGTATAACGATATGTAGCATTACTTCACAACGTGTAACATTATATACTATTAATTATGACGTATAACGTTATGTGGCATTACGAACGACGTATAACGCTATATACTATTACGTAATGACGTATAACGTTATGTAGCATTACGTAGCAACGTATAACGTTATGTAGCATTACGTAACGAGGTATAACGCTATATGCTATTACGTAATGACGTATAACGTTATATAGCATTATTTAACAACGTATAACATTATGTAGCATTACGTAACCACGAATACCGTTATTTAATACTACGTAATGCCGTATAACGCTATGTAGCATTACGTAACAACGTATACCATTATATAGTACTACGTAATGACGTATAACGCTATGTAGCATTACTTCACAACGTGTAACATTATATACTATTACGTAATGACGTATAACGTTATGTAGCATTACGTAATGACATCTAACGTTATGTAGCATAACGTAACAACGTATAACGTTATGAAGCATTACGTAATGACGTATAACGTTATGTAGCATTACGAACGACGTATAACGCTATATACTATTACGTAATGACGTATAACGTTATGTAGCATTACGTAACAACGTATAATGTTATGTACAATACGTTATAACGTATAACGTTATATACTGTTACGTAAGGACGTATAACGTTATATACTATTACGTAGTGACGTATAACGCTATGTAGCATTACGTCACAACATGTAACGTTATATACTATTACGTAATGACGTATAACGTTATGAAGCATTACGTATCCACGAATACCGTTATATAATACTACGTAATGACGTATAACGTTATGTAGCATTACGTAACAACGTATAACGGTACATACTATTACATAATGACGTACAACGTTATGTAGCATTACGTTATAACGTATAACGTTATCTACTATTACGTAATGACGTATAACGTTATATATTATTACCTAATAACGTATAACGTTATGTAGCATTACGTAACAGCGTATAACGTTGTATAATACTACGTAATGACGTATAACGTTATGTAGCATTACGTAACAAGGTATAACGTTATGTAGCATTACGAACGACGTATAACGCTATATACTATTACGTAATGACGTATAACGTTATGTAGCATTACGTAACAACGTATAACGTTATGTACAATACGTTATAACGTATAACGTTATATACTATTACGTAATGACGTATAACGTTATATACTATTACGTATTGACGTATAACGCTATGTAGCATTACGTCACAACATGTAACGTTATATACTATTACGTAATGACGTATAACGTTATGAAGCATTACGTATCCACGAATACCGTTATATAATACTACGTAATGACGTATAACGTTATGTAGCATTACGTAACAACGTATAACGGTACATACTATTACATAATGACGTACAACGTTATGTAGCATTACGTTATAACGTATAACGTTATCTACTATTACGTAATGACGTATAACGTTATATATTATTACCTAATAACGTATAACGTTATGTAGCATTACGTAACAGCGTATAACGTTGTATAATACTACGTAATGACGTATAACGTTATGTAGCATTACGTAACAAGGTATAACGTTATGTAGCATTACGAACGACGTATAACGCTATATACTATTACGTAATGACGTATAACGTTATGTAGCATTACGTAACAACGTATAACGTTATGTACAATACGTTATAACGTATAACGTTATATACTATTACGTAATGACGTATAACGTTATATACTATTACGTATTGACGTATAACGCTATGTAGCATTACGTCACAACATGTAACGTTATATACTATTACGTAATGACGTATAACGTTATGTAGCATTACGTAACAGCGTATAAAGTTGTATAATACTACGTAATGACGTATAACGTTATGTAGCATTACGTAACAAGGTATAACGTTATGTAGCATTACGAACGACGTATAACGCTATATACTATTACGTAATGACGTATAACGTTATGTAGCATTACGTAACAACGTATAACGTTATGTACAATACGTTATAACGTATAACGTTATATACTATTACGTAATGACGTATAACGTTATATACTATTACGTATTGACGTATAACGCTATGTAGCATTACGTCACAACATGTAACGTTATATACTATTACGTAATGACGTATAACGTTATGAAGCATTACGTATCCACGAATACCGTTATATAATACTACGTAATGACGTATAACGTTATGTAGCATTACGTAACAACGTATAACGGTACATACTATTACATAATGACGTACAACGTTATGTAGCATTACGTTATAACGTATAACGTTATCTACTATTACGTAATGACGTATAACGTTATATATTATTACCTAATAACGTATAACGTTATGTAGCATTACGTAACAGCGTATAACGTTGTATAATACTACGTAATGACGTATAACGTTATGTAGCATTACGTAACAAGGTATAACGTTATGTAGCATTACGAACGACGTATAACGCTATATACTATTACGTAATGACGTATAACGTTATGTAGCATTACGTAACAACGTATAACGTTATGTACAATACGTTATAACGTATAACGTTATATACTATTACGTAATGACGTATAACGTTATATACTATTACGTATTGACGTATAACGCTATGTAGCATTACGTCACAACATGTAACGTTATATACTATTACGTAATGACGTATAACGTTATGTAGCATTACGTAACAGCGTATAAAGTTGTATAATACTACGTAATGACGTATAACGTTATGTAGCATTACGTAACAACGTATAACGTTATATAATACTACGTAATGACGTATAACGTTATTTAGCATTACGTAACAACGTATAACGTTATGTAGCATTACGTTACGACGTATATCGTTATATAATACTACGTAATGACGTATAACGTTATGTAGTATTTCGTAACGACGTATAACGTTATATACTATTACGTAATGACGTATAACGTTATATATTATTACCTAATGACGTATAACGTCATGTAGCATTACGTAACAGCGTATAACGTTGTATAATACTACGTAATGACGTATAACGTTATGTAGCATTACGTAACGACGTATAACGGTACATACTATTACGTAATGACGTATAACGTTATGTAGCATTACGTTATAACGTATAACGTTATCTACTATTACGTAATGACGTATAACGTTATATATTATTACCTAATGACGTATAACGTTATGTAGCATTACGTAACAGCGTATAACGTTGTATAATACTACGTAATGTCGTATAATGTTATGTAGCATTACGTAACAACGTATAACGTTATGTAGCATTACGAACGACGTATAACGCTATATACTATTACGTAATGACGTATAACGTTATGTAGCATTACGTAGCAACGTATAACGTTATGTAGCATTACGTAACGAGGTATAACGCTATACGCTATTACGTAATGACGTATAACGTTATATAGCATTATTTAACAACGTATAACGTTATGTAGCATTACGTAACCACGAATACCGTTATATAATACTACGTAATGCCGTATAACGCTATGTAGCATTACGTAACAACGTATACCATTATATAGTACTACGTAATGACGTATAACGCTATGTAGCATTACTTCACAACGTGTAACATTATATACTATTACGTAATGACGTATAACGTTATGTAGCATTACGCAACAACGTATAACGTTATGTAGCATTACGTAACGACGTATAACGCTATATGCTATTACGTAATGACGTATAACGTTATATAGCATTATTTAAGAACGTATAACGTTATGTAGCATTACGTAACCACGAATACCGTTATATAATACTAAGTAATGACGTATAACGCTATGTAGCATTACGTAACAACGTATACCATTATATAGTACTACGTAATGACGTATAACGCTATGTAGCATTACTTCACAACGTGTAACATTATATACTATTACGTAATGACGTATAACGTTATGCAGCATTACGCAACAACGTATAACGTTATGTAGCATTACGTAACAACGTATAACGTTATGTAGCATTACGTAACGACGTATAATGCTATATAATATTACGTAATGACGTATAACGTTATGTAGCATTACGTTATAACATATAACGTTATGTAGCATTACTTCACAACGTGTAACATTATATACTATTACGTAATGACGTATAACGTTATGTAGCATTACGCAACAACGTATAACGTTATGTAGCATTACGTAACCACGAATACCGTTATATAATACTACGTAATGCCGTATAACGCTATGTAGAATTACGTAACAACGTATACCATTATATAGTACTACGTAATGACGTATAACGCTATGTAGCATTACTTCACAACGTGTAACATTATATACTATTACGTAATGACGTATAACGTTATGTAGCATTACGCAACAACGTATAACGTTATGTAGCATTACGTAACGACGTATAACGCTATATGCTATTACGTAATGACGTATAACGTTATATAGCATTATTTAAGAACGTATAACGTTATGTAGCATTACGTAACCACGAATACCGTTATATAATACTAAGTAATGACGTATAACGCTATGTAGCATTACGTAACAACGTATACCATTATATAGTACTACGTAATGACGTATAACGCTATGTAGCATTACTTCACAACGTGTAACATTATATACTATTACGTAATGACGTATAACGTTATGTAGCATTACGCAACAACGTATAACGTTATGTAGCATTACGTAACAACGTATAACGTTATGTAGCATTACGTAACGACGTATAATGCTATATAATATTACGTAATGACGTATAACGTTATGTAGCATTACGTAACCACGAATACCGTTATATAATACTACGTAATGCCGTATAACGCTATGTAGCATTACGTAACAACGTATACCATTATATAGTACTACGTAATGACGTATAACGCTATGTAGCATTACTTCACAACGTGTAACATTATATACTATTACGTAATGACGTATAACGTTATGTAGCATTACGCAACAACGTATAACGTTATGTAGCATTACGTAACGACGTATAACGCTATATGCTATTACGTAATGACGTATAACGTTATATAGCATTATTTAAGAACGTATAACGTTATGTAGCATTACGTAACCACGAATACCGTTATATAATACTAAGTAATGACGTATAACGCTATGTAGCATTACGTAACAACGTATACCATTATATAGTACTACGTAATGACGTATAACGCTATGTAGCATTACTTCACAACGTGTAACATTATATACTATTACGTAATGACGTATAACGTTATGCAGCATTACGCAACAACGTATAACGTTATGTAGCATTACGTAACAACGTATAACGTTATGTAGCATTACGTAACGACGTATAATGCTATATAATATTACGTAATGACGTATAACGTTATGTAGCATTACGTTATAACGTATAACGTTATGTAGCATTACTTCACAACGTGTAACATTATATACTATTACGTAATGACGTATAACGTTATGTAGCATTACGCAACAACGTATAACGTTATGTAGCATTACGTAACGACGTATAACGCTATATGCTATTACGTAATGACGTATAACGTTATATAGCATTATTTAAGAACGTATAACGTTATATAGTACTACGTAATGACGTATAACGCTATGTAGCATTACTTCACAACGTGTAACATTATATACTATTACGTAATGACGTATAACGTTATGTAGCATTACGCAACAACGTATAACGTTATGTAGCATTACGTAACGACGTATAACGCTATATGCTATTACGTAATGACGTATAACGTTATATAGCATTATTTAAGAACGTATAACGTTATGTAGCATTACGTAACCACGAATACCGTTATATAATACTAAATAATGCCGTATAACGTTATGTACCATTACTTCACAACGTGTAACATTATATACTATTACATAATGACGTATAACGTTATGTAGTATTACGTAACAACGTATAACGTTATGTAGCATTACATAACGACGTATAACGCTATATGCTATTACGTAATGACGTATAACGTTATATAGCATTATTTAACAACGTATAACGTTATGTAGCATTACGTAACCACGAATACCGTTATATAATACTACGGAATGCCGTATAACGCTATGTAGCATTACGTAACAACGTATACCATTATATAGTACTACGTAATGACGTATAACGCTATGTAGCATTACTTCACAACGTGTAACATTATATACTATTACGTAATGACGTATAACGTTATGTAGCATTACGCAACAACGTATAACGTTATGTAGCATTACGTAACAACGTATAACGCTATATAATATTACGTAATGACGTTTAACGTTATGTTGCATTACGTAACAACGTATAACGTTATGTAGCATTACGTAACGACGTATAACGCTATATGCTATGACGTAATGACGTATAACGTTATGTAGCATTACGTAGCAACGTATAACGTTATGTAGCATTACGTAACGAGGTATAACGCTATATGCTATTACGTAATGACGTATAACGTTATATAGCATTATTTAACAACGTATAACGTTATGTAGCATTACGTAACCACGAATACCGTTATATAATACTACGTAATGCCGTATAACGCTATGTAGCATTACGTAACAACGTATACCATTATATAGTACTACGTAATGACGTATAACGCTATGTAGCATTACTTCACAACGTGTAACATTATATACTATTACGTAATGACGTATAACGTTATGTAGCATTACGCAACAACGTATAACGTTATGTAGCATTACGCAACAACGTATAACGTTATGTAGCATTACGTAGCAACGTATAACGTTATGTAGCATTACGTAACGAGGTATAACGCTATATGCTATTACGTAATGACGTATAACGTTATATAGCATTATTTAACAACGTATAACGTTATGTAGCATTACGTAACCAGGAATACCGTTATATAATACTACGTAATGCAGTATAACGCTATGTAGCATTACTTCACAACGTGTAACGTTATATACTATTACGTAATGACGTATAACGTTATGAAGCATTACGTATCCACGAATAACGTTATATAATACTACGTAATGACGTATAACGTTATGTAGCATTACGTAACAACGTATAACGTTATGTACAATACGTTATAACGTATAACGTTATATACTGTTACGTAAGGACGTATAACGTTATATACTATTACGTAGTGACGTATAACGCTATGTAGCATTACGTCACAACATGTAACGTTATATACTATTACGTAATGACGTATAACGTTATGAAGCATTACGTATCCACGAATACCGTTATATAATACTACGTAATGACGTATAACGTTATGTAGCATTACGTAACAACGTATAACGGTACATACTATGACATAATGACGTACAACGTTATGTAGCATTACGTTATAACGTATAACGTTATCTACTATTACGTAATGACGTATAACGTTATATATTATTACCTAATAACGTATAACGTTATGTAGCATTACGTAACAGCGTATAACGTTGTATAATACTACGTAATGACGTATAACGTTATGTAGCATTACGTAACAAGGTATAACGTTATGTAGCATTACGAACGACGTATAACGCTATATACTATTACGTAATGACGTATAACATTATGTAGCATTACGTAACAACGTATAACGTTATGTACAATACGTTATAACGTATAACGTTATATACTATTACGTAATGACGTATAACGTTATGTACTATTACGTATTGACGTATAACGCTATGTAACATTACGTCACAACATGTAACGTTATATACTATTACGTAATGACGTATAACGTTATGTAGCATTACGTAACAGCGTATAACGTTGTATAATACTACGTAATGACGTATAACGTTATGCAGCATTACGTAACAACGTATAACGTTATATAATACTACGTAATGACGTATAACGTTATTTAGCATTACGTAACAACGTATAACGTTATGTAGCATTACGTTACGACGTATACCGTTATATAATACTACGTAATGACGTATAACGTTATGTAGTATTTCGTAACGACGTATAACGTTATATACTATTACGTAATGACGTATAACGTTATATATTATTACCTAGTGACGAATAACGTTATGTAGCATTACGTAACAGCGTATAACGTTGTATAATACTACGTAATGACGTATAACGTTATGTAGCATTACGTAACGACGTATAACGGTACATACTATTACGTAATGACGTATAACGTTATGTAGCATTACGTTATAACGTATAACGTTATCTACTATTACGTAATGACGTATAACGTTATATATTATTACCTATTGACGTATAACGTTATGTAGCATTACGTAACAGCGTATAACGTTGTATAATACTACGTAATGTCGTATAATGTTATGTAGCATTACGTAACAACGTATAACGTTATGTAGCATTACGAACGACGTATAACGCTATATACTATTACGTAATGACGTATAACGTTATGTAGCATTACGTAGCAACGTATAACGTTATGTAGCATTACGTAACGAGGTATAACGCTATATGCTATTACGTAATGACGTATAACGTTATATAGCATTATTTAACAACGTATAACGTTATGTAGCATTACGTAACCACGAATACCGTTATATAATACTACGGAATGCCGTATAACGCTATGTAGCATTACGTAACAACGTATACCATTATATAGTACTACGTAATGACGTATAACGCTATGTAGCATTACTTCACAACGTGTAACATTATATACTATTACGTAATGACGTATAACGTTATGTAGCATTACGCAACAACGTATAACGTTATGTAGCATTACGTAACAACGTATAACGCTATATAATATTACGTAATGACGTTTAACGTTATGTTGCATTACGTAACAACGTATAACGCTATGTAGCATTACGTAACAACGTATACCATTATATAGTACTACGTAATGACGTATAACGCTATGTAGCATTACTTCACAACGTGTAACATTATATACTATTACGTAATGACGTATAACGTTATGTAGCATTACGCAACAACGTATAACGTTATGTAGCATTACGCAACAACGTATAACGTTATGTAGCATTACGTAGCAACGTATAACGTTATGTAGCATTACGTAACGAGGTATAACGCTATATGCTATTACGTAATGACGTATAACGTTATATAGCATTATTTAACAACGTATAACGTTATGTAGCATTACGTAACCAGGAATACCGTTATATAATACTACGTAATGCAGTATAACGCTATGTAGCATTACTTCACAACGTGTAACGTTATATACTATTACGTAATGACGTATAACGTTATGAAGCATTACGTATCCACGAATAACGTTATATAATACTACGTAATGACGTATAACGTTATGTAGCATTACGTAACAACGTATAACGTTATGTACAATACGTTATAACGTATAACGTTATATACTGTTACGTAAGGACGTATAACGTTATATACTATTACGTAGTGACGTATAACGCTATGTAGCATTACGTCACAACATGTAACGTTATATACTATTACGTAATGACGTATAACGTTATGAAGCATTACGTATCCACGAATACCGTTATATAATACTACGTAATGACGTATAACGTTATGTAGCATTACGTAACAACGTATAACGGTACATACTATGACATAATGACGTACAACGTTATGTAGCATTACGTTATAACGTATAACGTTATCTACTATTACGTAATGACGTATAACGTTATATATTATTACCTAATAACGTATAACGTTATGTAGCATTACGTAACAGCGTATAACGTTGTATAATACTACGTAATGACGTATAACGTTATGTAGCATTACGTAACAAGGTATAACGTTATGTAGCATTACGAACGACGTATAACGCTATATACTATTACGTAATGACGTATAACATTATGTAGCATTACGTAACAACGTATAACGTTATGTACAATACGTTATAACGTATAACGTTATATACTATTACGTAATGACGTATAACGTTATGTACTATTACGTATTGACGTATAACGCTATGTAACATTACGTCACAACATGTAACGTTATATACTATTACGTAATGACGTATAACGTTATGTAGCATTACGTAACAGCGTATAACGTTGTATAATACTACGTAATGACGTATAACGTTATGCAGCATTACGTAACAACGTATAACGTTATATAATACTACGTAATGACGTATAACGTTATTTAGCATTACGTAACAACGTATAACGTTATGTAGCATTACGTTACGACGTATACCGTTATATAATACTACGTAATGACGTATAACGTTATGTAGTATTTCGTAACGACGTATAACGTTATATACTATTACGTAATGACGTATAACGTTATATATTATTACCTAATGACGAATAACGTTATGTAGCATTACGTAACAGCGTATAACGTTGTATAATACTACGTAATGACGTATAACGTTATGTAGCACTACGTAACGACGTATAACGGTACATACTATTACGTAATGACGTATAACGTTATGTAGCATTACGTTATAACGTATAACGTTATCTACTATTACGTAATGACGTATAACGTTATATATTATTACCTATTGACGTATAACGTTATGTAGCATTACGTAACAGCGTATAACGTTGTATAATACTACGTAATGTCGTATAATGTTATGTAGCATTACGTAACAACGTATAACGTTATGTAGCATTACGAACGACGTATAACGCTATATACTATTACGTAATGACGTATAACGTTATGTAGCATTACGTAGCAACGTATAACGTTATGTAGCATTACGTAACGAGGTATAACGCTATATGCTATTACGTAATGACGTATAACGTTATATAGCATTATTTAACAACGTATAACGTTATGTAGCATTACGTAACCACGAATACCGTTATATAATACTACGGAATGCCGTATAACGCTATGTAGCATTACGTAACAACGTATAGCATTATATAGTACTACGTAATGACGTATAACGCTATGTAGCATTACTTCACAACGTGTAACATTATATACTATTACGTAATGACGTATAACGTTATGTAGCATTACGCAACAACGTATAACGTTATGTAGCATTACGTAACAACGTATAACGCTATATAATATTACGTAATGACGTTTAACGTTATGTTGCATTACGTAACAACGTATAACGTTATGTAGCATTACGTAACGACGTATAACGCTATATGCTATGACGTAATGACGTATAACGTTATGTAGCATTACGTAGCAACGTATAACGTTATGTAGCATTACGTAACGAGGTATAACGCTATATGCTATTACGTAATGACGTATAACGTTATATAGCATTATTTAACAACGTATAACGTTATGTAGCATTACGTAACCACGAATACCGTTATATAATACTACGTAATGCCGTATAACGCTATGTAGCATTACGTAACAACGTATACCATTATATAGTACTACGTAATGACGTATAACGCTATGTAGCATTACTTCACAACGTGTAACATTATATACTATTACGTAATGACGTATAACGTTATGTAGCATTACGCAACAACGTATAACGTTATGTAGCATTACGCAACAACGTATAACGTTATGTAGCATTACGTAGCAACGTATAACGTTATGTAGCATTACGTAACGAGGTATAACGCTATATGCTATTACGTAATGACGTATAACGTTATATAGCATTATTTAACAACGTATAACGTTATGTAGCATTACGTAACCAGGAATACCGTTATATAATACTACGTAATGCAGTATAACGCTATGTAGCATTACTTCACAACGTGTAACGTTATATACTATTACGTAATGACGTATAACGTTATGAAGCATTACGTATCCACGAATAACGTTATATAATACTACGTAATGACGTATAACGTTATGTAGCATTACGTAACAACGTATAACGTTATGTACAATACGTTATAACGTATAACGTTATATACTGTTACGTAAGGACGTATAACGTTATATACTATTACGTAGTGACGTATAACGCTATGTAGCATTACGTCACAACATGTAACGTTATATACTATTACGTAATGACGTATAACGTTATGAAGCATTACGTATCCACGAATACCGTTATATAATACTACGTAATGACGTATAACGTTATGTAGCATTACGTAACAACGTATAACGGTACATACTATGACATAATGACGTACAACGTTATGTAGCATTACGTTATAACGTATAACGTTATCTACTATTACGTAATGACGTATAACGTTATATATTATTACCTAATAACGTATAACGTTATGTAGCATTACGTAACAGCGTATAACGTTGTATAATACTACGTAATGACGTATAACGTTATGTAGCATTACGTAACAAGGTATAACGTTATGTAGCATTACGAACGACGTATAACGCTATATACTATTACGTAATGACGTATAACATTATGTAGCATTACGTAACAACGTATAACGTTATGTACAATACGTTATAACGTATAACGTTATATACTATTACGTAATGACGTATAACGTTATGTACTATTACGTATTGACGTATAACGCTATGTAACATTACGTCACAACATGTAACGTTATATACTATTACGTAATGACGTATAACGTTATGTAGCATTACGTAACAGCGTATAACGTTGTATAATACTACGTAATGACGTATAACGTTATGCAGCATTACGTAACAACGTATAACGTTATATAATACTACGTAATGACGTATAACGTTATTTAGCATTACGTAACAACGTATAACGTTATGTAGCATTACGTTACGACGTATACCGTTATATAATACTACGTAATGACGTATAACGTTATGTAGTATTTCGTAACGACGTATAACGTTATATACTATTACGTAATGACGTATAACGTTATATATTATTACCTAATGACGAATAACGTTATGTAGCATTACGTAACAGCGTATAACGTTGTATAATACTACGTAATGACGTATAACGTTATGTAGCATTACGTAACGACGTATAACGGTACATACTATTACGTAATGACGTATAACGTTATGTAGCATTACGTTATAACGTATAACGTTATCTACTATTACGTAATGACGTATAACGTTATATATTATTACCTAATGACGTATAACGTTATGTAGCATTACGTAACAGCGTATAACGTTGTATAATACTACGTAATGTCGTATAATGTTATGTAGCATTACGTAACAACGTATAACGTTATGTAGCATTACGAACGACGTATAACGCTATATACTATTACGTAATGACGTATAACGTTATGTAGCATTACGTAGCAACGTATAACGTTATGTAGCATTACGTAACGAGGTATAACGCTATATGCTATTACGTAATGACGTATAACGTTATATAGCATTATTTAACAACGTATAACGTTATGTAGCATTACGTAACCACGAATACCGTTATATAATACTACGTAATGCCGTATAACGCTATGTAGCATTACGTAACAACGTATACCATTATATAGTACTACGTAATGACGTATAACGCTATGTAGCA
Source organism: Bombus muscorum (assembly GCA_963971185.1). Lineage (NCBI taxonomy): Eukaryota > Metazoa > Arthropoda > Insecta > Hymenoptera > Apidae > Bombus > Bombus muscorum. The sequence continues at coordinate 9,990,817 of OZ020139.1, read as the reverse complement.
TTACTTCACAACGTGTAACATTATATACTATTACGTAATGACGTATAACGTTATGTAGCATTACGCAACAACGTATAACGTTATGTAGCATTACGTAACGACGTATAACGCTATATGCTATTACGTAATGACGTATAACGTTATATAGCATTATTTAAGAACGTATAACGTTATGTAGCATTACGTAACCACGAATACCGTTATATAATACTAAGTAATGCCGTATAACGCTATGTAGCATTACGTAACAACGTATACCATTATATAGTACTACGTAATGACGTATAACGCTATGTAGCATTACTTCACAACGTGTAACATTATATACTATTACGTAATGACGTATAACGTTATGTAGCATTACGCAACAACGTATAACGTTATGTAGCATTACGTAACGACGTATAACGCTATATGCTATTACGTAATGACGTATAACGTTATATAGCATTATTTAAGAACGTATAACGTTATGTAGCATTACGTAACCACGAATACCGTTATATAATACTAAGTAATGCCGTATAACGCTATGTAGCATTACGTAACAACGTATACCATTATATAGTACTACGTAATGACGTATAACGCTATGTAGCATTACTTCACAACGTGTAACGTTATGTAGCATTACGTAACAACGTATAACGTTATGTAGCATTACGTAATGACGTATAACGTCATGTAGCATTACGTAACAACGTATATCGTTATGTAGCATTACTTCACAAAGTGTAACGTTATATACTATTACGTAATGACGTATAACGTTATGTAGCATTACGCAACAACGTATAACGTTATGTAGCATTACGTAACGACGTATAACGCTATATAATATTACGTAATGACGTATAACGTTATGTAGCATTACGTAACAACGTATAACGTTATGTAGCATTACGTAACGACGTATAACGCTATATGCTATGACGTAATGACGTATAACGTTATGTAGCATTACGTACCAACGTATAACGTTATATGATAATACGTTAGGACGTATAATGTTATGTAGCATTACTTAACAACGTATAACGTTATATACTATTACGCAATGACGTATAACGTTATGTAGCATTACGTAACCACGAATACCGTTATATAATACTACGTAATGACGTATAACGTTATGTAGCATTACGTAACAACGTATAACGTTATGTAGAATTACGTTACGACGTATAACGTTATATAATACTACGTAATGACGTATAACGTTATGTAACATTACGTAACAACGTATAACGTTATGTAGCATTACGTAATGACATCTAACGTTATGTAGCATAACGTAACAACGTATAACGTTATGAAACATTACGTAATGACGTATAACGTTATGCAGCATTACGAACGACGTATAACGCTATATACTATTACGTAATGACGTATAACGTTATGTAGCATTACGTAACAACGTATAACGTTATGTACAATACGTTATAACGTATAACGTTATATACTATTACGTAATGACGTATAACGTTATATACTATTACGTAGTGACGTATAACGCTATGTAGCATTACGTCACAACATGTAACGTTATATACTATTACGTAATGACGTACAACGTTATGAAGCATTACGTATCCACGAATAACGTTATATAATACTACGTAATGACGTATAACGTTATGTAGCATTACGTAACAACGTATAACGTTATGTACAATACGTTATAACGTATAACGTTATATACTGTTACGTAAGGACGTATAACGTTATATACTATTACGTAGTGACGTATAACGCTATGTAGCATTACGTCACAACATGTAACGTTATATACTATTACGTAATGACGTATAACGTTATGAAGCATTACGTATCCACGAATACCGTTATATAATACTACGTAATGACGTATAACGTTATGTAGCATTACGTAACAACGTATAACGGTACATACTATTACATAATGACGTACAACGTTATGTAGCATTACGTTATAACGTATAACTTTATCTACTATTACGTAATGACGTATAACGTTATATATTATTACCTAATAACGTATAACGTTATGTAGCATTACGTAACAGCGTATAACGTTGTATAATACTACGTAATGACGTATAACGTTATGTAGCATTACGTAACAAGGTATAACGTTATGTAGCATTACGAACGACGTATAACGCTATATACTATTACGTAATGACGTATAACGTTATATACTATTACGTATTGACGTATAACGCTATGTAGCATTACGTCACAACATGTAACGTTATATACTATTACGTAATGACGTATAACGTTATGTAGCATTACGTAACAGCGTATAACGTTGTATAATACTACGTAATGACGTATAACGTTATGTAGCATTACGTAACAACGTATAACGTTATATAATACTACGTAATGACGTGTAACGTTATTTAGCATTACGTAACAACGTATAACGTTATGTAGCATTACGTTACGACGTATATCGTTATATAATACTACGTAATGACGTATAACGTTATGTAGTATTTCGTAACGACGTATAACGTTATATACTATTACGTAATGACGTATAACGTTATATATTATTACCTAATGACGTATAACGTTGTATAATACTACGTAATGACGTATAACGTTATGTAGCATTACGTAACAACGTATAACGTTATATAATACTACGTAATGACGTGTAACGTTATTTAGCATTACGTAACAACGTATAACGTTATGTAGCATTACATTACGACGTATATCGTTATATAATACTACGTAATGACGTATAACGTTATGTAGTATTTCGTAACGACGTATAACGTTATATACTATTACGTAATGACGTATAACGTTATATATTATTACCTAATGACGTATAACGTTATGTAGCATTACGTAACAGCGTATAACGTTGTATAATACTACGTAATGACGTATAACGTTATGTAGCATTACGTAACGACGTATAACGGTACATACTATTACGTAATGACGTATAACGTTATGTAGCATTACGTTATAACGTATAATGTTATCTACTATTACGTAATGACGTATAACGTAATATATTATTACCTAATGACGTATAACGTTATGTAGCATTACGTAACAGCGTATAACGTTGTATAATACTACGTAATGTCGTATAATGTTATGTAGCATTACGTAACAACGTATAACGTTATGTAGCATTACGAACGACGTGTAACGCTATATACTATTACGTAATGACGTATAACGTTATGTAGCATTACGTAGCAACGTATAACGTTCTGTAGCATTACGTAAAGAGGTATAACGCTATATGCTATTACGTAATGACGTATAACGTTATATAGCATTATTTATCAACGTATAACGTTATGTAGCATTACGTAACCACGAATACCGTTATATAATACTACGTAATGCCGTATAACGCTATGTAGCATTACGTAACAACGTATACCATTATATAGTACTACGTAATGACGTATAACGCTATGTAGCATTACTTCACAACGTGTAACATTATATACTATTACGTAATGACGTATAACGTTATGTAGCATTACGCAACAACGTATACCATTATATAGTACTACGTAATGACGTATAACGTTATGTAGTATTACGTAACAACGTATAACGTTATGTAGCATTACTTCACAACGTGTAACATTATATACTATTACATAATGACGTATAACGTTATGTAGTATTACGTAACAACGTATAACGTTATGTAGCATTACATAACGACGTATAACGCTATATGCTATTACGTAATGACGTATAACGTTATATAGCATTATTTAACAACGTATAACGTTATGTAGCATTACGTAATGACGTATAACGTCATGTAGCATTACGTAACAACGTATATCGTTATGTAGCATTACTTCACAAAGTGTAACGTTATATACTATTACGTAATGACGTATAACGTTATGTAGCATTACGCAACAACGTATAACGTTATGTAGCATTACGTAACGACGTATAACGCTATATAATATTACGTAATGACGTATAACGTTATGTAGCATTACGTAACAACGTATAACGTTATGTAGCATTACGTAACGACGTATAACGCTATATGCTATGACGTAATGACGTATAACGTTATGTAGCATTACGTACCAACGTATAACGTTATATGATAATACGTTAGGACGTATAATGTTATGTAGCATTACTTAACAACGTATAACGTTATATACTATTATGCAATGACGTATAACGTTATGTAGCATTACGTAACCACGAATACCGTTATATAATACTACGTAATGACGTATAACGTTATGTAGCATTACGTAACAACGTATAACGTTATGTAGAATTACGTTACGACGTATAACGTTATATAATACTACGTAATGACGTATAACGTTATGTAACATTACGTAACAACGTATAACGTTATGTAGCATTACGTAATGACATCTAACGTTATGTAGCATAACGTAACAACGTATAACGTTATGAAACATTACGTAATGACGTATAACGTTATGCAGCATTACGAACGACGTATAACGCTATATACTATTACGTAATGACGTATAACGTTATGTAGCATTACGTAACAACGTATAACGTTATGTACAATACGTTATAACGTATAACGTTATATACTATTACGTAATGACGTATAACGTTATATACTATTACGTAGTGACGTATAACGCTATGTAGCATTACGTCACAACATGTAACGTTATATACTATTACGTAATGACGTATAACGTTATGAAGCATTACGTATCCACGAATAACGTTATATAATACTACGTAATGACGTATAACGTTATGTAGCATTACGTAACAACGTATAACGTTATGTACAATACGTTATAACGTATAACGTTATATACTGTTACGTAGGGACGTATAACGTTATATACTATTACGTAGTGACGTATAACGCTATGTAGCATTACGTCACAACATGTAACGTTATATACTATTACGTAATGACGTATAACGTTATGAAGCATTACGTATCCACGAATACCGTTATATAATACTACGTAATGACGTATAACGTTATGTAGCATTACGTAACAACGTATAACGGTACATACTATTACATAATGACGTACAACGTTATGTAGCATTACGTTATAACGTATAACTTTATCTACTATTACGTAATGACGTATAACGTTATATATTATTACCTAATAACGTATAACGTTATGTAGCATTACGTAACAGCGTATAACGTTGTATAATACTACGTAATGACGTATAACGTTATGTAGCATTACGTAACAAGGTATAACGTTATGTAGCATTACGAACGACGTATAACGCTATATACTATTACGTAATGACGTATAACGTTATGTAGCATTACGTAACAACGTATAACGTTATGTACAATACGTTATAACGTATAACGTTATATACTATTACGTAATGACGTATAACGTTATATACTATTACGTATTGACGTATAACGCTATGTAGCATTACGTCACAACATGTAACGTTATATACTATTACGTAATGACGTATAACGTTATGTAGCATTACGTAACAGCGTATAACGTTGTATAATACTACGTAATGACGTATAACGTTATGTAGCATTACGTAACAACGTATAACGTTATATAATACTACGTAATGACGTGTAACGTTATTTAGCATTACGTAACAACGTATAACGTTATGTAGCATTACGTTACGACGTATATCGTTATATAATACTACGTAATGACGTATAACGTTATGTAGTATTTCGTAACGACGTATAACGTTATATACTATTACGTAATGACGTATAACGTTATATATTATTACCTAATGACGTATAACGTTATGTAGCATTACGTAACAGCGTATAACGTTGTATAATACTACGTAATGACGTATAACGTTATGTAGCATTACGTAACGACGTATAACGGTACATACTATTACGTAATGACGTATAACGTTATGTAGCATTACGTTATAACGTATAACGTTATCTACTATTACGTAATGACGTATAACGTAATATATTATTACCTAATGACGTATAACGTTATGTAGCATTACGTAACAGCGTATAACGTTGTATAATACTACGTAATGTCGTATAATGTTATGTAGCATTACGTAACAACGTATAACGTTATGTAGCATTACGAACGACGTGTAACGCTATATACTATTACGTAATGACGTATAACGTTATGTAGCATTACGTAGCAACGTATAACGTTCTGTAGCATTACGTAAAGAGGTATAACGCTATATGCTATTACGTAATGACGTATAACGTTATATAGCATTATTTATCAACGTATAACGTTATGTAGCATTACGTAACCACGAATACCGTTATATAATACTACGTAATGCCGTATAACGCTATGTAGCATTACGTAACAACGTATACCATTATATAGTACTACGTAATGACGTATAACGCTATGTAGCATTACTTCACAACGTGTAACATTATATACTATTACGTAATGACGGATAACGTTATGTAGCATTACGCAACAACGTATAACGTTATGTAGCATTACGTAACAACGTATAACGTTATGTAGCATTACGTAATGACGTATAACGTCATGTAGCATTACGTAACAACGTATAACGTTATGTAGCATTACTTCACAAAGTGTAACGTTATATACTGTTACGTAATGACGTATAACGTTATGTAGCATTACGCCACAACGTATAACGTTAAGTAGCATTACGTTACGACGTATAACGTTATATAATACTACGTAATGACGTATAACGTTATGTAGTATTACGTAACGACGTATAACGTTATATAATACTACGTAATGACGTATAACGGTATGTAGCATTACGTAACAACGTATACCATTATATAGTACTACGTAATGACGTATAACGTTATGTAGCATTACGTAACAACGTATAACGTTATGTAGCATTACTTCACAACGTGTAACATTATATACTATTACATAATGACGTATAACGTTATGTAGTATTACGTAACAACGTTTAACGTTATGTAGCATTACATAACGACGTATAACGCTATATGCTATTACGTAATGACGTATAACGTTATATAGCATTATTGAACAACGTATAACGTTATGTAGCATTACGTAACCACGAATACCGTTATATAATACTACGTAATGCCGTATAACGCTATGTAGCATTACGTAACAACGTATACCATTATATAGTACTACGTAATGACGTATAACGCTATGTAGCATTACTTCACAACGTGTAACATTATATACTATTACGTAATGACGTATAACGTTATGTAGCATTACGCAACAACGTATAACGTTATGTAGCATTACGTAACAACATATAACGTTATGTAGCATTACGTTATAACGTATAACTTTATCTACTATTACGTAATGACGTATAACGTTATATATTATTACCTAATAACGTATAACGTTATGTAGCATTACGTAACAGCGTATAACGTTGTATAATACTACGTAATGACGTATAACGTTATGTAGCATTACGTAACAAGGTATAACGTTATGTAGCATTACGAACGACGTATAACGCTATATACTATTACGTAATGACGTATAACGTTATGTAGCATTACGTAACCACGTATAACGTTATGTACAATACGTTATAACGTATAACGTTATATACTATTACGTAATGACGTATAACGTTATATACTATTACGTATTGACGTATAACGCTATGTAGCATTACGTCACAACATGTAACGTTATATACTATTACGTAATGACGTATAACGTTATGTAGCATTACGTAACAGCGTATAACGTTGTATAATACTACGTAATGACGTATAACGTTATGTAGCATTACGTAACAACGTATAACGTTATATAATACTACGTAATGACGTGTAACGTTATTTAGCATTACGTAACAACGTATAACGTTATGTAGCATTACGTTACGACGTATATCGTTATATAATACTACGTAATGACGTATAACGTTATGTAGTATTTCGTAACGACGTATAACGTTATATACTATTACGTAATGACGTATAACGTTATATATTATTACCTAATGACGTATAACGTTATGTAGCATTACGTAACAGCGTATAACGTTGTATAATACTACGTAATGACGTATAACGTTATGTAGCATTACGTAACGACGTATAACGGTACATACTATTACGTAATGACGTATAACGTTATGTAGCATTACGTTATAACGTATAACGTTATCTACTATTACGTAATGACGTATAACGTTATATATTATTACCTAATGACGTATAACGTTATGTAGCATTACGTAACAGCGTATAACGTTGTATAATACTACGTAATGTCGTATAATGTTATGTAGCATTACGTAACAACGTATAACGTTATGTAGCATTACGAACGACGTGTAACGCTATATACTATTACGTAATGACGTATAACGTTATGTAGCATTACGTAGCAACGTATAACGTTCTGTAGCATTACGTAACGAGGTATAACGCTATATGCTATTACGTAATGACGTATAACGTTATATAGCATTATTTATCAACGTATAACGTTATGTAGCATTACGTAACCACGAATACCGTTATATAATACTACGTAATGCCGTATAACGCTATGTAGCATTACGTAACAACGTATACCATTATATAGTACTACGTAATGACGTATAACGCTATGTAGCATTACTTCACAACGTGTAACATTATATACTATTACGTAATGACGTATAACGTTATGTAGCATTACGCAACAACGTATACCATTATATAGTACTACGTAATGACGTATAACGTTATGTAGCATTACGTAACAACGTATAACGTTATGTAGCATTACTTCACAACGTGTAACATTATATACTATTACATAATGACGTATAACGTTATGTAGTATTACGTAACAACGTATAACGTTATGTAGCATTACATAACGACGTATAACGCTATATGCTATTACGTAATGACGTATAACGTTATATAGCATTATTTAACAACGTATAACGTTATGTAGCATTACGTAACCACGAATACCGTTATATAATACTACGTAATGCCGTATAACGCTATGTAGCATTACGTAACAACGTATACCATTATATAGTACTACGTAATGACGTATAACGCTATGTAGCATTACTTCACAACGTGTAACATTATATACTATTACGTAATGACGTATAACGTTATGTAGCATTACGCAACAACGTATAACGTTATGTAGCATTACGTAACAACGTATAACGCTATATAATATTACGTAATGACGTTTAACGTTATGTTGCATTACGTAACAACGTATAACGTTATGTAGCATTACGTAACGACGTATAACGCTATTTGCTATGACGTAATGACGTATAACGTTATGTAGCATTACGTAGCAACGTATAACGTTATGTAGCATTACGTAACGAGGTATAACGCTATATGCTATTACGTAATGACGTATAACGTTATATAGCATTATTTAACAACGTATAACGTTATGTAGCATTACGTACCCACGAATACCGTTATATAATACTACGTAATGCCGTATAACGCTATGTGGCATTACGTAACAACGTATACCATTATATAGTACTACGTAATGACGTATAACGCTATGTAGCATTACTTCACAACGTGTAACATTATATACTATTACGTAATGACGTATAACGTTATGTAGCATTACGCAACAACGTATACCATTATATAGTACTACGTAATGACGTATAACGTTATGTAGCATTACGTAACAACGTATAACGTTATGTAGCATTACTTCACAACGTGTAACATTATATACTATTACATAATGACGTATAACGTTATGTAGTATTACGTAACAACGTATAACGTTATGTAGCATTACATAACGACGTATAACGCTATATGCTATTACGTAATGACGTATAACGTTATATAGCATTATTTAACAACGTATAACGTTATGTAGCATTACGTAACCGCGAATACAGTTATATAATACTACGTAATGCCGTATAACGCTATGTAGCATTACGTAACAACGTATACCATTATATAGTACTACGTAATGACGTATAACGCTATGTAGCATTACTTCACAACGTGTAACATTATATACTATTACGTAATGACGTATAACGTTATGTAGCATTACGCAACAACGTATAACGTTATGTAGCATTACGCAACAACGTATAACGTTATGTAGCATTACGTAACGACGTATAATGCTATGTAATATTACGTAATGACGTATAACGTTATGTAGCATTACGGTATAACGTATAACGTTATGTAGCATTACGTTATAACGTATAACGTTATCTACTATTACGTAATGACGTATAACGTTATATATTATTACCTAATGACGTATAACGTTATGTAGCATTACGTAACAGCGTATAACGTTGTATAATACTACGTAATGTCGTATAATGTTATGTAGCATTACGTAACAACGTATAACGTTATGTAGCATTACGAACGACGTGTAACGCTATATACTATTACGTAATGACGTATAACGTTATGTAGCATTACGTAGCAACGTATAACGTTATGTAGCATTACGTAACGAGGTATAACGCTATATGCTATTACGTAATGACGTATAACGTTATATAGCATTATTTATCAACGTATAACGTTATGTAGCATTACGTAACCACGAATACCGTTATATAATACTACGTAATGCCGTATAACGCTATGTAGCATTACGTAACAACGTATACCATTATATAGTACTACGTAATGACGTATAACGCTATGTAGCATTACTTCACAACGTGTAACATTATATACTATTACGTAATGACGTATAACGTTATGTAGCATTACGCAACAACGTATACCATTATATAGTACTACGTAATGACGTATAACGTTATGTAGCATTACGTAACAACGTATAACGTTATGTAGCATTACTTCACAACGTGTAACATTATATACTATTACATAATGACGTATAACGTTATGTAGTATTACGTAACAACGTATAACGTTATGTAGCATTACATAACGACGTATAACGCTATATGCTATTACGTAATGACGTATAACGTTATATAGCATTATTTAACAACGTATAACGTTATGTAGCATTACGTAACCGCGAATACAGTTATATAATACTACGTAATGCCGTATAACGCTATGTAGCATTACGTAACAACGTATACCATTATATAGTACTACGTAATGACGTATAACGCTATGTAGCATTACTTCACAACGTGTAACATTATATACTATTACGTAATGACGTATAACGTTATGTAGCATTACGCAACAACGTATAACGTTATGTAGCATTACTTAACAACGTATAACGCTATATAATATTACGTAATGACGTTTAACGTTATGTTGCATTACGTAACAACGTATAACGTTATGTAGCATTACGTAACGACGTATAACGCTATTTGCTATGACGTAATGACGTATAACGTTATGTAGCATTACGTAGCAACGTATAACGTTATGTAGCATTACGTAACGAGGTATAACGCTATATGCTATTACGTAATGACGTATAACGTTATATAGCATTATTTAACAACGTATAACGTTATGTAGCATTACGTAACCACGAATACCGTTATATAATACTACGTAATGCCGTATAACGCTATGTAGCATTACGTAACAACGTATACCATTATATAGTACTACGTAATGACGTATAACGCTATGTAGCATTACTTCACAACGTGTAACATTATATACTATTACGTAATGACGTATAACGTTATGTAGCATTACGCAACAACGTATAACGTTATGTAGCATTAAGTAACGACGTATAACGCTATATGCTATTACGTAATGACGTATAACGTTATATAGCATTATTTAAGAACGTATGACGTTATGTAGCATTACGTAACCACGAATACCGTTATATAATACTAAGTAATGCCGTATAACGCTATGTAGCATTACGTAACAACGTATACCATTATATAGTACTACGTAATGACGTATAACGCTATGTAGCATTACTTCACAACGTGTAACATTATATACTATTACGTAATGACGTATAACGTTATGTAGCATTACGCAACAACGTATAACGTTATGTAGCATTACGTAACAACGTATAACGTTATGTAGCATTACGTAATGACGTATAACGTCATGTAGCATTACGTAACAACGTATAACGTTATGTAGCATTACTTCACAAAGTGTAACGTTATATACTATTACGTAATGACGTATAACGTTATGTAGCATTACGCAACAACGTATAACGTTATGTAGCATTACGTAACGACGTATAATGCTATGTAATATTACGTAATGACGTATAACGTTATGTAGCATTACGTTATAACGTATAACGTTATGTAGCATTACGTTACGACGTATAACGGTATATAATACTACGTAATGACGTATAACGTTATGTAGTATTACGTAACGACGTATAACGTTATATAATACTACGTAATGTCGTATAACGTTATGTGGTATTACGTAACAACGTATAACATTATATACTATTACGAAATGACGTATAACGTTATGTAGCATTACGTAACCACGAATACCGTTATATAATACTACGTAACGACGTATAACGTTATGTAGCATTACGACACAACGTGTAACGTTATATACTATTACGTAATGACGTATAACGCTATATAGCATTACGTCACAACGTGAAACCCTACATACTATTACGTAATGACGTATGACGTTATGTAGCATTACGTAACAACGTATAACGTTATGTAGCATTACGTAACAACATTTTAACGTTATGTAGCATTACGTAACGACGTATAACGTTATATACTATTACGTACTGACGTATAACGTTATGTACCATTACGTAACAACGTATAACGTTATGTAGCATTACGTAACGAAGTATAACGCTATATACTATTACGTAAAGACGTATAACGTTAGTAGCATTACGTAACGACGTATAACGTTATATAATACTACGTAATGACGTATAACGTTATGTAGCATTACGTAATGACGTATAACGTCATGTAGCATTACGTAACAACGTATAACGTTATGTAGCATTACTTCACAAAGTGTAACGTTATATACTATTACGTAATGACGTATAACGTTATGTAGCATTACGCAACAACGTATAACGTTATGTAGCATTACGTAACGACGTATAACGCTATATAATATTACGTAATGACGTATAACGTTATGTAGCATTACGTAACAACGTATAACGTTATGTAGCATTACGTACCAACGTATAACGTTATATAATAATACGTTAGGGCGTATAATGTTATGTAGCATTACTTAACAACGTATAACGTTATATACTATTACGCAATGACGTATAACGTTATGTAGCATTACGTAACCACGAATACCGTTATATAATACAACGTAATGACGTATAACGTTATGTAGCATTACGTAACAACGTATAACGTTATGTAGCATTACGTTACGACGTATAACGTTATATAATACTACGTAATGACGTATAACGTTATGCAGTATTTCGTAACGACGTATAGCGTTATATACTATTACCTAATTACGTATAACGTTATGTAGCATTACGTAACAACGTATAACGTTATGTAGCATTACGTAATGACGTCTAACGTTATGTAGCATAACGTAACAACGTATAACGTTATGAAGCATTACGTAATGACGTATAACGTTATGTAGCATTACGTAACAACGTATACCATTATATATTACTACGTAATGACGTATAACGTTATGTAGCATTACGTAACCACGAATACCGTTATATAATACTACTTAATGACGTATAACGTTATGTAGCATTACGTAACAACGTATAACGTTATGTAGCATTACGTAACGACGTATAACGCTATATACTATTACGTAATGACGTATAACGTTATGTAGCATTACGTAACAGCGTATAACGTTATGTAGCATTACGTTATAACGTATAACGTTATCTTCCATTACGTAATGTCGTATAACGTTATGTGTATTACGTAACAACGTATAACATTATATACTATTACGAAATGACGTATAACGTTATGTAGCATTACGTCATAACTTATAACGCTATCTACAATTACGTAATGACGTATAACGTTATGTAGCATTACGTAACAACGTACAACGTTATATAATACTACGTAATGACGTATAACGTCATGTAGCATTACGTAACCACGAATACCGTTATATAATACTACGTAATGACGTATAACGTTATGTAGCATTACGACACAACGTGTAACGTTATATACTATTACGTAATGACGTATAACGTTATGTAGCATTACGTAATGACGTATAACGTTATGTAGCATTACGTACCAACGTATAACGTTATGTAGCATTACGTAACGACGTATAACGTTATGTAGCATTACGTACCAACGTATAACTTTATGTAGCATTACGTAACGAAGTATAACGCTATATACTATTACGTAATGACGTATAACGTTATATAGCATTACTTAACAACGTACAACGTTATGTAGCATTACGTAACCACGAATACCGTTATATAATACTACGTAATGTCGTATAACGTTTTGTTGCATTACGTTATAACGTATAACGTTATGTACCATTACTTCACAACGTGTAACGTTATATACTATTACGTAATGACGTATAACGTTATGTAGCATTACGCAACAACGTATAACGTTATGTAGCATTACTTCACATCGTGTAACGTTATATACTATTACGTAATGACGTATAACGTTATGTGGCATTACGTAACAACGTATAACGTTATGTAGCATTACGTAACAACGTATGACGTTATGTAGCATTACGTAACCACGAATACCGTTATATAATACTACATAATGACGTATAACGATATGTAGCATTACGTTATAACGTTTAACGCTATGTAGCATTACTTCACAGCGTGTAACGCTATATACTATTACGTAATGACGTATAACGTTATGTAGCATTACGTAACAACGTATAACGTTATGTAGCATTACGTAACGACGTATAACGCTATATACTATTACGTAATGACGTATAACGTTAGTAGCATTACGTAATGACGTATAACGTTATATAATACTACGTAATGACGTATAACGTTATGTAGCATTACGTAACCACGAATACCGTTATATAATACTACGTAATGACGTATAACGTTATGTAGCATTACGTCACAACGTGAAACCCTACATACTATTACGTAATGACGTATGACGCTATGTAGCATTACGTAACAACGTATAACGTTATGTAGCATTACGTAACAACATTTTAACGTTATGTAGCATTACGTAACGACGTATAACGTTATATACTATTACGTAATGACGTATAACGTTATGTACCATTACGTAACAACGTATAACGTTATGTAGCATTACGTAACGACGTATAACGCTATATACTATTACGTAATGACGTATAACGTTAGTAGCATTACGTAACGACGTATAACGTTATATAATACTACGTAATGACGTATAACGTTATGTAGCATTACGTAACAGCGTATAACGTTATATAATACTACGTAATGACGTATAACGTTATGCAGCATTACGTAACAACGAATAACGTTATGTAGCATTACGTAACAGCGTATAACGTTATATAATACTACGTAATGACGTATAACGTTATGTAGCATTACGTAACAACGTATAACGTTATGTAGCATTACGTAACAGCGTATAACGTTATATAATACTACGTAATGACGTATAACGTTGTGTAGCATTACGTAACAGCGTATAACGTTATGTAGCATTACGTTATAACGTATAACGTTATCTTCCATTACGTAATGACGTATAACGTTATGTAGCATTACGTAACAACGTACAACGTTATATAATACTACGTAATGACGTATAACGTCATCTAGCATTACGTAACCACGAATACCGTTATATAATACTACGTAATGACGTATAACGTTATGTAGCATTACGACACAACGTGTAACGTTATATACTATTACGTAATGACGTATAACACTATATAGCATTACGTCACAACGTGAAACGCTACATACTATTACGTAAAGACGTATAACGTTATGTAGCATTACGTAACAACGTATAACGTTATATAATAATTCGTAATGACGTATAATGTTACGTAGCATTACGTAACAACGTATAACCTTATGTAGCATTACGTTATAACGTATAACGTTATATAATACTACGTAATGTCGTATGACGTTATGTAGCATTACGTAACAGCGTATAACGCTATATACTATTACGTAATTACGTATAACGTTATGTAGCATTACGTAACAGCGTATAACGTTATGTAGCATTACGTTATAACGTATAACGTTATCTTCCATTACGTAATGACGTATAACGTTATGTGGTATTACGTAACAACGTATAACGTTATATACTATTACGAAATGACCTATAACGTTATGTAGCATTACGTCATAACTTATAACGCTATCTACAATTACGTAATGACGTATAACGTTATGTAGCATTACGTAACAGCGTATAACGTTATGTAGCGTTACGTTATAACGTATAACGTTATCTTCCATTACGTAATGACGCATAACGTTATGTGGTATTACGTAACAACGTATAACATTATATACTATTACGAAATGACGTATAACGTTATGTAGCATTACGTCATAACTTGTAACGCTATCTACAATTACGTAATGACGTATAACGTTATGTAGCATTACGTAACAACGTACAACGTTATATAATACTACGTATTGACGTATAACGTCATGTAGCATTACGTAACAACGTATAACGTTATATAATAATACGTAATGACGTATAATGTGATGTAGCATTACGTAACAACGTATAACGTTATGAAGCATTACGTAACAACATTTTAACGTTATGTAGCATTACGTAACGACGTATAACGTTATGTAGCATTACGTAACAGCGTATAACGTTATATAATACTACGTAATGACGTATAACGTTATGTAGCATTACGTAACAACGTATAACGTTATGTAGCATTACTTAACGACGTATAACGCTATATACTATTACGTAATGACGTGTAACGTTATGTAGCATTACGTAACAGCGTATAACGTTATATAATACTACGTAATGTCGTATAACGTTATGTAGCATTACGTAACAACGTATAACGTTATGTAGCATTACTTAACGACGTATAACGCTATATACTATTACGTAATGACGTATAACGTTATGTAGCATTACGTAACAACGTATAACGTTATGTAGCATTACGTAACAACATTTTAACGTTATGTAGCATTACGTGACGACGTATAACGTTATGTAGCATTACGTAACAGCGTATAACGTTATATAATACTACGTAATGACGTATAACGTTATGTAGCATTACGTAACAACGTATAACGTTATGTAGCATTACGTAACGACGTATAACGCTACATACTATTACGTAATGACGTATAACGTTATGTAGCATTACGTAACAACGTATAACGTTATATAATAATTCGTAATGACGTATAATGTTACGTAGCATTACGTAACAACGTATAACGTTATGTAGCATTACGTCACAACGTGTAACGTTATATAATATTACATAATGACGTATAACGCTATGTAGAATTACGCCACAACGTGAAACGCTACATACTATTACGTAATGACGTATAACGTTATGTAGCATTACGTAACAACGTATAACGTTATATAATAATACGTAATGACGTATAATGTTACGTAGCATTACGTAACCACGAATACCGTTATATAATACTACGTAATGACGTATAACGTTATGTAGCATTACGACACAACGTGTAACGTTATATACTATTACGTAATGACGTATAACGCTATATAGCATTACGTCACAACGTGAAACGCTACATACTATTACGTAATGACGTATAACGTTATGTAGCATTACGTAACAACGTATAACGTTATGTAGCATTACTTAACGACGTATAACGCTATATACTATTACGTAATGACGTATAACGTTATGTAGCATTACGTAACAGCGTATAACGTTATGCAGCATTACGTTATAACGTATAACGTTATATAATACTACGTAATGACGTATAACGTTATGTAGCATTACGTAACAGCGTATAACGTTATATAATACTACGTAATGACGTATAACGTTATGTAGCATTACGTCATAACTTATAACGCTATCTACAATTACGTAATGACGTATAACGTTATGTAGCATTACGTAACAACGTACAACGTTATATAATACTACGTAATGACGTATAACGTCATGTAGCATTACGTAACCACGAATACCGTTATATAATACTACGTAATGACGTATAACGTTATGTAGCATTACGACACAACGTGTAACGTTATATACTATTACGTAATGACGTATAACGTTATGTAGCATTACGTAATGACGTATAACGTTATGTAGCATTACGTACAAACGTATAACGTTATGTAGCATTACGTACCAACGTATAACTTTATGTAGCATTACGTAACGAAGTATAACGCTATATACTATTACGTAATGACGTATAACGTTATATAGCATTACTTAACAACGTACAACGTTATGTAGCATTACGTAACCACGAATACCGTTATATAATACTACGTAATGTCGTATAACGTTTTGTAGCATTACGACACAACGTGTAACGTTATATACTATTACGTAATGACGTATAACGCTATATAGCATTACGTCACAACGTGAAACGCTACATACTATTACGTAATGACGTATAACGTTATGTAGCATTACGTACCAACGTATAACTTTATGTAGCATTACGTAACGAAGTATAACGCTATATACTATTACGTAATGACGTATAACGTTATACAGCATTACTTAACAACGTACAACGTTATGTAGCATTACGTAACAGCGTATAACGTTATATAATACTACGTAATGACGTATAACGTTATGTAGCATTACGTCATAACTTATAACGCTATCTACAATTACGTAATGACGTATAACGTTATGTAGCATTACGTAACAACGTACAACGTTATATAATACTACGTAATGACGTATAACGTCATGTAGCATTACGTAACCACGAATACCGTTATATAATACTACGTAATGACGTATAACGTTATGTAGCATTACGACACAACGTGTAACGTTATATACTATTACGTAATGACGTATAACGTTATGTAGCATTACGTAATGACGTATAACGTTATGTAGCATTACGTACCAACGTATAACGTTATGTAGCATTACGTAACGACGTATAACGTTATGTAGCATTACGTACCAACGTATAACTTTATGTAGCATTACGTAACGAAGTATAACGCTATATACTATTACGTAATGACGTATAACGTTATATAGCATTACCTAACAACGTACAACGTTATGTAGCATTACGTAACCACGAATACCGTTATATAATACTACGTAATGTCGTATAACGTTTTGTAGCATTACGTTATAACGTATAACGTTATGTACCATTACTTCACAACGTGTAACGTTATATACTATTACGTAATGACGTATAACGTTATGTAGCATTACGCAACAACGTATAACGTTATGTTGCATTACTTCACATCGTGTAACGTTATATACTATTACGTAATGACGTATAACGTTATGTGGCATTACGTAACAACGTATAACGTTATGTAGCATTACGTAACAACGTATGACGTTATGTAGCATTACGTAACCACGAATGCCGTTATATAATACTACGTAATGACGTATAACGTTATGTAGCATTACGACACAACGTGTAACGTTATATACTATTACGTAACGACGTATAACGCTATATAGCATTACGTCACAACGTGAAACGCTACATACTATTACGTAATGACGTATAACGTTATGTAGCATTACGTAACAACGTATAACGTTATGTAGCATTACGTAACGACGTATAACGTTATGTAGCATTACGTAACAGCGTATAACCTTATATAATACTACGTAATGACGTATAACGTTATGTAGCATTACGTAACAGCGTATAACGTTATGTAGCGTTACGTTATAACGTATAACGTTATCTTCCATTACGTAATGACGTATAACGTTATGTGGTATTACGTAACAACGTATAACATTATATACTATTACGAAATGACTTATAACGTTATGTAGCATTACGTCATAACTTGTAACGCTATCTACAATTACGTAATGACGTATAACGTTATGTAGCATTACGTAACAACGTACAACGTTATATAATACTACGTATTGACGTATAACGTCATGTAGCATTACGTAACAACGTATAACGTTATATAATAATACGTAATGACGTATAATGTGATGTAGCATTACGTAACAACGTATAACGTTATATAGCATTACGTAACAACATTTTAACGTTATGTAGCATTACGTAACGACGTATAACGTTATGTAGCATTACGTAACAGCGTATAACGTTATATAATACTACGTAATGACGTATAACGTTATGTAGCATTACGTAACAACGTATAACGTTATGTAGCATTACTTAACGACGTATAACGCTATATACTATTACGTAATGACGTGTAACGTTATGTAGCATTACGTAACAGCGTATAACGTTATATAATACTACGTAATGACGTATAACGTTATGTAGCATTACGTAACAACGTATAACGTTATGTAGCATTACTTAACGACGTATAACGCTATATACTATTACGTAATGACGTAGAACGTTATGTAGCATTACGTAACAACGTATAACGTTATGTAGCATTACGTAACAACATTTTAACGTTATGTAGCATTACGTAACGACGTATAACGTTATGTGGCATTACGTAACAGCGTATAACGTTATATAATACTACGTAATGACGTATAACGTTATGTAGCATTACGTAACAACGTATAACGTTATGTAGCATTACGTAACGACGTATAACGCTACATACTATTACGTAATGACGTATAACGTTATGTAGCATTACGTAACAACGTATAACGTTATATAATAATTCGTAATGACGTATAATGTTACGTAGCATTACGTAACAACGTATAACGTTATGTAGCATTACGTCACAACGTGTAACGTTATATAATATTACATAATGACGTATAACGCTATGTAGAATTACGCCACAACGTGAAACGCTACATACTATTACGTAATGACGTATAACGTTATGTAGCATTACGTAACAACGTATAACGTTATATAATAATACGTAATGACGTATAATGTTACGTAGCATTACGTAACCACGAATACCGTTATATAATACTACGTAATGACGTATAACGTTATGTAGCATTACGACACAACGTGTAACGTTATATACTATTACGTAATGACGTATAACGCTATATAGCATTACGTCACAACGTGAAACGCTACATACTATTACGTAATGACGTATAACGTTATGTAGCATTACGTAACAACGTATAACGTTATGTAGCATTACTTAACGACGTATAACGCTATATACTATTACGTAATGACGTATAACGTTATGTAGCATTACGTAACAGCGTATAACGTTATGCAGCATTACGTTATAACGTATAACGTTATCTTCCATTACGTAATGTCGTATAACGTTATGTGGTATTACGTAACAACGTATAACGTTATATACTATTACGAAATGACGGATAACGTTATGTAGCATTACGTCATAACTTATAACGCTATCTACAATTACGTAATGACGTATAACGTTATGTACCATTACGTAACAACGTATAACGTTATGTAGCATTACGTAACGACGTATAACGCTATATACTATTACGTAATGACGTATAACGTTAGTAGCATTACGTAACGACGTATAACGTTATATAATACTACGTAATGACGTATAACGTTATGTAGCATTACGTAACAGCGTATAACGTTATATAATACTACGTAATGACGTATAACGTTATGTAGCATTACGTCATAACTTATAACGCTATCTACAATTACGTAATGACGTAAAACGTTATGTAGCATTACGTAACAACGTACAACGTTATATAATACTACGTAATGACGTATAACGTCATGTAGCATTACGTAACCACGAATACCGTTATATAATACTACGTAATGACGTATAACGTTATGTAGCATTACGACACAACGTGTAACGTTATATACTATTACGTAATGACGTATAACGTTATGTAGCATTACGTAATGACGTATAACGTTATGTAGCATTACGTACCAACGTATAACGTTATGTAGCATTACGTAACGACGTATAACGTTATGTAGCATTACGTACCAACGTATAACTTTATGTAGCATTACGTAACGAAGTATAACGCTATATACTATTACGTAATGACGTATAACGTTATATAGCATTACTTAACAACGTACAACGTTATGTAGCATTACGTAACCACGAATACCGTTATATAATACTACGTAATGTCGTATAACGTTTTGTAGCATTACGTTATAACGTATAACGTTATGTACCATTACTTCACAACGTGTAACGTTATATACTATTACGTAATGACGTATAACGTTATGTAGCATTACGCAACAACGTATAACGTTATGTAGCATTACTTCACATCGTGTAACGTTATATACTATTACGTAATGACGTATAACGTTATGTGGCATTACGTAACAACGTATAACGTTATGTAGCATTACGTAACAACGTATGACGTTATGCAGCATTACGTAACCACGAATACCGTTATATAATACTACATAATGACGTATAACGATATGTAGCATTACGTTATAACGTTTAACGCTATGTAGCATTACTTCACAGCGTGTAACGTTATATACTATTACGTAATGACGTATAACGTTATGTAGCATTACGTAACAACGTATAACGTTATGTAGCATTACGTAACGACGTATAACGCTATATACTATTACGTAATGACGTATAACGTTAGTAGCATTATGTAACGACGTATAACGTTATATAATACTACGTAATGACGTATAACGTTCTGTAGCATTACGTAACCTCGAATACCGTTATATAATACTACGTAATGACGTATAACGTTATGTAGCATTACGTAACAACGTATAACGTTATGTAGCATTACGTAACGACGTATAACGCTATATACTATTACGTAATGACGTATAACGTTATGTAGCATTACGTAACAGCGTATAACGTTATGTAGCATTACATTATAACGTATAACGTTATCTTCCATTACGTAATGTCGTATAACGTTATGTGGTATTACGTAACAACGTATAACATTATATACTATTACGAAATGACGTATAACGTTATGTAGCATTACGTCATAAATTATAACGCTATCTACAATTACGTAATGACGTATAACGTTATATAATACTACGTAATGACGTATAACGTCATGTAGCATTACGTAACCACGAATACCGTTATATAATACTACGTAACGACGTATAACGTTATGTAGCATTACGACACAACGTGTAACGTTATATACTATTACGTAATGACGTATAACGCTATATAGCATTACGTCACAACGTGAAACCCTACATACTATTACGTAATGACGTATGACGTTATGTAGCATTACGTAACAACGTATAACGTTATGTAGCATTACGTAACAACATTTTAACGTTATGTAGCATTACGTAACGACGTATAACGTTATATACTATTACGTAATGACGTATAACGTTATGTACCATTACGTAACAACGTATAACGTTATGTAGCATTACGTAACGAAGTATAACGCTATATACTATTACGTAAAGACGTATAACGTTAGTAGCATTACGTAACGACGTATAACGTTATATAATACTACGTAATGACGTATAACGTTATGTAGCATTACTTCACAAAGTGTAACGTTATATACTATTACGTAATGACGTATAACGTTATGTAGCATTACGTAATGACGTATAGCGTCATGTAGCATTACGTAACAACGTATAACGTTATGTAGCATTACTTCACAAAGTGTAACGTTATATACTATTACGTAATGACGTATAACGTTATGTAGCATTACGCAACAACGTATAACGTTATGTAGCATTACGTAACGACGTATAACGCTATACAATATTACGTAATGACGTATAACGTTATGTAGCATTACGTAACAACGTATAACGTTATGTAGCATTACGTAACGACGTATAACGCTATATGCTATTACGTAATGACGTATAACGTTATGTAGCATTACGTACCAACGTATAACGTTATATAATAATACGTTAGGACGTATAATGTTATGTAGCATTACTTAACAACGTATAACGTTATATACTATTACGCAATGACGTATAACGTTATGTAGCATTACGTAACCACGAATACCGTTATATAATACAACGTAATGACGTATAACGTTATGTAGCATTACGTAACAACGTATAACGTTATGTAGCATTACGTTACGAGGTATAACGTTATATAATACTACGTAATGACGTATAACGTTATGCAGTATTTCGTAACGACGTATAGCGTTATATACTATTACCTAATTACGTATAACGTTATGTAGCATTACGTAACAACGTATAACGTTATGTAGCATTACGTAATGACGTCTAACGTTATGTAGCATAACGTAACAACGTATAACGTTATGAAGCATTACGTAATGACGTATAACGTTATGTAGCATTACGTAACAACGTATACCATTATATATTACTACGTAATGACGTATAACGTTATGTAGCATTACGTAACAACGTATACCATTATATATTACTACGTAATGACGTATAACGTTATGTAGCATTACGTAACCACGAATACCGTTATATAATACTACGTAATGACGTATAACGTTATGTAGCATTACGTAACAACGTATAACGTTATGTAGCATTACGTAACGACGTATAACGCTATATACTATTACGTAATGACGTATAACGTTATGTAGCATTACGTAACAGCGTATAACGTTATGTAGCCTTACGTTATAACGTATAACGTTATCTTCCATTACGTAATGTCGTATAACGTTATGTGTATTACGTAACAACGTATAACGTTATGTAGCATTACGTAACGACGTATAACGCTATATGCTATTACGTAATGACGTATAACGTTATGTAGCATTACGTACCAACGTATAACGTTATATAATAATACGTTAGGACGTATAATGTTATGTAGCATTACTTAACAACGTATAACGTTATATACTATTACGCAATGACGTATAACGTTATGTAGCATTACGTAACCACGAATACCGTTATATAATACAACGTAATGACGTATAACGTTATGTAGCATTACGTAACAACGTATAACGTTATGTAGCATTACGTTACGAGGTATAACGTTATATAATACTACGTAATGACGCATAACGTTATGCAGTATTTCGTAACGACGTATAGCGTTATATACTATTACCTAATTACGTATAACGTTATGTAGCATTACGTAACAACGTATAACGTTATGTAGCATTACGTCACAACGTGTAACGTTATATAATATTACATAATGACGTATAACGCTATGTAGAATTACGCCACAACGTGAAACGCTACATACTATTACGTAATGACGTATAACGTTATGTAGCATTACGTAACAACGTATAACGTTATATAATAATACGTAATGACGTATAATGTTACGTAGCATTACGTAACCACGAATACCGTTATATAATACTACGTAATGACGTATAACGTTATGTAGCATTACGACACAACGTGTAACGTTATATACTATTACGTAATGACGTATAACGCTATATAGCATTACGTCACAACGTGAAACGCTACATACTATTACGTAATGACGTATAACGTTATGTAGCATTACGTAACAACGTATAACGTTATGTAGCATTACTTAACGACGTATAACGCTATATACTATTACGTAATGACGTATAACGTTATGTAGCATTACGTAACAGCGTATAACGTTATGCAGCATTACGTTATAACGTATAACGTTATCTTCCATTACGTAATGTCGTATAACGTTATGTGGTATTACGTAACAACGTATAACGTTATATACTATTACGAAATGACGGATAACGTTATGTAGCATTACGTCATAACTTATAACGCTATCTACAATTACGTAATGACGTATAACGTTATGTACCATTACGTAACAACGTATAACGTTATGTAGCATTACGTAACGACGTATAACGCTATATACTATTACGTAATGACGTATAACGTTAGTAGCATTACGTAACGACGTATAACGTTATATAATACTACGTAATGACGTATAACGTTATGTAGCATTACGTAACAGCGTATAACGTTATATAATACTACGTAATGACGTATAACGTTATGTAGCATTACGTCATAACTTATAACGCTATCTACAATTACGTAATGACGTAAAACGTTATGTAGCATTACGTAACAACGTACAACGTTATATAATACTACGTAATGACGTATAACGTCATGTAGCATTACGTAACCACGAATACCGTTATATAATACTACGTAATGACGTATAACGTTATGTAGCATTACGACACAACGTGTAACGTTATATACTATTACGTAATGACGTATAACGTTATGTAGCATTACGTAATGACGTATAACGTTATGTAGCATTACGTACCAACGTATAACGTTATGTAGCATTACGTAACGACGTATAACGTTATGTAGCATTACGTACCAACGTATAACTTTATGTAGCATTACGTAACGAAGTATAACGCTATATACTATTACGTAATGACGTATAACGTTATATAGCATTACTTAACAACGTACAACGTTATGTAGCATTACGTAACCACGAATACCGTTATATAATACTACGTAATGTCGTATAACGTTTTGTAGCATTACGTTATAACGTATAACGTTATGTACCATTACTTCACAACGTGTAACGTTATATACTATTACGTAATGACGTATAACGTTATGTAGCATTACGCAACAACGTATAACGTTATGTAGCATTACTTCACATCGTGTAACGTTATATACTATTACGTAATGACGTATAACGTTATGTGGCATTACGTAACAACGTATAACGTTATGTAGCATTACGTAACAACGTATGACGTTATGCAGCATTACGTAACCACGAATACCGTTATATAATACTACATAATGACGTATAACGATATGTAGCATTACGTTATAACGTTTAACGCTATGTAGCATTACTTCACAGCGTGTAACGTTATATACTATTACGTAATGACGTATAACGTTATGTAGCATTACGTAACAACGTATAACGTTATGTAGCATTACGTAACGACGTATAACGCTATATACTATTACGTAATGACGTATAACGTTAGTAGCATTATGTAACGACGTATAACGTTATATAATACTACGTAATGACGTATAACGTTCTGTAGCATTACGTAACCTCGAATACCGTTATATAATACTACGTAATGACGTATAACGTTATGTAGCATTACGTAACAACGTATAACGTTATGTAGCATTACGTAACGACGTATAACGCTATATACTATTACGTAATGACGTATAACGTTATGTAGCATTACGTAACAGCGTATAACGTTATGTAGCATTACATTATAACGTATAACGTTATCTTCCATTACGTAATGTCGTATAACGTTATGTGGTATTACGTAACAACGTATAACATTATATACTATTACGAAATGACGTATAACGTTATGTAGCATTACGTCATAAATTATAACGCTATCTACAATTACGTAATGACGTATAACGTTATATAATACTACGTAATGACGTATAACGTCATGTAGCATTACGTAACCACGAATACCGTTATATAATACTACGTAACGACGTATAACGTTATGTAGCATTACGACACAACGTGTAACGTTATATACTATTACGTAATGACGTATAACGCTATATAGCATTACGTCACAACGTGAAACCCTACATACTATTACGTAATGACGTATGACGTTATGTAGCATTACGTAACAACGTATAACGTTATGTAGCATTACGTAACAACATTTTAACGTTATGTAGCATTACGTAACGACGTATAACGTTATATACTATTACGTAATGACGTATAACGTTATGTACCATTACGTAACAACGTATAACGTTATGTAGCATTACGTAACGAAGTATAACGCTATATACTATTACGTAAAGACGTATAACGTTAGTAGCATTACGTAACGACGTATAACGTTATATAATACTACGTAATGACGTATAACGTTATGTAGCATTACTTCACAAAGTGTAACGTTATATACTATTACGTAATGACGTATAACGTTATGTAGCATTACGTAATGACGTATAGCGTCATGTAGCATTACGTAACAACGTATAACGTTATGTAGCATTACTTCACAAAGTGTAACGTTATATACTATTACGTAATGACGTATAACGTTATGTAGCATTACGCAACAACGTATAACGTTATGTAGCATTACGTAACGACGTATAACGCTATACAATATTACGTAATGACGTATAACGTTATGTAGCATTACGTAACAACGTATAACGTTATGTAGCATTACGTAACGACGTATAACGCTATATGCTATTACGTAATGACGTATAACGTTATGTAGCATTACGTACCAACGTATAACGTTATATAATAATACGTTAGGACGTATAATGTTATGTAGCATTACTTAACAACGTATAACGTTATATACTATTACGCAATGACGTATAACGTTATGTAGCATTACGTAACCACGAATACCGTTATATAATACAACGTAATGACGTATAACGTTATGTAGCATTACGTAACAACGTATAACGTTATGTAGCATTACGTTACGAGGTATAACGTTATATAATACTACGTAATGACGTATAACGTTATGCAGTATTTCGTAACGACGTATAGCGTTATATACTATTACCTAATTACGTATAACGTTATGTAGCATTACGTAACAACGTATAACGTTATGTAGCATTACGTAATGACGTCTAACGTTATGTAGCATAACGTAACAACGTATAACGTTATGAAGCATTACGTAATGACGTATAACGTTATGTAGCATTACGTAACAACGTATACCATTATATATTACTACGTAATGACGTATAACGTTATGTAGCATTACGTAACAACGTATACCATTATATATTACTACGTAATGACGTATAACGTTATGTAGCATTACGTAACCACGAATACCGTTATATAATACTACGTAATGACGTATAACGTTATGTAGCATTACGTAACAACGTATAACGTTATGTAGCATTACGTAACGACGTATAACGCTATATACTATTACGTAATGACGTATAACGTTATGTAGCATTACGTAACAGCGTATAACGTTATGTAGCCTTACGTTATAACGTATAACGTTATCTTCCATTACGTAATGTCGTATAACGTTATGTGTATTACGTAACAACGTATAACGTTATGTAGCATTACGTAACGACGTATAACGCTATATGCTATTACGTAATGACGTATAACGTTATGTAGCATTACGTACCAACGTATAACGTTATATAATAATACGTTAGGACGTATAATGTTATGTAGCATTACTTAACAACGTATAACGTTATATACTATTACGCAATGACGTATAACGTTATGTAGCATTACGTAACCACGAATACCGTTATATAATACAACGTAATGACGTATAACGTTATGTAGCATTACGTAACAACGTATAACGTTATGTAGCATTACGTTACGAGGTATAACGTTATATAATACTACGTAATGACGTATAACGTTATGCAGTATTTCGTAACGACGTATAGCGTTATATACTATTACCTAATTACGTATAACGTTATGTAGCATTACGTAACAACGTATAACGTTATGTAGCATTACGTAATGACGTCTAACGTTATGTAGCATAACGTAACAACGTATAACGTTATGAAGCATTACGTAATGACGTATAACGTTATGTAGCATTACGTAACAACGTATACCATTATATATTACTACGTAATGACGTATAACGTTATGTAGCATTACGTAACAACGTATACCATTATATATTACTACGTAATGACGTATAACGTTATGTAGCATTACGTAACCACGAATACCGTTATATAATACTACGTAATGACGTATAACGTTATGTAGCATTACGTAACAACGTATAACGTTATGTAGCATTACGTAACGACGTATAACGCTATATACTATTACGTAATGACGTATAACGTTATGTAGCATTACGTAACAGCGTATAACGTTATGTAGCCTTACGTTATAACGTATAACGTTATCTTCCATTACGTAATGTCGTATAACGTTATGTGTATTACGTAACAACGTATAACATTATATACTATTACGAAATGACGTATAACGTTATGTAGCATTACGTCATAACTTATAACGCTATCTACAATTACGTAATGACGTATAACGTTATGTAGCATTACGTAACAGCGTATAACGTTATATAATACTACGTAACGACGCATAACGTCATGTAGCATTACGTAACGACGTATAACGCTATATACTATTACGTAATGACGTATAACGTTAGTAGCATTACGTAACGACGTATGACGTTATGTAGCATTACGTAACCACGAATACCGTTATATAGTACTACATAATGACGTATAACGATATGTAGCATTACGTTATAACGTATAACGCTATGTAGCATTACTTCACAGCGTGTAACGCTATATACTATTACGTAATGACGTATAACGTTATGTAGCATTACGTAACAACGTATAACGTTATGTAGCATTACGTAACGACGTATAACGCTATATACTATTACGTAATGACGTATAACGTTAGTAGCATTACGTAACGACGTATAACGTTATATAATACTACGTAATGACGTATAACGTTATGTAGCATTACGTAACCACGAATACCGTTATATAATACTACGTAATGACGTATAACGTTATGTAGCATTACGTAACAACGTATAACGTTATGTAGCAATACGTAACGACGTATAACGCTATATACTATTACGTAATGACGTATAACGTTATGTAGCATTACGTAACAGCGTATAACGTTATGTAGCATTACGTTATATCGTATAACGTTATCTTCCATTACGTAATGTCGTATAACGTTATGTGTATTACGTAACAACGTATAACATTATATACTATTACGAAATGACGTATAACGTTAGTAGCATTACGTAACGACGTATGACGTTATATAATACTACGTAATGACGTATAACGTTATGTAGCATTACGTAACAGCGTATAACGTTATATAATACTACGTAATGACGTATAACGTTATGCAGCATTACGTAACAACGTGAAGCCCTACATACTATTACGTAATGACGTATGACGCTATATAGCATTACGTCACAACGTGAAACCCTACATACTATTACGTAATGACGTATGACGCTATGTAGCATTACGTAACAACGTATAACGTTATGTAGCATTACGTAACAACATTTTAACGTTATGTAGCATTACGTAACGACGTATAACGTTATATACTATTACGTAATGACGTATAACGTTATGTACCATTACGTAACAACGTATAACGTTATGTAGCATTACGTAACGACGTATAACGCTATATACTATTACGTAATGACGTATAACGTTAGTAGCATTACGTAACGACGTATAACGTTATATAATACTACGTAATGACGTATAACGTTATGTAGCATTACGTAACAGCGTATAACGTTATATAATACTACGTAATGACGTATAACGTTATGCAGCATTACGTAACAACGAATAACGTTATGTAGCATTACGTAACAGCGTATAACGTTATATAATACTACGTAATGACGTATAACGTTATGTAGCATTACGTAACAGCGTATAACGTTATGTAGCATTACGTTATAACGTATAACGTTATCTTCCATTACGTAATGACGTATAACGTTATGTGGTATTACGTAACAACGTATAACGTTATATACTATTACGAAATGACGGATAACGTTATGTAGCATTACGTCATAACTTATAACGCTATCTACAATTACGTAATGACGTATAACGTTATGTAGCATTACGTAACAACGTACAACGTTATATAATACTACGTAATGACGTATAACGTCATCTAGCATTACGTAACCACGAATACCGTTATATAATACTACGTAATGACGTATAACGTTATGTAGCATTACGACACAACGTGTAACGTTATATACTATTACGTAATGACGTATAACGCT
Organism: Bombus muscorum; assembly: GCA_963971185.1. Lineage (NCBI taxonomy): Eukaryota > Metazoa > Arthropoda > Insecta > Hymenoptera > Apidae > Bombus > Bombus muscorum. Next base: position 9,958,809 of record OZ020139.1, on the reverse strand, counting down.
ATATAGCATTACGTCACAACGTGAAACGCTACATACTATTACGTAAAGACGTATAACGTTATGTAGCATTACGTAACAACGTATAACGTTATATAATAATTCGTAATGACGTATAATGTTACGTAGCATTACGTAACAACGTATAACCTTATGTAGCATTACGTTATAACGTATAACGTTATATAATACTAAGTAATGTCGTATGACGTTATGTAGCATTACGTAACAGCGTATAACGCTATATACTATTACGTAATTACGTATAACGTTATGTAGCATTACGTAACAGCGTATAACGTTATGTAGCATTACGTTATAACGTATAACGTTATCTTCCATTACGTAATGACGTATAACGTTATGTGGTATTACGTAACAACGTATAACATTATATACTATTACGAAATGACGTATAACGTTATGTAGCATTACGTCATAACTTGTAACGCTATCTACAATTACGTAATGACGTATAAGGTTATGTAGCATTACGTAACAACGTACAACGTTATATAATACTACGTATTGTCGTATAACGTCATGTAGCATTACGTAACAACGTATAACGTTATATAATAATACGTAATGACGTATAATGTGATGTAGCATTACGTAACAACGTATAAAGTTATGTAGCATTACGTAACAACATTTTAACGTTATGTAGCATTACGTAACGACGTATAACGTTATGTAGCATTACGTAACAGCGTATAACGTTATATAATACTACGTAATGACGTATAACGTTATGTAGCATTACGTAACAACGTATAACGTTATGTAGCATTACTTAACGACGTATAACGTTATGTAGCATTACGTAACAACGTATAACGTTATATAATAATTCGTAATGACGTATAATGTTACGTAGCATTACGTAACAACGTATAACCTTATGTAGCATTACGTTATAACGTATAACGTTATATAATACTACGTAATGTCGTATGACGTTATGTAGCATTACGTAACAGCGTATAACGCTATATACTATTACGTAATTACGTATAACGTTATGTAGCATTACGTAACAGCGTATAACGTTATGTAGCATTACGTTATAACGTATAACGTTATCTTCCATTACGTAATGACGTATAACGTTATGTGGTATTACGTAACAACGTATAACATTATATACTATTACGAAATGACGTATAACGTTATGTAGCATTACGTCATAACTTGTAACGCTATCTACAATTACGTAATGACGTATAACGTTATGTAGCATTACGTAACAACGTACAACGTTATATAATACTACGTATTGACGTATAACGTCATGTAGCATTACGTAACAACGTATAAAGTTATATAATAATACGTAATGACGTATAATGTGATGTAGCATTACGTAACAACGTATAACGTTATGTAGCATTACGTAACAACATTTTAACGTTATGTAGCATTACGTAACGACGTATAACGTTATGTAGCATTACGTAACAGCGTATAACGTTATATAATACTACGTAATGACGTATAACGTTATGTAGCATTACGTAACAACGTATAACGTTATGTAGCATTACTTAACGACGTATAACGCTATATACTATTACGTAATGACGTGTAACGTTATGTAGCATTACGTAACAGCGTATAACGTTATATAATACTACGTAATGACGTATAACGTTATGTAGCATTACGTAACAACGTATAACGTTATGTAGCATTACTTAACGACGTATAACGCTATATACTATTACGTAATGACGTATAACGTTATGTAGCATTGCGTAACAACGTATAACGTTATGTAGCATTACGTAACAACATTTTAACGTTATGTAGCATTACGTAACGACGTATAACGTTATGTAGCATTACGTAACAGCGTATAACGTTATATAATACTACGTAATGACGTATAACGTTATGTAGCATTACGTAACAACGTATAACGTTATGTAGCATTACGTAACGACGTATAACGCTACATACTATTACGTAATGACGTATAACGTTATGTAGCATTACGTAACAACGTATAACGTTATATAATAATTCGTAATGACGTATAATGTTACGTAGCATTACGTAACAACGTATAACGTTATGTAGCATTACGTCACAACGTGTAACGTTATATAATATTACATAATGACGTATAACGCTATGTAGAATTACGCCACAACGTGAAACGCTACATACTATTACGTAATGACGTATAACGTTATGTAGCATTACGTAACAACGTATAACGTTATATAATAATACGTAATGACGTATAATGTTACGTAGCATTACGTAACCACGAATACCGTTATATAATACTACGTAATGACGTATAACGTTATGTAGCATTACGACACAACGTGTAACGTTATATACTATTACGTAATGACGTATAACGCTATATAGCATTACGTCACAACGTGAAACGCTACATACTATTACGTAATGACGTATAACGTTATGTAGCATTACGTAACAACGTATAACGTTATGTAGCATTACTTAACGACGTATAACGCTATATACTATTACGTAATGACGTATAACGTTATGTAGCATTACGTAACAGCGTATAACGTTATGCAGCATTACGTTATAACGTATAACGTTATCTTCCATTACGTAATGTCGTATAACGTTATGTGGTATTACGTAACAACGTATAACGTTATATACTATTACGAAATGACGGATAACGTTATGTAACATTACGTCATAACTTATAACGCTATCTACAATTACGTAATGTCGTATAACGTTATGTACCATTACGTAACAACGTATAACGTTATGTAGCATTACGTAACGACGTATAACGCTATATACTATTACGTAATGACGTATAACGTTATGTAGCATTACGTAACAGCGTATAACGTTATATAATACTACGTAATGACGTATAACGTTATGTAGCATTACGTAACAACGAATAACGTTATGTAGCATTACGTAACAGCGTATAACGTTATATAATACTACGTAATGGCGTATAACGTTATGTAGCATTACGTAACAACGTATAACGTTATGTAGCATTACGTAACAGCGTATAACGTTATATAATACTACGTAATGACGTATAACGTTATGTAGCATTACGTAACAGCGTATAACGTTATGTAGCATTACGTTATAACGTATAACGTTATCTTCCATTACGTAATGACGTATAACGTTATGTGGTATTACGTAACAACGTATAACGTTATATACTATTACGAAATGACGGATAACGTTATGTAGCATTACGTCATAACTTATAACGCTATCTACAATTACGTAATGACGTATAACGTTATGTAGCATTACGTAACAACGTACAACGTTATATAATACTACGTAATGACGTATAACGTCATCTAGCATTACGTAACCACGAATACCGTTATATAATACTACGTAATGACGTATAACGTTATGTAGCATTACGTAACGACGTATAACGCTATATACTATTACGTAATGACGTATAACGTTAGTAGCATTACGTAACGACGTATGAGGTTATGTAGCATTACGTAACCACGAATACCGTTATATAATACTACATAATGACGTATAACGATATGTAGCGTTACGTTATAACGTAGAACGCTATGTAGCATTACTTCACAGCGTGTAACGCTATATACTATTACGTAATGACGTATAACGTTATGTAGCATTACGTAACAACGTATAACGTTATGTAGCATTACGTAACGACGTATAACGCTATATACTATTACGTAATGACGTATAACGTTAGTAGCATTACGTAACGACGTATAACGTTATATAATACAACGTAATGACGTATAACGTTATGTAGCATTACGTAACAGCGTATACCGTTATGTAGCATTACGTTATAACGTATAACGTTATCTTCCATTACGTAATGACGTATAACGTTATGTGGTATTACGTAACAACGTATAACATTATATACTATTACGAAATGACGGATAACGTTATGTAGCATTACGTCATAACTTATAACGCTATCTACAATTACGTAATGACGTATAACGTTATGTAGCATTACGTAACAACGTACAACGTTATATAATACTACGTAATGACGTATAACGTCATCTAGCATTACGTAACCACGAATACCGTTATATAATACTACGTAATGACGTATAACGTTATGTAGCATTACGACACAACATGTAACGTTATATACTATTACGTAATGACGTATAACGCTATATAGCATTACGTCACAACGTGAAACGCTACATACTATTACGTAAAGACGTATAACGTTATGTAGCATTACGTAACAACGTATAACGTTATATAATAATTCGTAATGACGTATAATGTTACGTAGCATTACGTAACAATGTATAACCTTATGTAGCATTACGTTATAACGTATAACGTTATATAATACTACGTAATGTCGTATGACGTTATGTAGCATTACGTAACAGCGTATAACGCTATATACTATTACGTAATTACGTATAACGTTATGTAGCATTACGTAACAGCGTATAACGTTATGTAGCATTACGTTATAACGTATAACGTTATCTTCCATTACGTAATGACGTATAACGTTATGTGGTATTACGTAACAACGTATAACATTATATACTATTACGAAATGACGTATAACGTTATGTAGCATTACGTCATAACTTGTAACGCTATCTACAATTACGTAATGACGTATAACGTTATGTAGCATTACGTACCAACGTACAACGTTATATAATACTACGTATTGACGTATAACGTCATGTAGCATTACGTAACAACGTATAACGTTATATAATAATACGTAATGACGTATAATGTGATGTAGCATTACGTAACAACGTATAACGTTATGTAGCATTACGTAACAACATTTTAACGTTATGTAGCATTACGTAACGACGTATAACGTTATGTAGCATTACGTAACAGCGTATAACGTTATATAATACTACGTAATGACGTATAACGTTATGTAGCATTACGTAACAACGTATAACGTTATGTAGCATTACTTAACGACGTATAACGCTATATACTATTACGTAATGACGTGTAACGTTATGTAGCATTACGTAACAGCGTATAACGTTATATAATACTACGTAATGACGTATAACGTTATGTAGCATTACGTAACAACGTATAACGTTATGTAGCATTACTTAACGACGTATAACGCCATATACTATTACGTAATGACGTATAACGTTATGTAGCATTGCGTAACAACGTATAACGTTATGTAGCATTACGTAACAACATTTTAACGTTATGTAGCATTACGTAACGACGTATAACGTTACGTAGCATTACGTAACAGCGTATAACGTTATATAATACTACGTAATGACGTATAACGTTATGTAGCATTACGTAACAACGTATAACGTTATGTAGCATTACGTAACGACGTATAACGCTACATACTATTACGTAATGACGTATAACGTTATGTAGCATTACGTAGCAACGCATAACGTTATATAATAATTCGTAATGACGTATAATGTTACGTAGCATTACGTAACAACGTATAACGTTATGTAGCATTACGTCACAACGTGTAACGTTATATAATATTACATAATGACGTATAACGCTATGTAGAATTACGCCACAACGTGAAACGCTACATACTATTACGTAATGACGTATAACGTTATGTAGCATTACGTAACAACGTATAACGTTATATAATAATACGTAATGACGTATAATGTTACGTAGCATTACGTAACAACGTATAACCTTATGTAGCATTACGCTATAACGTATAACGTTATCTTCCATTACGTAATGACGTATAACGTTATGTGGTATTACGTAACAACGTATAACGTTATATACTATTACGAAATGACGGATAACGTTATGTAGCATTACGTCATAACTTATAACGCTATCTACAATTACGTAATGACGTATAACGTTATGTAGCATTACGTAACAACGTACAACGTTATATAATACTACGTAATGACGTATAACGTCATCTAGCATTACGTAACCACGAATACCGTTATATAATACTACGTAATGACGTATAACGTTATGTAGCATTACGACACAACGTGTAACGTTATATACTATTACGTAATGACGTATAACGCTATATAGCATTACGTCACAACGTGAAACGCTACATACTATTACGTAATGACGTATAACGTTATGTAGCATTACGTAACAACGTATAACGTTATATAATAATTCGTAATGACGTATAATGTTACGTAGCATTACGTAACAACGTATAACCTTATGTAGCATTACGCTATAACGTATAACGTTATATAATACTACGTAATGTCGTATAACGTTATGTAGCATTACGTAACGACGTATAACGCTATATACTATTACGTAATGACGTATAACGTTATGTAGCATTACGTGACAGCGTATAACGTTATGTAGCATTACGTTATAACGTATAACGTTATCTTCCATTACGTAATGACGTATAACGTTATGTGGTATTACGTAACAACGTATAACGTTATATACTATTACGAAATGACCTATAACGTTATGTAGCATTACGTCATAACTTATAACGCTATCTACAATTACGTAATGACGTATAACGTTATGTAGCATTACGTAACAGCGTATAACGTTATATAATACTACGTAACGACGCATAACGTTATGTAGCATTACGTAACGACGTATAACGCTATATACTATTACGTAATGACGTATAACGTTAGTAGCATTACGTAACGACGTATGAGGTTATGTAGCATTACGTAACCACGAATACCGTTATATAATACTACATAATGACGTATAACGATATGTAGCGTTACGTTATAACGTATAACGCTATGTAGCATTACTTCACAGCGTGTAACGCTATATACTGTTACGTAATGACGTATAACGTTATGTAGCATTACGTAACAACGTATAACGTTATGTAGCATTACGTAACGACGTATAACGCTATATACTATTATGTAATGACGTATAACGTTAGTAGCATTACGTAACGACGTATAACGTTATATAATACTACGTAATGTCGTATAACGTTATGTAGCATTACGTAACCACGAATACCGTTATATAATACTACGTAATGACGTATAACGTTATGTAGCATTACGTAACAACGTATAACGTTATGTAGCATTACGTAACGACGTATAACGCTATATACTATTACGTAATGACGTATAACGTTATGTAGCATTACGTAACAGCGTATAACGTTATGTAGCATTACGTTATAACGTATAACGTTATCTTCCATTACGTAATGTCGTATAACGTTATGTGTATTACGTAACAACGTATAACATTATATACTATTACGAAATGACCTATAACATTATGTAGCATTACGTCATAACTTATAACGCTATCTACAATTACGTAATGACGTATAACGTTATGTAGCATTACGTAACAGCGTATAACGTTATATAATACTACGTAACGACGCATAACGTTATGTAGCATTACGTAACGACGTATAACGCTATATACTATTACGTAATGACGTATAACGTTAGTAGCATTACGTAACGACGTATGAGGTTATGTAGCATTACGTAACCACGAATACCGTTATATAATACTACATAATGACGTATAACGATATGTAGCGTTACGTTATAACGTATAACGCTATGTAGCATTACTTCACAGCGTGTAACGCTATATACTATTACGTAATGACGTATAACGTTATGTAGCATTACGTAACAACGTATAACGTTATGTAGCATTACGTAACGACGTATAACGCTATATACTATTACGTAATGACGTATAACGTTAGTAGCATTACGTAACGACGTATAACGTTATATAATACAACGTAATGACGTATAACGTTATGTAGCATTACGTAACAGCGTATAACGTTATGTAGCATTACGTTATAACGTATAACGTTATCTTCCATTACGTAATGACGTATAACGTTATGTGGTATTACGTAACAACGTATAACATTATATACTATTACGAAATGACGGATAACGTTATGTAGCATTACGTCATAACTTATAACGCTATCTACAATTACGTAATGACGTATAACGTTATGTAGCATTACGTAACAACGTACAACGTTATATAATACTACGTAATGACGTATAACGTCATCTAGCATTACGTAACCACGAATACCGTTATATAATACTACGTAATGACGTATAACGTTATGTAGCATTACGACACAACATGTAACGTTATATACTATTACGTAATGACGTATAACGCTATATAGCATTACGTCACAACGTGAAACGCTACATACTATTACGTAAAGACGTATAACGTTATGTAGCATTACGTAACAACGTATAACGTTATATAATAATTCGTAATGACGTATAATGTTACGTAGCATTACGTAACAATGTATAACCTTATGTAGCATTACGTTATAACGTATAACGTTATATAATACTACGTAATGTCGTATGACGTTATGTAGCATTACGTAACAGCGTATAACGCTATATACTATTACGTAATTACGTATAACGTTATGTAGCATTACGTAACAGCGTATAACGTTATGTAGCATTACGTTATAACGTATAACGTTATCTTCCATTACGTAATGACGTATAACGTTATGTGGTATTACGTAACAACGTATAACATTATATACTATTACGAAATGACGTATAACGTTATGTAGCATTACGTCATAACTTGTAACGCTATCTACAATTACGTAATGACGTATAACGTTATGTAGCATTACGTACCAACGTACAACGTTATATAATACTACGTATTGACGTATAACGTCATGTAGCATTACGTAACAACGTATAACGTTATATAATAATACGTAATGACGTATAATGTGATGTAGCATTACGTAACAACGTATAACGTTATGTAGCATTACGTAACAACATTTTAACGTTATGTAGCATTACGTAACGACGTATAACGTTATGTAGCATTACGTAACAGCGTATAACGTTATATAATACTACGTAATGACGTATAACGTTATGTAGCATTACGTAACAACGTATAACGTTATGTAGCATTACTTAACGACGTATAACGCTATATACTATTACGTAATGACGTGTAACGTTATGTAGCATTACGTAACAGCGTATAACGTTATATAATACTACGTAATGACGTATAACGTTATGTAGCATTACGTAACAACGTATAACGTTATGTAGCATTACTTAACGACGTATAACGCCATATACTATTACGTAATGACGTATAACGTTATGTAGCATTGCGTAACAACGTATAACGTTATGTAGCATTACGTAACAACATTTTAACGTTATGTAGCATTACGTAACGACGTATAACGTTACGTAGCATTACGTAACAGCGTATAACGTTATATAATACTACGTAATGACGTATAACGTTATGTAGCATTACGTAACAACGTATAACGTTATGTAGCATTACGTAACGACGTATAACGCTACATACTATTACGTAATGACGTATAACGTTATGTAGCATTACGTAGCAACGCATAACGTTATATAATAATTCGTAATGACGTATAATGTTACGTAGCATTACGTAACAACGTATAACGTTATGTAGCATTACGTCACAACGTGTAACGTTATATAATATTACATAATGACGTATAACGCTATGTAGAATTACGCCACAACGTGAAACGCTACATACTATTACGTAATGACGTATAACGTTATGTAGCATTACGTAACAACGTATAACGTTATATAATAATACGTAATGACGTATAATGTTACGTAGCATTACGTAACCACGAATACCGTTATATAATACTACGTAATGACGTATAACGTTATGTAGCATTACGACACAACGTGTAACGTTATATACTATTACGTAATGACGTATAACCCTATATAGCATTACGTCACAACGTGAAACGCTACATACTATTACGTAATGACGTATAACGTTATGTAGCATTACGTAACAACGTATAACGTTATGTAGCAGTACTTAACGACGTATAACGCTATATACTATTACGTAATGACGTATAACGTTATGTAGCATTACGTAACAGCGTATAACGTTATGCAGCATTACGTTATAACGTATAACGTTATCTTCCATTACGTAATGTCGTATAACGTTATGTGGTATTACGTAACAACGTATAACGTTATATACTATTACGAAATGACGGATAACGTTATGTAGCATTACGTCATAACTTATAACGCTATCTACAATTACGTAATGACGTATAACGTTATGTACCATTACGTAACAACGTATAACGTTATGTAGCATTACGTAACGACGTATAACGCTATATACTATTACGTAATGACGTATAACGTTATGTAGCATTACGTAACAGCGTATAACGTTATATAATACTACGTAATGACGTATAACGTTATGTAGCATTACGTAACAACGAATAACGTTATGTAGCATTACGTAACAGCGTATAACGTTATATAATACTACGTAATGACGTATAACGTTATGTAGCATTACGTAACAACGTATAACGTTATGTAGCATTACGTAACAGCGTATAACGTTATATAATACTACGTAATGACGTATAACGTTATGTAGCATTACGTAACAGCGTATAACGTTATGTAGCATTACGTTATAACGTATAACGTTATCTTCCATTACGTAATGACGTATAACGTTTTGTGGTATTACGTAACAACGTATAACGTTATATACTATTACGAAATGACGGATAACGTTATGTAGCATTACGTCATAACTTATAACGCTATCTACAATTACGTAATGACGTATAACGTTATGTAGCATTACGTAACAACGTACAACCTTATATAATACTACGTAATGACGTATAACGTCATCTAGCATTACGTAACCACGAATACCGTTATATAATACTACGTAATGACGTATAACGTTATGTAGCATTACGACACAACGTGTAACGTTATATACTATTACGTAATGACGTATAACGCTATATAGCATTACGTCACAACGTGAAACGCTACATACTATTACGTAATGACGTATAACGTTATGTAGCATTACGTAACAACGTATAACGTTATATAATAATTCGTAATGACGTATAATGTTACGTAGCATTACGTAACAACGTATAACCTTATGTAGCATTACGTTATAACGTATAACGTTATATAATACTACGTAATGTCGTATAACGTTATGTAGCATTACGTAACAGCGTATAACGATATATAATACTACGTAATGACGTATAACGTTATGTAGCATTAAGGTAACAACGTATAACGTTATGTAGCATTACGTAACGACGTATAACGCTATATACTATTACGTAATGACGTATAACGTTATGTAGCATTACGTGACAGCGTATAACGTTATGTAGCATTACGTTATAACGTATAACGTTATCTTCCATTACGTAATGACGTATAACGTTATGTGGTATTACGTAACAACGTATAACGTTATATACTATTACGAAATGACCTATAACGTTATGTAGCATTACGTCATAACTTATAACGCTATCTACAATTACGTAATGACGTATAACGTTATGTAGCATTACGTAACAGCGTATAACGTTATATAATACTACGTAACGACGCATAACGTTATGTAGCATTACGTAACGACGAATAACGCTATATACTATTACGTAATGACGTATAACGTTAGTAGCATTACGTAACGACGTATGAGGTTATGTAGCATTACGTAACCACGAATACCGTTATATAATACTACATAATGACGTATAACGATATGTAGCGTTACGTTATAACGTATAACGCTATGTAGCATTACTTCACAGCGTGTAACGCTATATACTATTACGTAATGACGTATAACGTTATGTAGCATTACGTAACAACGTATAACGTTATGTAGCATTACGTAACGACGTATAACGCTATATACTATTACGTAATGACGTATAACGTTAGTAGCATTACGTAACGACGTATAACGTTATATAATACTACGTAATGACGTATAACGTTATGTAGCATTACGTAACCACGAATACCGTTATATAATACTACGTAATGACGTATAACGTTATGTAGCATTACGTAACAACGTATAACGTTATGTAGCATTACGTAACGACGTATAACGCTATATACTATTACGTAATGACGTATAACGTTATGTAGCATTACGTAACAGCGTATAACGTTATGTAGCATTACGTTATAACGTATAACGTTATCTTCCATTACGTAATGTCGTATAACGTTATGTGTATTACGTCATAACTTATAACGCTATCTACAATTACGTAATGACGTATAACGTTATGTAGCATTACGTAACAACGTACAACGTTATATAATACTACGTAATGACGTATAACGTCATCTAGCATTACGTAACCACGAATACCGTTATATAATACTACGTAATGACGTATAACGTTATGTAGCATTACGACACAACGTGTAACGTTATATACTACTACGTAATGACGTATAACGCTATATAGCATTACGTCACAACGTGAAACGCTACATACTATTACGTAAAGACGTATAACGTTATGTAGCATTACGTAACAACGTATAACGTTATATAATAATTCGTAATGACGTATAATGTTACGTAGCATTACGTAACAACGTATAACCTTATGTAGCATTACGTTATAACGTATAACGTTATATAATACTACGTAATGTCGTATAACGTTATGTAGCATTACGTAACAGCGTATAACGCTATATACTATTACGTAATTACGTATAACGTTATGTAGCATTACGTAACAGCGTATAACGTTATGTAGCATTACGTTATAACGTATAACGTTATCTTCCATTACGTAATGACGTATAACGTTATGTGGTATTACGTAACAACGTATAACGTTATATACTATTACGAAATGACCTATAACGTTATGTAGCATTACGTAACAACATTTTAACGTTATGTAGCATTACGTAACGACGTATAACGTTATATACTATTACGTAATGACGTATAACGTTATGTACCACTACGTAACAACGTATAACGTTATGTAGCATTACGTAACGACGTATAACGCTATATACTATTACGTAATGACGTATAACGTTAGTAGCATTACGTAACGACGTATAACGTTATATAATACTACGTAATGACGTATAACGTTATGTAGCATTACGTAACAGCGTATAACGTTATATAATACTACGTAATGACGTATAACGTTATGTAGCATTACGTAACAACGAATAACGTTATGTAGCATTACGTAACAGCGTATAACGTTATATAATACTACGTAATGACGTATAACGTTATGTAGCATTACGTAACAACGTATAACGTTATGTAGCATTACGTAACAGCGTATAACGTTATATAATACTACGTAATGACGTATAACGTTATGTAGCATTACGTAACAGCGTGTAACGTTATGTAGCATTACGTTATAACGTATAACGTTATCTTCCATTACGTAATGACGTATAACGTTATGTGGTATTACGTAACAACATATAACGTTATATACTATTACGAAATGACGGTTAACGTTATGTAGCATTACGTCATAACTTATAACGCTATCTACAATTACGTAATGACGTATAACGTTATGTAGCATTACGTAACAACGTACAACGTTATATAATACTACGTAATGACGTATAACGTCATCTAGCATTACGTAACCACGAATACCGTTATATAATACTACGTAATGACGTATAACGTTATGTAGCATTACGACACAACGTGTAACGTTATATACTATTACGTAATGACGTATAACGCTATATAGCATTACGTCACAACGTGAAACGCTACATACTATTACGTAAAGACGTATAACGTTATGTAGCATTACGTAACAACGTATAACGTTATATAATAATTCGTAATGACGTATAATGTTACGTAGCATTACGTAACAACGTATAACCTTATGTAGCATTACGTAACGACGTATAACGTTATATAATACTACGTAATGACGTATAACGTTATGTAGCATTACGTAACAGCGTATAACGTTATATAATACTACGTAATGACGTATAACGTTATGTAGCATTACGTAACAACGAATAACGTTATGTAGCATTACGTAACAGCGTATAACGTTATATAATACTACGTAATGACGTATAACGTTATGTAGCATTACGTAACAACGTATAACGTTATGTAGCATTACGTAACAGCGTATAACGTTATATAATACTACGTAATGACGTATAACGTTATGTAGCATTACGTAACAGCGTGTAACGTTATGTAGCATTACGTTATAACGTATAACGTTATCTTCCATTACGTAATGACGTATAACGTTATGTGGTATTACGTAACAACGTATAACGCTATCTACAATTACGTAATGACGTATAACGTTATGTAGCATTACGTAACAGCGTATAACGTTATATAATACTACGTAATGACGTATAACGTTATGTAGCATTACGTAACAACGTATAACGTTATGTAGCATTACGTAACAGCGTATAACGTTATATAATACTACGTAATGACGTATAACGTTATGTAGCATTACGTAACAGCGTATAACGTTATGTAGCATTACGTTATAACGTATAACGTTATCTTCCATTACGTAATGACGTATAACGTTTTGTGGTATTACGTAACAACGTATAACGTTATATACTATTACGAAATGACGGATAACGTTATGTAGCATTACGTCATAACTTATAACGCTATCTACAATTACGTAATGACGTATAACGTTATGTAGCATTACGTAACAACGTACAACGTTATATAATACTACGTAATGACGTATAACGTCATCTAGCATTACGTAACCACGAATACCGTTATATAATACTACGTAATGACGTATAACGTTATGTAGCATTACGACACAACGTGTAACGTTATATACTATTACGTAATGACGTATAACGCTATATAGCATTACGTCACAACGTGAAACGCTACATACTATTACGTAATGACGTATAACGTTATGTAGCATTACGTAACAACGTATAACGTTATATAATAATTCGTAATGACGTATAATGTTACGTAGCATTACGTAACAACGTATAACCTTATGTAGCATTACGTTATAACGTATAACGTTATATAATACTACGTAATGTCGTATAACGTTATGTAGCATTACGTAACAGCGTATAACGATATATAATACTACGTAATGACGTATAACGTTATGTAGCATTAAGGTAACAACGTATAACGTTATGTAGCATTACGTAACGACGTATAACGCTATATACTATTACGTAATGACGTATAACGTTATGTAGCATTACGTGACAGCGTATAACGCTATGTAGCATTACTTCACAGCGTGTAACGCTATATACTATTACGTAATGACGTATAACGTTATGTAGCATTACGTAACAACGTATAACGTTATGTAGCATTACGTAACGACGTATAACGCTATATACTATTACGTAATGACGTATAACGTTAGTAGCATTACGTAACGACGTATAACGTTATATAATACTACGTAATGACGTATAACGTTATGTAGCATTACGTAACCACGAATACCGTTATATAATACTACGTAATGACGTATAACGTTATGTAGCATTACGTAACAACGTATAACGTTATGTAGCATTACGTAACGACGTATAACGCTATATACTATTACGTAATGACGTATAACGTTATGTAGCATTACGTAACAGCGTATAACGTTATGTAGCATTACGTTATAACGTATAACGTTATCTTCCATTACGTAATGTCGTATAACGTTATGTGTATTACGTCATAACTTATAACGCTATCTACAATTACGTAATGACGTATAACGTTATGTAGCATTACGTAACAACGTACAACGTTATATAATACTACGTAATGACGTATAACGTCATCTAGCATTACGTAACCACGAATACCGTTATATAATACTACGTAATGACGTATAACGTTATGTAGCATTACGACACAACGTGTAACGTTATATACTACTACGTAATGACGTATAACGCTATATAGCATTACGTCACAACGTGAAACGCTACATACTATTACGTAAAGACGTATAACGTTATGTAGCATTACGTAACAACGTATAACGTTATATAATAATTCGTAATGACGTATAATGTTACGTAGCATTACGTAACAACGTATAACCTTATGTAGCATTACGTTATAACGTATAACGTTATATAATACTACGTAATGTCGTATAACGTTATGTAGCATTACGTAACAGCGTATAACGCTATATACTATTACGTAATTACGTATAACGTTATGTAGCATTACGTAACAGCGTATAACGTTATGTAGCATTACGTTATAACGTATAACGTTATCTTCCATTACGTAATGACGTATAACGTTATGTGGTATTACGTAACAACGTATAACGTTATATACTATTACGAAATGACCTATAACGTTATGTAGCATTACGTAACAACATTTTAACGTTATGTAGCATTACGTAACGACGTATAACGTTATATACTATTACGTAATGACGTATAACGTTATGTACCACTACGTAACAACGTATAACGTTATGTAGCATTACGTAACGACGTATAACGCTATATACTATTACGTAATGACGTATAACGTTAGTAGCATTACGTAACGACGTATAACGTTATATAATACTACGTAATGACGTATAACGTTATGTAGCATTACGTAACAGCGTATAACGTTATATAATACTACGTAATGACGTATAACGTTATGTAGCATTACGTAACAACGAATAACGTTATGTAGCATTACGTAACAGCGTATAACGTTATATAATACTACGTAATGACGTATAACGTTATGTAGCATTACGTAACAACGTATAACGTTATGTAGCATTACGTAACAGCGTATAACGTTATATAATACTACGTAATGACGTATAACGTTATGTAGCATTACGTAACAGCGTGTAACGTTATGTAGCATTACGTTATAACGTATAACGTTATCTTCCATTACGTAATGACGTATAACGTTATGTGGTATTACGTAACAACATATAACGTTATATACTATTACGAAATGACGGTTAACGTTATGTAGCATTACGTCATAACTTATAACGCTATCTACAATTACGTAATGACGTATAACGTTATGTAGCATTACGTAACAACGTACAACGTTATATAATACTACGTAATGACGTATAACGTCATCTAGCATTACGTAACCACGAATACCGTTATATAATACTACGTAATGACGTATAACGTTATGTAGCATTACGACACAACGTGTAACGTTATATACTATTACGTAATGACGTATAACGCTATATAGCATTACGTCACAACGTGAAACGCTACATACTATTACGTAAAGACGTATAACGTTATGTAGCATTACGTAACAACGTATAACGTTATATAATAATTCGTAATGACGTATAATGTTACGTAGCATTACGTAACAACGTATAACCTTATGTAGCATTACGTAACGACGTATAACGTTATATAATACTACGTAATGACGTATAACGTTATGTAGCATTACGTAACAGCGTATAACGTTATATAATACTACGTAATGACGTATAACGTTATGTAGCATTACGTAACAACGAATAACGTTATGTAGCATTACGTAACAGCGTATAACGTTATATAATACTACGTAATGACGTATAACGTTATGTAGCATTACGTAACAACGTATAACGTTATGTAGCATTACGTAACAGCGTATAACGTTATATAATACTACGTAATGACGTATAACGTTATGTAGCATTACGTAACAGCGTGTAACGTTATGTAGCATTACGTTATAACGTATAACGTTATCTTCCATTACGTAATGACGTATAACGTTATGTGGTATTACGTAACAACGTATAACGCTATCTACAATTACGTAATGACGTATAACGTTATGTAGCATTACGTAACAGCGTATAACGTTATATAATACTACGTAATGACGTATAACGTTATGTAGCATTACGTAACAACGTATAACGTTATGTAGCATTACGTAACAGCGTATAACGTTATATAATACTACGTAATGACGTATAACGTTATGTAGCATTACGTAACAGCGTATAACGTTATGTAGCATTACGTTATAACGTATAACGTTATCTTCCATTACGTAATGACGTATAACGTTTTGTGGTATTACGTAACAACGTATAACGTTATATACTATTACGAAATGACGGATAACGTTATGTAGCATTACGTCATAACTTATAACGCTATCTACAATTACGTAATGACGTATAACGTTATGTAGCATTACGTAACAACGTACAACGTTATATAATACTACGTAATGACGTATAACGTCATCTAGCATTACGTAACCACGAATACCGTTATATAATACTACGTAATGACGTATAACGTTATGTAGCATTACGACACAACGTGTAACGTTATATACTATTACGTAATGACGTATAACGCTATATAGCATTACGTCACAACGTGAAACGCTACATACTATTACGTAATGACGTATAACGTTATGTAGCATTACGTAACAACGTATAACGTTATATAATAATTCGTAATGACGTATAATGTTACGTAGCATTACGTAACAACGTATAACCTTATGTAGCATTACGTTATAACGTATAACGTTATATAATACTACGTAATGTCGTATAACGTTATGTAGCATTACGTAACAGCGTATAACGATATATAATACTACGTAATGACGTATAACGTTATGTAGCATTAAGGTAACAACGTATAACGTTATGTAGCATTACGTAACGACGTATAACGCTATATACTATTACGTAATGACGTATAACGTTATGTAGCATTACGTGACAGCGTATAACGTTATGTAGCATTACGTTATAACGTATAACGTTATCTTCCATTACGTAATGACGTATAACGTTATGTGGTATTACGTAACAACGTATAACGTTATATACTATTACGAAATGACCTATAACGTTATGTAGCATTACGTCATAACTTATAACGCTATCTACAATTACGTAATGACGTATAACGTTATGTAGCATTACGTAACAGCGTATAACGTTATATAATACTACGTAACGACGCATAACGTTATGTAGCATTACGTAACGACGAATAACGCTATATACTATTACGTAATGACGTATAACGTTAGTAGCATTACGTAACGACGTATGAGGTTATGTAGCATTACGTAACCACGAATACCGTTATATAATACTACATAATGACGTATAACGATATGTAGCGTTACGTTATAACGTATAACGCTATGTAGCATTACTTCACAGCGTGTAACGCTATATACTATTACGTAATGACGTATAACGTTATGTAGCATTACGTAACAACGTATAACGTTATGTAGCATTACGTAACGACGTATAACGCTATATACTATTACGTAATGACGTATAACGTTAGTAGCATTACGTAACGACGTATAACGTTATATAATACTACGTAATGACGTATAACGTTATGTAGCATTACGTAACCACGAATACCGTTATATAATACTACGTAATGACGTATAACGTTATGTAGCATTACGTAACAACGTATAGCGTTATGTAGCATTACGTAACGACGTATAACGCTATATACTATTACGTAATGACGTATAACGTTATGTAGCATTACGTAACAGCGTATAACGTTATGTAGCATTACGTTATAACGTATAACGTTATCTTCCATTACGTAATGTCGTATAACGTTATGTGTATTACGTCATAACTTATAACGCTATCTACAATTACGTAATGACGTATAACGTTATGTAGCATTACGTAACAACGTACAACGTTATATAATACTACGTAATGACGTATAACGTCATCTAGCATTACGTAACCACGAATACCGTTATATAATACTACGTAATGACGTATAACGTTATGTAGCATTACGACACAACGTGTAACGATATATACTACTACGTAATGACGTATAACGCTATATAGCATTACGTCACAACGTGAAACGCTACATACTATTACGTAAAGACGTATAACGTTATGTAGCATTACGTAACAACGTATAACGTTATATAATAATTCGTAATGACGTATAATGTTACGTAGCATTACGTAACAATGTATAACCTTATGTAGCATTACGTTATAACGTATAACGTTATATAATACTACGTAATGTCGTATGACGTTATGTAGCATTACGTAACAGCGTATAACGCTATATACTATTACGTAATTACGTATAACGTTATGTAGCATTACGTAACAGCGTATAACGTTATGTAGCATTACGTTATAACGTATAACGTTATCTTCCATTACGTAATGACGTATAACGTTATGTGGTATTACGTAACAACGTATAACATTATATACTATTACGAAATGACGTATAACGTTATGTAGCATTACGTCATAACTTGTAACGCTATCTACAATTACGTAATGACGTATAACGTTATGTAGCATTACGTACCAACGTACAACGTTATATAATACTACGTATTGACGTATAACGTCATGTAGCATTACGTAACAACGTATAACGTTATATAATAATACGTAATGACGTATAATGTGATGTAGCATTACGTAACAACGTATAACGTTATGTAGCATTACGTAACAACATTTTAACGTTATGTAGCATTACGTAACGACGTATAACGTTATGTAGCATTACGTAACAGCGTATAACGTTATATAATACTACGTAATGACGTATAACGTTATGTAGCATTACGTAACAACGTATAACGTTATGTAGCATTACTTAACGACGTATAACGCTATATACTATTACGTAATGACGTGTAACGTTATGTAGCATTACGTAACAGCGTATAACGTTATATAATACTACGTAATGACGTATAACGTTATGTAGCATTACGTAACAACGTATAACGTTATGTAGCATTACTTAACGACGTATAACGCCATATACTATTACGTAATGACGTATAACGTTATGTAGCATTGCGTAACAACGTATAACGTTATGTAGCATTACGTAACAACATTTTAACGTTATGTAGCATTACGTAACGACGTATAACGTTACGTAGCATTACGTAACAGCGTATAACGTTATATAATACTACGTAATGACGTATAACGTTATGTAGCATTACGTAACAACGTATAACGTTATGTAGCATTACGTAACGACGTATAACGCTACATACTATTACGTAATGACGTATAACGTTATGTAGCATTACGTAGCAACGCATAACGTTATATAATAATTCGTAATGACGTATAATGTTACGTAGCATTACGTAACAACGTATAACGTTATGTAGCATTACGTCACAACGTGTAACGTTATATAATATTACATAATGACGTATAACGCTATGTAGAATTACGCCACAACGTGAAACGCTACATACTATTACGTAATGACGTATAACGTTATGTAGCATTACGTAACAACGTATAACGTTATATAATAATACGTAATGACGTATAATGTTACGTAGCATTACGTAACCACGAATACCGTTATATAATACTACGTAATGACGTATAACGTTATGTAGCATTACGACACAACGTGTAACGTTATATACTATTACGTAATGACGTATAACCCTATATAGCATTACGTCACAACGTGAAACGCTACATACTATTACGTAATGACGTATAACGTTATGTAGCATTACGTAACAACGTATAACGTTATGTAGCAGTACTTAACGACGTATAACGCTATATACTATTACGTAATGACGTATAACGTTATGTAGCATTACGTAACAGCGTATAACGTTATGCAGCATTACGTTATAACGTATAACGTTATCTTCCATTACGTAATGTCGTATAACGTTATGTGGTATTACGTAACAACGTATAACGTTATATACTATTACGAAATGACGGATAACGTTATGTAGCATTACGTCATAACTTATAACGCTATCTACAATTACGTAATGACGTATAACGTTATGTACCATTACGTAACAACGTATAACGTTATGTAGCATTACGTAACGACGTATAACGCTATATACTATTACGTAATGACGTATAACGTTATGTAGCATTACGTAACAGCGTATAACGTTATATAATACTACGTAATGACGTATAACGTTATGTAGCATTACGTAACAACGAATAACGTTATGTAGCATTACGTAACAGCGTATAACGTTATATAATACTACGTAATGACGTATAACGTTATGTAGCATTACGTAACAACGTATAACGTTATGTAGCATTACGTAACAGCGTATAACGTTATATAATACTACGTAATGACGTATAACGTTATGTAGCATTACGTAACAGCGTATAACGTTATGTAGCATTACGTTATAACGTATAACGTTATCTTCCATTACGTAATGACGTATAACGTTTTGTGGTATTACGTAACAACGTATAACGTTATATACTATTACGAAATGACGGATAACGTTATGTAGCATTACGTCATAACTTATAACGCTATCTACAATTACGTAATGACGTATAACGTTATGTAGCATTACGTAACAACGTACAACCTTATATAATACTACGTAATGACGTATAACGTCATCTAGCATTACGTAACCACGAATACCGTTATATAATACTACGTAATGACGTATAACGTTATGTAGCATTACGACACAACGTGTAACGTTATATACTATTACGTAATGACGTATAACGCTATATAGCATTACGTCACAACGTGAAACGCTACATACTATTACGTAATGACGTATAACGTTATGTAGCATTACGTAACAACGTATAACGTTATATGATAATTCGTAATGACGTATAATGTTACGTAGCATTACGTAACAACGTATAACCTTATGTAGCATTACGTTATAACGTATAACGTTATATAATACTACGTAATGTCGTATAACGTTATGTAGCATTACGTAACAGCGTATAACGATATATAATACTACGTAATGACGTATAACGTTATGTAGCATTAAGGTAACAACGTATAACGTTATGTAGCATTACGTAACGACGTATAACGCTATATACTATTACGTAATGACGTATAACGTTATGTAGCATTACGTGACAGCGTATAACGTTATGTAGCATTACGTTATAACGTATAACGTTATCTTCCATTACGTAATGACGTATAACGTTATGTGGTATTACGTAACAACGTATAACGTTATATACTATTACGAAATGACCTATAACGTTATGTAGCATTACGTCATAACTTATAACGCTATCTACAATTACGTAATGACGTATAACGTTATGTAGCATTACGTAACAGCGTATAACGTTATATAATACTACGTAACGACGCATAACGTTATGTAGCATTACGTAACGACGAATAACGCTATATACTATTACGTAATGACGTATAACGTTAGTAGCATTACGTAACGACGTATGAGGTTATGTAGCATTACGTAACCACGAATACCGTTATATAATACTACATAATGACGTATAACGATATGTAGCGTTACGTTATAACGTATAACGCTATGTAGCATTACTTCACAGCGTGTAACGCTATATACTATTACGTAATGACGTATAACGTTATGTAGCATTACGTAACAACGTATAACGTTATGTAGCATTACGTAACGACGTATAACGCTATATACTATTACGTAATGACGTATAACGTTAGTAGCATTACGTAACGACGTATAACGTTATATAATACTACGTAATGACGTATAACGTTATGTAGCATTACGTAACCACGAATACCGTTATATAATACTACGTAATGACGTATAACGTTATGTAGCATTACGTAACAACGTATAACGTTATGTAGCATTACGTAACGACGTATAACGCTATATACTATTACGTAATGACGTATAACGTTATGTAGCATTACGTAACAGCGTATAACGTTATGTAGCATTACGTTATAACGTATAACGTTATCTTCCATTACGTAATGTCGTATAACGTTATGTGTATTACGTCATAACTTATAACGCTATCTACAATTACGTAATGACGTATAACGTTATGTAGCATTACGTAACAACGTACAACGTTATATAATACTACGTAATGACGTATAACGTCATCTAGCATTACGTAACCACGAATACCGTTATATAATACTACGTAATGACGTATAACGTTATGTAGCATTACGACACAACGTGTAACGTTATATACTACTACGTAATGACGTATAACGCTATATAGCATTACGTCACAACGTGAAACGCTACATACTATTACGTAAAGACGTATAACGTTATGTAGCATTACGTAACAACGTATAACGTTATATAATAATTCGTAATGACGTATAATGTTACGTAGCATTACGTAACAACGTATAACCTTATGTAGCATTACGTTATAACGTATAACGTTATATAATACTACGTAATGTCGTATAACGTTATGTAGCATTACGTAACAGCGTATAACGCTATATACTATTACGTAATTACGTATAACGTTATGTAGCATTACGTAACAGCGTATAACGTTATGTAGCATTACGTTATAACGTATAACGTTATCTTCCATTACGTAATGACGTATAACGTTATGTGGTATTACGTAACAACGTATAACGTTATATACTATTACGAAATGACCTATAACGTTATGTAGCATTACGTAACAACATTTTAACGTTATGTAGCATTACGTAACGACGTATAACGTTATATACTATTACGTAATGACGTATAACGTTATGTACCACTACGTAACAACGTATAACGTTATGTAGCATTACGTAACGACGTATAACGCTATATACTATTACGTAATGACGTATAACGTTAGTAGCATTACGTAACGACGTATAACGTTATATAATACTACGTAATGACGTATAACGTTATGTAGCATTACGTAACAGCGTATAACGTTATATAATACTACGTAATGACGTATAACGTTATGTAGCATTACGTAACAACGAATAACGTTATGTAGCATTACGTAACAGCGTATAACGTTATATAATACTACGTAATGACGTATAACGTTATGTAGCATTACGTAACAACGTATAACGTTATGTAGCATTACGTAACAGCGTATAACGTTATATAATACTACGTAATGACGTATAACGTTATGTAGCATTACGTAACAGCGTGTAACGTTATGTAGCATTACGTTATAACGTATAACGTTATCTTCCATTACGTAATGACGTATAACGTTATGTGGTATTACGTAACAACATATAACGTTATATACTATTACGAAATGACGGTTAACGTTATGTAGCATTACGTCATAACTTATAACGCTATCTACAATTACGTAATGACGTATAACGTTATGTAGCATTACGTAACAACGTACAACGTTATATAATACTACGTAATGACGTATAACGTCATCTAGCATTACGTAACCACGAATACCGTTATATAATACTACGTAATGACGTATAACGTTATGTAGCATTACGACACAACGTGTAACGTTATATACTATTACGTAATGACGTATAACGCTATATAGCATTACGTCACAACGTGAAACGCTACATACTATTACGTAAAGACGTATAACGTTATGTAGCATTACGTAACAACGTATAACGTTATATAATAATTCGTAATGACGTATAATGTTACGTAGCATTACGTAACAACGTATAACCTTATGTAGCATTACGTAACGACGTATAACGTTATATAATACTACGTAATGACGTATAACGTTATGTAGCATTACGTAACAGCGTATAACGTTATATAATACTACGTAATGACGTATAACGTTATGTAGCATTACGTAACAACGAATAACGTTATGTAGCATTACGTAACAGCGTATAACGTTATATAATACTACGTAATGACGTATAACGTTATGTAGCATTACGTAACAACGTATAACGTTATGTAGCATTACGTAACAGCGTATAACGTTATATAATACTACGTAATGACGTATAACGTTATGTAGCATTACGTAACAGCGTGTAACGTTATGTAGCATTACGTTATAACGTATAACGTTATCTTCCATTACGTAATGACGTATAACGTTATGTGGTATTACGTAACAACGTATAACGCTATCTACAATTACGTAATGACGTATAACGTTATGTAGCATTACGTAACAGCGTATAACGTTATATAATACTACGTAATGACGTATAACGTTATGTAGCATTACGTAACAACGTATAACGTTATGTAGCATTACGTAACAGCGTATAACGTTATATAATACTACGTAATGACGTATAACGTTATGTAGCATTACGTAACAGCGTATAACGTTATGTAGCATTACGTTATAACGTATAACGTTATCTTCCATTACGTAATGACGTATAACGTTTTGTGGTATTACGTAACAACGTATAACGTTATATACTATTACGAAATGACGGATAACGTTATGTAGCATTACGTCATAACTTATAACGCTATCTACAATTACGTAATGACGTATAACGTTATGTAGCATTACGTAACAACGTACAACGTTATATAATACTACGTAATGACGTATAACGTCATCTAGCATTACGTAACCACGAATACCGTTATATAATACTACGTAATGACGTATAACGTTATGTAGCATTACGACACAACGTGTAACGTTATATACTATTACGTAATGACGTATAACGCTATATAGCATTACGTCACAACGTGAAACGCTACATACTATTACGTAATGACGTATAACGTTATGTAGCATTACGTAACAACGTATAACGTTATATAATAATTCGTAATGACGTATAATGTTACGTAGCATTACGTAACAACGTATAACCTTATGTAGCATTACGTTATAACGTATAACGTTATATAATACTACGTAATGTCGTATAACGTTATGTAGCATTACGTAACAGCGTATAACGATATATAATACTACGTAATGACGTATAACGTTATGTAGCATTAAGGTAACAACGTATAACGTTATGTAGCATTACGTAACGACGTATAACGCTATATACTATTACGTAATGACGTATAACGTTATGTAGCATTACGTGACAGCGTATAACGTTATGTAGCATTACGTTATAACGTATAACGTTATCTTCCATTACGTAATGACGTATAACGTTATGTGGTATTACGTAACAACGTATAACGTTATATACTATTACGAAATGACCTATAACGTTATGTAGCATTACGTCATAACTTATAACGCTATCTACAATTACGTAATGACGTATAACGTTATGTAGCATTACGTAACAGCGTATAACGTTATATAATACTACGTAACGACGCATAACGTTATGTAGCATTACGTAACGACGAATAACGCTATATACTATTACGTAATGACGTATAACGTTAGTAGCATTACGTAACGACGTATGAGGTTATGTAGCATTACGTAACCACGAATACCGTTATATAATACTACATAATGACGTATAACGATATGTAGCGTTACGTTATAACGTATAACGCTATGTAGCATTACTTCACAGCGTGTAACGCTATATACTATTACGTAATGACGTATAACGTTATGTAGCATTACGTAACAACGTATAACGTTATGTAGCATTACGTAACGACGTATAACGCTATATACTATTACGTAATGACGTATAACGTTAGTAGCATTACGTAACGACGTATAACGTTATATAATACTACGTAATGACGTATAACGTTATGTAGCATTACGTAACCACGAATACCGTTATATAATACTACGTAATGACGTATAACGTTATGTAGCATTACGTAACAACGTATAACGTTATGTAGCATTACGTAACGACGTATAACGCTATATACTATTACGTAATGACGTATAACGTTATGTAGCATTACGTAACAGCGTATAACGTTATGTAGCATTACGTTATAACGTATAACGTTATCTTCCATTACGTAATGTCGTATAACGTTATGTGTATTACGTCATAACTTATAACGCTATCTACAATTACGTAATGACGTATAACGTTATGTAGCATTACGTAACAACGTACAACGTTATATAATACTACGTAATGACGTATAACGTCATCTAGCATTACGTAACCACGAATACCGTTATATAATACTACGTAATGACGTATAACGTTATGTAGCATTACGACACAACGTGTAACGATATATACTACTACGTAATGACGTATAACGCTATATAGCATTACGTCACAACGTGAAACGCTACATACTATTACGTAAAGACGTATAACGTTATGTAGCATTACGTAACAACGTATAACGTTATATAATAATTCGTAATGACGTATAATGTTACGTAGCATTACGTAACAACGTATAACCTTATGTAGCATTACGTTATAACGTATAACGTTATATAATACTACGTAATGTCGTATAACGTTATGTAGCATTACGTAACAGCGTATAACGCTATATACTATTACGTAATTACGTATAACGTTATGTAGCATTACGTAACAGCGTATAACGTTATGTAGCATTACGTTATAACGTATAACGTTATCTTCCATTACGTAATGACGTATAACGTTATGTGGTATTACGTAACAACGTATAACGTTATATACTATTACGAAATGACCTATAACGTTATGTAGCATTACGTAACAACATTTTAACGTTATGTAGCATTACGTAACGACGTATAACGTTATATACTATTACGTAATGACGTATAACGTTATGTACCACTACGTAACAACGTATAACGTTATGTAGCATTACGTAACGACGTATAACGCTATATACTATTACGTAATGACGTATAACGTTAGTAGCATTACGTAACGACGTATAACGTTATATAATACTACGTAATGACGTATAACGTTATGTAGCATTACGTAACAGCGTATAACGTTATATAATACTACGTAATGACGTATAACGTTATGTAGCATTACGTAACAACGAATAACGTTATGTAGCATTACGTAACAGCGTATAACGTTATATAATACTACGTAATGACGTATAACGTTATGTAGCATTACGTAACAACGTATAACGTTATGTAGCATTACGTAACAGCGTATAACGTTATATAATACTACGTAATGACGTATAACGTTATGTAGCATTACGTAACAGCGTGTAACGTTATGTAGCATTACGTTATAACGTATAACGTTATCTTCCATTACGTAATGACGTATAACGTTATGTGGTATTACGTAACAACATATAACGTTATATACTATTACGAAATGACGGTTAACGTTATGTAGCATTACGTCATAACTTATAACGCTATCTACAATTACGTAATGACGTATAACGTTATGTAGCATTACGTAACAACGTACAACGTTATATAATACTACGTAATGACGTATAACGTCATCTAGCATTACGTAACCACGAATACCGTTATATAATACTACGTAATGACGTATAACGTTATGTAGCATTACGACACAACGTGTAACGTTATATACTATTACGTAATGACGTATAACGCTATATAGCATTACGTCACAACGTGAAACGCTACATACTATTACGTAAAGACGTATAACGTTATGTAGCATTACGTAACAACGTATAACGTTATGTAATAATTCGTAATGACGTATAATGTTACGTAGCATTACGTAACAACGTATAACCTTATGTAGCATTACGTAACGACGTATAACGTTATATAATACTACGTAATGACGTATAACGTTATGTAGCATTACGTAACAGCGTATAACGTTATATAATACTACGTAATGACGTATAACGTTATGTAGCATTACGTAACAACGAATAACGTTATGTAGCATTACGTAACAGCGTATAACGTTATATAATACTACGTAATGACGTATAACGTTATGTAGCATTACGTAACAACGTATAACGTTATGTAGCATTACGTAACAGCGTATAACGTTATATAATACTACGTAATGACGTATAACGTTATGTAGCATTACGTAACAGCGTGTAACGTTATGTAGCATTACGTTATAACGTATAACGTTATCTTCCATTACGTAATGACGTATAACGTTATGTGGTATTACGTAACAACGTATAACGCTATCTACAATTACGTAATGACGTATAACGTTTTGTAGCATTACGTAACAGCGTATAACGTTATATAATACTACGTAATGACGTATAACGTTATGTAGCATTACGTAACAACGTATAACGTTATGTAGCATTACGTAACAGCGTATAACGTTATATAATACTACGTAATGACGTATAACGTTATGTAGCATTACGTAACAGCGTATAACGTTATGTAGCATTACGTTATAACGTATAACGTTATCTTCCATTACGTAATGACGTATAACGTTTTGTGGTATTACGTAACAACGTATAACGTTATATACTATTACGAAATGACGGATAACGTTATGTAGCATTACGTCATAACTTATAACGCTATCTACAATTACGTAATGACGTATAACGTTATGTAGCATTACGTAACAACGTACAACGTTATATAATACTACGTAATGACGTATAACGTCATCTAGCATTACGTAACCACGAATACCGTTATATAATACTACGTAATGACGTATAACGTTATGTAGCATTACGACACAACGTGTAACGTTATATACTATTACGTAATGACGTATAACGCTATATAGCATTACGTCACAACGTGAAACGCTACATACTATTACGTAATGACGTATAACGTTATGTAGCATTACGTAACAACGTATAACGTTATATAATAATTCGTAATGACGTATAATGTTACGTAGCATTACGTAACAACGTATAACCTTATGTAGCATTACGTTATAACGTATAACGTTATATAATACTACGTAATGTCGTATAACGTTATGTAGCATTACGTAACAGCGTATAACGATATATAATACTACGTAATGACGTATAACGTTATGTAGCATTAAGGTAACAACGTATAACGTTATGTAGCATTACGTAACGACGTATAACGCTATATACTATTACGTAATGACGTATAACGTTATGTAGCATTACGTGACAGCGTATAACGTTATGTAGCATTACGTTATAACGTATAACGTTATCTTCCATTACGTAATGACGTATAACGTTATGTGGTATTACGTAACAACGTATAACGTTATATACTATTACGAAATGACCTATAACGTTATGTAGCATTACGTCATAACTTATAACGCTATCTACAATTACGTAATGACGTATAACGTTATGTAGCATTACGTAACAGCGTATAACGTTATATAATACTACGTAACGACGCATAACGTTATGTAGCATTACGTAACGACGAATAACGCTATATACTATTACGTAATGACGTATAACGTTAGTAGCATTACGTAACGACGTATGAGGTTATGTAGCATTACGTAACCACGAATACCGTTATATAATACTACATAATGACGTATAACGATATGTAGCGTTACGTTATAACGTATAACGCTATGTAGCATTACTTCACAGCGTGTAACGCTATATACTATTACGTAATGACGTATAACGTTATGTAGCATTACGTAACAACGTATAACGTTATGTAGCATTACGTAACGACGTATAACGCTATATACTATTACGTAATGACGTATAACGTTAGTAGCATTACGTAACGACGTATAACGTTATATAATACTACGTAATGACGTATAACGTTATGTAGCATTACGTAACCACGAATACCGTTATATAATACTACGTAATGACGTATAACGTTATGTAGCATTACGTAACAACGTATAACGTTATGTAGCATTACGTAACGACGTATAACGCTATATACTATTACGTAATGACGTATAACGTTATGTAGCATTACGTAACAGCGTATAACGTTATGTAGCATTACGTTATAACGTATAACGTTATCTTCCATTACGTAATGTCGTATAACGTTATGTGTATTACGTCATAACTTATAACGCTATCTACAATTACGTAATGACGTATAACGTTATGTAGCATTACGTAACAACGTACAACGTTATATAATACTACGTAATGACGTATAACGTCATCTAGCATTACGTAACCACGAATACCGTTATATAATACTACGTAATGACGTATAACGTTATGTAGCATTACGACACAACGTGTAACGTTATATACTACTACGTAATGACGTATAACGCTATATAGCATTACGTCACAACGTGAAACGCTACATACTATTACGTAAAGACGTATAACGTTATGTAGCATTACGTAACAACGTATAACGTTATATAATAATTCGTAATGACGTATAATGTTACGTAGCATTACGTAACAACGTATAACCTTATGTAGCATTACGTTATAACGTATAACGTTATATAATACTACGTAATGTCGTATAACGTTATGTAGCATTACGTAACAGCGTATAACGCTATATACTATTACGTAATTACGTATAACGTTATGTAGCATTACGTAACAGCGTATAACGTTATGTAGCATTACGTTATAACGTATAACGTTATCTTCCATTACGTAATGACGTATAACGTTATGTGGTATTACGTAACAACGTATAACGTTATATACTATTACGAAATGACCTATAACGTTATGTAGCATTACGTAACAACATTTTAACGTTATGTAGCATTACGTAACGACGTATAACGTTATATACTATTACGTAATGACGTATAACGTTATGTACCACTACGTAACAACGTATAACGTTATGTAGCATTACGTAACGACGTATAACGCTATATACTATTACGTAATGACGTATAACGTTAGTAGCATTACGTAACGACGTATAACGTTATATAATACTACGTAATGACGTATAACGTTATGTAGCATTACGTAACAGCGTATAACGTTATATAATACTACGTAATGACGTATAACGTTATGTAGCATTACGTAACAACGAATAACGTTATGTAGCATTACGTAACAGCGTATAACGTCATATAATACTACGTAATGACGTATAACGTTATGTAGCATTACGTAACAACGTATAACGTTATGTAGCATTACGTAACAGCGTATAACGTTATATAATACTACGTAATGACGTATAACGTTATGTAGCATTACGTAACAGCGTGTAACGTTATGTAGCATTACGTTATAACGTATAACGTTATCTTCCATTACGTAATGACGTATAACGTTATGTGGTATTACGTAACAACATATAACGTTATATACTATTACGAAATGACGGTTAACGTTATGTAGCATTACGTCATAACTTATAACGCTATCTACAATTACGTAATGACGTATAACGTTATGTAGCATTACGTAACAACGTACAACGTTATATAATACTACGTAATGACGTATAACGTCATCTAGCATTACGTAACCACGAATACCGTTATATAATACTACGTAATGACGTATAACGTTATGTAGCATTACGACACAACGTGTAACGTTATATACTATTACGTAATGACGTATAACGCTATATAGCATTACGTCACAACGTGAAACGCTACATACTATTACGTAAAGACGTATAACGTTATGTAGCATTACGTAACAACGTATAACGTTATATAATAATTCGTAATGACGTATAATGTTACGTAGCATTACGTAACAACGTATAACCTTATGTAGCATTACGTAACGACGTATAACGTTATATAATACTACGTAATGACGTATAACGTTATGTAGCATTACGTAACAGCGTATAACGTTATATAATACTACGTAATGACGTATAACGTTATGTAGCATTACGTAACAACGAATAACGTTATGTAGCATTACGTAACAGCGTATAACGTTATATAATACTACGTAATGACGTATAACGTTATGTAGCATTACGTAACAACGTATAACGTTATGTAGCATTACGTAACAGCGTATAACGTTATATAATACTACGTAATGACGTATAACGTTATGTAGCATTACGTAACAGCGTGTAACGTTATGTAGCATTACGTTATAACGTATAACGTTATCTTCCATTACGTAATGACGTATAACGTTATGTGGTATTACGTAACAACGTATAACGCTATCTACAATTACGTAATGACGTATAACGTTATGTAGCATTACGTAACAGCGTATAACGTTATATAATACTACGTAACAGCGTATAACGTTATATAATACTACGTAACGACGCATAACGTCATGTAGCATTACGTAACCACGAATACCGTTATATAATACTACGTAATGACGTATAACGTTATGTAGCATTACGACACAACGTGTAACGTTATATACTATTACGTAATGACGTATAACGCTATATAGCATTACGTCACAACGTGAAACCCTACATACTATTACGTAATGACGTATGACGCTATGTAGCATTACGTAACAACGTATAACGTTATGTAGCATTACGTAACAACATTTTAACGTTATGTAGCATTACGTAACGACGTATAACGTTATATACTATTACGTAATGACGTATAACGTTATGTACCATTACGTAACAACGTATAACGTTATGTAGCATTACGTAACGACGTATAACGCTATATACTATTACGTAATGACGTATAAAGTTAGTAGCATTACGTAACGACGTATAACGTTATATAATACTACGTAATGACGTATAACGTTATGTAGGATTACGTAACAGCGTATAACGTTATATAATACTACGTAATGACGTATAACGTTATGTAGCATTACGTAACAACGAATAACGTTATGTAGCATTACGTAACAGCGTATAACGTTATATAATACTACGTAATGACGTATAACGTTATGTAGCATTACGTAACAGCGTATAACGTTATGTAGCATTACGTTATAACGTATAACGTTATCTTCCATTACGTAATGACGTATAACGTTATGTGGTATTACGTAACAACGTATAACGTTATATACTATTACGAAATGACGGATAACGTTATGTAGCATTACGTCATAACTTATAACGCTATCTACAATTACGTAATGACGTATAACGTTATGTAGCATTACGTAACAACGTACAACGTTATATAATACTACGTAATGACGTATAACGTCATCTAGCATTACGTAACCACGAATACCGTTATATAATACTACGTAATGACGTATAACGTTATGTAGCATTACGACACAACGTGTAACGTTATATACTATTACGTAATGACGTATAACGCTATATAGCATTACGTCACAACGTGAAACGCTACATACTATTACGTAAAGACGTATAACGTTATCTTCCATTACGTAATGACGTATAACGTTATGTGGTATTACGTAACAACGTATAACGTTATATACTATTACGAAATGACCTATAACGTTATGTAGCATTACGTCATGACTTATAACGCTATCTACAATTACGTAATGACGTATAACGTTATGTAGCATTACGTAACAGCGTATAACGTTATATAATACTACGTAACGACGCATAACGTTATGTAGCATTACGTAACGACGTATAACGCTATATACTATTACGTAATGACGTATAACGTTAGTAGCATTACGTAACGACGTATAACGTTATATAATACTACGTAATGACGTATAACGTTATGTAGCATTACGTAACAGCGTATAACGTTATATAATACTACGTAATGACGTAAAACGTTATGTAGCATTACGTAACAACGTATAACGTTATGTAGCATTACGTAACGACGTATAACGCTATATACTATTACGTAATGACGTATAACGTTATGTAGCATTACGTAACAGCGTATAACGTTATGTAGCGTTACGTTATAACGTATAACGTTATCTTCCATTACGTAATGACGTATAACGTTATGTGGTATTACGTAACAACGTATAACATTATATACTATAACGAAATGACGTATAACGTTATGTAGCATTACGTCATAACTTGTAACGCTATCTACAATTACGTAATGAAGTATAACGTTATGTAGCATTACGTAACAACGTACAACGTTATATAATACTACGTATTGACGTATAACGTCATGTAGCATTACGTAACCACGAATACCGTTATATAATACTACGTAATGACGTATAACGTTATGTAGCATTACGACACAACGTGTAACGTTATATACTATTACGTAATGACGTATAACGCTATATAGCATTACGTCACAACGTGAAACGCTACATACTATTACGTAATGACGTATGACGTTATGTAGCATTACGTAACAACGTATAACGTTATATAATAATACGTAATGACGTATAATGTGATGTAGCATTACGTAACAACGTATAACGTTATGTAGCATTACGTAACAACATTTTAACGTTATGTAGCATTACGTAACGACGTATAACGTTATGTAGCATTACGTAACAGCGTATAACGATATATAATACTACGTAATGACGTATAACGTTATGTAGCATTACGTAACAACCTATAACGTTATGTAGCATTACGTAACGACGTATAACGCTATATACTATTACGTAATGACGTATAACGTTATGTAGCATTACGTAACAGCGTATAACGTTATGTAGTATTACGTTATAACGTATAACGTTATATAATACTACGTAATGTCGTATAACGTTATGTAGCATTACGTCACAACGTGTAACGTTATATAATATTACATAATGACGTATAACGCTATGTAGAATTACGCCACAACGTGAAACGCTACATACTATTACGTAATGACGTATAAGGTTATGTAGCATTACGTAACAACGTATAACGTTATATAATAATACGTAATGACGTATAATGTTACGTAGCATTACGTAACCACGAATACCGTTATATAATACTACGTAATGACGTATAACGTTATGTAGCATTACGACACAACGTGTAACGTTATATACTATTACGTAATGACGTATAACGCTATATAGCATTACGTCACAACGTGAAACGCTACATACTATTACGTAATGACGTATAACGTTATGTAGCATTACGTAACAACGTATAACGTTATATAATAATACGTAATGACGTATAATGTTACGTAGCATTACGTAACAACGTATAACGTTATGTAGCATTACGTAACAACGTATAACGTTATATAATAATACGTAATGACGTATAATGTTACGTAGCATTACGTAACCACGAATACCGTTATATAATACTACGTAATGACGTATAACGTTATGTTGCATTACGACACAACGTGTAACGTTATATACTATTACGTAACAACGTATAACGTTATGTAGCATTACGTAACGACGTATAACGCTATATACTATTACGTAATGACGTATAACGTTATGTAGCATTACGTAACAGCGTATAACGTTATGTAGCATTACGTTATAACGTATAACGTTATCTTCCATTACGTAATGACGTATAACGTTATGTAGCATTACGTAACAACGTATAACGTTATATAATAATACGTAATGACGTATAATGTTACGTAGCATTACGTAACAACGTATAACGTTATGTAGCATTACGTAACAACGTATAACGTTATATAATAATACGTAATGACGTATAATGTTACGTAGCATTACGTAACCACGAATACCGTTATATAATACTACGTAATGACGTATAACGTTATGTTGCATTACGACACAACGTGTAACGTTATATACTATTACGTAACAACGTATAACGTTATGTAGCATTACGTAACGACGTATAACGCTATATACTATTACGTAATGACGTATAACGTTATGTAGCATTACGTAACAGCGTATAACGTTATGTAGCATTACGTTATAACGTATAACGTTATCTTCCATTACGTAATGTCGTATAACGTTATGTGTATTACGTAACAACGTATAACATTATATACTATTACGAAATGACCTATAACGTTATGTAGCATTACGTCATAACTTATAACGCTATCTACAATTACGTAATGACGTATAACGTTATGTAGCATTACGTTATAACGTATAACGTTATCTTCCATTACGTAATGACGTATAACGTTATGTGGTATTACGTAACAACGTATAACGTTATATACTATTACGAAATGACCTATAACGTTATGTAGCATTACGTCATGACTTATAACGCTATCTACAATTACGTAATGACGTATAACGTTATGTAGCATTACGTAACAGCGTATAACGTTATATAATACTACGTAACGACGCATAACGTTATGTAGCATTACGTAACGACGTATAACGCTATATACTATTACGTAATGACGTATAACGTTAGTAGCATTACGTAACGACGTATAACGTTATATAATACTACGTAATGACGTATAACGTTATGTAGCATTACGTAACAGCGTATAACGTTATATAATACTACGTAATGACGTAAAACGTTATGTAGCATTACGTAACAACGTACAACGTTATATAATACTACGTATTGACGTATAACGTCATGTAGCATTACGTAACCACGAATACCGTTATATAATACTACGTAATGACGTATAACGTTATGTAGCATTACGTTATAACGTATAACGTTATCTTCCATTGCGTAATGTCGTATAACGTTATGTGGTATTACGTAACAACGTATAACGTTATATAATACTACGTAATGTCGTGTAACGTTATGTAGCATTACGTAACAGCGTATAACGATATATAATACTACGTAATGTCGTGTAACGTTATGTAGCATTACGTAACAGCGTATAACGATATATAATACTACGTAATGACGTATAACGTTATGTAGCATTACGTAACAACCTATAACGTTATGTAGCATTACGTAACGACGTATAACGCTATATACTATTACGTAATGACGTATAACGTTATGTAGCATTACGTAAGAGCGTATAACCTTATGTAGCATTACGTAACAACATTTTAACGTTATGTAGCATTACGTAACGACGTATAACGTTATATACTATTACGTAATGACGTATAACGTTATGTACCACTACGTAACAACGTATAACGTTATGTAGCATTACGTAACGACGTATAACGCTATATACTATTACGTAATGACGTATAACGTTAGTAGCATTACGTAACGACGTATAACGTTATATAATACTACGTAATGACGTATAACGTTATGTAGCATTACGTAACAGCGTATAACGTTATATAATACTACGTAATGACGTATAACGTTATGTAGCATTACGTAACAACGAATAACGTTATGTAGCATTACGTAACAGCGTATAACGTTATATAATACTACGTAATGACGTATAACGTTATGTAGCATTACGTAACAACGTATAACGTTATGTAGCATTACGTAACAGCGTATAACGTTATATAATACTACGTAATGACGTATAACGTTATGTAGCATTACGTAACAGCGTGTAACGTTATGTAGCATTACGTTATAACGTATAACGTTATCTTCCATTACGTAATGACGTATAACGTTATGTGGTATTACGTAACAACGTATAACGTTATATACTATTACGAAATGACGGTTAACGTTATGTAGCATTACGTCATAACTTATAACGCTATCTACAATTACGTAATGACGTATAACGTTATGTAGCATTACGTAACAACGTACAACGTTATATAATACTACGTAATGACGTATAACGTCATCTAGCATTACGTAACCACGAATACCGTTATATAATACTACGTAATGACGTATAACGTTATGTAGCATTACGACACAACGTGTAACGTTATATACTATTACGTAATGACGTATAACGCTATATAGCATTACGTCACAACGTGAAACGCTACATACTATTACGTAAAGACGTATAACGTTATGTAGCATTACGTAACAACGTATAACGTTATATAATAATTCGTAATGACGTATAATGTTACGTAGCATTACGTAACAACGTATAACCTTATGTAGCATTACGTAACGACGTATAACGTTATATAATACTACGTAATGACGTATAACGTTATGTAGCATTACGTAACAGCGTATAACGTTATATAATACTACGTAATGACGTATAACGTTATGTAGCATTACGTAACAACGAATAACTTTATGTAGCATTACGTAACAGCGTATAACGTTATATAATACTACGTAATGACGTATAACGTTATGTAGCATTACGTAACAACGTATAACGTTATGTAGCATTACGTAACAGCGTATAACGTTATATAATACTACGTAATGACGTATAACGTTATGTAGCATTACGTAACAGCGTGTAACGTTATGTAGCATTACGTTATAACGTATAACGTTATCTTCCATTACGTAATGACGTATAACGTTATGTGGTATTACGTAACAACGTATAACGCTATCTACAATTACGTAATGACGTATAACGTTATGTAGCATTACGTAACAGCGTATAACGTTATATAATACTACGTAACGACGCATAACGTTATGTAGCATTACGTAACGACGTATAACGCTATATACTATTACGTAATGACGTATAACGTTAGTAGCATTACGTAACGACGTATGAGGTTATGTAGCATTACGTAACCACGAATACCGTTATATAATACTACATAATGACGTATAACGATATGTAGCGTTACGTTATAACGTATAACGCTATGTAGCATTACTTCACAGCGTGTAACGCTATATACTATTACGTAATGACGTATAACGTTATGTAGCATTACGTAACAACGTATAACGTTATGTAGCATTACGTAACGACGTATAACGCTATATACTATTACGTAATGACGTATAACGTTAGTAGCATTACGTAACGACGTATAACGTTATATAATACTACGTAATGACGTATAACGTTATGTAGCATTACGTAACCACGAATACTGTTATATAATACTACGCAATGACGTATAACGTTATGTAGCATTACGTAACAACGTATAACGTTATGTAGCATTACGTAACGACGTATAACGCTATATACTATTACGTAATGACGTATAACGTTATGTAGCATTACGTAACAGCGTATAACGTTATGTAGCATTACGTTATAACGTATAACGTTATCTTCCATTACGTAATGTCGTATAACGTTATGTGTATTACGTAACAACGTATAACATTATATACTATTACGAAATGACGTATAACGTTATGTAGCATTACGTCATTTATTATAACGCTATCTACAATTACGGAATGACGTATAACGTTATGTAGCATTACGTAACAACGTACAACGTTATATAATACTACGTAATGACGTATAACGTCATGTAGCATTACGTAACCACGAATACCGTTATATAATACTACGTAATGACGTATAACGTTATGTAGCATTACGACACAACGTGTAACGTTATATACTATTACGTAATGACGTATAACGCTATATAGCATTACGTCACAACGTGAAACCCTACATACTATTACGTAATGACGTATGACGCTATGTAGCATTACGTAACAACGTATAACGTTATGTAGCATTACGTAACAACATTTTAACGTTATGTAGCATTACGTAACGACGTAT
Source organism: Bombus muscorum (assembly GCA_963971185.1). Classification (NCBI taxonomy): domain Eukaryota; kingdom Metazoa; phylum Arthropoda; class Insecta; order Hymenoptera; family Apidae; genus Bombus; species Bombus muscorum. Next base: position 9,917,758 of record OZ020139.1, on the reverse strand, counting down.
AACGTTATATACTATTACGTAATGACGTATAACGTTATGTATCATTACGTAACAACGTATAACGTTATGTAGCATTACGTAACGACGTATAACGCTATATACTATTACGTAATGACGTATAACGTTAGTAGCATTACGTAACGACGTATAACGTTATATAATACTACGTAATGACGTATAACGTTATGTAGGATTACGTAACAGCGTATAACGTTATATAATACTACGTAATGACGTATAACGTTATGTAGCATTACGTCATAACTTATAACGCTATCTACAATTACGTAATGACGTATAACGTTATGTAGCATTACGTAACAACGTACAACGTTATATAATACTACGTAATGACGTATAACGTCATCTAGCATTACGTAACCACGAATACCGTTATATAATACTACGTAATGACGTATAACGTTATGTAGCATTACGTCACAACGTGAAACGCTACATACTATTACGTAAAGACGTATAACGTTATGTAGCATTACGTAACAACGTATAACGTTATATAATAATTCGTAATGACGTATAATGTTACGTAGCATTACGTAACAACGTATAACCTTATGTAGCATTACGTAACGACGTATAACGTTATATAATACTACGTAATGACGTATAACGTTATGTAGCATTACGTAACAGCGTATAACGTTATATAATACTACGTAATGACGTATAACGTTATGTAGCATTACGTAACAACGAATAACGTTATGTAGCATTACGTAACAGCGTATAACGTTATATAATACTACGTAATGACGTATAACGTTATGTAGCATTACGTAACAACGTATAACGTTATGTAGCATTACGTAACAGCGTATAACGTTATATAATACTACGTAATGACGTATAACGTTATGTAGCATTACGTAACAGCGTGTAACGTTATGTAGCATTACGTTATAACGTATAACGTTATCTTCCATTACGTAATGACGTATAACGTTATGTGGTATTACGTAACAACGTATAACGCTATCTACAATTACGTAATGACGTATAACGTTATGTAGCATTACGTAACAGCGTATAACGTTATATAATACTACGTAACGACGCATAACGTTATGTAGCATTACGTAACGACGTATAACGCTATATACTATTACGTAATGACGTATAACGTTAGTAGCATTACGTAACGACGTATGAGGTTATGTAGCATTACGTAACCACGAATACCGTTATATAATACTACATAATGACGTATAACGATATGTAGCGTTACGTTATAACGTATAACGCTATGTAGCATTACTTCACAGCGTGTAACGCTATATACTATTACGTAATGACGTATAACGTTATGTAGCATTACGTAACAACGTATAACGTTATGTAGCATTACGTAACGACGTATAACGCTATATACTATTACGTAATGACGTATAACGTTAGTAGCATTACGTAACGACGTATAACGTTATATAATACTACGTAATGACGTATAACGTTATGTAGCATTACGTAACCACGAATACTGTTATATAATACTACGTAATGACGTATAACGTTATGTAGCATTACGTAACAACGTATAACGTTATGTAGCATTACGTAACGACGTATAACGCTATATACTATTACGTAATGACGTATAACGTTATGTAGCATTACGTAACAGCGTATAACGTTATGTAGCATTACGTTATAACGTATAACGTTATCTTCCATTACGTAATGTCGTATAACGTTATGTGTATTACGTAACAACGTATAACATTATATACTATTACGAAATGACGTATAACGTTATGTAGCATTACGTCATTTATTATAACGCTATCTACAATTACGGAATGACGTATAACGTTATGTAGCATTACGTAACAACGTACAACGTTATATAATACTACGTAATGACGTATAACGTCATGTAGCATTACGTAACCACGAATACCGTTATATAATACTACGTAATGACGTATAACGTTATGTAGCATTACGACACAACGTGTAACGTTATATACTATTACGTAATGACGTATAACGCTATATAGCATTACGTCACAACGTGAAACCCTACATACTATTACGTAATGACGTATGACGCTATGTAGCATTACGTAACAACGTATAACGTTATGTAGCATTACGTAACAACATTTTAACGTTATGTAGCATTACGTAACGACGTATAACGTTATATACTATTACGTAATGACGTATAACGTTATGTATCATTACGTAACAACGTATAACGTTATGTAGCATTACGTAACGACGTATAACGCTATATACTATTACGTAATGACGTATAACGTTAGTAGCATTACGTAACGACGTATAACGTTATATAATACTACGTAATGACGTATAACGTTATGTAGGATTACGTAACAGCGTATAACGTTATATAATACTACGTAATGACGTATAACGTTATGTAGCATTACGTCATAACTTATAACGCTATCTACAATTACGTAATGACGTATAACGTTATGTAGCATTACGTAACAACGTACAACGTTATATAATACTACGTAATGACGTATAACGTCATCTAGCATTACGTAACCACGAATACCGTTATATAATACTACGTAATGACGTATAACGTTATGTAGCATTACGTCACAACGTGAAACGCTACATACTATTACGTAAAGACGTATAACGTTATGTAGCATTACGTAACAACGTATAACGTTATATAATACTACGTAATGACGTAAAACGTTATGTAGCATTACGTAACAACGTATAACGTTATGTAGCATTACGTAACGACGTATAACGCTATATACTATTACGTAATGACGTATAACGTTATGTAGCATTACGTAACAGCGTGTAACGTTATGTAGCGTTACGTTATAACGTATAACGTTATCTTCCATTACGTAATGACGTATAACGTTATGTGGTATTACGTAACAACGTATAACGTTATATACTATTACGAAATGACCTATAACGTTATGTAGCATTACGTCATGACTTATAACGCTATCTACAATTACGTAATGACGTATAACGTTATATAATACTACGTAACGACGCATAACGTTATGTAGCATTACGTAACGACGTAAAACGCTATATACTATTACGTAATGACGTATAACGTTATGTAGCATTACGTAACAGCGTATAACGTTATGTAGCGTTACGTTATAACGTATAACGTTATCTTCCATTACGTAATGACGTATAACGTTATGTGGTATTACGTAACAACGTATAACATTATATACTATAACGAAATGACGTATAACGTTATGTAGCATTACGTCATAACTTGTAACGCTATCTACAATTACGTAATGAAGTATAACGTTATGTATCATTACGTAACAACGTACAACGTTATATAATACTACGTATTGACGTATAACGTCATGTAGCATTACGTAACCACGAATACCGTTATATAATACTACGTGATGACGTATAACGTTATGTAGCATTACGACACAACGTGTAACGTTATATACTATTACGTAATGACGTATAACGCTATATAGAATTACGTCACAACGTGAAACGCTACATACTATTACGTAATGACGTATGACGTTATGTAGCATTACGTAACAACGTATAACGTTATATAATAATACGTAATGACGTATAATGTGATGTAGCATTACGTAACAACGTATAACGTTATGTAGCATTACGTAACAACATTTTAACGTTATGTAGCATTACGTAACGACGTATAACGTTATGTAGCATTACGTAACAGCGTATAACGATATATAATACTACGTAATGACGTATAACGTTATGTAGCATTACGTAACAACCTATAACGTTATGTATCATTACGTAACAACGTACAACGTTATATAATACTACGTATTGACGTATAACGTCATGTAGCATTACGTAACCACGAATACCGTTATATAATACTACGTGATGACGTATAACGTTATGTAGCATTACGACACAACGTGTAACGTTATATACTATTACGTAATGACGTATAACGCTATATAGCATTACGTAACAGCGTGTAACGTTATGTAGCATTACGTTATAACGTATAACGTTATCTTCCATTACGTAATGACGTATAACGTTATGTGGTATTACGTAACAACGTATAACGCTATCTACAATTACGTAATGACGTATAACGTTATGTAGCATTACGTAACAGCGTATAACGTTATATAATACTACGTAACGACGCATAACGTTATGTAGCATTACGTAACGACGTATAACGCTATATACTATTACGTAATGACGTATAACGTTAGTAGCATTACGTAACGACGTATGAGGTTATGTAGCATTACGTAACCACGAATACCGTTATATAATACTACATAATGACGTATAACGATATGTAGCGTTACGTTATAACGTATAACGCTATGTAGCATTACTTCACAGCGTGTAACGCTATATACTATTACGTAATGACGTATAACGTTATGTAGCATTACGTAACAACGTATAACGTTATGTAGCATTACGTAACGACGTATAACGCTATATACTATTACGTAATGACGTATAACGTTAGTAGCATTACGTAACGACGTATAACGTTATATAATACTACGTAATGACGTATAACGTTATGTAGCATTACGTAACCACGAATACTGTTATATAATACTACGCAATGACGTATAACGTTATGTAGCATTACGTAACAACGTATAACGTTATGTAGCATTACGTAACGACGTATAACGCTATATACTATTACGTAATGACGTATAACGTTATGTAGCATTACGTAACAGCGTATAACGTTATGTAGCATTACGTTATAACGTATAACGTTATCTTCCATTACGTAATGTCGTATAACGTTATGTGTATTACGTAACAACGTATAACATTATATACTATTACGAAATGACGTATAACGTTATGTAGCATTACGTCATTTATTATAACGCTATCTACAATTACGGAATGACGTATAACGTTATGTAGCATTACGTAACAACGTACAACGTTATATAATACTACGTAATGACGTATAACGTCATGTAGCATTACGTAACCACGAATACCGTTATATAATACTACGTAATGACGTATAACGTTATGTAGCATTACGACACAACGTGTAACGTTATATACTATTACGTAATGACGTATAACGCTATATAGCATTACGTCACAACGTGAAACCCTACATACTATTACGTAATGACGTATGACGCTATGTAGCATTACGTAACAACGTATAACGTTATGTAGCATTACGTAACAACATTTTAACGTTATGTAGCATTACGTAACGACGTATAACGTTATATACTATTACGTAATGACGTATAACGTTATGTATCATTACGTAACAACGTATAACGTTATGTAGCATTACGTAACGACGTATAACGCTATATACTATTACGTAATGACGTATAACGTTAGTAGCATTACGTAACGACGTATAACGTTATATAATACTACGTAATGACGTATAACGTTATGTAGGATTACGTAACAGCGTATAACGTTATATAATACTACGTAATGACGTATAACGTTATGTAGCATTACGTCATAACTTATAACGCTATCTACAATTACGTAATGACGTATAACGTTATGTAGCATTACGTAACAACGTACAACGTTATATAATACTACGTAATGACGTATAACGTCATCTAGCATTACGTAACCACGAATACCGTTATATAATACTACGTAATGACGTATAACGTTATGTAGCATTACGTCACAACGTGAAACGCTACATACTATTACGTAAAGACGTATAACGTTATGTAGCATTACGTAACAACGTATAACGTTATATAATAATTCGTAATGACGTATAATGTTACGTAGCATTACGTAACAACGTATAACCTTATGTAGCATTACGTAACGACGTATAACGTTATATAATACTACGTAATGACGTATAACGTTATGTAGCATTACGTAACAGCGTATAACGTTATATAATACTACGTAATGACGTATAACGTTATGTAGCATTACGTAACAACGAATAACGTTATGTAGCATTACGTAACAGCGTATAACGTTATATAATACTACGTAATGACGTATAACGTTATGTAGCATTACGTAACAACGTATAACGTTATGTAGCATTACGTAACAGCGTATAACGTTATATAATACTACGTAATGACGTATAACGTTATGTAGCATTACGTAACAGCGTGTAACGTTATGTAGCATTACGTTATAACGTATAACGTTATCTTCCATTACGTAATGACGTATAACGTTATGTGGTATTACGTAACAACGTATAACGCTATCTACAATTACGTAATGACGTATAACGTTATGTAGCATTACGTAACAGCGTATAACGTTATATAATACTACGTAACGACGCATAACGTTATGTAGCATTACGTAACGACGTATAACGCTATATACTATTACGTAATGACGTATAACGTTAGTAGCATTACGTAACGACGTATGAGGTTATGTAGCATTACGTAACCACGAATACCGTTATATAATACTACATAATGACGTATAACGATATGTAGCGTTACGTTATAACGTATAACGCTATGTAGCATTACTTCACAGCGTGTAACGCTATATACTATTACGTAATGACGTATAACGTTATGTAGCATTACGTAACAACGTATAACGTTATGTAGCATTACGTAACGACGTATAACGCTATATACTATTACGTAATGACGTATAACGTTAGTAGCATTACGTAACGACGTATAACGTTATATAATACTACGTAATGACGTATAACGTTATGTAGCATTACGTAACCACGAATACTGTTATATAATACTACGTAATGACGTATAACGTTATGTAGCATTACGTAACAACGTATAACGTTATGTAGCATTACGTAACGACGTATAACGCTATATACTATTACGTAATGACGTATAACGTTATGTAGCATTACGTAACAGCGTATAACGTTATGTAGCATTACGTTATAACGTATAACGTTATCTTCCATTACGTAATGTCGTATAACGTTATGTGTATTACGTAACAACGTATAACATTATATACTATTACGAAATGACGTATAACGTTATGTAGCATTACGTCATTTATTATAACGCTATCTACAATTACGGAATGACGTATAACGTTATGTAGCATTACGTAACAACGTACAACGTTATATAATACTACGTAATGACGTATAACGTCATGTAGCATTACGTAACCACGAATACCGTTATATAATACTACGTAATGACGTATAACGTTATGTAGCATTACGACACAACGTGTAACGTTATATACTATTACGTAATGACGTATAACGCTATATAGCATTACGTCACAACGTGAAACCCTACATACTATTACGTAATGACGTATGACGCTATGTAGCATTACGTAACAACGTATAACGTTATGTAGCATTACGTAACAACATTTTAACGTTATGTAGCATTACGTAACGACGTATAACGTTATATACTATTACGTAATGACGTATAACGTTATGTATCATTACGTAACAACGTATAACGTTATGTAGCATTACGTAACGACGTATAACGCTATATACTATTACGTAATGACGTATAACGTTAGTAGCATTACGTAACGACGTATAACGTTATATAATACTACGTAATGACGTATAACGTTATGTAGGATTACGTAACAGCGTATAACGTTATATAATACTACGTAATGACGTATAACGTTATGTAGCATTACGTCATAACTTATAACGCTATCTACAATTACGTAATGACGTATAACGTTATGTAGCATTACGTAACAACGTACAACGTTATATAATACTACGTAATGACGTATAACGTCATCTAGCATTACGTAACCACGAATACCGTTATATAATACTACGTAATGACGTATAACGTTATGTAGCATTACGTCACAACGTGAAACGCTACATACTATTACGTAAAGACGTATAACGTTATGTAGCATTACGTAACAACGTATAACGTTATATAATACTACGTAATGACGTAAAACGTTATGTAGCATTACGTAACAACGTATAACGTTATGTAGCATTACGTAACGACGTATAACGCTATATACTATTACGTAATGACGTATAACGTTATGTAGCATTACGTAACAGCGTGTAACGTTATGTAGCGTTACGTTATAACGTATAACGTTATCTTCCATTACGTAATGACGTATAACGTTATGTGGTATTACGTAACAACGTATAACGTTATATACTATTACGAAATGACCTATAACGTTATGTAGCATTACGTCATGACTTATAACGCTATCTACAATTACGTAATGACGTATAACGTTATGTAGCATTACGTAACAGCGTATAACGTTATATAATACTACGTAACGACGCATAACGTTATGTAGCATTACGTAACGACGTATAACGCTATATACTATTACGTAATGACGTATAACGTTAGTAGCATTACGTAACGACGTATAACGTTATATAATACTACGTAATGACGTATAACGTTATGTAGCATTACGTAACAGCGTATAACGTTATATAATACTACGTAATGACGTAAAACGTTATGTAGCATTACGTAACAACGTATAACGTTATGTAGCATTACGTAACGACGTATAACGCTATATACTATTACGTAATGACGTATAACGTTATGTAGCATTACGTAACAGCGTATAACGTTATGTAGCGTTACGTTATAACGTATAACGTTATCTTCCATTACGTAATGACGTATAACGTTATGTGGTATTACGTAACAACGTATAACATTATATACTATAACGAAATGACGTATAACGTTATGTAGCATTACGTCATAACTTGTAACGCTATCTACAATTACGTAATGAAGTATAACGTTATATAGCATTACGTAACAACGTACAACGTTATATAATACTACGTATTGACGTATAACGTCATGTAGCATTACGTAACCACGAATACCGTTATATAATACTACGTGATGACGTATAACGTTATGTAGCATTACGACACAACGTGTAACGTTATATACTATTACGTAATGACGTATAACGCTATATAGCATTACGTCACAACGTGAAACGCTACATACTATTACGTAATGACGTATGACGTTATGTAGCATTACGTAACAACGTATAACGTTATATAATAATACGTAATGACGTATAATGTGATGTAGCATTACGTAACAACGTATAACGTTATGTAGCATTACGTAACAACATTTTAACGTTATGTAGCATTACGTAACGACGTATAACGTTATGTAGCATTACGTAACAGCGTATAACGATATATAATACTACGTAATGACGTATAACGTTATGTAGCATTACGTAACAACCTATAACGTTATGTAGCATTACGTAACGACGTATAACGCTATATACTATTACGTAATGACGTATAACGTTATGTAGCATTACGTAACAGCGTATAACGTTATGTAGTATTACGTTATAACGTATAACGTTATATAATACTACGTAATGTCGTATAACGTTATGTAGCATTACGTCACAACGTGTAACGTTATATAATATTACATAATGACGTATAACGCTATGTAGAATTACGCCACAACGTGAAACGCTACATACTATTACGTAATGACGTATAAGGTTATGTAGCATTACGTAACAACGTATAACGTTATATAATAATACGTAATGACGTATAATGTTACGTAGCATTACGTAACCACGAATACCGTTATATAATACTACGTAATGACGTATAACGTTATGTAGCATTACGACACAACGTGTAACGTTATATACTATTACGTAATGACGTATAACGCTATATAGCATTACGTCACAACGTGAAACGCTACATACTATTACGTAATGACGTATAACGTTATGTAGCATTACGTAACAACGTATAACGTTATATAATAATACGTAATGACGTATAATGTTACGTAGCATTACGTAACAACGTATAACGTTATGTAGCAATACGTAACAACGTATAACGTTATATAATAATACGTAATGACGTATAATGTTACGTAGCATTACGTAACCACGAATACCGTTATATAATACTACGTAATGACGTATAACGTTATGTTGCATTACGACACAACGTGTAACGTTATATACTATTACGTAACAACGTATAACGTTATGTAGCATTACGTAACGACGTATAACGCTATATACTATTACGTAATGACGTATAACGTTATGTAGCATTACGTAACAGCGTATAACGTTATGTAGCATTACGTTATAACGTATAACGTTATCTTCCATTACGTAATGTCGTATAACGTTATGTGTATTACGTAACAACGTATAACATTATATACTATTACGAAATGACCTATAACGTTATGTAGCATTACGTCATAACTTATAACGCTATCTACAATTACGTAATGACGTATAACGTTATGTAGCATTACGTTATAACGTATAACGTTATCTTCCATTACGTAATGACGTATAACGTTATGTGGTATTACGTAACAACGTATAACGTTATATACTATTACGAAATGACCTATAACGTTATGTAGCATTACGTCATGACTTATAACGCTATCTACAATTACGTAATGACGTATAACGTTATGTAGCATTACGTAACAGCGTATAACGTTATATAATACTACGTAACGACGCATAACGTTATGTAGCATTACGTAACGACGTATAACGCTATATACTATTACGTAATGACGTATAACGTTAGTAGCATTACGTAACGACGTATAACGTTATATAATACTACGTAATGACGTATAACGTTATGTAGCATTACGTAACAGCGTATAACGTTATATAATACTACGTAATGACGTAAAACGTTATGTAGCATTACGTAACAACGTATAACGTTATGTAGCATTACGTAACGACGTATAACGCTATATACTATTACGTAATGACGTATAACGTTATGTAGCATTACGTAACAGCGCATAACGTTATGTAGCGTTACGTTATAACGTATAACGTTATCTTCCATTACGTAATGACGTATAACGTTATGTGGTATTACGTAACAACGTATAACATTATATACTATAACGAAATGACGTATAACGTTATGTAGCATTACGTCATAACTTGTAGCGCTATCTACAATTACGTAATGACGTATAACGTTATGTAGCATTACGTAACAACGTACAACGTTATATAATACTACGTATTGACGTATAACGTCATGTAGCATTACGTAACCACGAATACCGTTATATAATACTACGTAATGACGTATAACGTTATGTAGCATTACGTTATAACGTATAACGTTATCTTCCATTGCGTAATGTCGTATAACGTTATGTGGTATTACGTAACAACGTATAACGTTATATAATACTACGTAATGTCGTGTAACGTTATGTAGCATTACGTAACAGCGTATAACGATATATAATACTACGTAATGTCGTGTAACGTTATGTAGCATTACGTAACAGCGTATAACGATATATAATACTACGTAATGACGTATAACGTTATGTAGCATTACGTAACAACCTATAACGTTATGTAGCATTACGTAACGACGTATAACGCTATATACTATTACGTAATGACGTATAACGTTATGTAGCATTACGTAACAGCGTATAACGTTATGTAGCATTACGTAACAACATTTTAACGTTATGTAGCATTACGTAACGACGTATAACGTTATATACTATTACGTAATGACGTATAACGCTATATAGCATTACGTCACAACGTGAAACGCTACATACTATTACGTAATGACGTATAACGTTATGTAGCATTACGTAACAACGTATAACGTTATATAATAATACGAAATGACGTATAATGTTACGTAGCATTACGTAACAACGTATAACGTTATGTAGCATTACGTAACAACGTATAACGTTATATAATAATACGTAATGACGTATAATGTTACGTAGCATTACGTAACCACGAATACCGTTATATAATACTACGTAATGACGTATAACGTTATGTTGCATTACGACACAACGTGTAACGTTATATACTATTACGTAACAACGTATAACGTTATGTAGCATTACGTAACGACGTATAACGCTATATACTATTACGTAATGACGTATAACGTTATGTAGCATTACGTAACAGCGTATAACGTTATGTAGCATTACGTTATAACGTATAACGTTATCTTCCATTACGTAATGTCGTATAACGTTATGTGTATTACGTAACAACGTATAACATTATATACTATTACGAAATGACCTATAACGTTATGTAGCATTACGTCATAACTTATAACGCTATCTACAATTACGTAATGACGTATAACGTTATGTAGCATTACGTAACAGCGTATAACGTTATATAATACTACGTAACGACGCATAACGTTATGTAGCATTACGTAACGACGTATAACGCTATATACTATTACGTAATGACGTATAACGTTAGTAGCATTACGTAACGACGTATGAGGTTATGTAGCATTACGTAACCACGAATACCGTTATATAATACTACATAATGACGTATAACGATATGTAGCGTTACGTTATAACGTATAACGCTATGTAGCATTACTTCACAGCGTGTAACGCTATATACTATTACGTAATGACGTATAACGTTATGTAGCATTACGTAACAACGTATAACGCTATGTAGCATTACGTAACGACGTATAACGCTATATACTATTACGTAATGACGTATAACGTTAGTAGCATTACGTAACGACGTATAACGTTATATAATACTACGTAATGACGTATAACGTTATGTAGCATTACGTAACCACGAATACCGTTATATAATACTACGTAATGACGTATAACGTTATGTAGCATTACGACACAACGTGTAACGTTATATACTATTACGTAATGACGTATAACGCTATATAGCATTACGTCACAACGTGAAACCCTACATACTATTACGTAATGACGTATGACGCTATGTAGCATTACGTAACAACGTATAACGTTATGTAGCATTACGTAACAACATTTTAACGTTATGTAGCATTACGTAACGACGTATAACGTTATATACTATTACGTAATGACGTATAACGTTATGTACCACTACGTAACAACGTATAACGTTATGTAGCATTACGTAACGACGTATAACGCTATATACTATTACGTAATGACGTATAACGTTAGTAGCATTACGTAACGACGTATAACGTTATATAATACTACGTAATGACGTATAACGTTATGTAGCATTACGTAACAGCGTATAGCGTTATATAATACTACGTAATGACGTATAACGTTATGTAGCATTACGTAACAACGAATAACGTTATGTAGCATTACGTAACAGCGTTTTACGTTATATAATACTACGTAATGACGTATAACGTTATGTAGCATTACGTAACAACGTATAACGTTATGTAGCATTACGTAACAGCGTATAACGTTATCTTCCATTACGTAATGACGTATAACGTTATGTGGTATTACGTAACAACGTATAACGTTATATACTATTACGAAATGACGGTTAACGTTATGTAGCATTACGTCATAACTTATAACGCTATCTACAATTACGTAATGACGTATAACGTTATGTAGCATTACGTAACAACGTACAACGTTATATAATACTACGTAATGACGTATAACGTCGTCTAGCATTACGTAACCACGAATACCGTTATATAATACTACGTAATGACGTATAACGTTATGTAGCATTACGACACAACGTGTAACGTTATATACTATTACGTAATGACGTATAACGCTATATAGCATTACGTCACAACGTGAAACGCTACATACTATTACGTAAAGACGTATAACGTTATGTAGCATTACGTAACAACGTATAACGTTATATAATAATTCGTAATGACGTATAATGTTACGTAGCATTACGTAACAACGTATAACCTTATGTAGCATTACGTAACGACGTATAACGTTATATAATACTACGTAATGACGTATAACGTTATGTAGCATTACGTAACAGCGTATAACGTTATATAATACTACGTAATGACGTATAACGTTATGTAGCATTACGTAACAACGAATAACGTTATGTAGCATTACGTAACAGCGTATAACGTTATATAATACTACGTAATGACGTATAACGTTATGTAGCATTACGTAACAACGTATAACGTTATGTAGCATTACGTAACAGCGTATAACGTTATATAATACTACGTAATGACGTATAACGTTATGTAGCATTACGTAACAGCGTGTAACGTTATGTAGCATTACGTTATAACGTATAACGTTATCTTCCATTACGTAATGACGTATAACGTTATGTGGTATTACGTAACAACGTATAACGTTATATACTATTACGAAATGACGGATAACGTTATGTAGCATTACGTCATAACTTATAACGCTATCTACAATTACGTAATGACGTATAACGTTATGTAGCATTACGTAACAACGTATAACGTTATGTAGCATTACGTAACAGCGTATAACGTTATATACTATTACGAAATGACGGATAACGTTATGTAGCATTACGTCATAACTTATAACGCTATCTACAATTACGTAATGACGTATAACGTTATGTGGTATTACGTAACAAAGTATAACGTTATATACTATTACGAAATGACGTATAACGTTATGTAGCATTACGTAACAGCGTATAACGTTATATAATACTACGTAACGACGCATAACGTTATGTAGCATTACGTAACGACGTATAACGCTATATACTATTACGTAATGACGTATAACGTTAGTAGCATTACGTAACGACGTATAACGTTATGTGGTATTACGTAACAACGTATAACGTTATATACTATTACGAAATGACCTATAACGTTATGCAGCATTACGTCATAACTTATAACGCTATCTACAATTACGTAATGACGTATAACGTTATGTAGCATTACGTAACAGCGTATAACGTTATGTAGCATTACGTTATAACGTATAACGTTATCTTCCATTACGTAATGAAATATAACGTTATGTGGTATTACGTAACAACGTATAACGTTATATACTATTACGAAATGACCTATAACGTTATGTAGCATTACGTCATAACTTACAACGCTATCTACAATTACGTAATGACGTATAACGTTAGTAGCATTACGTAACGACGTATAACGTTATATAATACTACGTAATGACGTATAACGTTATGTAGCATTACGTAACGACGTATAACGCTATATACTATTACGTAATGACGTATAACGTTATGTAGCATTACGTAACAGCGTATAACGTTATGTAGCGTTACGTTATAACGTATAACGTTATCTTCCATTACGTAATGACGTATAACGTTATGTGGTATTACGTAACAACGTATAACATTATATACTATAACGAAATGACGTATAACGTTATGTAGCATTACGTCATAACTTGTAACGCTATCTACAATTACGTAATGACGTATAACGTTATGTAGCATTACGTAACAACGTATAACGTTATGTAGCATTACGTAACAACATTTTAACGTTATGTAGCATTACGTAACGACGTATAACGTTATGTAGCATTACGTCACAACGTGAAACGCTACATACTATTACGTAATGACGTATGACGTTATGTAGCATTACGTAACAACGTATAACGTTATATAATAATACGTAATGACGTATAATGTGATGTATCATTACGTAACAACGTATAACGTTATGTAGCATTACGTAACAACATTTTAACGTTATGTAGCATTACGTAACGACGTATAACGTTATGTAGCATTACGTAACAGCGTATAACGTTATGTAGCATTACGTTATAACGTATAACGTTATCTTCCATTACGTAATGACGTATAACGTTATGTGGTATTACGTAACAACGTATAACGTTATATACTATTACGAAATGACCTATAACGTTATGTAGCATTACGTAACAGCGTATAACGTTATATAATACTACGTAACGACGCATAACGTTATGTAGCATTACGTAACGACGTATAACGCTATATACTATTACGTAATGACGTATAACGTTAGTAGCATTACGTAACGACGTATAACGTTATGTGGTATTACGTAACAACGTATAACGTTATATACTATTACAAAATGACCTATAACGTTATGTAGCATTACGTCATAACTTATAACGCTATCTACAATTACGTAATGACGTATAACGTTATGCAGCATTACGTAACAGCGTATAACGTTATGTAGCATTACGTTATAACGTATAACGTTATCTTCCATTACGTAATGACGTATAACGTTATGTGGTATTACGTAACAACGTATAACGTTATATACTATTACGAAATGACCTATAACGTTATGTAGCATTACGTCATAACTTACAACGCTATCTACAATTACGTAATGACGAATAACGTTATGTAGCATTACGTAACAGCGTATAACGTTATATAATACTACGTAACGACGCATAACGTTATGTAGCATTACGTAACGACGTATAACGCTATATACTATTACGTAATGACGTATAACGTTAGTAGCATTACGTAACGACGTATAACGTTATATAATACTACGTAATGACGTATAACGTTATGTAGCATTACGTAACAGCGTATAACGTTATATAATACTACGTAATGACGTAAAACGTTATGTAGCATTACGTAACAACGTATAACGTTATGTAGCATTACGTAACGACGTATAACGCTATATACTATTACGTAATGACGTATAACGTAATGTAGCATTACGTAACAGCGTATAACGTTATGTAGCGTTACGTTATAACGTATAACGTTATCTTCCATTACGTAATGACGTATAACGTTATGTGGTATTACGTAACAACGTATAACATTATATAATATAACGAAATGACGTATAACGTTATGTAGCATTACGTCATAACTTGTAACGCTATCTACAATTACGTAATGACGTATAACGTTATGTAGCATTACGTACCAACGTATAACGTTATGTAGCATTACGAAACAACATTTTAACGTTATGTAGCATTACGTAACGACGTATAACGTTATGTAGCATTACGTCACAACGTGAAACGCTACATACTATTACGTAATGACGTATGACGTTATGTAGCATTACGTAACAACGTATAACGTTATATAATAATACGTAATGACGTATAATGTGATGTATCATTACGTAACAACGTATAACGTTATGTAGCATTACGTAACAACATTTTAACGTTATGTAGCATTACGTAACGACGTATAACGTTATGTAGCATTACGTAACAGCGTATAACGTTATATAATACTACGTAATGACGTATAACGTTATGTAGCATTACGTAACAACGTATAACGTTATGTAGCATTACGTTATATCGTATAACGTTATCTTCCATTACGTAATGACGTATAACGTTATGTGGTATTACGTAACAACGTATAACGTTATATACTATTACGAAATGACCTATAACGTTATGTAGCATTACGTAACAGCGTATAACGTTATGTAGCGTTACGTTATAACGTATAACGTTATCTTCCATTACGTAATGACGTATAACGTTATGTGGTATTACGTAACAACGTATAACATTATATACTATAACGAAATGACGTATAACGTTATGTAGCATTACGTCACAACTTGTAACGCTATCTACAATTACGTAATGACGTATCACGTTATGTAGCATTACGTAACAACGTATAACGTTATGTAGCATTACGTAACAACATTTTAACGTTATGTAGCATTACGTAACGACGTATAACGTTATGTAGCATTACGTCACAACGTGAAACGCTACATAGTATTACGTAATGACGTATGACGTTATGTAGCATTACGTAACAACGTATAACGTTATATAATAATACGTAATGACGTATAATGTGATGTATCATTACGTAACAACGTATAACGTTATGTAGCATTACGTAACAACATTTTAACGTTATGTAGCATTACGTAACGACGTATAACGTTATGTAGCATTACGTAACAGCGTATAACGTTATGTAGCATTACGTTATAACGTATAACGTTATCTTCCATTACGTAATGACGTATAACGTTATGTGGTATTACGTAACAACGTATAACGTTATATACTATTACGAAATGACCTATAACGTTATGTAGCATTACGTAACAGCGTATAACGTTATATAATACTACGTAACGACGCATAACGTTATGTAGCATTACGTAACGACGTATAACGCTATATACTATTACGTAATGACGTATAACGTTAGTAGCATTACGTAACGACGTATAACGTTATGTGGTATTACGTAACAACGTATAACGTTATATACTATTACGAAATGACCTATAACGTTATGTAGCATTACGTCATAACTTATAACGCTATCTACAATTACGTAATGACGTATAACGTTATGTAGCATTACGTAACAGCGTATAACGTTATGTAGCATTACGTTATAACGTATAACGTTATCTTCCATTACGTAATGACGTATAACGTTATGTGGTATTACGTAACAACGTATAACGTTATATACTATTACGAAATGACCTATAACGTTATGTAGCATTACGTCATAACTTACAACGCTATCTACAATTACGTAATGACGTATAACGTTATGTAGCATTACGTAACAGCGTATAACGTTATATAATACTACGTAACGACGCATAACGTTATGTAGCATTACGTAACGACGTATAACGCTATATACTATTACGTAATGACGTATAACGTTAGTAGCATTACGTAACGACGTATAACGTTATATACTATTACGAAATGACCTATAACGTTATGTAGCATTACGTCATAACTTACAACGCTACATACTATTACGTAATGACGTATGACGTTATGTAGCATTACGTAACAACGTATAACGTTATATAATAATACGTAATGACGTATAATGTGATGTATCATTACGTAACAACGTATAACGTTATGTAGCATTACGTAACAACATTTTAACGTTATGTAGCATTACGTAACGACGTATAACGTTATGTAGCATTACGTAACAGCGTATAACGTTATATAATACTACGTAATGACGTATAACGTTATGTAGCATTACGTAACAACGTATAACGTTATGTAGCATTACTTAACGGAGTATAACGCTATATACTATTACGTAATGACGTATAACGTTATGTAGCTTTACGTAACAGCGTATAACGTTATCTTCCATTACGTAATGTCGTATAACGTTATGTGGTATTACGTAACAACGTATAACGTTATATACTATTACGAAATGACGGATAACGTTATGTAGCATTACGTCATAACTTAGAACGCTATCTACAATTACGTAATGACGTATAACGTTATGTAGCAT
This sequence comes from Bombus muscorum, assembly GCA_963971185.1. Taxonomy (NCBI): domain Eukaryota; kingdom Metazoa; phylum Arthropoda; class Insecta; order Hymenoptera; family Apidae; genus Bombus; species Bombus muscorum. Next base: position 9,898,585 of record OZ020139.1, on the reverse strand, counting down.
TACGTAACAACGTATAACGTTATGTAGCATTACGTTATAACGTATAACGTTATCTTCCATTACGTAATGACGTATAACGTTATGTGGTATTACGTAACAACGTATAACGTTATATACTATTACGAAATGACCTATAACGTTATGTAGCATTACGTCATAACTTACAACGCTATCTACAATTACGTAATGACGAATAACGTTATGTAGCATTACGTAACAGCGTATAACGTTATATAATACTACGTAACGACGCATAACGTTATGTAGCATTACGTAACGACGTATAACGCTATATACTATTACGTAATGACGTATAACGTTAGTAGCATTACGTAACGACGTATAACGTTATATAATACTACGTAATGACGTATAACGTTATGTAGCATTACGTAACAGCGTATAACGTTATATAATACTACGTAATGACGTAAAACGTTAGGTAGCATTACGTAACAACGTATAACGTTATGTAGCATTACGTAACGACGTATAACGCTATATACTATTACGTAATGACGTATAACGTTATGTAGCATTACGTAACAGCGTATAACGTTATGTAGCGTTACGTTATAACGTATAACGTTATCTTCCATTACGTAATGACGTATAACGTTATGTGGTATTACGTAACAACGTATAACATTATATAATATAACGAAATGACGTATAACGTTATGTAGCATTACGTCATAACTTGTAACGCTATCTACAATTACGTAATGACGTATAACGTTATGTAGCATTACGTACCAACGTATAACGTTATGTAGCATTACGAAACAACATTTTAACGTTATGTAGCATTACGTAACGACGTATAACGTTATGTAGCATTACGTCACAACGTGAAACGCTACATACTATTACGTAATGACGTATGACGTTATGTAGCATTACGTAACAACGTATAACGTTATATAATAATACGTAATGACGTATAATGTGATGTATCATTACGTAACAACGTATAACGTTATGTAGCATTACGTAACAACATTTTAACGTTATGTAGCATTACGTAACGACGTATAACGTTATGTAGCATTACGTAACAGCGTATAACGTTATATAATACTACGTAATGACGTATAACGTTATGTAGCATTACGTAACAACGTATAACGTTATGTAGCATTACGTTATAACGTATAACGTTATCTTCCATTACGTAATGACGTATAACGTTATGTGGTATTACGTAACAACGTATAACGTTATATACTATTACGAAATGACCTATAACGTTATGTAGCATTACGTAACAGCGTATAACGTTATGTAGCGTTACGTTATAACGTATAACGTTATCTTCCATTACGTAATGACGTATAACGTTATGTGGTATTACGTAACAACGTATAACATTATATACTATAACGAAATGACGTATAACGTTATGTAGCATTACGTCACAACTTGTAACGCTATCTACAATTACGTAATGACGTATCACGTTATGTAGCATTACGTAACAACGTATAACGTTATGTAGCATTACGTAACAACATTTTAACGTTATGTAGCATTACGTAACGACGTATAACGTTATGTAGCATTACGTCACAACGTGAAACGCTACATACTATTACGTAATGACGTATGACGTTATGTAGCATTACGTAACAACGTATAACGTTATATAATAATACGTAATGACGTATAATGTGATGTATCATTACGTAACAACGTATAACGTTATGTAGCATTACGTAACAACATTTTAACGTTATGTAGCATTACGTAACGACGTATAACGTTATGTAGCATTACGTAACAGCGTATAACGTTATGTAGCATTACGTTATAACGTATAACGTTATCTTCCATTACGTAATGACGTATAACGTTATGTGGTATTACGTAACAACGTATAACGTTATATACTATTACGAAATGACCTATAACGTTATGTAGCATTACGTAACAGCGTATAACGTTATATAATACTACGTAACGACGCATAACGTTATGTAGCATTACGTAACGACGTATAACGCTATATACTATTACGTAATGACGTATAACGTTAGTAGCATTACGTAACGACGTATAACGTTATGTGGTATTACGTAACAACGTATAACGTTATATACTATTACGAAATGACCTATAACGTTATGTAGCATTACGTCATAACTTATAACGCTATCTACAATTACGTAATGACGTATAACGTTATGTAGCATTACGTAACAGCGTATAACGTTATGTAGCATTACGTTATAACGTATAACGTTATCTTCCATTACGTAATGACGTATAACGTTATGTGGTATTACGTAACAACGTATAACGTTATATACTATTACGAAATGACCTATAACGTTATGTAGCATTACGTCATAACTTACAACGCTATCTACAATTACGTAATGACGTATAACGTTATGTAGCATTACGTAACAGCGTATAACGTTATATAATACTACGTAACGACGCATAACGTTATGTAGCATTACGTAACGACGTATAACGCTATATACTATTACGTAATGACGTATAACGTTAGTAGCATTACGTAACGACGTATAACGTTATATAATACTACGTAATGACGTATAACGTTATGTAGCATTACGTAACAGCGTATAACGTTATATAATACTACGTAATGACGTAAAACGTTTTGTAGCATTACGTAACAACGTATAACGTTATGTAGCATTACGTAACGACGTATAACGCTATATACTATTACGTAATGACGTATAACGTTATGTAGCATTACGTAACAACATTTTAACGTTATGTAGCATTACGTAACGACGTATAACGTTATGTAGCATTACGTAACAGCGTATAACGTTATATAATACTACGTAATGACGTATAACGTTATGTAGCATTACGTAACAACGTATAACGTTATGTAGCATTACGTTATAACGTATAACGTTATCTTCCATTACGTAATGACGTATAACGTTATGTGGTATTACGTAACAACGTATAACGTTATATACTATTACGAAATGACCTATAACGTTATGTAGCATTACGTAACAGCGTATAACGTTATGTAGCGTTACGTTATAACGTATAACGTTATCTTCCATTACGTAATGACGTATAACGTTATGTGGTATTACGTAACAACGTATAACATTATATACTATAACGAAATGACGTATAACGTTATGTAGCATTACGTCACAACTTGTAACGCTATCTACAATTACGTAATGACGTATCACGTTATGTAGCATTACGTAACAACGTATAACGTTATGTAGCATTACGTAACAACATTTTAACGTTATGTAGCATTACGTAACGACGTATAACGTTATGTAGCATTACGTCACAACGTGAAACGCTACATACTATTACGTAATGACGTATGACGTTATGTAGCATTACGTAACAACGTATAACGTTATATAATAATACGTAATGACGTATAATGTGATGTATCATTACGTAACAACGTATAACGTTATGTAGCATTACGTAACAACATTTTAACGTTATGTAGCATTACGTAACGACGTATAACGTTATGTAGCATTACGTAACAGCGTATAACGTTATGTAGCATTACGTTATAACGTATAACGTTATCTTCCATTACGTAATGACGTATAACGTTATGTGGTATTACGTAACAACGTATAACGTTATATACTATTACGAAATGACCTATAACGTTATGTAGCATTACGTAACAGCGTATAACGTTATATAATACTACGTAACGACGCATAACGTTATGTAGCATTACGTAACGACGTATAACGCTATATACTATTACGTAATGACGTATAACGTTAGTAGCATTACGTAACGACGTATAACGTTATGTGGTATTACGTAACAACGTATAACGTTATATACTATTACGAAATGACCTATAACGTTATGTAGCATTACGTCATAACTTATAACGCTATCTACAATTACGTAATGACGTATAACGTTATGTAGCATTACGTAACAGCGTATAACGTTATGTAGCATTACGTTATAACGTATAACGTTATCTTCCATTACGTAATGACGTATAACGTTATGTGGTATTACGTAACAACGTATAACGTTATATACTATTACGAAATGACCTATAACGTTATGTAGCATTACGTCATAACTTACAACGCTATCTACAATTACGTAATGACGTATAACGTTATGTAGCATTACGTAACAGCGTATAACGTTATATAATACTACGTAACGACGCATAACGTTATGTAGCATTACGTAACGACGTATAACGCTATATACTATTACGTAATGACGTATAACGTTAGTAGCATTACGTAACGACGTATAACGTTATATAATACTACGTAATGACGTATAACGTTATGTAGCATTACGTAACAGCGTATAACGTTATATAATACTACGTAATGACGTAAAACGTTTTGTAGCATTACGTAACAACGTATAACGTTATGTAGCATTACGTAACGACGTATAACGCTATATACTATTACGTAATGACGTATAACGTTATGTAGCATTACGTAACAGCGTATAACGTTATGTAGCGTTACGTTATAACGTATAACGTTATCTTCCATTACGTAATGACGTATAACGTTATGTGGTATTACGTAACAACGTATAACATTATATACTATAACGAAATGACGTATAACGTTATGTAGCATTACGTCATAACTTGTAACGCTATCTACAATTACGTAATGACGTATAACGTTATGTAGCATTACGTACCAACGTATAACGTTATGTAGCATTACGTAACAACATTTTAACGTTATGTAGCATTACGTAACGACGTATAACGTTATGTAGCATTACGTCACAACGTGAAACGCTACATACTATTACGTAATGACGTATGACGTTATGTAGCATTACGTAACAACGTATAACGTTATATAATAATACGTAATGACGTATAATGTGATGTATCATTACGTAACAACGTATAACGTTATGTAGCATTACGTAACAACATTTTAACGTTATGTAGCATTACGTAACGACGTATAACGTTATGTAGCATTACGTAACAGCGTATAACGTTATATAATACTACGTAATGACGTATAACGTTATGTAGCATTACGTAACAACGTATAACGTTATGTAGCATTACTTAACGGAGTATAACGCTATATACTATTACGTAATGACGTATAACGTTATGTAGCTTTACGTAACAGCGTATAACGTTATCTTCCATTACGTAATGTCGTATAACGTTATGTGGTATTACGTAACAACGTATAACGTTATATACTATTACGAAATGACGGATAACGTTATGTAGCATTACGTCATAACTTAGAACGCTATCTACAATTACGTAATGACGTATAACGTTATGTAGCATTACGTAACAACGTATAACGTTATGTAGCATTACGTAACAACATTTTAACGTTATGTAGCATTACGTAACGACGTATAACGTTATGTAGCATTACGTAACAACATTTTAACGTTATGTAGCATTACGTAACGACGTATAACGTTATGTAGCATTACGTCACAACGTGAAACGCTACATACTATTACGTAATGACGTATGACGTTATGTAGCATTACGTAACAACGTATAACGTTATATAATAATACGTAATGACGTATAATGTGATGTATCATTACGTAACAACGTATAACGTTATGTAGCATTACGTAACAACATTTTAACGTTATGTAGCATTACGTAACGACGTATAACGTTATGTAGCATTACGTAACAGCGTATAACGTTATATAATACTACGTAATGACGTATAACGTTATGTAGCATTACGTAACAACGTATAACGTTATATAATAATACGTAATGACGTATAATGTGATGTAGCATTACGCAACAAAGTATAACGTTATGTAGCATTACGTAACAACATTTTAACGTTATGTAGCATTACGTAACGACGTATAACGTTATGTAGCATTACGTAACAACATTTTAACGTTATGTAGCATTACGTAACGACGTATAACGTTATGTAGCATTACGTCACAACGTGAAACGCTACATACTATTACGTAATGACGTATGACGTTATGTAGCATTACGTAACAACGTATAACGTTATATAATAATACGTAATGACGTATAATGTGATGTATCATTACGTAACAACGTATAACGTTATGTAGCATTACGTAACAACATTTTAACGTTATGTAGCATTACGTAACGACGTATAACGTTATGTAGCATTACGTAACAGCGTATAACGTTATATAATACTACGTAATGACGTATAACGTTATGTAGCATTACGTAACAACGTATAACGTTATGTAGCATTACTTAACGGAGTATAACGCTATATACTATTACGTAATGACGTATAACGTTATGTAGCTTTACGTAACAGCGTATAACGTTATGCAGCATTACGTTATAACGTATAACGTTATCTTCCATTACGTAATGTCGTATAACGTTATGTGGTATTACGTAACAACGTATAACGTTATATACTATTACGAAATGACGGATAACGTTATGTAGCATTACGTCATAACTTAGAACGCTATCTACAATTACGTAATGACGTATAACGTTATGTAGCATTACGTAACAACGTACAACGTTATATAATACTACGTAATGACGTATAACGTTATGTAGCATTACGACACAACGTGTAACGTTATATACTATTACGTAATGACGTATAACGCTATACAGCATTACGTCACAACGTGAAACGCTACATACTATTTCGTAATGACGTATAACGTTATGTAGCATTACGTAACAACGTATAACGTTATATAATAATTCGTAATGACGTATAATGTTACGTAGCATTACGTAACAACGTATAAGCTTATGTAGCATTACGTTATAACGTATAACGTTATATAATACTACGTAATGTCGTATAACGTTATGTAGCATTACGTAACAGCGTATAACGATATATAATACTACGTAGTGACGTATAACGTTATGTAGCATTACGTAACAACCTATAACGTTATGTAGCATTACGTAACGACGTATAACGTTATATACTATTACGTAATGATGTATAACGTTATGTAGCATTACGTTATAACGTATAACGTTATCTACTATTACGTAATGACGTATACCGTTATGTAGCATTATGTTATAACGTATAACGTTATGTAGCATTACGTTATAACGTATAACGTTATATAATACTACGTAACAACGTATAACCCTATGTAGCATTACGTTATAACGTATAACGTTATATAATACTACGTAATGACGTATAACGTTATGTAGCATTACGTAACAACGTATAACGTTATATAATAATACGTAATGACGTATAATGTTACGTAGCATTACGTATCAACGTATAACGTTATGTAGCATTACGTAACAACGTATAACGTTATATAATAATACGTAATGACGTATAATGTTACGTAGCATTACGTAACCACGAATACCGTTATATAATACTACGTAATGACGTATAACGTTATGTTGCATTACGACACAACGTGTAACGTTATATACTATTACGTAACAACGTATAACGTTATGTAGCATTACGTAACGACGTATATCGCTATATACTATTACGTAATGACGTATAACGTTATGTAGCATTACGTAACAGCGTATAACGTTATGTAGCATTACGTTATAACGTATAACGTTATCTTCCATTACGTAATGTGGTATAACGTTATGTGTATTACGTAACAACGTATAACATTATATACTATTACGAAATGACCTATAACGTTATGTAGCATTACGTCATAACTTATAACGCTATCTACAATTACGTAATGACGTATAACGTTATGTAGCATTACGTAACAGCGTATAACGTTATATAATACTACGTAACGACGCATAACGTTATGTAGCATTACGTAACGACGTATAACGCTATATACTATTACGTAATGACGTATAACGTTAGTAGCATTACGTAACGACGTATGAGGTTATGTAGCATTACGTAACCACGAATACCGTTATATAATACTACATAATGACGTATAACGATATGTAGCGTTACGTTATAACGTATAACGCTATGTAGCATTACTTCACAGCGTGTAACGCTATATACTATTACGTAATGACGTATAACGTTATGTAGCATTACGTAACAACGTATAACGTTATGTAGCATTACGTAACGACGTATAACGCTATATACTATTACGTAATGACGTATAACGTTAGTAGCATTACGTAACGACGTATAACGTTATATAATACTACGTAATGACGTATAACGTTATGTAGCATTACGTAACCACGAATACCGTTATATAATACTACGTAATGACGTATAACGTTATGTAGCATTACGACACAACGTGTAACGTTATATACTATTACGTAATGACGTATAACGCTATATAGCATTACGTCACAACGTGAAACCCTACATACTATTACGTAATGACGTATGACGCTATGTAGCATTACGTAACAACGTATAACGTTATGTAGCATTACGTAACAACATTTTAACGTTATGTAGCATTACGTAACGACGTATAACGTTATATACTATTACGTAATGACGTATAACGTTATGTACCACTACGTAACAACGTATAACGTTATGTAGCATTACGTAACGACGTATAACGCTATATACTATTACGTAATGACGTATAACGTTAGTAGCATTACGTAACGACGTATAACGTTATATAATACTACGTAATGACGTATAACGTTATGTAGCATTACGTAACAGCGTATAACGTTATATAATACTACGTAATGACGTATAACGTTATGTAGCATTACGTAACAACGAATAACGTTATGTAGCATTACGTAACAGCGTATAACGTTATATAATATTACGTAATGACGTATAACGTTATGTAGCATTACGTAACAACGTATAACGTTATGTAGCATTACGTAACAGCGTATAACGGCATATAATACTACGTAATGACGTATAACGTTATGTAGCATTACGTAACAGCGTGTAACGCTATGTAGCATTACGTTATAACGTATAACGTTATCTTCCATTACGTAATGACGTATAACGTTATGTGGTATTACGTAACAACGTATAACGTTATATACTATTACGAAATGACGGTTAACGTTATGTAGCATTACGTCATAACTTATAACGCTATCTACAATTACGTAATGACGTATAACGTTATGTAGCATTACGTAACAACGTACAACGTTATATAATACTACGTAATGACGTATAACGTCATCTAGCATTACGTAACCACGAATACCGTTATATAATACTACGTAATGACGTATAACGTTATGTAGCATTACGACACAACGTGTAACGTTATATACTATTACGTAATGACGTATAACGCTATATAGCATTACGTCACAACGTGAAACGCTACATACTATTACGTAAAGACGTATAACGTTATGTAGCATTACGTAACAACGTATAACGTTATATAATAATTCGTAATGACGTATAATGTTACGTAGCATTACGTAACAACGTATAACCTTATGTAGCATTACGTAACGACGTATAACGTTATATAATACTACGTAATGACGTATAACGTTATGTAGCATTACGTAACAGCGTATAACGTTATATAATACTACGTAATGACGTATAACGTTATGTAGCATTACGTAACAACGAATAACGTTATGTAGCATTACGTAACAGCGTATAACGTTATATAATACTACGTAATGACGTATAACGTTATGTAGCATTACGTAACAACGTATAACGTTATGTAGCATTACGTAACAGCGTATAACGTTATATAATACTACGTAATGACGTATAACGTTATGTAGCATTACGTAACAGCGTGTAACGTTATGTAGCATTACGTTATAACGTATAACGTTATCTTCCATTACGTAATGACGTATAACGTTATGTGGTATTACGTAACAACGTATAACGTTATATACTATTACGAAATGACGGATAACGTTATGTAGCATTACGTCATAACTTATAACGCTATCTACAATTACGTAATGACGTATAACGTTATATACTATTACGAAATGACGCATAACGTTATGTAGCATTACGTCATAACTTATAACGCTATCTACAATTACGTAATGACGTATAACGTTATGTAGCATTACGTAACAACGTACAACGTTATATAATACTACGTAATGACGTATAACGTCATGTAGCATTACGTAACCACGAATACCGTTATATAATACTACGTAATGACGTATAACGTTATGTAGCATTACGACACAACGTGTAACGTTATATACTATTACGTAATGACGTATAACGCTATACAGCATTACGTCACAACGTGAAACGCTACATACTATTACGTAATGACGTATAACGTTATGTAGCATTACGTAACAACGTATAACGTTATATAATAATTCGTAATGACGTATAATGTTACGTAGCATTACGTAACAACGTATAAGCTTATGTAGCATTACGTTATAACGTATAACGTTATATAATACTACGTAATGTCGTATAACGTTATGTAGCATTACGTAACAGCGTATAACGATATATAATACTACGTAGTGACGTATAACGTTATGTAGCATTACGTAACAACCTATAACGTTATTTAGCATTACGTAACGACGTATAACGCTATATACTATTACGTAATGACGTATAACGTTATGTAGCATTACGTAACAGCGTATAACGTTATGTAGTATTACGTTATAACGTATAACGTTATATAATACTACGTAACAACGTATAACCCTATGTAGCATTACGTTATAACGTATAACGTTATATAATACTACGTAATGACGTATAAAGTTATGTAGCATTACGTAACAACGTATAACGTTATATAATAATACGTAATGATGTATAATGTTACGTAGCATGACGTAACAACGTATAACCTTATGTAGCATTACGTTATAACGTATAACGTTATATAATACTACGTAATGTCGTATAACGTTATGTAGCATTACGTCACAACGTGTAACGTTATATAATATTACATAATGACGTATAACGCTATGTAAAATTACGCCACAACGTGAAACGCTACATACTATTACGTAATGACGTATAACGTTATGTAGCATTACGTAACAACGTATAACGTTATATAATAATACGTAATGACGTATAATGTTACGTAGCATTACGTAACCACGAATACCGTTATATAATACTACGTAATGACGTATAACGTTATGTAGCATTACGACACAACGTGTAACGTTATATACTATTACGTAATGACGTATAACGCTATATAGCATTACGTCACAACGTGAAACGCTACATACTATTACGTAATGACGTATAACGTTATGTAGCATTACGTAACAACGTATAACGTTATATAATAATACGTAATGACGTATAATGTTACGTAGCATTACGTAACAACGTATAACGTTATGTAGCATTACGTTATAACGTATAACGATATATAATACTACGTAATGACGTGTAACGTTATGTAGCATTACGTAACAACCTATAACGTTATGTAGCATTACGTAACGACGTATAACGCTATATACTATTACGTAATGACGTATAACGTTATGTAGCATTACGTAACAGCGTATAACGTTATATAATAATACGTAATGACGTATAATGTTACGTAGCATTACGTAACCACGAATACCGTTATATAATACTACGTAATGACGTATAACGTTATGTAGCATTACGACACAACGTGTAACGTTATATACTATTACGTAATGACGTATAACGCTATGTAGAATTACGCCACAACGTGAAACGCTACATACTATTACGTAATAACGTATAACGTTATGTAGCATTACGTAACAACGTACAACGTTATATAATAATACGTAATGACGTATAATGTTACGTAGCATTACGTAACAACGTATAAGCTTATGTAGCATTACGTTATAACGTATAACGTTATATAATACTACGTAATGTCGTATAACGTTATGTAGCATTACGTAACAGCGTATAACGATATATAATACTACGTAATGACGTATAACGTTATGTAGCATTACGTAACAACGTATAACGTTATGTAGCATTACGTTATAAAGTATAACGTTATATAATACTACGTAATGACGTATAACGTTATGTAGCATTACGTAACAACGTATAACGTTATATAATAATACGTAATAACGTATAATGTTACGTAGCATGACGTAACAACGTATAACCTTATGTAGCATTACGTTATATCGTATAACGTTATATAATACTACGTAACAACGTATAACCTTATGTAGCATTACGTTATAACGTATAACGTTATATAATACTACGTAATGTCGTATAACGTTATGTAGCATGACGTAACAGCGTATAACGATATATAATACTACGTAATGACGTATAACGTTATGTAGCATCACGTAACAGCGTATAACGTTATATACTATTACGTAATGACGTATAACGTTATGTAGCATTACGTAACAACGTATAACGTTATATACTATTACGTAATGATGTATAACGTTATGTAGCATTACGATATAACGTATAACGTTATCTACTATTACGTAATGACGTATACCGTTATGTAGCATTGTGTTATAACGTATAACGTTATGTAGCATTACGTTATAACGTATAACGTTATATAATAATACGTAACAACGTATAACCCTATGTAGCATTACGTTATAACGTATAACGTTATATAATACTACGTAATGATGTATAAAGTTATGTAGCATTACGTAACAACGTATAACGTTATATAATAATACGTAATGATGTATAATGTTACGTAGCATGACGTAACAACGTATAACCTTATGTAGCATTACGTTATAACGTATAACGTTATATAATACTACGTAATGTCGTATAACGTTATGTAGCATTACGTAACAACGTATAACGTTATATACTATTGCGTAATGACGTATAACGCTATATAGCATTACGTCACAACGTGAAACGCTACATACTATTACGTAATGACGTATAACGTTATGTAGCATTACGTAACAACGTATAACGTTATATAATAATTCGTAATGACGTATAATGTTACGTAGCATTACGTAACAACGTATATCCTTATGTAGCATTACGTTATAACGTATAACGTTATATAATACTACGTAATGTCGTATAACGTTATGTAGCATTACGTAACAGCGTATAACGATATATAATACTACGTAATGACGTATAACGCTATGTAGCATTACGTAACAACGTATAACGTTATGTAGCATTACGTAACGACGTATAACGCTATATACTATTACGTAATGACGTATAACGTTATGTAGCATTACGTAACAGCGTATAACGTTATGTAGCATTACGTTATAACGTATAACGTTATATAATACTACGTAATGACGTATAAAGTTATGTAGCATTACGTAACAACGTATAATCTTATATAATAATACGTAATGACGTATAATGTTACGTAGCATGACGTAACAACGTATAACCTTATGTAGCATTACGTTATAACGTATAACGTTATATAATACTACGTAATGTCGTATAACGTTATGTAGCATGACGTAACAGCGTATAACGATATATAATACTACGTAATGACGTATAACGTTATGTAGCATTACGTAACAACGTATAACGTTATATACTAATACGTAATGATGTATAACGTTATGTAGCATTACGTTATAACGTATAACGTTATCTACTGTTACGTAATGACGTATACCGTTATGTAGCATTATGTTATAACGTATAACGTTATGTAGCATTACGTTATAACGTATAACGTTATATAATACTACGTAACAACGTATATCCCTATGTAGCATTACGCTATAACGTATAACGTTATATAATACTACGTAATGACGTATAAAGTTATGTAGCATTACGTAACAACGTATAACGTTATATAATAATACGTAATGACGTATAATGTTACGTAGCATGACGTAACAACGTATAACCTTATGTAGCATTACGTTATAACGTATAACGTTATATAATACTACGTAATGTCGTATAACGTTATGTAGCATTACGTAACAACGTTATATACTATTGCGTAATGACGTATAACGCTATATAGCATTACGTCACTACGTGAAACGCTACATACTATTACGTAATGACGTATAACGTTACGTAGCATTACGTAACAACGTATATCCTTATGTAGCATTACGTTATAACGTATAACGTTATATAATACTACGTAATGTCGTATAACGTTATGTAGCATTACGTAACAGCGTATAACGATATATAATACTACGTAATGACGGATAACGTTATGTAGCATTGCGTCACAACGTGAAACGCTACATACTATTACGTAATGACGTATGACGTTATGTAGCATTACGTAACAACGTATAACGTTATATAATAATACGTAATGACGTATAATGTGATGTAGCATTACGTAACAACGTATAACGTTATGTAGCATTACGTAACAACATTTTAACGTTATGTAGCATTACGTAACGACGTATAACGTTATGTAGCATTACGTAACAGCGTATAACGTTATATAATACTACGTAATGACGTATAACGTTATGTAGCATTACGTAACAACGTATAACGTTATGTAGCATTACTTAACGACGTATAACGCTATATACTATTACGTAATGACGTATAACGTTATGTAGCATTACGTAACAGCGTATAACGTTATGCAGCATTACGTTATAACGTATAACGTTATCTTCCAATACGTAATGTCGTATAACGTTATGTGGTATTACGTAAGAACGTATAACGTTATATACTATTACGAAATGACGGATAACGTTATGTAGCATTACGTCATAACTTATAACGCTATCTACAATTACGTAATGACGTATAACGTTATGTAGCATTACGTAACAACGTACAACGTTATATAATACTACGTAATGACGTATAACGTCATGTAGCATTACGTAACCACGAATACCGTTATATAATACTTCGTAATGACGTATAACGTTATGTAGCATTACGACACAACGTGTAACGTTATATACTATTACGTAATGACGTATAACGCTATACAGCATTACGTCACAACGTGAAACGCTACATACTATTACGTAATGACGTATAACGTTATGTAGCATTACGTAACAACGTATAACGTTATATAATAATTCGTAATGACGTATAATGTTACGTAGCATTACGTAACAACGTATAACCTTATGTAGCATTACGTTATAACGTATAACGTTATATAATACTACGTAATGTCGTATAACGTTATGTAGCATTACGTAACAACGTTATATACTATTGCGTAATGACGTATAACGCTATATAGCATTACGTCACAACGTGAAACGCTACATACTATTACGTAATGACGTATAACGTTACGTAGCATTACGTAACAACGTATATCCTTATGTAGCATTACGTTATAACGTATAACGTTACATAATACTACGTAATGTCGTATAACGTTATGTAGCATTACGTAACAGCGTATAACGATATATAATACTACGTAATGACGGATAACGTTATGTAGCATTAAGTCACAACGTGAAACGCTACATACTATTACGTAATGACGTATGACGTTATGTAGCATTACGTAACAACGTATAACGTTATATAATAATACGTAATGACGTATAATGTGATGTAGCATTACGTAACAACGTATAACGTTATGTAGCATTACGTAACAACGTTTTAACGTTATGTAGCATTACGTAACGACGTATAACGTTATGTAGCATTACTTAACGACGTATAACGCTATATACTATTACGTAATGACGTATAACGTTATGTAGCATTACGTAACAGCGTATAACGTTATGCAGCATTACGTTATAACGTATAACGTTATTTTCCATTACGTAATGTCGTATAACGTTATGTGGTATTACGTAAGAACGTATAACGTTATATACTATTACGAAATGACGGATAACGTTATGTAGCATTACGTCATAACTTATAACGCTATCTACAATTACGTAATGACGTATAACGTTATGTAGCATTACGTAACAACGTATAACGTTATATAATAATTCGTAATGACGTATAATGTGATGTAGCATTACGTAACAACGTATAACGTTATGTAGCATTACGTAACAACATTTTAACGTTATGTAGCATTACGTAACGACGTATAACGTTATGTAGCATTACGTAACAGCGTATAACGTTATGCAGCATTACGTTATAACGTATAACGTTATCTTCCAATACGTATTGTCGTATAACGTTATGTGGTATTACGTAAGAACGTATAACGTTATATACTATTACGAAATGACGGATAACGTTACGTAGCATTACGTAACAACGTATATCCTTATGTAGCATTACGTTATAACGTATAACGTTATATAATACTACGTAATGTCGTATAACATTATGTAGCATTACGTAACAGCGTATAACGATATATAATACTACGTAATGACGGATAACGTTATGTAGCATTGCGTCACAACGTGAAACGCTACATACTATTACGTAATGACGTATGACGTTATGTAGCATTACGTAACAACGTATAACGTTATATAATAATACGTAATGACGTATAATGTGATGTAGCATTACGTAACAACGTATAACGTTATGTAGCATTACGTAACAACATTTTAACGTTATGTAGCATTACGTAACGACGTATAACGTCATGTAGCATTACGTAACAGCGTATAACGTTATATAATACTACGTAATGACGTATAACGTTATATACTATTACGTAATGACGTATAACGCTATACAGCATTACGTCACAACGTGAAACGCTACATACTATTACGTAATGACGTATAACGTTATGTAGCATTACGTAACAACGTATAACGTTATATAATAATTCGTAATGACGTATAATGTTACGTAGCATTACGTAACAACGTATAACCTTATGTAGCATTACGTTATAACGTATAACGTTATATAATACTACGTAATGTCGTATAACGTTATGTAGCATTACGTAACAACGTTATATACTATTGCGTAATGACGTATAACGCTATATAGCATTACGTCACAACGTGAAACGCTACATACTATTACGTAATGACGTATAACGTTACGTAGCATTACGTAACAACGTATATCCTTATGTAGCATTACGTTATAACGTATAACGTTACATAATACTACGTAATGTCGTATAACGTTATGTAGCATTACGTAACAGCGTATAACGATATATAATACTACGTAATGACGGATAACGTTATGTAGCATTAAGTCACAACGTGAAACGCTACATACTATTACGTAATGACGTATGACGTTATGTAGCATTACGTAACAACGTATAACGTTATATAATAATACGTAATGACGTATAATGTGATGTAGCATTACGTAACAACGTATAACGTTATGTAGCATTACGTAACAACATTTTAACGTTATGTAGCATTACGTAACGACGTATAACGTTATGTAGCATTACGTAACAGCGTATAACATTATATAATACTACGTAATGACGTATAACGTTATGTAGCATTACGTAACAACGTATAACGTTATGTAGCATTACGTAACAACATTTTAACGTTATGTAGCATTACGTAACGACGTATAACGTTATGTAGCATTACGTAACAGCGTCTAACGTTATGCAGCATTACGTTATAACGTATAACGTTATCTTCCAATACGTAATGTCGTATAACGTTATGTGGTATTACGTAAGAACGTATAACGTTATATACTATTACGAAATGACGGATAACGTTACGTAGCATTACGTAACAACGTATAACGTTATGTAGCATTACGTAACAACATTTTAACGTTATGTAGCATTACGTAATGACGTATAACGCTATACAGCATTACGTCACAACGTGAAACGCTACATACTATTACGTAATGACGTATAGCGTTATGTAGCATTACGTAACAACGTATAACGTTATATAATAATTCGTAATGACGTATAATGTTACGTAGCATTACGTAACAACGTATAACCTTATGTAGCATTACGTTATAACGTATAACGTTATATAATACTACGTAATGTCGTATAACGTTATGTAGCATTACGTAACAACGTTATATACTATTGCGTAATGACGTATAACGCTATATAGCATTACGTCACAACGTGAAACGCTACATACTATTACGTAATGACGTATAACGTTACGTAGCATTACGTAACAACGTATATCCTTATGTAGCATTACGTTATAACGTATAACGTTACATAATACTACGTAATGTCGTATAACGTTATGTAGCATTACGTAACAGCGTATAACGATATATAATACTACGTAATGACGGATAACGTTATGTAGCATTAAGTCACAACGTGAAACGCTACATACTATTACGTAATGACGTATGACGTTATGTAGCATTACGTAACAACGTATAACGTTATATAATAATACGTAATGACGTATAATGTGATGTAGCATTACGTAACAACGTATAACGTTATGTAGCATTACGTAACAACATTTTAACGTTATGTAGCATTACGTAACGACGTATAACGTTATGTAGCATTACGTAACAGCGTATAACATTATATAATACTACGTAATGACGTATAACGTTATGTAGCATTACGTAACAACGTATAACGTTATGTAGCATTACTTAACGACGTATAACGCTATATACTATTACGTAATGACGTATAACGTTATGTAGCATTACGTAACAGCGTATAACGTTATGCAGCATTACGTTATAACGTATAATGTTATTTTCCATTACGTAATGTCGTATAACGTTATGTGGTATTACGTAAGAACGTATAACGTTATATACTATTACGAAATGACGGATAACGTTATGTAGCATTACGTCATAACTTATAACGCTATCTACAATTACGTAATGACGTATAACGTTATGTAGCATTACGTAACAACGTATAACCTTATGTAGCATTACGTTATAACGTATAACGTTATATAATACTACGTAATGTCGTATAACGTTATGTAGCATTACGTAACAGCGTATAACGATATATAATACTACGTAATGACGTGTAACGTTATGTAGCATTACGTAACAACCTATAACGTTATGTAGCATTACGTAACGACGTATAACGTTATATAATAATACGTAATGATGTATAATGTTACGTAGCATGACGTAACAACGTATAACCTTATGTAGCATTACGTTATAGCGTATAACGTTATATAATACTACGTAATGTCGTATAACGTTATGTAGCATTACGTAACAACGTATAACGTTATATACTATTGCGTAATGACGTATAACGCTATATAGCATTACGTCACAACGTGAAACGCTACATACTATTACGTAATGACGTATAACGTTATGTAGCATTACGTAACAACGTATAACGTTATATAATAATTCGTAATGACGTATAATGTTACGTAGCATTACGTAACAACGTATATCCTTATGTAGCATTACGTTATAACGTATAACGTTATATAATACTACGTAATGTCGTATAACGTTATGTAGCATTACGTAACAGCGTATAACGATATATAATACTACGTAATGACGTATAACGTTATGTAGCATTACGTAACAACGTATAACGTTATGTAGCATTACGTAACGACGTATAACGCTATATACTATTACGTAATGACGTATAACGTTATGTAGCATTACGTAACAACGTATAACGTTATATACTATTACGTAATGATGTATAACGTTATGTAGCATTACGTTATAACGTATAACGTTATCTACTGTTACGTAATGACGTACACCGTTATGTAGCATTACGTTATAACGTATAACGTTACATAATACTACGTAATGTCGTATAACGTTATGTAGCATTACGTAACGACGTATAACGCTATATACTATTACGTAATGACGTATAACGTTACGTAGCATTACGTAACAACGTATATCCTTATGTAGCATTACGTTATAACGTATAACGTTATATAATACTACGTAATGTCGTATAACGTTATGTAGCATTGCGTAACAGCGTATAACGATATATAATACTACGTAATGACGGATAACGTTATGTAGCATTACGTCACAACGTGAAACGTTATGTAGCATTACGTTATAAAGTATAACGTTATATAATACTACGTAATGACGTATAACGTTATGTAGCATTACGTAACAACGTATAACGTTATATAATAATACGTAATGACGTATAATGTTACGTAGCATGACGTAACAACGTATAACCTTATGTAGCATTACGTTATATCGTATAACGTTATATAATACTACGTAACAACGTATAACCTTATGTAGCATTACGTTATAACGTATAACGTTATATAATACTACGTAATGTCGTATAACGTTATGTAGCATGACGTAACAGCGTATAACGATATATAATACTACGTAATGACGTATAACGTTATGTAGCATCACGTAACAGCGTATAACGTTATATACTATTACGTAATGACGTATAACGTTATGTAGCATTACGTAACAACGTATAACGTTATATACTATTACGTAATGATGTATAACGTTATGTAGCATTACGATATAACGTATAACGTTATCTACTATTACGTAATGACGTATACCGTTATGTAGCATTATGTTATAACGTATAACGTTATGTAGCATTACGTTATAACGTATAACGTTATATAATAATACGTAACAACGTATAACCCTATGTAGCATTACGTTATAACGTATAACGTTATATAATACTACGTAATGATGTATAAAGTTATGTAGCATTACGTAACAACGTATAACGTTATATAATGATACGTAATGATGTATAATGTTACGTATCATGACGTAACAACGTATAACCTTATGTAGCATTACGTTATAACGTATAACGTTATATAATACTACGTAATGTCGTATAACGTTATGTAGCATTACGTAACAACGTATAACGTTATATACTATTGCGTAATGACGTATAACGCTATATAGCATTACGTCACAACGTGAAACGCTACATACTATTACGTAATGACGTATAACGTTATGTAGCATTACGTAACAACGTATAACGTTATATAATAATTCGTAATGACGTATAATGTTACGTAGCATTACGTAACAACGTATATCCTTATGTAGCATTACGTTATAACGTATAACGTTATATAATACTACGTAATGTCGTATAACGTTATGTAGCATTACGTAACAGCGTATAACGATATATAATACTACGCAATGACGTATAACGTTATGTAGCATTACGTAACAACGTATAACGTTATGTAGCATTACGTAACGACGTATAACGCTATATACTATTACGTAATGACGTATAACGTTATGTAGCATTACGTAACAGCGTATAACGTTATGTAGCATTACGTTATAACGTATAACGTTATATAATACTACGTAATGACGTATAAAGTTATGTAGCATTACGTAACAACGTATAATCTTATGTAATAATACGTAATGACGTATAATGTTACGTAGCATGACGTAACAACGTATAACCTTATGTAGCATTACGTTATAACGTATAACGTTATATAATACTACGTAATGTCGTATAACGTTATGTAGCATGACGTAACAGCGTATAACGATATATAATACTACGTAATGACGTATAACGTTATGTAGCATTACGTAACAACGTATAACGTTATATACTAATACGTAATGATGTATAACGTTATGTAGCATTACGTTATAACGTATAACGTTATCTACTGTTACGTAATGACGTATACCGTTATGTAGCATTATGTTATAACGTATAACGTTATGTAGCATTACGTTATAACGTATAACGTTATATAATACTACGTAACAACGTATATCCCTATGTAGCATTACGTTATAACGTATAACGTTATATAATACTACGTAATGACGTATAAAGTTATGTAGCATTACGTAACAACGTATAACGTTATATAATAATACGTAATGACGTATAATGTTACGTAGCATGACGTAACAACGTATAACCTTATGTAGCATTACGTTATAACGTATAACGTTATATAATACTACGTAATGTCGTATAACGTTATGTAGCATTACGTAACAACGTTATATACTATTGCGTAATGACGTATAACGCTATATAGCATTACGTCACAACGTGAAACGCTACATACTATTACGTAATGACGTATAACGTTACGTAGCATTACGTAACAACGTATATCCTTATGTAGCATTACGTTATAACGTATAACGTTATATAATACTACGTAATGTCGTATAACGTTATGTAGCATTACGTAACAGCGTATAACGATATATAATACTACGCAATGACGGATAACGTTATGTAGCATTACGTCACAACGTGAAACGCTACATACTATTACGTAATGACGTATGACGTTATGTAGCATTACGTAACAACGTATAACGTTATATAATAATACGTAATGACGTATAATGTGATGTAGCATTACGTAACAACGTATAACGTTATGTAGCATTACGTAACAACATTTTAACGTTATGTAGCATTACGTAACGACGTATAACGTTATGTAGCATTACGTAACAGCGTATAACGTTATATAATACTACGTAATGACGTATAACGTTATGTAGCATTACGTAACAACGTATAACGTTATGTAGCATTACTTAACGACGTATAACGCTATATACTATTACGTAATGACGTATAACGTTATGTAGCATTACGTAACAGCGTATAACGTTATGCAGCATTACGTTATAACGTATAACGTTATCTTCCAATACGTAATGTCGTATAACGTTATGTGGTATTACGTAAGAACGTATAACGTTATATACTATTACGAAATGACGGATAACGTTATGTAGCATTACGTCATAACTTATAACGCTATCTACAATTACGTAATGACGTATAACGTTATGTAGCATTACGTAACAACGTACAACGTTATATAATACTACGTAATGACGTATAACGTCATGTAGCATTACGTAACCACGAATACCGTTATATAATACTTCGTAATGACGTATAACGTTATGTAGCATTACGACACAACGTGTAACGTTATATACTATTACGTAATGACGTATAACGCTATACAGCATTACGTCACAACGTGAAACGCTACATACTATTACGTAATGACGTATAACGTTATGTAGCATTACGTAACAACGTATAACGTTATATAATAATTCGTAATGACGTATAATGTTACGTAGCATTACGTAACAACGTATAACCTTATGTAGCATTACGTTATAACGTATAACGTTATATAATACTACGTAATGTCGTATAACGTTATGTAGCATTACGTAACAACGTTATATACTATTGCGTAATGACGTATAACGCTATATAGCATTACGTCACAACGTGAAACGCTACATACTATTACGTAATGACGTATAACGTTACGTAGCATTACGTAACAGCGTATATCCTTATGTAGCGTTACGTTATAACGTATAACGTTACATAATACTACGTAATGTCGTATAACGTTATGTAGCATTACGTAACAGCGTATAACGATATATAATACTACGTAATGACGGATAACGTTATGTAGCATTACGTCACAACGTGAAACGCTACATACTATTACGTAATGACGTATGACGTTATGTAGCATTACGTAACAACGTATAACGTTATATAATAATACGTAATGACGTATAATGTGATGTAGCATTACGTAACAACGTATAACGTTATGTAGCATTACGTAACAACATTTTAACGTTATGTAGCATTACGTAACGACGTATAACGTTATGTAGCATTACGTAACAGCGTATAACATTATATAATACTACGTAATGACGTATAACGTTATGTAGCATTACGTAACAACGTATAACGTTATGTAGCATTACTTAACGACGTATAACGCTATATACTATTACGTAATGTCGTATAACGTTATGTAGCATTACGTAACAGCGTATAACGTTATGCAGCATTACGTTATAACGTATAACGTTATTTTCCATTACGTAATGTCGTATAACGTTATGTGGTATTACGTAAGAACGTATAACGTTATATACTATTACGAAATGACGGATAACGTTATGTAGCATTACGTCATAACTTATAACGCTATCTACAATTACGTAATGACGTATAACGTTATGTAGCATTACGTAACAACGTATAACGTTATATAATAATTCGTAATGACGTATAATGTTACGTAGCATTACGTAACAACGTATAACCTTATGTAGCATTACGTTATAACGTATAACGTTATATAATACTACGTAATGTCGTATAACGTTATGTAGCATTACGTAACAGCGTATAACGATATATAATACTACGTAATGACGTGTAACGTTATGTAGCATTACGTAACAACCTATAACGTTATGTAGCATTACGTAACGACGTATAACGTTATATAATAATACGTAATGATGTATAATGTTACGTAGCATGACGTAACAACGTATAACCTTATGTAGCATTACGTTATAACGTATAACGTTATATAATACTACGTAATGTCGTATAACGTTATGTAGCATTACGTAACAACGTATAACGTTATATACTATTGCGTAATGACGTATAACGCTATATAGCATTACGTCACAACGTGAAACGCTACATACTATTACGTAATGACGTATAACGTTATGTAGCATTACGTAACAACGTATAACGTTATGTAGCATTACGTAACGACGTATAACGCTATATACTATTACGTAATGACGTATAACGTTATGTAGCATTACGTAACAGCGTATAACGTTATGTAGCATTACGTTATAACGTATAACGTTATATAATACTACGTAATGACGTATAAAGTTATGTAGCATTACGTAACAACGTATAATCTTATATAATAATACGTAATGACGTATAATGTTACGTAGCATGACGTAACAACGTATAACCTTATGTAGCATTACGTTATAACGTATAACGTTATATAATACTACGTAATGTCGTATAACGTTATGTAGCATGACGTAACAGCGTATAACGATATATAATACTACGTAATGACGTATAACGTTATGTAGCATTACGTAACAACGTATAACGTTATATACTATTACGTAATGATGTATAACGTTATGTAGCATTACGTTATA
The DNA here is from genome assembly GCA_963971185.1 of Bombus muscorum. Classification (NCBI taxonomy): domain Eukaryota; kingdom Metazoa; phylum Arthropoda; class Insecta; order Hymenoptera; family Apidae; genus Bombus; species Bombus muscorum. The sequence continues at coordinate 9,873,701 of OZ020139.1, read as the reverse complement.
ACGTATAACGTTATCTACTGTTACGTAATGACGTATACCGTTATGTAGCATTATGTTATAACGTATAACGTTATGTAGCATTACGTTATAACGTATAACGTTATATAATACTACGTAACAACGTATATCCCTATGTAGCATTACGTTATAACGTATAACGTTATATAATACTACGTAATGTCGTATAACGTTATGTAGCATTACGTAACAACGTTATATACTATTGCGTAATGACGTATAACGCTATATAGCATTACGTCACAACGTGAACCGCTACATACTATTACGTAATGACGTATAACGTTACGTAGCTTTACGTAACAACGTATATCCTTATGTAGCATTACGTTATAACGTATAACGTTACATAATACTACGTAATGTCGTATAACGTTATGTAGCATTACGTAACAGCGTATAACGATATATAATACTACGTAATGACGGATAACGTTATGTAGCATTACGTCACAACGTGAAACGCTACATACTATTACGTAATGACGTATGACGTTATGTAGCATTACGTAACAACGTATAACGTTATATAATAATACGTAATGACGTATAATGTGATGTAGCATTACGTAACAACGTATAACGTTATGTAGCATTACGTAACAACATTTTAACGTTATGTAGCATTACGTAACGACGTATAACGTTATGTAGCATTACATAACAGCGTATAACATTATATAATACTACGTAATGACGTATAACGTTATGTAGCATTACGTAACAACGTATAACGTTATGTAGCATTACTTAACGACGTATAACGCTATATACTATTACGTAATGACGTATAACGTTATGCAGCATTACGTAACAGCGTATAACGTTATGCAGCATTACGTTATAACGTATAACGTTATTTTCCATTACGTAATGTCGTATAACGTTATGTGGTATTACGTAAGAACGTATAACGTTATATACTATTACGAAATGACGGATAACGTTATGTAGCATTACGTCATAACTTATAACGCTATCTACAATTACGTAATGACGTATAACGTTATGTAGCATTACGTAACAACATACAACGTTATATAATACTACGTAATGACGTATAACGTCATGTAGCATTACGTAACCACGAATACCGTTATATAATACTTCGTAATGACGTATAACGTTATGTAGCATTACGACACAACGTGTAACGTTATATACTATTACGTAATGACGTATAACGCTATACAGCATTACGTCACAACGTGAAACGCTACATACTATTACGTAATGACGTATAACGTTATGTAGCATTACGTAACAACGTATAACGTTATATAATAATTCGTAATGACGTATAATGTTACGTAGCATTACGTAACAACGTATAACCTTATGTAGCATTACGTTATAACGTATAACGTTATATAATACTACGTAATGTCGTATAACGTTATGTAGCATTACGTAACAGCGTATAACGATATATAATACTACGTAATGACGTGTAACGTTATGTAGCATTACGTAACAACCTGTAACGTTATGTAGCATTACGTAACGACGTATAACGCTATATACTATTACGTAATGACGTATAACGTTATGTAGCATTACGTAACAACGTATAACGTTATATAATAATTCGTAATGACGTATAATGTTACGTAGCATTACGTAACAACGTATAACCTTATGTAGCATTACGTTATAACGTATAACGTTATATAATACTACGTAATGTCGTATAACGTTATGTAGCATTACCTCACAACGTGTAACGTTATATAATATTACATAATGACGTATAACGCTATGTAGAATTACGCCACAACGTGAAACGCTACATACTATTACGTAATGACATATAACGTTATGTAGCATTACGTAACAACGTATAACGTTATATAATAATACGTAATGACGTATGATGTTACGTAGCATTACGTAACCACGAATACCGTTATATAATACTACGTAATGACGTATAACGTTATGTAGCATTACGACACAACGTGTAACGTTATATACTATTACGTAATGACGTATAACGCTATATAGCATTACGTCACAACGTGAAACGCTACATACTATTACGTAATGACGTATAACGTTATGTAGCATTACGTAACAACGTATAACGTTATATAATAATACGTAATGACGTATAATGTTACGTAGCATTACGTAACAACGTATAACGTTATGTAGCATTACGTTATAACGTATAACGTTATATAATACTACGTAATGTCGTATAACGTTATGTAGCATTACGTCACAACGTGTAACGTTATATAATATTACATAATGACGTATAACGCTATGTAGAATTACGCCACAACGTGAAACGCTACATACTATTACGTAACGACGTATAACGTTATGTAGCATTACGTAACAGCGTATAACGATATATAATACTACGTAATGACGTATAACGTTATGTAGCATTACGTAACAACGTAAAACGTTATGTAGCATTACGTTATAAAGTATAACGTTATATAATACTACGTAATGACGTATAACGTTATGTAGCTTTACGTAACAACGTATAACGTTATATAATAATACGTAATGACGTATAATGTTACGTAGCATGACGTAACAACGTATAACCTTATGTAGCATTACGTTATAACGTATAACGTTATATAATACTACGTAATGTCGTATAACGTTATGTAGCATGACGTAACAGCGTATAACGATATATAATACTACGTAATGACGTATAACGTTATGAGGCATCACGTAACAGCGTATAACGTTATATAATATTACGTAATGACGTATAACGTTATGTAGCATTACGTAACAACGTATAACGTTATATACTATTACGAAATGAAGTATAACGTTATGTAGCATCACGTCATAACTTATAACGCTATCTACAATTACGTAATGACGTATAACGTTATGTAGCATTACGTAACAATGTACAACGTTATATAATACTACGTAATGACGTATAACGTCATGTAGCATTACGTAACCACGAATACCGTTATATAATACTACGTAATGACGTATAACGTTATGTAGCATTACGACACAACGTGTAACGTTATATACTATTACGTAATGACGTATAACGCTATATAGCATTACGTCACAACGTGAAACGCTACATACTATTACGTAATGAGGTATAACGTTATGTAGCATTACGTAACAACGTATAACGTTATATAATAATACGTAATGACGTATAATGTTATGTAGCATTACGTAACAACGTATAACGTTATGTAGCATTACGTTATAACGTATAACGTTATATAATACTACGTAATGTCGTATAACGTTATGTAGCATTACGTAACAACGTTATATACTATTGCGTAATGACGTATAACGCTATATAGCATTACGTCACAGCGTGAAACGCTACATACTATTACGTAACAACGTATAACGTTATGTAGCATTACGTTATAACGTATAACGTTATATAATACTACGTAATGACGTATAACGTTATGTAGCATTACGTAACAACGTATAACGTTATATAATAATACGTAATGGCGTATAATGTTACGTAGCATGACGTAACAACGTATAACCTTATGTAGCATTATGTTATAACGTATAACGTTATGTAGCATTACGTTATAACGTATAACGTTATATAATACTACGTAACAACGTATAACCCTATGTAGCATTACGTTATAACGTATAACGTTATATAATACTACGTAATGACGTATAAAGTTATGTAGCATTACGTAACAACGTATAACGTTATATAATAATACGTAATGACGTATAATGTTACGTAGCATGACGTAACAACGTATAACCTTATGTAGCATTACGTTATAACGTATAACGTTATATAATACTACGTAATGTCGTATAACGTTATGTAGCATTACGTAACAACGTTATATACTATTGCGTAATGACGTATAACGCTATATAGCATTACGTTACAACGTGAAACGCTACATACTATTACGTAATGACGTATACCGTTATGTAGCATTATGTTATAACGTATAACGTTATGTAGCATTACGTTATAACGTATAACGTTATATAATACTACGTAACAACGTATAACCCTATGTAGCATTACGTTATAACGTATAACGTTATATAATACTACGTAATGACGTATAACGCTATATAGCATTACGTCACAACGTGAAACGCTACATACTATTACGTAATGACGTATAACGCTATATAGCATTACGTCACAACGTGAAACGCTACATACTATTATGTAATGACGTATAACGTTATGTAGCATTACGTAACAACGTATAACGTTATATAATAATTCGTAATGACGTATAATGTTACGTAGCATTACGTAACAACGTATATCCTTATGTAGCTTTACGTTATAACGTATAACGTTATATAATACTACGTAATGTCGTATAACGTTATGTAGCATTACGTAACAGCGTATAACGATATATAATACTACGTAATGACGTATAACGTTATGTAGCATTACGTAACAACGTATAACGTTATGTAGCATTACGTAACGACGTATAACGCTATATACTATTACGTAATGACGTATAACGTTATGTAGCATTACGTAACAGCGTATAACGTTATGTAGCATTACGTTATAACGTATAACGTTATATAATACTACGTAATGACGTATAAAGTTATGTAGCATTACGTAACAACGTATAACCTTATATAATAATACGTAATGACGTATAATGTTACGTAGCATGACGTAACAACGTATAACCTTATGTAGCATTACGTTATAACGTATAACGTTATATAATACTACGTAATGTCGTATAACGTTATGTAGCATTACGTCACAACGTGTAACGTTATATAATATTACATAATGACGTATAACGCTATGTAGAATTACGCCACAACGTGAAACGCTACATACTATTACGTAACGACGTATAACGTTATGTAGCATTACGTAACGACGTATAACGTTATATAATAATACGTAATGACGTATAATGTTACGTAGCATTACGTAACCACGAATACCGTTATATAATACTACGTAATGACGTATAACGTTATGTAGCATTACGACACAACGTGTAACGTTATATAATATTACATAATGACGTATAACGCTATGTAGAATTACGCCACAACGTGAAACGCTACATACTATTACGTAACGACGTATAACGTTATGGAGCATTACGTAACTACGTACAACGTTATATAATAATACCTAATGACGTATAATGTTACGTAGCATTACGTAACAACGTATAAGCTTATGTAGCATTACGTTATAACGTATAACGTTATATAATACTAAGTAATGTCGTATAACGTTATGTAGCATTACGTAACAGCGTATAACGATATATAATACTACGTAATGACGTATAACGTTATGTAGCATTACGTAACAACGTAAAACGTTATGTAGCATTACGTTATAAAGTATAACGTTATATAATACTACGTAATGACGTATAACGTTATGTAGCTTGACGTAACAACGTATAACGTTATATAATAATACGTAATGACGTATAATGTTACGTAGCATGACGTAACAACGTATAACCTTATGTAGCATTACGTTATAACGTATAACGTTATATAATACTACGTAACAACGTATAACCTTATGTAGCATTACGTCATAACGTATAACGTTATATAATACTACGTAATGTCGTATAACGTTATGTAGCATGACGTAACAGCGTATAACGATATATAATACTACGTAATGACGTATAACGTTATGTAGCATCACGTAACAGCGTATAACGTTATATACTATTACGTAATGACGTATAACGTTATGTAGCATTACGTAACAACGTATAACGTTATATACTATTACGTAATGATGTATAACGTTATGTAGCATTACGTTATAACGTATAACGTTATCTACTATTACGTAATGACGTATACCGTTATGTAGCATTATGTTATAACGTATAACGTTATGTAGCATTACGTTATAACGTATAACGTTATATAATACTACGTAACAACGTATAACCCTATGTAGCATTACGTTATAACGTATAACGTTATATAATACTACGTAATGACGTATAAAGTTATGTGGCATTACGTAACAACGTATAACGTTATATAATAATACGTAATGATGTATAATGTTACGTAGCATGACGAAACAACGTATAACCTTATGTAGCATTACGTTATAACGTATAACGTTATATAATACTACGTAATGTCGTATAACGCTATATAGCATTACGTCACAACGTGAAACGCTACATACTATTACGTAATGACGTATAACGCTATATAGCATTACGTCACAACGTGAAACGCTACATACTATTATGTAATGACGTATAACGTTATGTAGCATTACGTAACAACGTATAACGTTATATAATAATTCGTAATGACGTATAATGTTACGTAGCATTACGTAACAACGTATATCCTTATGTAGCTTTACGTTATAACGTATAACGTTATATAATACTACGTAATGTCGTATAACGTTATGTAGCATTACGTAACAGCGTATAACGATATATAATACTACGTAATGACGTATAACGTTATGTAGCATTACGTAACAACGTATAACGTTATGTAGCATTACGTAACGACGTATAACGCTATATACTATTACGTAATGACGTATAACGTTATGTAGCATTACGTAACAGCGTATAACGTTATGTAGCATTACGTTATAACGTATAACGTTATATAATACTACGTAATGACGTATAAAGTTATGTAGCATTACGTAACAACGTATAACCTTATATAATAATACGTAATGACGTATAATGTTACGTAGCATGACGTAACAACGTATAACCTTATGTAGCATTACGTTATAACGTATAACATTATATAATACTACGTAATGTCGTATAACGTTATGTAGCATTACGTCACAACGTGTAACGTTATATAATATTACATAATGACGTATAACGCTATGTAGAATTACGCCACAACGTGAAACGCTACATACTATTACGTAACGACGTATAACGTTATGTAGCATTACGTAACGACGTATAACGTTATATAATAATACGTAATGACGTATAATGTTACGTAGCATTACGTAACCACGAATACCGTTATATAATACTACGTAATGACGTATAACGTTATGTAGCATTACGACACAACGTGTAACGTTATATAATATTACATAATGACGTATAACGCTATGTAGAATTACGCCACAACGTGAAACGCTACATACTATTACGTAACGACGTATAACGTTATGTAGCATTACGTAACAACGTATAACGTTATATAATAATACGTAATGACGTATAATGTTACGTAGCATTACGTAACCACGAATACCGTTATATAATACTACGTAATGACGTATAACGTTATGTAGCATTACGACACAACGTGTAACGTTATATACTATTACGTAATGACGTATAACGCTATATAGCATTACGTCACAACGTGAAACGCTACATACTATTACGTAATGACGTATAACGTTATGTAGCATTACGTAACAACGTATAACGTTATATAATAATACGTAATGACGTATAATGTTACGTAGCATTACGTAACAACGTATAACGTTATGTAGCATTACGTTATAACGTATAACGTTATATAATACTACGTAATGTCGTATAACGTTATGTAGCATTACGTCACAACGTGTAACGTTATATAATATTACATAATGACGTATAACGCTATGTAGAATTACGCCACAACGTGAAACGCTACATACTATTACGTAACGACGTATAACGTTATGTAGCATTACGTAACAGCGTATAACGATATATAATACTACGTAATGACGTATAACGTTATGTAGCATTACGTAACAACGTAAAACGTTATGTAGCATTACGTTATAAAGTATAACGTTATATAATACTACGTAATGACGTATAACGTTATGTAGCTTTACGTAACAACGTATAACGTTATATAATAATACGTAATGACGTATAATGTTACGTAGCATGACGTAACAACGTATAACCTTATGTAGCATTACGTTATAACGTATAACGTTATATAATACTACGTAATGTCGTATAACGTTATGTAGCATGACGTAACAGCGTATAACGATATATAATACTACGTAATGACGTATAACGTTATGAGGCATCACGTAACAGCGTATAACGTTATATAATATTACGTAATGACGTATAACGTTATGTAGCATTACGTAACAACGTATAACGTTATATACTATTACGAAATGAAGTATAACGTTATGTAGCATCACGTCATAACTTATAACGCTATCTACAATTACGTAATGACGTATAACGTTATGTAGCATTACGTAACAATGTACAACGTTATATAATACTACGTAATGACGTATAACGTCATGTAGCATTACGTAACCACGAATACCGTTATATAATACTACGTAATGACGTATAACGTTATGTAGCATTACGACACAACGTGTAACGTTATATACTATTACGTAATGACGTATAACGCTATATAGCATTACGTCACAACGTGAAACGCTACATACTATTACGTAATGACGTATAACGTTATGTAGCATTACGTAACAACGTATAACGTTATATAATAATACGTAATGACGTATAATGTTATGTAGCATTACGTAACAACGTATAACGTTATGTAGCATTACGTTATAACGTATGACGTTATATAATACTACGTAATGTCGTATAACGTTATGTAGCATTACGTAACAACGTTATATACTATTGCGTAATGACGTATAACGCTATATAGCATTACGTCACAACGTGAAACGCTACATACTATTACGTAACAACGTATAACGTTATGTAGCATTACGTTATAACGTATAACGTTATATAATACTACGTAATGACGTATAACGTTATGTGGCATTACGTAACAACGTATAACGTTATATAATAATACGTAATGGCGTATAATGTTACGTAGCATGACGTAACAACGTATAACCTTATGTAGCATTATGTTATAACGTATAACGTTATGTAGCATTACGTTATAACGTATAACGTTATATAATACTACGTAACAACGTATAACCCTATGTAGCATTACGTTATAACGTATAACGTTATATAATACTACGTAATGACGTATAAAGTTATGTAGCATTACGTAACAACGTATAACGTTATATAATAATACGTAATGACGTATAATGTTACGTAGCATGACGTAACAACGTATAACCTTATGTAGCATTACGTTATAACGTATAACGTTATATAATACTACGTAATGTCGTATAACGTTATGTAGCATTACGTAACAACGTTATATACTATTGCGTAATGACGTATAACGCTATATAGCATTACGTCACAACGTGAAACGCTACATACTATTACGTAATGACGTATACCGTTATGTAGCATTATGTTATAACGTATAACGTTATGTAGCATTACGTTATAACGTATAACGTTATATAATACTACGTAACAACGTATAACCCTATGTAGCATTACGTTATAACGTATAACGTTATATAATACTACGTAATGACGTATAACGCTATATAGCATTACGTCACAACGTGAAACGCTACATACTATTACGTAATGACGTATAACGCTATATAGCATTACGTCACAACGTGAAACGCTACATACTATTATGTAATGACGTATAACGTTATGTAGCATTACGTAACAACGTATAACGTTATATAATAATTCGTAATGACGTATAATGTTACGTAGCATTACGTAACAACGTATATCCTTATGTAGCTTTACGTTATAACGTATAACGTTATATAATACTACGTAATGTCGTATAACGTTATGTAGCATTACGTAACAGCGTATAACGATATATAATACTACGTAATGACGTATAACGTTATGTAGCATTACGTAACAACGTATAACGTTATGTAGCATTACGTAACGACGTATAACGCTATATACTATTACGTAATGACGTATAACGTTATGTAGCATTACGTAACAGCGTATAACGTTATGTAGCATTACGTTATAACGTATAACGTTATATAATACTACGTAATGTCGTATAAAGTTATGTAGCATTACGTAACAACGTATAACCTTATATAATAATACGTAATGACGTATAATGTTACGTAGCATGACGTAACAACGTATAACCTTATGTAGCATTACGTTATAACGTATAACGTTATATAATACTACGTAATGTCGTATAACGTTATGTAGCATTACGTCACAACGTGTAACGTTATATAATATTACATAATGACGTATAACGCTATGTAGAATTACGCCACAACGTGAAACGCTACATACTATTACGTAATGACGTATAACGTTATGTAGCATTACGTAACAACGTATAACGTTATATAATAATACGTAATGACGTATAATGTTACGTAGCATTACGTAACAACGTATAACGTTATGTAGCATTACGTTATAACGTATAACGTTATATAATACTACGTAATGTCGTATAACGTTATGTAGCATTACGTAACAGCGTATAACGATATATAATACTACGTAATGACGTATAACGTTATGTAGCATTACGACACAACGTGTAACGTTATATACTATTACGTAATGACGTATAACGCTATATAGCATTACGTCACAACGTGAAACGCTACATACTATTACGTAATGACGTATAACGTTATGTAGCATTACGTAACAACGTATAACGTTATATAATAATACGTAATGACGTATAATGTTACGTAGCATTACGTAACAACGTATAACGTTATGTAGCATTACGTTATAACGTATAACGTTATATAATACTACGTAATGTCGTATAACGTTATGTAGCATTACGTCACAACGTGTAACGTTATATAATATTACATAATGACGTATAACGCTATGTAGAATTACGCCACAACGTGAAACGCTACATACTATTACGTAACAACGTATATCCTTATGTAGCTTTACGTTATAACGTATAACGATATATAATACTACGTAATGACGTATAACGTTATGTAGCATTACGTAACAACGTAAAACGTTATGTAGCATTACGTTATAAAGTATAACGTTATATAATACTACGTAATGACGTATAACGTTATGTAGCTTTACGTAACAACGTATAACGTTATATAATAATACGTAATGACGTATAATGTTACGTAGCATGACGTAACAACGTATAACCTTATGTAGCATTACGTTATAACGTATAACGTTATATAATACTACGTAATGTCGTATAACGTTATGTAGCATGACGTAACAGCGTATAACGATATATAATACTACGTAATGACGTATAACGTTATGAGGCATCACGTAACAGCGTATAACGTTATATAATATTACGTAATGACGTATAACGTTATGTAGCATTACGTAACAACGTATAACGTTATATACTATTACGAAATGAAGTATAACGTTATGTAGCATCACGTCATAACTTATAACGCTATCTACAATTACGTAATGACGTATAACGTTATGTAGCATTACGTAACAATGTACAACGTTATATAATACTACGTAATGACGTATAACGTCATGTAGCATTACGTAACCACGAATACCGTTATATAATACTACGTAATGACGTATAACGTTATGTAGCATTACGACACAACGTGTAACGTTATATACTATTACGTAATGACGTATAACGCTATATAGCATTACGTCACAACGTGAAACGCTACATACTATTACGTAATGACGTATAACGTTATGTAGCATTACGTAACAACGTATAACGTTATATAATAATACGTAATGACGTATAATGTTATGTAGCATTACGTAACAACGTATAACGTTATGTAGCATTACGTTATAACGTATGACGTTATATAATACTACGTAATGTCGTATAACGTTATGTAGCATTACGTAACAACGTTATATACTATTGCGTAATGACGTATAACGCTATATAGCATTACGTCACAACGTGAAACGCTACATACTATTACGTAACAACGTATAACGTTATGTAGCATTACGTTATAACGTATAACGTTATATAATACTACGTAATGACGTATAACGTTATGTAGCATTACGTAACAACGTATAACGTTATATAATAATACGTAATGGCGTATAATGTTACGTAGCATGACGTAACAACGTATAACCTTATGTAGCATTATGTTATAACGTATAACGTTATGTAGCATTACGTTATAACGTATAACGTTATATAATACTACGTAACAACGTATAACCCTATGTAGCATTACGTTATAACGTATAACGTTATATAATACTACGTAATGACGTATAAAGTTATGTAGCATTACGTAACAACGTATAACGTTATATAATAATACGTAATGACGTATAATGTTACGTAGCATGACGTAACAACGTATAACCTTATGTAGCATTACGTTATAACGTATAACGTTATATAATACTACGTAATGTCGTATAACGTTATGTAGCATTACGTAACAACGTTATATACTATTGCGTAATGACGTATAACGCTATATAGCATTACGTCACAACGTGAAACGCTACATACTATTACGTAATGACGTATACCGTTATGTAGCATTATGTTATAACGTATAACGTTATGTAGCATTACGTTATAACGTATAACGTTATATAATACTACGTAACAACGTATAACCCTATGTAGCATTACGTTATAACGTATAACGTTATATAATACTACGTAATGACGTATAACGCTATATAGCATTACGTCACAACGTGAAACGCTACATACTATTACGTAATGACGTATAACGCTATATAGCATTACGTCACAACGTGAAACGCTACATACTATTATGTAATGACGTATAACGTTATGTAGCATTACGTAACAACGTATAACGTTATATAATAATTCGTAATGACGTATAATGTTACGTAGCATTACGTAACAACGTATATCCTTATGTAGCTTTACGTTATAACGTATAACGTTATATAATACTACGTAATGTCGTATAACGTTATGTAGCATTACGTAACAGCGTATAACGATATATAATACTACGTAATGACGTATAACGTTATGTAGCATTACGTAACAACGTATAACGTTATGTAGCATTACGTAACGACGTATAACGCTATATACTATTACGTAATGACGTATAACGTTATGTAGCATTACGTAACAGCGTATAACGTTATGTAGCATTACGTTATAACGTATAACGTTATATAATACTACGTAATGTCGTATAAAGTTATGTAGCATTACGTAACAACGTATAACCTTATATAATAATACGTAATGACGTATAATGTTACGTAGCATGACGTAACAACGTATAACCTTATGTAGCATTACGTTATAACGTATAACGTTATATAATACTACGTAATGTCGTATAACGTTATGTAGCATTACGTCACAACGTGTAACGTTATATAATATTACATAATGACGTATAACGCTATGTAGAATTACGCCACAACGTGAAACGCTACATACTATTACGTAACGACGTATAACGTTATGTAGCATTACGTAACGACGTATAACGTTATATAATAATACGTAATGAAGTATAATGTTACGTAGCATTACGTAACCACGAATACCGTTATATAATACTACGTAATGACGTATAACGTTATGTAGCATTACGACACAACGTGTAACGTTATATAATATTACATAATGACGTATAACGCTATGTAGAATTACGCCACAACGTGAAACGCTACATACTATTACGTAACGACGTATAACGTTATGGAGCATTACGTAACTACGTACAACGTTATATAATAATACCTAATGACGTATAATGTTACGTAGCATTACGTAACAACGTATAAGCTTATGTAGCATTACGTTATAACGTATAACGTTATATAATACTACGTAATGTCGTATAACGTTATGTAGCATTACGTAACAGCGTATAACGATATATAATACTACGTAATGACGTATAACGTTATGTAGCATTACGTAACAACGTAAAACGTTATGTAGCATTACGTTATAAAGTATAACGTTATATAATACTACGTAATGACGTATAACGTTATGTAGCTTGACGTAACAACGTATAACGTTATATAATAATACGTAATGACGTATAATGTTACGTAGCATGACGTAACAACGTATAACCTTATGTAGCATTACGTTATAACGTATAACGTTATATAATACTACGTAACAACGTATAACCTTATGTAGCATTACGTTATAACGTATAACGTTATATAATACTACGTAATGTCGTATAACGTTATGTAGCATGACGTAACAGCGTATAACGATATATAATACTACGTAATGACGTATAACGTTATGTAGCATCACGTAACAGCGTATAACGTTATATACTATTACGTAATGACGTATAACGTTATGTAGCATTACGTAACAACGTATAACGTTATATACTATTACGTAATGATGTATAACGTTATGTAGCATTACGTTATAACGTATAACGTTATCTACTATTACGTAATGACGTATACCGTTATGTAGCATTATGTTATAACGTATAACGTTATGTAGCATTACGTTATAACGTATAACGTTATATAATACTACGTAACAACGTATAACCCTATGTAGCATTACGTTATAACGTATAACGTTATATAATACTACGTAATGACGTATAAAGTTATGTGGCATTACGTAACAACGTATAACGTTATATAATAATACGTAATGATGTATAATGTTACGTAGCATGACGTAACAACGTATAACCTTATGTAGCATTACGTTATAACGTATAACGTTATATAATACTACGTAATGTCGTATAACGTTATGTAGCATTACGTAACAACGTATAACGTTATATACTATTGCGTAATGACGTATAACGCTATATAGCATTACGTCACAACGTGAAACGCTACATACTATTACGTAATGACGTATAACGTTATGTAGCATTACGTAACAACGTATAACGTTATATAATAATTCGTAATGACGTATAATGTTACGTAGCATTACGTAACAACGTATATCCTTATGTAGCATTACGTTATAACGTATAACGTTATATAATACTACGTAATGACGTATAACGTTATGTAGCATTACGTAACAACGTATAACGTTATGTAGCATTACGTAACGACGTATAACGCTATATACTATTACGTAATGACGTATAACGTTATGTAGCATTACGTTATAACGTATAACGTTATATAATACTACGTAATGTCGTATAACGTTATGTAGCATTACGTTACAGCGTATAACGTTATGTATTATTACGTTATAACGTATAACGTTATCTTCCATTACGTAATGACGTATAACGTTATGTGGTATTACGTAACAACGTATAACGTTATATACTATTACTAAATGAAGTATAACGTTATGTAGCATCACGTCATAACTTATAACGCTATCTACAATTACGTAATGACGTATAACGTTATGTAGCATTACGTAACAACGTAAAGCGCTACATACTATTACGTAATGACGTATAACGTTATGTAGCATTACGTAACCACGAATACCGTTATATAATACTACGTAATGACGTATAACGTTATGTAGCTTTACGTAACAACGTATAACGTTATATAATAATACGTAATGACGTATAATGTTACGTAGCATGACGTAACAACGTATAACCTTATGTAGCATTACGTTATAACGTATAACGTTATATAATACTACGTAACAACGTATAACACTATGTAGCATTACGTTATAACGTATAACGTTATATAATACTACGTAATGTCGTATAACGTTATGTAGCATGACGTAACAGCGTATAACGATATATAATACTACGTAATGACGTATAACGTTATGTAGCAGCACGTAACAGCGTATAACGTTATATACTATTACGTAATGACGTATAACGTTATGTAGCATTACGTAACAACGTATAACGTTATATACTATTAGGTAATGATGTATAACGTTATGTAGCATTACGTTATAACGTATAACGTTATCTACTATTACGTAATGACGTATACCGTTATGTAGTATTATGTTATAACGTATAACGTTATGTAGCATTACGTTATAACGTATAACGTTATATAATACTACGTAACAACGTATAACCCTTTGTAGCATTACGTTATAACGTATAACGTTATATAATACTACGTAATGACGTATAAAGTTATGTGGCATTACGTAACAACGTATAACGTTATATAATAATACGTAATGATGTATAATGTTACGTAGCATGACGTAACAACGTATAACCTTATGTAGCATTACGTTATAACGTATAACGTTATATAATACTACGTAATGTCGTATAACGTTATGTAGCATTACGTAACAACGTATAACGTTATATACTATTGCGTAATGACGTATAACGCTATATAGCATTACGTCACAACGTGAAACGCTACATACTATTACGTAATGACGTATAACGTTATGTAGCATTACGTAACAACGTATAACGTTATATAATAATTCGTAATGACGTATAATGTTACGTAGCATTACGCAACAACGTATATCCTTATGTAGCATTACGTTATAACGTATAACGTTATATAATACTACGTAATGACGTATAACGTTATGTAGCATTACGTAACAACGTATAACGTTATGTAGCATTACGTAACGACGTATAACGCTATATACTATTACGTAATGACGTATAACGTTATGTAGCATTACGTTATAACGTATAACGTTATATAATACTACGTAATGTCGTATAACGTTATGTAACATTACGTAACAGCGTATAACGTTATGTAGTATTACGTTATAACGTATAACGTTATCTTCCATTACGTAATGACGTATAACGTTATGTGGTATTACGTAACGACGTATAACGTTATATACTATTACGAAATGAAGTATAACGTTATGTAGCATCACGTCATAACTTATAACGCTATCTACAATTACGTAATGACGTATAACGTTATGTAGCATTACGTAACAACGTACAACGTTATATAATACTACGTAATGGCGTATAACGTCATGTAGCATTACGTAACCACGAATACCGTTATATAATACTACGTAATGACGTATAACGTTATGTAGCATTACGACACAACGTGTAACGTTATATACTATTACGTAATGACGTATAACGCTATATAGCATTACGTCACAACGTGAAACGCTACATACTATTACGTAATGACGTATAACGTTATGTAGCATTACGTAACAACGTATAACGTTATATAATAATACGTAATGACGTATAATGTTACGTAGCATTACGTAACAACGTATAACGTTATGTAGCATTACGTTATAACGTATAACGTTATATACTACTACGTAATGTCGTATAACGTTATGTAGCATTACGTAACAGCGTATAACGTTATATAATACTACGTAATGACGTATAAAGTTATGTGGCATTACGTAACAACGTACAATGTTATATAATAATACGTAATGATGTATTATGTTACGTAGCATGACGTAACAACGTATAACCTTATGTAGCATTACGTTATAACGTATAACGTTATATAATACTACGTAATGACGTATAAAGTTATGTGGCATTACGTAACAACGTACAACGTTATATAATAATACGTAATGATGTATTATGTTACGTAGCATGACGTAACAACGTATAACCTTATGTAGCATTACGTTATAACGTATAACGTTATATAATACTACGTAATGTCGTATAACGTTATGTAGCATTACGTCACAACGTGTAACGTTATATAATATTACATAATGACGTATAACGCTATGTAGCATTACGTAACAGCGTATAACGATATATAATACTACGTAATGACGTATAACGTTATGTAGCATTACGTAACAACGTATAACGTTATGTAGCATTACGTAACGACGTATAACGCTATATACTATTACGTAATGACGTATAACGCTATATAGCATTACGTCACAACGTGAAACGCTACATACTATTACGTAATGACGTATAACGTTATGTAGCACTACGTAACAACGTATAACGTTATATAATACTACGTAATGTCGTATAACGTTATGTAGCATTACGTAACAGCGTATAACGATATATAATACTACGTAATGACGTATAACGTTATGTAGCATTACGTAACAACGTATAACGTTATGTAGCATTACGTAACGACGTATAACGCTATATACTATTACGTAATGACGTATAACGTTATGTAGCATTACGTAACAGCGTATAACGTTATGTAGCATTACGTTATAACGTATAACGTTATATAATACTACGTAATGACGTTTAAAGTTATGTAGCATTACGTAACAACGTATAACCTTATATAATAATACGTAATGACGTATAATGTTACGTAGCATGACGTAACAACGTATAACCTTATGTAGCATTACGTTATAACGTATAACGTTATATAATACTACGTAATGACGTATAAAGTTATGTGGCATTACGTAACAACGTACAACGTTATATAATAATACGTAATGATGTATTATGTTACGTAGCATGACGTAACAACGTATAACCTTATGTAGCATTACGTTATAACGTATAACGTTATATAATACTACGTAATGTCGTATAACGTTATGTAGCATTACGTCACAACGTGTAACGTTATATAATATTACATAATGACGTATAACGCTATGTAGCATTACGTAACAGCGTATAACGATATATAATACTACGTAATGACGTATAACGTTATGTAGCATTACGTAACAACGTATAACGTTATGTAGCATTACGTAACGACGTATAACGCTATATACTATTACGTAATGACGTATAACGCTATATAGCATTACGTCACAACGTGAAACGCTACATACTATTACGTAATGACGTATAACGTTATGTAGCATTACGTAACAACGTATAACGTTATATAATACTACGTAATGTCGTATAACGTTATGTAGCATTACGTAACAGCGTATAACGATATATAATACTACGTAATGACGTATAACGTTATGTAGCATTACGTAACAACGTATAACGTTATGTAGCATTACGTAACGACGTATAACGCTATATACTATTACGTAATGACGTATAACGTTATGTAGCATTACGTAACAGCGTATAACGTTATGTAGCATTACGTTATAACGTATAACGTTATATAATACTACGTAATGACGTTTAAAGTTATGTAGCATTACGTAACAACGTATAACCTTATATAATAATACGTAATGGCGTATAATGTTACGTAGCATGACGTAACAACGTATAACCTTATGTAGCATTACGTTATAACGTATAACGTTATATAATACTACGTAATGTCGTATAACGTTATGTAGCATTACGTAACAACGTTATATACTATTGCGTAATGACGTATAACGCTATATAGCATTACGTCACAACGTGAAACGCTACATACTATTACGTAATGACGTATAACGTTATGTAGCATTACGTAACAACGTATAACGTTATATAATAATTCGTAATGACGTATAATGTTACGTAGCATTACGTAACAACGTATATCCTTATGTAGCATTACGTTATAACGTATAACGTTATATAATACTACGTAATGTCGTATAACGTTATGTAGCATTACGTAACAGCGTATAACGATATATAATACTACGTAATGACGTATAACGTTCTGTAGCATTACGTAACAACGTATAACGTTATGTAGCATTACGTAACGACGTATAACGCTATATACTATTACGTAATGACGTATAACGTTATGTAGCATTACGTAACAGCGTATAACGTTATGTACTATTACGTTATAACGTATAACGTTATCTTCCATTACGTAATGACGTATAACGTTATGTGGTATTACGTAACAACGTATAACGTTATATACTATTACGAAATGAAGTATAACGTTATGTAGCATCACGTCATAACTTATAACGCTATCTACAATTACGTAATGACGTATAACGTCATGTAGCATTACGTAACCACGAATACCGTTATATAATATCTCGTAATGACGTATAATGTTACGTAGCATTACGTAACAACGTATATCCTTATGTAGCATTACGTTATAACGTATAACGTTATATAATACTACGTAATGTCGTATAACGTTATGTAGCATTACGTAACAGCGTATAACGTTATGTAGTATTACGTTATAACGTATAACGTTATCTTCCATTACGTAATGACGTATAACGTTATGTGGTATTACGTAACAACGTATAACGTTATGTACTATTACGAAATGAAGTATAACGTTATGTAGCATTACGTCATAACTTATAACGCTATCTACAATTACGTAATGACGTATAACGTTATGTAGCATTACGTAACAACGTACAACGTTATATAATAATACGTAATGACGTATAATGTTACGTAGCATGACGTAACAACGTATAACCTTATGTAGCATTACGTTATAACGTATAACGTTATATAATACTACGTAATGACGTATAAAGTTATGTAGCATTACGTAACAACGTATAACCTTATATAATAATACGTAATGACGTATAATGTTAAGTAGCATTATGTAACAACGTATAACGTTATGTAGCATTACGTAACAACGTATAACGTTATGTAGCATTACTTCACAGCGTGTAACGTTATATAGTATTACGTAATGTCGTATAACGTTATGTAGCATTACGTAACAACGTATAACGTTATGTAGCATAACGTAACGACGTATAATGCGATATACTATTACGTAATGACGTATAACGTTATGTAGCATTACGTAACAACGCATAACGTTATGTAGCATTACGTTATAACGTATAACATTATCTACTATTACGTAATGACGTATAACGTTATGTAGCATTACGTAACAACGTATAACGTTATATAATACTACGTAACGACGTATAACGTTATGTAATACTACGTAATGACGTATAACGGTATGTAGCATTACGTAACAACGTATACCATTATATAGTACTACGTAATGACGTATAACGTTATGTAGCATTACGTAACAACGTATAACCTTATGTAGCATTACCTCACAACGTGTAACATTATATACAATTACGTAATGACGTATAACGTTATGTAGCATTACGTAACAACGTATAACGTTATGTAGCATTACGTAACGACGTATATCGCTATATGCTATTACGTAATGACGTATAACGTTATATAGCATTATTTAATAACGTACAACGTTATGTAGCATTACGTAACAACGTACAACGTTATATAATACTACGTAATGACGTATAACGTCATGTAGCATTACGTAACCACGAATACCGTTATATAATACTACGTAATGACGTATAACGTTATGTAGCATTACGACACAACGTGTAACGTTATATACTATTACGTAATGTCGTATAACGTTATGTAGCATTACGTAACAGCGTATAACGATATATAATAATACGTAATGACGTATAACGTTATGTAGCATTACGTAACAACGTATAACGTTATGTAGGATTACGTTATAACGTATAACGTTATATAATACTACGTAATGACGTATAAAGTTATGTAGCATTACGTAACAACGTATAACGTTATATAATAATACGTAATGACGTATAATGTTACGTAGCATGACGTAACAACGTATAACCTTATGTAGCATTACGTTATAACGTATAACGTTATATAATACTACGTAATGACGTATAAAGTTATGTAGCATTACGTAACAACGTATAACCTTATATAATAATACGTAATGACGTATAATGTTACGTAGCATGACGTAACAACGTATAACCTTATGTAGCATTACGTTATAACGTATAACGTTATATAATACTACGTAATGTCGTATAACGTTATGTAGCATGACGTAACAGCGTATAACGATATATAATACTACGTAATGACGTATAACGTTATGTAGCATTACGTAACAGCGTATAACGTTATATACTATTACGTAATGACGTATAACGTTATGTAGCATTACGTAACAACGTATAACGTTATATACTATTACGTAATGACGTATACCGTTACGTAGCATGACGTAACAACGTATAACCTTATGTAGCATTACGTTATAACGTATAACGTTATATAATACTACGTAATGTCGTATAACGTTATGTAGCATTACGTAACAACGTACAACGTTATATAATACTACGTAATGACGTATAATATTATGTGGCATTACGTAACAACGTATAACGTTATGTAGCATTACGTCACAACGTGAAACGTTATATACTATTACGTAATGACGTATAACGTTTTGTAGCATTACGTAACAACGTATAACGTTATATAATAATACGTAAAGACGTATAATGTTAAGTAGCATTATGTAACAACGTATAACGTTATGTAGCATTACGTAACAACGTATAACGTTATGTAGCATTACTTCACAGCGTGTAACGTTATATACTATTACGTAATGTCGTATAACGTTATGTAGCATTACGTAACAACGTATAACGTTATGTAGCATAACGTAACGACGTATAATGCGATATACTATTACGTAATGACGTATAACGTTATGTAGCATTACGTAACAACGCATAACGTTATGTAGCATTACGTTATAACGTATAACGTTATCTACTATTACGTAATGACGTATACCATAACATAGTACTACGTAATGACGTATAATGCTATGCAGCATTACGTAACAACGTATAACGTTATGTAGCATTACGCAATGACGTATAACATTATGTAGCATTACGTAACAACGTATAACGTTATGTAGCATTACTTTACAAAGTGTAACGTTATATACTATTACGTAATGGCGTATAACGTTATGTAGCATTACGCAACAACGTATAACGTTATGTAGCATTACATAACGACGTATAACGCTATGTACTATTACGTAATGACGTATAACGTTACGTAGCATTACTTAACAACCTATAACGTTATATACTAATACACAATGACGTATAACTTTATGTAGCATTACGTAACCACGAATACCGTTATATAATACTACGTAATGACGTATAACGTTACGTAGCATTACGTAACAACGTATAACGTTATGTAGCATTACGTTACGACGTATAACGTTATATAATACTACGTAATGACGTATAACGTTATGTAGTGTTTCGTAACGACGTATAACGTTATATACTATTACCTAATTACGTATAACGTTATGTAGCATTACGTAACAACGTATAACGTTATGTAGCATTACGTAATGACGTATAACGTTATGTAGCATAACGTAATGACGTATAACGTTATGTAGTATTATGTAACAACGTATAAGGTTATGTAGCATTACGTTATAACGTATAACGTTATCTTCCATTACGTAATGACGTATAACGTTATGTGGTATTACGTAACAAGGTATAACGTTATGTAGCATTACGAACTGCGTATAACGCTATATACTATTACGTAATGACGTATAACGTTATGTAGCATTACGTAACAGCGTATAACGTTATGTAGTATTACGTTATAACGTATAACGTTATGTAGCATGACGTAATGACGTATAACGTTATGTAGTATTATGTAACAACATATAACGTTATGTAGCATTACGTAACGACGTATACCATTATATAGTTATACGTAAAGACGTATAACGCTATGCAGCATTGCGTAACACCGTATAACGTTATGTAGCATTACGTAACGACGTATAACGCTATGTACTATTACGTAATGACGTATAACGTTATGTAGCATTACGTAACAGCGTATAACGTTATATAGTATTACGTTATAACGTATAACGTTATCTTCCATTACGTAATGACGTATAACGTTATGTAGCATTACGTAACAACGTACAATGTTATATAATACTACGTAATGACGTATAACGTCATGTAGCATTACGTAACCACGAATACCGATATATAATACTACGTAATGACGTATAACGTTATGTAGCATTACGTTATAACGTATAACGTTATATAATACTACGTAACAACGTATAACCCTATGTAGCATTACGTTATAACGTATAACGTTATATAATACTACGTAATGACGTATAAAGTTATGTAGCATTACGTAACAACGTATAACGTTATATAATAATACGTAATGACGTATAATGTTACGTAGCATGACGTAACAACGTATAACCTTATGTAGCATTACGTTATAACGTATAACGTTATATAATACTACGTAATGTCGTATAACGTTATGTAGCATTACGTAACAACGTTATATACTATTGCGTAATGACGTATAACGCTATATAGCATTACGTCACAACGTGAAACGCTACATACTATTACGTAATGACGTATAACGTTATGTAGCATTACGTAACAACGTATAACGTTATATAATAACTCGTAATGACGTATAATGTTACGTAGCATTACGTAACAACGTATATCCTTATGTAGCATTACGTTATAACGTATAACGTTATATAATACTACGTAATGTCGTATAACGTTATGTAGCATTACGTAACAGCGTACAACGATATATAATACTACGTAATGACGTATAACGTTATGTAGCATTACGTAACAACGTATAACGTTATGTAGCATTACGTAAAGACGTATAACGCTATATACTATTACGTAATGACGTATAACGTTATGTAGCATTACGTAACAGCGTATAACGTTATGTAGTATTACGTTATAACGTATAACGTTATCTTCCATTACGTAATGACGTATAACGTTATGTGGTATTACGTAACAACGTATAACGTTATGTACTATTACGAAATGAAGTATAACGTTATGTAGCATTACGTCATAACTTATAACGCTATCTACAATTACGTAATGACGTATAACGTCATGTAGCATTACGTAACCACGAATACCGTTATATAATACTACGTAATGACGTATAACGTTATGTAGCATTACGACACAACGTGTAACGTTATATACTATTACGTAATGTCGTATAACGTTATGTAGCATTACGTAACAGCGTATAACGATATATAATAATACGTAATGACGTATAACGTTATGTAGCATTACGTAACAACGTATAACGTTATGTAGGATTACGTTATAACGTATAACGTTATATAATACTACGTAATGACGTATAAAGTTATGTAGCATTACGTAACAACGTATAACGTTATATAATAATACGTAATGACGTATAATGTTACGTAGCATGACGTAACAACGTATAACCTAATGTAGCATTACGTTATAACGTATAACGTTATATAATACTACGTAATGACGTATAAAGTTATGTAGCATTACGTAACAACGTATACCCTTATATAATAATACGTAATGACGTATAATGTTACGTAGCATGACGTAACAACGTATAACCTTATGTAGCATTACGTTATAACGTATAACGTTATATAATACTACGTAATGTCGTATAACGTTATGTAGCATTACGTAACAACGTATAACGTTATATAATAATACGTAAAGACGTATAATGTTAAGTAGCATTATGTAACAACGTATAACGTTATGTAGCATTACGTAACAACGTATACCATTATATAGTACTACGTAATGACGTATAACGTTATGAAGCATTACGTAACAACGTATAACGTTATGTAGCATTACGTAACGACGTATAACGCTATATGCTATAACGTAATGACGTATAACGTTATATAGCATTATTTAATAACGTACAACGTTATGTTGCATTACGTAACCACGAATACCGTTATATAATACTACGTAATGCCGTATAACGCTATGTAGCATTACGTAACAACGTATACCATAACATAGTACTACGTAATGACGTATAATGCTATGCAGCATTACGTAACAACGTATAACGTTATGTAGCATTACGCAATGACGTATAACGTTATGTAGCATTACGTAACAACGTATAACGTTATGTAGCATTACTTTACAAAGTGTAACGTTATATACTATTACGTAATGACGTATAACGTTATGTAGCATTACGCAACAACGTATAACGTTATGTAGCATTACATAACGACGTATAACGCTATGTACTATTACGTAATGACGTATAACGTTACGTAGCATTACTTAACAACCTATAACGTTATATACTAATACGCAATGACGTATAACGTTATGTAGCATTACGTAACCACGAATACCGTTATATAATACTACGTAATGACGTATAATGTTACGTAGCATGACGTAACAACGTATAACCTTATGTAGCATTACGTTATAACGTATAACGTTATATAATACTACGTAATGACGTATAAAGTTATGTAGCATTACGTAACAACGTATAACCTTATATAATAATACGTAATGACGTATAATGTTACGTAGCATGACGTAACAACGTATAACCTTATGTAGCATTACGTTATAACGTATAACGTTATATAATACTACGTAATGTCGTATAACGTTATGTAGCATGACGTAACAGCGTATAACGATATATAATACTACGTAATGACGTATAACGTTATGTAGCATTACGTAACAGCGTATAACGTTATATACTATTACGTAATGACGTATAACGTTATGTAGCATTACGTAACAACGTATAACGTTATATACTATTACGTAATGACGTATACCGTTACGTAGCATGACGTAACAACGTATAACCTTATGTAGCATTACGTTATAACGTATAACGTTATATAATACTACGTAATGTCGTATAACGTTATGTAGCATTACGTAACAACGTACAACGTTATATAATACTACGTAATGACGTATAATATTATGTGGCATTACGTAACAACGTATAACGTTATGTAGCATTACGTCACAACGTGAAACGTTATATACTATTACGTAATGACGTATAACGTTTTGTAGCATTACGTAACAACGTATAACGTTATATAATAATACGTAAAGACGTATAATGTTAAGTAGCATTATGTAACAACGTATAACGTTATGTAGCATTACGTAACAACGTATAACGTTATGTAGCATTACTTCACAGCGTGTAACGTTATATACTATTACGTAATGTCGTATAACGTTATGTAGCATTACGTAACAACGTATAACGTTATGTAGCATAACGTAACGACGTATAATGCGATATACTATTACGTAATGACGTATAACGTTATGTAGCATTACGTAACAACGCATAACGTTATGTAGCATTACGTTATAACGTATAACGTTATCTACTATTACGTAATGACGTATACCATAACATAGTACTACGTAATGACGTATAATGCTATGCAGCATTACGTAACAACGTATAACGTTATGTAGCATTACGCAATGACGTATAACATTATGTAGCATTACGTAACAATGTATAACGTTATGTAGCATTACTTTACAAAGTGTAACGTTATATACTATTACGTAATGGCGTATAACGTTATGTAGCATTACGCAACAACGTATAACGTTATGTAGCATTACATAACGACGTATAACGCTATGTACTATTACGTAATGACGTATAACGTTACGTAGCATTACTTAACAACCTATAACGTTATATACTAATACACAATGACGTATAACTTTATGTAGCATTACGTAACCACGAATACCGTTATATAATACTACGTAATGACGTATAACGTTACGTAGCATTACGTAACAACGTATAACGTTATGTAGCATTACGTTACGACGTATAACGTTATATAATACTACGTAATGACGTATAACGTTATGTAGTGTTTCGTAACGACGTATAACGTTATATACTATTACCTAATTACGTATAACGTTATGTAGCATTACGTAACAACGTATAACGTTATGTAGCATTACGTAATGACGTATAACGTTATGTAGCATAACGTAATGACGTATAACGTTATGTAGTATTATGTAACAACGTATAACGTTATGTAGCATTACGTTATAACGTATAACGTTATCTTCCATTACGTAATGACGTATAACGTTATGTGGTATTACGTAACAAGGTATAACGTTATGTAGCATAACGTAACGACGTATAATGCGATATACTATTACGTAATGACGTATAACGTTATGTAGCATTACGTAACAACGCATAACGTTATGTAGCATTACGTTATAACGTATAACGTTATCTACTATTACGTAATGACGTATACCATAACATAGTACTACGTAATGACGTATAATGCTATGCAGCATTACGTAACAACGTATAACGTTATGTAGCATTACGCAATGACGTATAACATTATGTAGCATTACGTAACAATGTATAACGTTATGTAGCATTACTTTACAAAGTGTAACGTTATATACTATTACGTAATGGCGTATAACGTTATGTAGCATTACGCAACAACGTATAACGTTATGTAGCATTACATAACGACGTATAACGCTATGTACTATTACGTAATGACGTATAACGTTACGTAGCATTACTTAACAACCTATAACGTTATATACTAATACACAATGACGTATAACTTTATGTAGCATTACGTAACCACGAATACCGTTATATAATACTACGTAATGACGTATAACGTTACGTAGCATTACGTAACAACGTATAACGTTATGTAGCATTACGTTACGACGTATAACGTTATATAATACTACGTAATGACGTATAACGTTATGTAGTGTTTCGTAACGACGTATAACGTTATATACTATTACCTAATTACGTATAACGTTATGTAGCATTACGTAACAACGTATAACGTTATGTAGCATTACGTAATGACGTATAACGTTATGTAGCATAACGTAATGACGTATAACGTTATGTAGTATTATGTAACAACGAATAACGTTATGTAGCATTACGTTATAACGTATAACGTTATCTTCCATTACGTAATGACGTATAACGTTATGTGGTATTACGTAACAAGGTATAACGTTATGTAGCATTACGAACTGCGTATAACGCTATATACTATTACGTAATGACGTATAACGTTATGTAGCATTACGTAACAGCGTATAACGTTATGTAGTATTACGTTATAACGTATAACGTTATGTAGCATGACGTAATGACGTATAACGTTATGTAGTATTATGTAACAACATATAACGTTATGTAGCATTACGTAACGACGTATACCATTATATAGTTATACGTAAAGACGTATAACGCTATGCAGCATTGCGTAACACCGTATAACGTTATGTAGCATTACGTAACGACGTATAACGCTATGTACTATTACGTAATGACGTATAACGTTATGTAGCATTACGTAACAGCGTATAACGTTATATAGTATTACGTTATAACGTATAACGTTATCTTCCATTACGTAATGACGTATAACGTTATGTAGCATTACGTAACAACGTACAATGTTATATAATACTACGTAATGACGTATAACGTCATGTAGCATTACGTAACCACGAATACCGTTATATAATACTACGTAATGACGTATAACGTTATGTAGCATTACGTTATAACGTATAACGTTGTATAATACTACGTAACAACGTATAACCCTATGTAGCATTACGTTATAACGTATAACGTTATATAATACTACGTAATGACGTATAAAGTTATGTAGCATTACGTAACAACGTATAACGTTATATAATAATACGTAATGACGTATAATGTTACGTAGCATGACGTAACAACGTATAACCTTATGTAGCATTACGTTATAACGTATAACGTTATATAATACTACGTAATGTCGTATAACGTTATGTAGCATTACGTAACAACGTTATATACTATTGCGTAATGACGTATAACGCTATATAGCATTACGTCACAACGTGAAACGCTACATACTATTACGTAATGACGTATAACGTTATGTAGCATTACGTAACAACGTATAACGTTATATAATAACTCGTAATGACGTATAATGTTACGTAGCATTACGTAACAACGTATATCCTTATGTAGCATTACGTTATAACGTATAACGTTATATAATACTACGTAATGTCGTATAACGTTATGTAGCATTACGTAACAGCGTATAACGATATATAATACTACGTAATGACGTATAACGTTATGTAGCATTACGTAACAACGTATAACGTTATGTAGCATTACGTAAAGACGTATAACGCTATATACTATTACGTAATGACGTATAACGTTATGTAGCATTACGTAACAGCGTATAACGTTATGTAGTATTACGTTATAACGTATAACGTTATCTTCCATTACGTAATGACGTATAACGTTATGTGGTATTACGTAACAACGTATAACGTTATGTACTATTACGAAATGAAGTATAACGTTATGTAGCATTACGTCATAACTTATAACGCTATCTACAATTACGTAATGACGTATAACGTCATGTAGCATTACGTAACCACGAATACCGTTATATAATACTACGTAATGACGTATAACGTTATGTAGCATTACGACACAACGTGTAACGTTATATACTATTACGTAATGTCGTATAACGTTATGTAGCATTACGTAACAGCGTATAACGATATATAATAATACGTAATGACGTATAACGTTATGTAGCATTACGTAACAACGTATAACGTTATGTAGGATTACGTTATAACGTATAACGTTATATAATACTACGTAATGACGTATAAAGTTATGTAGCATTACGTAACAACGTATAACGTTATATAATAATACGTAATGACGTATAATGTTACGTAGCATGACGTAACAACGTATAACCTAATGTAGCATTACGTTATAACGTATAACGTTATATAATACTACGTAATGACGTATAAAGTTATGTAGCATTACGTAACAACGTATACCCTTATATAATAATACGTAATGACGTATAATGTTACGTAGCATGACGTAACAACGTATAACCTTATGTAGCATTACGTTATAACGTATAACGTTATATAATACTACGTAATGACGTATAAAGTTATGTAGCATTACGTAACAACGTATACCCTTATATAATAATACGTAATGACGTATAATGTTACGTAGCATGACGTAACAACGTATATCCTTATGTAGCATTACGTTATAACGTATAACGTTATATAATACTACGTAATGTCGTATAACGTTATGTAGCATTACGTAACAACGTATAACGTTATATAATAATACGTAAAGACGTATAATGTTAAGTAGCATTATGTAACAACGTATAACGTTATGTAGCATTACGTAACAACGTATACCATTATATAGTACTACGTAATGACGTATAACGTTATGAAGCATTACGTAACAACGTATAACGTTATGTAGCATTACGTAACGACGTATAACGCTATATGCTATAACGTAATGACGTATAACGTTATATAGCATTATTTAATAACGTACAACGTTATGTTGCATTACGTAACCACGAATACCGTTATATAATACTACGTAATGCCGTATAACGCTATGTAGCATTACGTAACAACGTATACCATAACATAGTACTACGTAATGACGTATAATGCTATGCAGCATTACGTAACAACGTATAACGTTATGTAGCATTACGCAATGACGTATAACGTTATGTAGCATTACGTAACAACGTATAACGTTATGTAGCATTACTTTACAAAGTGTAACGTTATATACTATTACGTAATGACGTATAACGTTATGTAGCATTACGCAACAACGTATAACGTTATGTAGCATTACATAACGACGTATAACGCTATGTACTATTACGTAATGACGTATAACGTTACGTAGCATTACTTAACAACCTATAACGTTATATACTAATACGCAATGACGTATAACGTTATGTAGCATTACGTAACCACGAATACCGTTATATAATACTACGTAATGACGTATAATGTTACGTAGCATGACGTAACAACGTATAACCTTATGTAGCATTACGTTATAACGTATAACGTTATATAATACTACGTAATGACGTATAAAGTTATGTAGCATTACGTAACAACGTATAACGATATATAATAATACGTAATGACGTATAACGTTATGTAGCATTACGTAACAACGTATAACGTTATGTAGGATTACGTTATAACGTATAACGTTATATAATACTACGTAATGACGTATAAAGTTATGTAGCATTACGTAACAACGTATAACGTTATATAATAATACGTAATGACGTATAATGTTACGTAGCATGACGTAACAACGTATAACCTAATGTAGCATTACGTTATAACGTATAACGTTATATAATACTACGTAATGACGTATAAAGTTATGTAGCATTACGTAACAACGTATACCCTTATATAATAATACGTAATGACGTATAATGTTACGTAGCATGACGTAACAACGTATAACCTTATGTAGCATTACGTAACAACGTATACCCTTATATAATAATACGTAATGACGTATAATGTTACGTAGCATGACGTAACAACGTATAACCTTATGTAGCATTACGTTATAACGTATAACGTTATATAATACTACGTAATGACGTATAAAGTTATGTAGCATTACGTAACAACGTATACCCTTATATAATAATACGTAATGACGTATAATGTTACGTAGCATGACGTAACAACGTATATCCTTATGTAGCATTACGTTATAACGTATAACGTTATATAATACTACGTAATGTCGTATAACGTTATGTAGCATTACGTAACAACGTATAACGTTATATAATAATACGTAAAGACGTATAATGTTAAGTAGCATTATGTAACAACGTATAACGTTATGTAGCATTACGTAACAACGTATACCATTATATAGTACTACGTAATGACGTATAACGTTATGAAGCATTACGTAACAACGTATAACGTTATGTAGCATTACGTAACGACGTATAACGCTATATGCTATAACGTAATGACGTATAACGTTATATAGCATTATTTAATAACGTACAACGTTATGTTGCATTACGTAACCACGAATACCGTTATATAATACTACGTAATGCCGTATAACGCTATGTAGCATTACGTAACAACGTATACCATAACATAGTACTACGTAATGACGTATAATGCTATGCAGCATTACGTAACAACGTATAACGTTATGTAGCATTACGCAATGACGTATAACGTTATGTAGCATTACGTAACAACGTATAACGTTATGTAGCATTACTTTACAAAGTGTAACGTTATATACTATTACGTAATGACGTATAACGTTATGTAGCATTACGCAACAACGTATAACGTTATGTAGCATTACATAACGACGTATAACGCTATGTACTATTACGTAATGACGTATAACGTTACGTAGCATTACTTAACAACCTATAACGTTATATACTAATACGCAATGACGTATAACGTTATGTAGCATTACGTAACCACGAATACCGTTATATAATACTACGTAATGACGTATAATGTTACGTAGCATGACGTAACAACGTATAACCGTATGTAGCATTACGTTATAACGTATAACGTTATATAATACTACGTAATGACGTATAAAGTTATGTAGCATTACGTAACAACGTATAACGATATATAATAATACGTAATGACGTATAATGTTACGTAGCATGACGTAACAACGTATAACCTTATGTAGCATTACGTTATAACGTATAACGTTATATAATACTACGTAATGTCGTATAACGTTATGTAGCATGACGTAACAGCGTATAACGATATATAATACTACGTAATGACGTATAACGTTATGTAGCATTACGTAACAGCGTATAACGTTATATACTATTACGTAATGACGTATAACGTTATGTAGCATTACGTAACAACGTAAAACGTTATATACTATTACGTAATGACGTATACCGTTACGTAGCATGACGTAACAACGTATAACCTTATGTAGCATTACGTTATAACGTATAACGTTATATAATACTACGTAATGTCGTATAACGTTATGTAGCATTACGTAACAACGTACAACGTTATATAATACTACGTAATGACGTATAATATTATGTGGCATTACGTAACAACGTATAACGTTATGTAGCATTACGTCACAACGTGAAACGTTATATACTATTACGTAATGACGTATAACGTTTTGTAGCATTACGTAACAACGTATAACGTTATATAATAATACGTAAAGACGTATAATGTTAAGTAGCATTATGTAACAACGAATAACGTTATGTAGCATTACGTAACAACGTATAACGTTATGTAGCATTACTTCACAGCGTGTAACGTTATATACTATTACGTAATGTCGTATAACGTTATGTAGCATTACGTAACAACGTATAACGTTATGTAGCATAACGTAACGACGTATAATGCGATATACTATTACGTAATGACGTATAACGTTATGTAGCATTACGTAACAACGCATAACGTTATGTAGCATTACGTTATAACGTATAACGTTATCTACTATTACGTAATGACGTATAACGTTATGTAGCATTACGTAACAACGTATAACGTTATATAATACTACGTAACGACGTATAACGTTATGTAATACTACGTAATGACGTATAACGGTATGTAGCATTACGTAACAACGTATACCATTATATAGTACTACGTAATGACGTATAACGTTATGTAGCATTACGTAACAACGTATAACCTTATGTAGCATTACCTCACAACGTGTAACATTATATACAATTACGTAATGACGTATAACGTTATGTAGCATTACGTAACAACGTATAACGTTATGTAGCATTACGTAACGACGTATAACGCTATATGCTATTACGTAATGACGTATAACGTTATATAGCATTATTTAATAACGTACAACGTTATGTAGCATTACGTAACCACGAATACCGTTATATAATACTACGTAATGCCGTATAACGCTATGTAGCATTACGTAACAACGTATACCATAACATAGTACTACGTAATGACGTATAATGCTATGCAGCATTACGTAACAACGTATAACGTTATGTAGCATTACGCAATGACGTATAACATTATGTAGCATTACGTAACAACGTATAACGTTATGTAGCATTACTTTACAAAGTGTAACGTTATATACTATTACGTAATGGCGTATAACGTTATGTAGCATTACGCAACAACGTATAACGTTATGTAGCATTACATAACGACGTATAACGCTATGTACTATTACGTAATGACGTATAACGTTACGTAGCATTACTTAACAACCTATAACGTTATATACTAATACACAATGACGTATAACTTTATGTAGCATTACGTAACCACGAATACCGTTATATAATACTACGTAATGACGTATAACGTTACGTAGCATTACGTAACAACGTATAACGTTATGTAGCATTACGTTACGACGTATAACGTTATATAATACTACGTAATGACGTATAACGTTATATAGTGTTTCGTAACGACGTATAACGTTATATACTATTACCTAATTACGTATAACGTTATGTAGCATTACGTAACAACGTATAACGTTATGTAGCATTACGTAATGACGTATAACGTTATGTAGCATAACGTAATGACGTATAACGTTATGTAGTATTACGTAACAACGTATAACGTTATGTAGCATTACGTTATAACGTATAACGTTATCTTCCATTACGTAATGACGTATAACGTTATGTGGTATTACGTAACAAGGTATAACGTTATATACTATTACGTAATGACGTATACCGTTACGTAGCATGACGTAACAACGTATAACCTTATGTAGCATTACGTTATAACGTATAACGTTATATAATACTACGTAATGTCGTATAACGTTATGTAGCATGACGTAACAGCGTATAACGATATATAATACTACGTAATGACGTATAACGTTATGTAGCATTACGTAACAGCGTATAACGTTATATACTATTACGTAATGACGTATAACGTTATGTAGCATTACGTAACAACGTATAACGTTATATACTATTACGTAATGACGTATACCGTTACGTAGCATGACGTAACAACGTATAACCTTATGTAGCATTACGTTATAACGTATAACGTTATATAATACTACGTAATGTCGTATAACGTTATGTAGCATTACGTAACAACGTACAACGTTATATAATACTACGTAATGACGTATAATATTATGTGGCATTACGTAACAACGTATAACGTTATGTAGCATTACGTCACAACGTGAAACGTTATATACTATTACGTAATGACGTATAACGTTTTGTAGCATTACGTAACAACGTATAACGTTATATAATAATACGTAAAGACGTATAATGTTAAGTAGCATTATGTAACAACGTATAACGTTATGTAGCATTACGTAACAACGTATAACGTTATGTAGCATTACTTCACAGCGTGTAACGTTATATACTATTACGTAATGTCGTATAACGTTATGTAGCATTACGTAACAACGTATAACGTTATGTAGCATAACGTAACGACGTATAATGCGATATACTATTACGTAATGACGTATAACGTTATGTAGCATTACGTAACAACGCATAACGTTATGTAGCATTACGTTATAACGTATAACGTTATCTACTATTACGTAATGACGTATAACGTTATGTAGCATTACGTAACAACGTATAACGTTATATAATACTACGTAACGACGTATAACGTTATGTAATACTACGTAATGACGTATAACGGTATGTAGCATTACGTAACAACGTATACCATTATATAGTACTACGTAATGACGTATAACGTTATGTAGCATTACGTAACAACGTATAACCTTATGTAGCATTACCTCACAACGTGTAACATTATATACAATTACGTAATGACGTATAACGTTATGTAGCATTACGTAACAACGTATAACGTTATGTAGCATTACGTAACGACGTATAACGCTATATGCTATTACGTAATGACGTATAACGTTATATAGCATTATTTAATAACGTACAACGTTATGTAGCATTACGTAACCACGAATACCGTTATATAATACTACGTAATGCCGTATAACGCTATGTAGCATTACGTAACAACGTATACCATAACATAGTACTACGTAATGACGTATAATGCTATGCAGCATTACGTAACAACGTATAACGTTATGTAGCATTACGCAATGACGTATAACATTATGTAGCATTACGTAACAACGTATAACGTTATGTAGCATTACTTTACAAAGTGTAACGTTATATACTATTACATAATGGCGTATAACGTTATGTAGCATTACGCAACAACGTATAACGTTATGTAGCATTACATAACGACGTATAACGCTATGTACTATTACGTAATGACGTATAACGTTACGTAGCATTACTTAACAACCTATAACGTTATATACTAATACACAATGACGTATAACTTTATGTAGCATTACGTAACCACGAATACCGTTATATAATACTACGTAATGACGTATAACGTTACGTAGCATTACGTAACAACGTATAACGTTATGTAGCATTACGTTACGACGTATAACGTTATATAATACTACGTAATGACGTATAACGTTATGTAGTGTTTCGTAACGACGTATAACGTTATATACTATTACCTAATTACGTATAACGTTATGTAGCATTACGTAACAACGTATAACGTTATGTAGCATTACGTAATGACGTATAACGTTATGTAGCATAACGTAATGACGTATAACGTTATGTAGTATTATGTAACAACGTATAACGTTATGTAGCATTACGTTATAACGTATAACGTTATCTTCCATTACGTAATGACGTATAACGTTATGTGGTATTACGTAACAAGGTATAACGTTATGTAGCATTACGAACTGCGTATAACGCTATATACTATTACGTAATGACGTATAACGTTATGTAGCATTACGTAACAGCGTATAACGTTATGTAGTATTACGTTATAACGTATAACGTTATGTAGCATAACGTAATGACGTATAACGTTATGTAGTATTATGTAACAACATATAACGTTATGTAGCATTACGTAACGACGTATACCATTATATAGTTATACGTAAAGACGTATAACGCTATGCAGCATTGCGTAACACCGTATAACGTTATGTAGCATTACGTAACGACGTATAACGCTATGTACTATTACGTAATGACGTATAACGTTATGTAGCATTACGTAACAGCGTATAACGTTATGTAGTATTACGTTATAACGTATAACGTTATCTTCCATTACGTAATGACGTATAACGTTATGTAGCATTACGTAACAACGTACAATGTTATATAATACTACGTAATGACGTATAACGTCATGTAGCATTACGTAACCACGAATACCGTTATATAATACTACGTAATGACGTATAACGTTATGTAGCATTACGTTATAACGTATAACGTTATATAATACTACGTAACAACGTATAACCCTATGTAGCATTACGTTATAACGTATAACGTTATATAATACTACGTAATGACGTATAAAGTTATGTAGCATTACGTAACAACGTATAACGTTATATAATAATACGTAATGACGTATAATGTTACGTAGCATGACGTAACAACGTATAACCTTATGTAGCATTACGTTATAACGTATAACGTTATATAATACTACGTAATGTCGTATAACGTTATGTAGCATTACGTAACAACGTTATATACTATTGCGTAATGACGTATAACGCTATATTGCATTACGTCACAACGTGAAACGCTACATACTATTACGTAATGACGTATAACGTTATGTAGCATTACGTAACAACGTATAACGTTATATAATAACTCGTAATGACGTATAATGTTACGTAGCATTACGTAACAACGTATATCCTTATGTAGCATTACGTTATAACGTATAACGTTATATAATACTACGTAATGTCGTATAACGTTATGTAGCATTACGTAACAGCGTATAACGATATATAATACTACGTAATGACGTATAACGTTATGTAGCATTACGTAACAACGTATAACGTTATGTAGCATTACGTAACGACGTATAACGCTATATACTATTACGTAATGACGTATAACGTTATGTAGCATTACGTAACAGCGTATAACGTTATGTAGTATTACGTTATAACGTATAACGTTATCTTCCATTACGTAATGACGTATAACGTTATGTGGTATTACGTAACAACGTATAACGTTATGTACTATTACGAAATGAAGTATAACGTTATGTAGCATTACGTCATAACTTATAACGCTATCTACAATTACGTAATGACGTATAACGTCATGTAGCATTACGTAACCACGAATACCGTTATATAATACTACGTAATGACGTATAACGTTATGTAGCATTACGACACAACGTGTAACGTTATATACTATTACGTAATGTCGTATAACGTTATGTAGCATTACGTAACAGCGTATAACGATATATAATAATACGTAATGACGTATAACGTTATGTAGCATTACGTAACAACGTATAACGTTATGTAGGATTACGTTATAACGTATAACGTTATATAATACTACGTAATGACGTATAAAGTTATGTAGCATTACGTAACAACGTATAACGTTATATAATAATACGTAATGACGTATAATGTTACGTAGCATGACGTAACAACGTATAACCTAATGTAGCATTACGTTATAACGTATAACGTTATATAATACTACGTAATGACGTATAAAGTTATGTAGCATTACGTAACAACGTATAACCTTATATAATAATACGTAATGACGTATAATGTTACGTAGCATGACGTAACAACGTATAACCTTATGTAGCATTACGTTATAACGTATAACGTTATATAATACTACGTAATGTCGTATAACGTTATGTAGCATTACGTAACAACGTATAACGTTATATAATAATACGTAAAGACGTATAATGTTAAGTAGCATTATGTAACAACGTATAACGTTATGTAGCATTACGTAACAACGTATACCATTATATAGTACTACGTAATGACGTATAACGTTATGAAGCATTACGTAACAACGTATAACGTTATGTAGCATTACGTAACGACGTATAACGCTATATGCTATAACGTAATGACGTATAACGTTATATAGCATTATTTAATAACGTACAACGTTATGTAGCATTACGTAACCACGAATACCGTTATATAATACTACGTAATGCCGTATAACGCTATGTAGCATTACGTAACAACGTATACCATAACATAGTACTACGTAATGACGTATAATGCTATGCAGCATTACGTAACAACGTATAACGTTATGTAGCATTACGCAATGACGTATAACGTTATGTAGCATTACGTAACAACGTATAACGTTATGTAGCATTGCTTTACAAAGTGTAACGTTATATACTATTACGTAATGACGTATAACGTTATGTAGCATTACGCAACAACGTATAACGTTATGTAGCATTACATAACGACGTATAACGCTATGTACTATTACGTAATGACGTATAACGTTACGTAGCATTACTTAACAACCTATAACGTTATATACTAATACGCAATGACGTATAACGTTATGTAGCATTACGTAACCACGAATACCGTTATATAATACTACGTAATGACGTATAACGTTACGTAGAATTACGTAACAACGTATAACGTTATGTACCATTACGTTACGACGTATAACGTTATATAATACTACGTAATGACGTATAACGTTATGTAGTGTTTCGTAACGACGTATAACGTTATATACTATTACCTAATTACGTATAACGTTATGTAGCATTACGTAACAACGTATAACGTTATGTAGCATTACGTAATGACGTATAACGTTATGTAGCATAACGTAATGACGTATAACGTTATGTAGTATTATGTAACACCGTATAACGTTATGTAGCATTACGTAACAGCGTATAACGTTGTATAATACTACGTAATGACGTATAACGTTATGTAGCATTACGTAACAAGGTATAACGTTATGTAGCATTACGTAACGACGTATAACGCTATGTACTATTACGTAATGACGTATAACGTTATGTAGCATTACGTAACGACGTATAACGCTAAGTACTATTACGTAATGACGTATAACGTTATGTAGCATTACGCAACAACGTATAACGTTATGTAGCATTACGTAACGACGTATAACGCTATGTACTATTACGTAATGACGTATAACGTTATGTAGCAATACGTAACAACTTATAACGTCATGTAGCATTACTTCACAACGTGTAACTTTATATACTATTACGTAATGACGTATAACGTTATGTAGCATTACGCAACAACGTATAACGTTATGTAGCATTACGTAGCGACGTATAACGCTATGTACTATTACGTAATGACGTATAACGTTATGTAGCATTACGTAACGACGTATAACGCTATGTACTATTACGTAATGACGTATAACGTTATGTAGCATTACGCAACAACGTATAACGTTATGTAGCATTACGTAACGACGTATAACGCTATGTACTATTACGTAATGACGTATAACGTTATGTAGCACTACGTAACAACGTATAACGTTATGTAGCATTACGTTACGACGTATAACGTTATATAATACTACGTAATGACGTATAACGTTATGTAGTATTTCGTAACGACGTATAACGTTATATACTATTACCTAATTACGTATAACGTTATGTAGCATTACGTAACAACGTATAACGTTATGTAGCATTACTTCACAACGTGTAACTTTATATACTATTACGTAATGACGTATAACGTTATGTAGCATTACGCAACAACGTATAACGTTATGTAGCATTACGTAACGACGTATAACGCTATGTACTATTACGTAATGACGTATAACGTTATGTAGCATTACGTAACAACGTATAACGTTATGTAGCATTACGTAACGACGTATAACGCTATATGCTATTACGTAATGACGTATAACGTTATGTAGCATTACGTACCAACGTATAACGTTATACAATAATACGTTAGGACGTATAATGTTATGTAGCATTACTTAACAACGTATAACGTTATATACTAATACGCAATGACGTATAACGTTATGTAGCATTACGTAACCACGAATACCGTTATATAATACTACGTAATGACGTATAACGTTATGTAGCATTACGTAACAGCGTATAACGTTATGTAGCATTACGTAATGACGTATAACGTTATGTAGCATTACGTAACAACGTATAACGTTATGTAGCATTACGTAACGACGTATAACGCTATATACTATTACGTAATGACGTATAACGTTATGTAGCATTACGTCACAACGTGAAACGTTATATACTATTACGTAATGACGTATAACGTCTTGTAGCATTACGTAACAACGTATAACGTTATATAATAATACGTAAAGACGTATAATGTTAAGTAGCATCATGTAACAACGTATAACGTTATGTAGCATTACGTAACAACGTATAACGTTATGTAGCATTACTTCACAGCGTGTAACGTTATATACTATTACGTAATGTCGTATAACGTTATGTAGCATTACGTAACAATGTATAACGTTATGTAGCATAACGTAACGACGTATAATGCGATATACTATTACGTAATGACGTATAACGTTATGTAGCATTACGTAACAACGCATAACGTTATGTAGCATTACGTTATAACGTATAACGTTATCTACTATTACGTAATGACGTATAACGTTATGTAGCATTACGTAACAACGTATAACGTTATATAATACTACGTAACGACGTATAACGTTATATAATACTACGTAATGACGTATAACGGTATGTAGCATTACGTAACAACGTATACCATTATATAGTACTACGTAATGACGTATAACGTTATGTAGCATTACGTAACAACGTATAACCTTATGTAGCATTACCTCACAACGTGTAACATTATATACAATTACGTAATGACGTATAACGTTATGTAGCATTACGTAACAACGTATAACGTTATGTAGCATTACGTAACGACGTATAACGTTATGTAGCATTACGTAACAGCGTATAACGTTGTATAATACTACGTAATGACGTATAACGTTATGTAGCATTACGTAACAAGGTATAACGTTATGTAGCATTACGAACTGCGTATAACGCTATATACTATTACGTAATGACGTATAACGTTATGTAGCATTACGTAACAACATATAACGTTATGTAGCATTACGTAACGACGTATACCATTATATAGTTATACGTAATGACGTATAACGCTATGCAGCATTGCGTAACAACGTATAACGTTATGTAGCATTACGTAACGACGTATAACGCTATGTACTATTACGTAATGACGTATAACGTTATGTAGCATTACTTCACAACGTGTAACTTTATATACTATTACGTAATGACGTATAACGTTATGTAGCATTACGCAACAACGTATAACGTTATGTAGCATTACGTAACGAAGTATAACGCTATGTACTATTACGTAATGACGTATAACGTTATGTAGCATTACGTAACAACGTATAACGTTATGTAGCATTACGTTACGACGTATAACGTTATATAATACTAAGTAATGACGTATAACGTTATGTAGTATTTCGTAACGACGTATAACGTTATATACTATTACCTAATTACGTATAACGTTATGTAGCATTACGTAACAACGTATAACGTTATGTAGCATTACTTCACAACGTGTAACTTTATATACTATTACGTAATGACGTATAACGTTATGTAGCATTACGCAACAACGTATAACGTTATGTAGCATTACGTAACGACGTATAACGCTATGTACTATTACGTAATGACGTATAACGTTATGTAGCATTACGTAACAACGTATAACGTTATGTAGCATTACGTAACGACGTATAACGCTATATGCTATTACGTAATGACGTATAACGTTATGTAGCATTACGTAACAACGTATAACGTTATGTAGCATTACGTAACGACGTATAACGCTATATGCTATTACGTAATGACGTATAACGTTACGTAGCATTACGAAACAACGTATAACGTTATGTAGCATTACGTTACGACGTATAACGTTATATAATACTACGTAATGACGTATAACGTTATGTAGTATTTCGTAACGACGTATAACGTTATGTAGCATTACGTAACAACATATAACGTTATGTAGCATTACGTAACGACGTATACCATTATATAGTTATACGTAATGACGTATAACGCTATGCAGCATTACGTAACAACGTATACCGTTATTTAGCATTACGTAATGACGTATAACGTTATGTAGCAATACGTAACAACTTATAACGTTATGTAGCATTACGTAACAACATATAACGTTATGTAGCATTACGTAACGACGTATACCATTATATAGTTATACGTAATGACGTATAACGCTATGCAGCATTACGTAACAACGTATAACGTTATGTAGCATAACGTAATGACGTATAACGTTATGTAGCATTATGTAACAACGTATAACGTTATGTAGCATTAC
The DNA here is from genome assembly GCA_963971185.1 of Bombus muscorum. Lineage (NCBI taxonomy): Eukaryota > Metazoa > Arthropoda > Insecta > Hymenoptera > Apidae > Bombus > Bombus muscorum. The sequence goes on along the minus strand of OZ020139.1, from coordinate 9,829,777 downwards.
GTAACAGCGTATAACGTTGTATAATACTACGTAATGACGTATAACGTTATGTAGCAATACGTAACAACTTATAACGTTATGTAGCATTACTTCACAACGTGTAACTTTATATACTATTACGTAATGACGTATAACGTTATGTAGCATTACGCAACAACGTATAACGTTATGTAGCATTACGTAGCGACGTATAACGCCATGTACTATTACGTAATGACGTATAACGTTATGTAGCATTACGAACTGCGTATAACGCTATATACTATTACGTAATGACGTATAACGTTATGTAGCATTACGTAACAACATATAACGTTATGTAGCATTACGTAACGACGTATACCATTATATAGTTATACGTAATGACGTATAACGCTATGCAGCATTACGTAACAACGTATAACGTTATTTAGCATTACGTAATGACGTATAACGTTATGTAGCAATACGTAACAACTTATAACGTTATGTAGCATTACTTCACAACGTGTAACTTTATATACTATTACGTAATGACGTATAACGTTATGTAGCATTACGTAACGACGTATAACGCTATGTACTATTACGTAATGACGTATAACGTTATGTAGCATTACGTAACAACGTATAACGTTATGTAGCATTACGTTACGACGTATAACGTTATATAATACTACGTAATGACGTATAACGTTATGTAGTATTTCGTAACGACGTATAACGTTATATACTATTACCTAATTACGTATAACGTTATATAGCATTACGTAACAACGTATAACGTTATGTAGCATTACGTAATGACGTATATCGTTATGTAGCATAACGTAATGACGTATAACGTTATGTAGCATTACGTAACAACGTATAACGTTATGTAGCATTACTTCACAGCGTGTAACGGTATATACTATTACGTAATGTCGTATAACGTTATGTAGCATTACGTAACAACGTATAACGTTGTGTAGCATAACGTAACGACGTATAATGCGATATACTATTACGTAATGACGTATAACGTTATGTAGCATTACGTAACAACGCATAACGTTATGTAGCATTACGTTATAACGTATAACGTTATCTACTATTACGTAATGACGTATAACGTTATGTAGCATTACGTAACAACGTATAACGTTATATAATACTACGTAACGACGTATAACGTTATATAATACTACGTAATGACGTATAACGGTATGTAGCATTACGTAACAACGTATACCATTATATAGTACTACGTAATGACGTATAACGTTATGTAGCATTACGTAACAACGTATAACCTTATGTAGCATTACCTCACAACGTGTAACATTATATACAATTACGTAATGACGTATAACGTTATGTAGCATTACGTAACAACGTATAACGTTATGTAGCATTACGTAACGACGTATAACGCTATATGCTATTACGTAATGACGTATAACGTTATATAGCATTATTTAATAACGTACAACGTTATGTAGCATTACGTAACCACGAATACCGTTATATAATACTACGTAATGCCGTATAACGCTATGTAGCATTACGTAACAACGTATACCATAACATAGTACTACGTAATGACGTATAATGCTATGCAGCATTACGTAACAACGTATAACGTTATGTAGCATTACGCAATGACGTATAACGTCATGTAGCATTACGTAACAACGTATAACGTTATGTAGTACTACTTTACAAAGTGTAACGTTATATACTATTACGTAATGACGTATAACGTTATGTAGCATTACGCAACAACGTATAACGTTATGTAGCATTACATAACGACGTATAACGCTATGTACTATTACGTAATGACGTATAACGTTATGTAGCATTACGTAACAACGTATAACGTTATGTAGCATTACGTAACGACGTATAACGCTATATGCTATTACGTAATGACGTATAACGTTATGTAGCATTACGTACCAACGTATAACGTTATATAATAATACGTTAGGACGTATAATGTTATGTAGCATTACTTAACAACGTATAACGTTATATACTAATACGCAATGAAGTATAACGTTATGTAGCATTACGTAACCACGAATACCGTTATATAATACTACGTAATGACGTATAACGTTACGTAGCATTACGAAACAACGTACAACGTTATGTAGCATTACGTTACGACGTATAACGTTATATAATACTACGTAATGTCGTATAACGTTATGTAGTATTTCGTAACGACGTATAACGTTATATACTATTACCTAATTACGTATAACGTTATATAGCATTACGTAACAACGTATAACGTTATGTAGCATTACGTAATGACGTATATCGTTATGTAGCATAACGTAATGACGTATAACGTTATGTAGCATTACGTAACAACGTATAACGTTATGTAGCATTACTTCACAGCGTGTAACGTTATATACTATTACGTAATGTCGTATAACGTTATGTAGCATTACGTAACAACGTATAACGTTGTGTAGCATAACGTAACGACGTATAATGCGATATACTATAACGTAATGACGTATAACGTTATGTAGCATTACGTAACAACGCATAACGTTATGTAGCATTACGTTATAACGTATAACGTTATCTACTATTACGTAATGACGTATAACGTTATGTAGCATTACGTAACAACGTATAACGTTATATAATACTACGTAACGACGTATAACGTTATATAATACTACGTAATGACGTATAACGGTATGTAGCATTACGTAACAACGTATACCATTATATAGTACTACGTAATGACGTATAACGTTATGTAGCATTACGTAACAACGTATAACCTTATGTAGCATTACCTCACAACGTGTAACATTATATACAATTACGTAATGACGTATAACGTTATGTAGCATTACGTAACAACGTATAACGTTATGTAGCATTACGTAACGACGTATAACGCTATATGCTATTACGTAATGACGTATAACGTTATATAGCATTATTTAATAACGTACAACGTTATGTAGCATTACGTAACCACGAATACCGTTATATAATACTACGTAATGCCGTATAACGCTATGTAGCATTACGTAACAACGTATACCATAACATAGTACTACGTAATGACGTATAATGCTATGCAGCATTACGTAACAACGTATAACGTTATGTAGCATTACGCAATGACGTATAACGTCATGTAGCATTACGTAACAACGTATAACGTTATGTAGTACTACTTTACAAAGTGTAACGTTATATACTATTACGTAATGACGTATAACGTTATGTAGCATTACGCAACAACGTATAACGTTATGTAGCATTACATAACGACGTATAACGCTATGTACTATTACGTAATGACGTATAACGTTATGTAGCATTACGTAACAACGTATAACGTTATGTAGCATTACGTAACGACGTATAACGCTATATGCTATTACGTAATGACGTATAACGTTATGTAGCATTACGTACCAACGTATAACGTTATATAATAATACGTTAGGACGTATAATGTTATGTAGCATTACTTAACAACGTATAACGTTATATACTAATACGCAATGACGTATAACGTTATGTAGCATTACGTAACGACGAATACCGTTATATTATACTACGTAATGACGTATAACGTTACGTAGCATTACGAAACAACGTACAACGTTATGTAGCATTACGTTACGACGTATAACGTTATATAATACTACGTAATGACGTATAACGTTATGTAGTATTTCGTAACGACGTATAACGTTATGTAGCATTACGTAACAACATATAACGTTATGTAGCATTACGTAACGACGTATACCATTATACAGTTATACTTAATGACGTATAACGTTATGTAGCATTACGTAACAAGGTATAACGTTATGTAGCATTACGTAATGACGTATAACGTTATGTAGCATTACGCAACAACGTATAACGTTATGTAGCATTACGTAACGACGTATAACGCTATGTACTATTACGTAGTGACGTATAACGTTATGTAGCATTACGCAACAACGTATAACGTTATGTAGCATTACGTAACGACGTATAACGCTATGTACTATTACGTAATGACATATAACGTTATGTAGCATTACGTAACAACGTATGACGTTATGTAGCATTACGTTACGACGTATAACGTTATATAATACTACGTAATGACGTATAACGTTATGTAGTATTTCGTAACGACGTATAACGTTATATACTATTACCTAATTACGTATAACGTTATGTAGCATTACGTAACAACGTATAACGTTATGTAGCATTACGTAATGACGTATATCGTTATGTAGCATAACGTAATGACGTATAACGTTATGTAGCATTACGTAACAACGTATAACGTTATGTAGCATTACTTCACAGCGTGTAACGTTATATACTATTACGTAATGTCGTATAACGTTATGTAGCATTACGTAACAACGTATAACGTTGTGTAGCATAACGTAACGACGTATAATGCGATATACTATTACGTAATGACGTATAACGTTATGTAGCATTACGTAACAACGCATAACGTTATGTAGCATTACGTTATAACGTATAACGTTATCTACTATTACGTAATGACGTATAACGTTATGTAGCATTACGTAACAACGTATAACGTTATATAATACTACGTAACGACGTATAACGTTATATAATACAACGTAATGACGTATAACGGTATGTAGCATTACGTAACAACGTATACCATTATATAGTACTAAGTAATGACGTATAACGTTATGTAGCATTACGTAACAACGTATAACCTTATGTAGCATTACCTCACAACGTGTAACATTATATACAATTACGTAATGACGTATAACGTTATGTAGCATTACGTAACAACGTATAACGTTATGTAGCATTACGTAACGACGTATAACGCTATATGCTATTACGTAATGACGTATAACGTTATATAGCATTATTTAATAACGTACAACGTTATGTAGCATTACGTAACCACGAATACCGTTATATAATACTACGTAATGCCGTATAACGCTATGTAGCATTACGTAACAACGTATACCATAACATAGTACTACGTAATGACGTATAATGCTATGCAGCATTACGTAACAACGTTTAACGTTATGTAGCATTACGCAATGACGTATAACGTCATGTAGCATTACGTAACAACGTATAACGTTATGTAGTACTACTTTACAAAGTGTAACGTTATATACTATTACGTAATGACGTATAACTTTATGTAGCATTACGCAATGACGTATAACGTCATGTAGCATTACGTAACAACGTATAACGTTATGTAGTACTACTTTACAAAGTGTAACGTTATATACTATTACGTAATGACGTATAACGTCATGTAGCATTACGTAACAACGTATAACGTTATGTAGTACTACTTTACAAAGTGTAACGTTATATACTATTACGTAACGACGTATAACGTTATGTAGCATTACGTAACAACATATAACGTTATGTAGCATTACGCAATGACGTATAACGTCATGTAGCATTACGTAACAACGTATAACGTTATGTAGTACTACTTTACAAAGTGTAACGCTATGTACTGTTACGTAATGACGTATAACGTTATGTAGCATTACGTAACAACGTATAACGTTATGTAGCATTACGTTACGACGTATAACGTTATATAATACTACGTAATGACGTATAACGTTATGTAGTATTTCGTAACGACGTATAACGTTATATACTATTACCTAATTACGTATAACGTTATGTAGCATTACGTAACAACGTATAACGTTATGTAGCATTACGTAATGACGTATATCGTTATGTAGCATAACGTAATGACGTATAACGTTATGTAGCATTACGTAACAACGTATAACGTTATGTAGCATTACTTCACAGCGTGTAACGTTATATACTATTACGTAATGTCGTATAACGTTATGTAGCATTACGTAACAACGTATAACGTTGTGTAGCATAACGTAACGACGTATAATGCGATATACTATTACGTAATGACGTATAACGTTATGTAGCATTACGTAACAACGCATAACGTTATGTAGCATTACGTTATAACGTATAACGTTATCTACTATTACGTAATGACGTATAACGTTATGTAGCATTACGTAACAACGTATAACGTTATATAATACTACGTAACGACGTATAACGTTATATAATACTACGTAATGACGTATAACGGTATGTAGCATAACGTAACAACGTATACCATTATATAGTACTACGTAATGACGTATAACATTATGTAGCATTACGTAACAACGTATAACCTTATGTAGCATTACCTCACAACGTGTAACATTATATACAATTACGTAATGACGTATAACGTTATGTAGCATTACGTAACAACGTATAACGTTATGTAGCATTACGTAACGACGTATAACGCTATATGCTATTACGTAATGACGTATAACGTTATATAGCATTATTTAATAACGTACAACGTTATGTAGCATTACGTAACCACGAATACCGTTATATAATACTACGTAATGCCGTATAACGCTATGTAGCATTACGTAACAACGTATACCATAACATAGTACTACGTAATGCCGTATAATGCTATGCAGCATTACGTAACAACGTATAACGTTATGTAGCATTACGCAATGACGTATAACGTTATGTAGCATTACGTAACAACGCATAACGTTATGTAGCATTACGTTATAACGTATAACGTTATCTACTATTACGTAATGACGTATAACGTTATGTAGCATTACATAACGACGTATAACGCTATGTACTATTACGTAATGACGTATAACGTTATGTAGCATTACGTAACAACGTATAACGTTATATAATAATACGTTAGGACGTATAATGTTATGTAGCATTACTTAACAACGTATAACGTTATATACTAATACGCATTGACGTATAACGTTATGTAGCATTACGTAACCACGAATACCGTTATATAATACTACGTAATGACGTATAACGTTACGTAGCATTACGAAACAACGTACAACGTTATGTAGCATTACGTTACGACGTATAACGTTATATAATACTACGTAATGACGTATAACGTTATGTAGTATTTCGTAACGACGTATAACGTTATGTAGCATTACGTAACAACATATAACGTTATGTAGCATTACGTAACGACGTATACCATTATACAGTTATACGTAATGACGTATAACGTTATGTAGCATTACGTAACAAGGTATAACGTTATGTAGCATTACGATCTGCGTATAACGCTATATACTATTACGTAAAGACGTATAACGTTATGTAGCATTACGTAACAACATATAACGTTATGTAGCATTACGTAACGACGTATACCATTATATAGTTATACGTAATGACGTATAACGTTATGTAGCATTACGTAACAACGCATAACGTTATGTAGCATTACGTTATAACGTATAACGTTATCTACTATTACGTAATGACGTATAACGTTATGTAGCATTACGTAACAACGTATAACGTTATATAATACTACGTAACGACGTATAACGTTATATAATACTACGTAATGACGTATAACGGTATGTAGCATTACGTAACAACGTATACCATTATATAGTACTACGTAATGACGTATAACGTTATGTAGCATTACGTAACAACGTATAACCTTATGTAGCATTACCTCACAACGTGTAACATTATATACAATTACGTAATGACGTATAACGTTATGTAGCATTACGTAACAACGTATAACGTTATGTAGCATTACGTAACGACGTATAACGCTATATGCTATTACGTAATGACGTATAACGTTATATAGCATTATTTAATAACGTACAACGTTATGTAGCATTACGCAACAACGTATAACGTTATGTAGCATTACATAACGACGTATAACGCTATGTACTATTACGTAATGACGTATAACGTTATGTAGCATTACGTAACAACGTATAACGTTATGTAGCATTACGTAACGACGTATAACGCTATATGCTATTACGTAATGACGTATAACGTTATATAGCATTACGTACCAACGTATAACGTTATATAATAATACGTTAGGACGTATAATGTTATGTAGCATTACTTAACAACGTATAACGTTATATACTAATACGCAATGAGGTATAACGTTATGTAGCATTACGTAACCACGAATACCGTTATATAATACTACGTAACGACGTATAACGTTATATAATACTACGTAATGACGTATAACGTTATGTAGCATTACGTAACAACGTATAACGTTATATAATACTACGTAACGACGTATAACGTTATATAATACTACGTAATGACGTATAACGGTATGTAGCATAACGTAACAACGTATACCATTATATAGTACTACGTAATGACGTATAACGTTATGTAGCATTACGTAACAACGTATAACCTTATGTAGCATTACCTCACTTCGTGTAACATTATATACAATTACGTAATGACGTATAACGTTATGTAGCATTACGTAACAACGTATAACGTTATGTAGCATTACGTAACGACGTATAACGCTATATGCTATTACGTAATGACGTATAACGTTATATAGCATTATTTAATAACGTACAACGTTATGTAGCATTACGTAACCACGAATACCGTTATATAATACTACGTAATGCCGTATAACGCTATGTAGCATTACGTAACAACGTATACCATAACATAGTACTACGTAATGCCGTATAATGCTATGCAGCATTACGTAACAACGTATAACGTTATGTAGCATTACGCAATGACGTATAACGTTACGTAGCATTACGAAACAACGTACAACGTTATGTAGCATTACGTTACGACGTATAACGTTATATAATACTACGTAATGACGTATAACGTTATGTAGTATTTCGTAACGACGTATAACGTTATGTAGCATTACGTAACAACATATAACGTTATGTAGCATTACGTAACGACGTATACCATTATACAGTTATACGTAATGACGTATAACGTTATGTAGCATTACGTAACAAGGTATAACGTTATGTAGCACTACGATCTGCGTATAACGCTATATACTATTACGTAAAGACGTATAACGTTATGTAGCATTACGTAACAACATATAACGTTATGTAGCATTACGTAACGACGTATACCATTATATAGTTATACGTAATGACGTATAACGTTATGTAGCATTACGTAACAACGCATAACGTTATGTAGCATTACGTTATAACGTATAACGTTATCTACTATTACGTAATGACGTATAACGTTATGTAGCATTACGTAACAACGTATAACGTTATATAATACTACGTAACGACGTATAACGTTATATAATACTACGTAATGACGTATAACGGTATGTAGCATTACGTAACAACGTATACCGTTATATAGTACTACGTAATGACGTATAACGTTATGTAGCATTACGTAACAACGTATAACCTTATGTAGCATTACCTCACAACGTGTAACATTATATACAATTACGTAATGACGTATAACGTTATGTAGCATTACGTAACAACGTATAACGTTATGTAGCATTACGTAACGACGTATAACGCTATATGCTATTACGTAATGACGTATAACGTTATATAGCATTATTTAATAACGTACAACGTTATGTAGCATTACGTAACCACGAATACCGTTATATAATACTACGTAATGCCGTATAACGCTATGTAGCATTACGTAACAACGTATACCATAACATAGTACTGCGTAATGACGTATAATGCTATGCAGCATTACGTAACAACGTATAACGTTATGTAGCATTACGCAATGACGTATAACGTCATGTAGCATTACGTAACAACGTATAACGTTATGTAGTACTACTTTACAAAGTGTAACGTTATATACTATTACGTAATGACGTATAACGTTATGTAGCATTACGCAACAACGTATAACGTTATGTAGCATTACATAACGACGTATAACGCTATGTACTATTACGTAATGACGTATAACGTTATGTAGCATTACGTAACAACGTATAACGTTATGTAGCATTACGTAACGACGTATAACGCTATATGCTATTACGTAATGACGTATAACGTTATGTAGCATTACGTACCAACGTATAACGTTATATAATAATACGTTAGGACGTATAATGTTATGTAGCATTACTTAACAACGTATAACGTTATATACTAATACGCAATGACGTATAACGTTATGTAGCATTACGTAACCACGAATACCGTTATATAATACTACGTAATGACGTATAACGTTACGTAGCATTACGAAACAACGTACAACGTTATGTAGCATTACGTTACGACGTATAACGTTATATAATACTACGTAATGACGTATAACGTTATGTAGTATTTCGTAACGACGTATAACGTTATGTAGCATTACGTAACAACATATAACGTTATGTAGCATTACGTAACGACGTATACCATTATACAGTTATACTTAATGACGTATAACGTTATGTAGCATTACGTAACAAGGTATAACGTCATGTAGCATTACGATCTGCGTATAACGCTATATACTATTACGTAATGACGTATAACGTTATGTAGCATTACGTAACGACGTATAACGCTATGTACTATTACGTAATGACGTATAACGTTATGTAGCATTACGCAACAACGTATAACGTTATGTAGCATTACGTAACGACGTATAACGCTATGTACTATTACGTAATGACGTATAACGTTATGTAGCATTACGTAACAACGTATAACGTTATGTAGCATTACGTTACGACGTATAACGTTATATAATACTACGTAATGACGTATAACGTTATGTAGTATTTCGTAACGACGTATAACGTTATATACTATTACCTAATTACGTATAACGTTATGTAGCATTACGTAACAACGTATAACGTTATGTAGCATTACTTCACAGCGTGTAACGTTATATACTATTACGTAATGTCGTATAACGTTATGTAGCATTACGTAACAACGTATAACGTTGTGTAGCATAACGTAACGACGTATAATGCGATATACTATTACGTAATGACGTATAACGTTATGTAGCATTACGTAACAACGCATAACGTTATGTAGCATTACGTTATAACGTATAACGTTATCTACTATTACGTAATGTCGTATAACGTTATGTAGCATTACGTAACAACGTATAACGTTATATAATACTACGTAACGACGTATAACGTTATGTAGCATTACGTAACGACGTATAACGCTATATGCTATTACGTAATGACGTATAACGTTATGTAGCATTACGTACCAACGTATAACGTTATATAATAATACGTTAGGACGTATAATGTTATGTAGCATTACTTAACAACGTATAACGTTATATACTAATACGCAATGACGTATAACGTTATGTAGCATTACGTAACCACGAATACCGTTATATAATACTACGTAATGACGTATAACGTTACGTAGCATTACGAAACAACGTACAACGTTATGTAGCATTACGTTACGACGTATAACGTTATATAATACTACGTAATGACGTATAACGTTATATACTATTACGTAATGACGTATAACGTTATGTAGCATTACGTAACAACGTATAACGTTATGTAGCATTACGTAACGACGTATAACGCTATATAATACTACGTAATGACGTGTAACGTTATGTAGCATTACGTTATAACGTATAACGTTATCTACTATTACGTAATGACGTATAACGTTATGTAGCATTACATAACGACGTATAACGCTATGTACTATTACGTAATGACGTATAACGTTATGTAGCATTACGTAACAACGTATAACGTTATGTAGCATTACGTAACGACGTATAACGCTATATGCTATTACGTAATGACGTATAACGTTATGTAGCATTACGTACCAACGTATAACGTTATATAATAATACGTTAGGACGTATAATGTTATGTAGCATTACTTAACAACGTATAACGTTATATACTAATACGCATTGACGTATAACGTTATGTAGCATTACGTAACCACGAATACCGTTATATAATACTACGTAATGACGTATAACGTTACGTAGCATTACGAAACAACGTACAACGTTATGTAGCATTACGTTACGACGTATAACGTTATATAATACTACGTAATGACGTATAACGTTATGTAGTATTTCGTAACGACGTATAACGTTATGTAGCATTACGTAACAACATATAACGTTATGTAGCATTACGTAACGACGTATACCATTATACAGTTATACGTAATGACGTATAACGTTATGTAGCATTACGTAACAAGGTATAACGTTATGTAGCACTACGATCTGCGTATAACGCTATATACTATTACGTAAAGACGTATAACGTTATGTAGCATTACGTAACAACATATAACGTTATGTAGCATTACGTAACGACGTATACCATTATATAGTTATACGTAATGACGTATAACGTTATGTAGCATTACGTAACAACGCATAACGTTATGTAGCATTACGTTATAACGTATAACGTTATCTACTATTACGTAATGACGTATAACGTTATGTAGCATTACGTAACAACGTATAACGTTATATAATACTACGTAACGACGTATAACGTTATATAATACTACGTAATGACGTATAACGGTATGTAGCATTACGTAACAACGTATACCGTTATATAGTACTACGTAATGACGTATAACGTTATGTAGCATTACGTAACAACGTATAACCTTATGTAGCATTACCTCACAACGTGTAACATTATATACAATTACGTAATGACGTATAACGTTATGTAGCATTACGTAACAACGTATAACGTTATGTAGCATTACGTAACGACGTATAACGCTATATGCTATTACGTAATGACGTATAACGTTATATAGCATTATTTAATAACGTACAACGTTATGTAGCATTACGTAACCACGAATACCGTTATATAATACTACGTAATGCCGTATAACGCTATGTAGCATTACGTAACAACGTATACCATAACATAGTACTGCGTAATGACGTATAATGCTATGCAGCATTACGTAACAACGTATAACGTTATGTAGCATTACGCAATGACGTATAACGTCATGTAGCATTACGTAACAACGTATAACGTTATGTAGTACTACTTTACAAAGTGTAACGTTATATACTATTACGTAATGACGTATAACGTTATGTAGCATTACGCAACAACGTATAACGTTATGTAGCATTACATAACGACGTATAACGCTATGTACTATTACGTAATGACGTATAACGTTATGTAGCATTACGTAACAACGTATAACGTTATGTAGCATTACGTAACGACGTATAACGCTATATGCTATTACGTAATGACGTATAACGTTATGTAGCATTACGTACCAACGTATAACGTTATATAATAATACGTTAGGACGTATAATGTTATGTAGCATTACTTAACAACGTATAACGTTATATACTAATACGCAATGACGTATAACGTTATGTAGCATTACGTAACCACGAATACCGTTATATAATACAACGTAATGACGTATAACGTTACGTAGCATTACGAAACAACGTACAACGTTATGTAGCATTACGTTACGACGTATAACGTTATATAATACTACGTAATGACGTATAACGTTATGTAGTATTTCGTAACGACGTATAACGTTATGTAGCATTACGTAACAACATATAACGTTATGTAGCATTACGTAACGACGTATACCATTATACAGTTATACTTAATGACGTATAACGTTATGTAGCATTACGTAACAAGGTATAACGTCATGTAGCATTACGATCTGCGTATAACGCTATATACTATTACGTAATGACGTATAACGTTATGTAGCATTACGTAACGACGTATAACGCTATGTACTATTACGTAATGACGTATAACGTTATGTAGCATTACGCAACAACGTATAACGTTATGTAGCATTACGTAACGACGTATAACGCTATGTACTATTACGTAATGACGTATAACGTTATGTAGCATTACGTAACAACGTATAACGTTATGTAGCATTACGTTACGACGTATAACGTTATATAATACTACGTAATGACGTATAACGTTATGTAGTATTTCGTAACGACGTATAACGTTATATACTATTACCTAATTACGTATAACGTTATGTAGCATTACGTAACAACGTATAACGTTATGTAGCATTACTTCACAGCGTGTAACGTTATATACTATTACGTAATGTCGTATAACGTTATGTAGCATTACGTAACAACGTATAACGTTGTGTAGCATAACGTAACGACGTATAATGCGATATACTATTACGTAATGACGTATAACGTTATGTAGCATTACGTAACAACGCATAACGTTATGTAGCATTACGTTATAACGTATAACGTTATCTACTATTACGTAATGTCGTATAACGTTATGTAGCATTACGTAACAACGTATAACGTTATATAATACTACGTAACGACGTATAACGTTATATAATACTACGTAATGACGTATAACGGTATGTAGCATTACGTAACAACGTATACCGTTATATAGTACTACGTAATGACGTATAACGTTATGTAGCATTACGTAACAACGTATAACCTTATGTAGCATTACCTCACAACGTGTAACATTATATACAATTACGTAATGACGTATAACGTTATGTAGCATTACGTAACAACGTATAACGTTATGTAGCATTACGTAACGACGTATAACGCTATATGCTATTACGTAATGACGTATAACGTTATATAGCATTATTTAATAACGTACAACGTTATGTAGCATTACGTAACCACGAATACCGTTATATAATACTACGTAATGCCGTATAACGCTATGTAGCATTACGTAACAACGTATACCATAACATAGTACTGCGTAATGACGTATAATGCTATGCAGCATTACGTAACAACGTATAACGTTATGTAGCATTACGCAATGACGTATAACGTCTTGTAGCATTACGTAACAACGTATAACGTTATGTAGTACTACTTTACAAAGTGTAACGTTATATACTATTACGTAATGACGTATAACGTTATGTAGCATTACGCAACAACGTATAACGTTATGTAGCATTACATAACGACGTATAACGCTATGTACTATTACGTAATGACGTATAACGTTATGTAGCATTACGTAACAACGTATAACGTTATGTAGCATTACGTAATGACGTATAACGCTATATGCTATTACGTAATGACGTATAACGTTATGTAGCATTACGTACCAACGTATAACGTTATATAATAATACGTTAGGACGTCTAATGTTATGTAGCATTACTTAACAACGTATAACGTTATATACTAATACGCATTGACGTATAACGTTATGTAGCATTACGTAACCACGAATACCGTTATATAATACTACGTAATGACGTATAACGTTACGTAGCATTACGAAACAACGTACAACGTTATGTAGCATTACGTTACGACGTATAACGTTATATAATACTACGTAATGACGTATAACGTTATGTAGTATTTCGTAACGACGTATAACGTTATGTAGCATTACGCAATGACGTATAACGTTATGTAGCATTACGTAACAACGTATAACGTTATGTAGTATTACTTTACAAAGTGTAACGTTATATACTATTACGTAATGACGTATAACGTTATGTAGCATTACGCAACAACGTATAACGTTATGTAGCATTACATAACGACGTATAACGCTATGTACTATTACGTAATGACGTATAACGTTATGTAGCATTACGTAATAACGTATAACGTTATGTAGCATTACGTAACGACGTATAACGCTATATGCTATTACGTAATGACGTATAACGTTATGTAGCATTACGTACCAACGTATAACGTTATATAATAATACGTTAGGACGTATAATGTTATGTAGCATTACTTAACAACGTATAACGTTATATACTAATACGCAATGACGTATAACGTTATGTAGCATTACGTAACCACGAATACCGTTATATAATACTACGTAATGACGTATAACGTTACGTAGCATTACGAAACAACGTATAACGTTATGTAGCATTACGTTACGACGTATAACGTTATATAATACTACGTAATGACGTATAACGTTATGTAGTATTTCGTAACGACGTATAACGTTATGTAGCATTACGTAACAACATATAACGTTATGTAGCATTACGTAACGACGTATACCATTATATAGTTATACGTAATGACGTTTAACGCTATGCAGCATTACGTAACAACGTATAACGTTATTTAGCATTACGTAATGACGTATAACGTTATGTAGCAATACGTAACAACTTATAACGTTATGTAGCATTACGTAACAACATATAACGTTATGTAGCATTACGTAACGACGTATACCATTATATAGTTATACGTAATGACGTATAACGCTATGCAGCGTTACGTAACAACGTATAACGTTATGTAGCATAACGTAATGACGTATAACGTTATGTAGCATTATGTAACAACGTATAACGTTATGTAGCATTACGTAACAGCGTATAACGTTGTATAATACTACGTAATGACGTATAACGTTATGTAGCATTACGTAACAAGGTATAACGTTATGTAGCATTACGAACTGCGTATATACTATATACTATTACGTAATGACGTATAACGTTATGTAGCATTACGTAACAACATATAACGTTATGCAGCATTACGTAACAACGTACAACGTTATTTAGCATTACGTAATGACGTATAACGTTATGTAGCAATACGTAACAACTTATAACGTTATGTAGCATTACTTCACAACGTGTAACTTTATATACTATTACGTAATGACGTATAACGTTATGTAGCATTACGCAACAACGTATAACGTTATGTAGCATAACGTAATGACGTATAACGTTATGTAGCATTATGTAACAATGTATAACGTTATGTAGCATTACGTAACAGCGTATAACGTTGTATAATACTACGTAATGACGTATAACGTTATGTAGCATTGCGTAACAAGGTATAACGTTATGTAGCATTACGAACTGCGTATAACGCTATATACTATTACGTAATGACGTATAACGTTATGTAGCATTACGCAACAACGTATAACGTTATGTAGCATTACGTAACGACGTATAACGCTATGTACTATTACGTAATGACGTATAACGTTATGTAGCATTACGTAACGACGTATAACGCTATGTACTATTACGTAATGACGTATAACGTTATGTAGCATTACACAACAACGTATAACGTTATGTAGCATTACGTAACGACGTATAACGCTATGTACTATTACGTAATGACGTATAACGTTATGTAGCATTACGTAACAACGTATAACGTTATGTAGCATTACGTAACCACGAATACCGTTATATAATACTACGTAATGACGTATAACGTTACGTAGCATTACGAAACAACGTATAACGTTATGTAGCATTACGTTACGACGTATAACGTTATATAATACTACGTAATGACGTATAACGTTATGTAGTATTTCGTAACGACGTATAACGTTATGTAGCATTACGTAACAACATATAACGTTAT
The DNA here is from genome assembly GCA_963971185.1 of Bombus muscorum. NCBI lineage: Eukaryota > Metazoa > Arthropoda > Insecta > Hymenoptera > Apidae > Bombus > Bombus muscorum. The sequence continues at coordinate 9,812,396 of OZ020139.1, read as the reverse complement.
GTAGCATTACGTAACGACGTATACCATTATATAGTTATACGTAATGACGTTTAACGCTATGCAGCATTACGTAACAACGTATAACGTTATTTAGCATTACGTAATGACGTATAACGTTATGTAGCAATACGTAACAACTTATAACGTTATGTAGCATTACGTAACAACATATAACGTTATGTAGCATTACGTAACGACGTATACCATTATATAGTTATACGTAATGACGTGTAACGCTATGCAGCATTACGTAACAACGTATAACGTTATGTAGCATAACGTAATGACGTATAACGTTATGTAGCATTATGTAACAATGTATAACGTTATGTAGCATTACGTAACAGCGTATAACGTTGTATAATACTACGTAATGACGTATAACGTTATGTAGCATTGCGTAACAAGGTATAACGTTATGTAGCATTACGAACTGCGTATAACGCTATATACTATTACGTAATGACGTATAACGTTATGTAGCATTACGCAACAACGTATAACGTTATGTAGCATTACGTAACGACGTATAACGCTATGTACTATTACGTAATGACGTATAAAGTTATGTAGCATTACGTAACAACGTATAACGTTATTTAGCATTACGTAATGACGTATAACGTTATGTAGCAATACGTAACAACGTATAACGTTATGCAGCATTACTTCACAACGTGTAACTTTATATACTATTACGTAATGACGTATAACGTTATGTAGCATTAAGCAACAACGTATAACGTTATGTAGCATTACGTAACGACGTATAACGCTATGTACTATTACGTAATGACGTATAACGTTATGTAGCAATACGTAACAACCTATAACGCTATATGCTATTACGTAATGACGTATAACGTTATGTAGCATTACGTACCAACGTATAACGTTATACAATAATACGTTAGGACGTATAATGTTATGTAGTATTACTTAACAGCGTATAACGTTATATACTAATACGCAATGACGTATAACGTTATGTAGCATTACGTAACCACGAATACCGTTATATAATACTACGTAATGACGTATAACGTTATGTAGCATTACGTAACAGCGTATAACGTTATGTAGCATTACGTAACAACGTATAACGTTATGTAGTATTACTTTACAAAGTGTAACGTTATATACTATTACGTAATGACGTATAACGTTATGTAGCATTACGCAACAACGTATAACGTTATGTAGCATTACATAACGACGTATAACGCTATGTACTATTACGTAATGACGTATAACGTTATGTAGCATTACGTAACAACGTATAACGTTATGTAGCATTACGTAACGTCGTATAACGCTATATGCTATTACGTAATGACGTATAACGTTATGTAGCATTACGTACCAACGTATAACGTTATATAATAATACGTTAGGACGTATAATGTTATGTAGCATTACATAACAACGTATAACGTTATATACTAATACGCAATGACGTATAACGTTATGTAGCATTACGTAACCACGAATACCGTTATATAATACTACGTAATGACGTATAACGTTACGTAGCATTACGAAACAACGTATAACGTTATGTAGCATTACGTTACGACGTATAACGTTATATAATACTACGTAATGACGTATAACGTTATGTAGTATTTCGTAACGACGTATAACGTTATGTAGCATTACGTAACAACATATAACGTTATGTAGCATTACGTAACGACGTATACCATTATATAGTTATACGTAATGACGTTTAACGCTATGCAGCATTACGTAACAACGTATAACGTTATTTAGCATTACGTAATGACGTATAACGTTATGTAGCAATACGTAACAACTTATAACGTTATGTAGCATTACGTAACAACATATAACGTTATGTAGCATTACGTAACGACGTATACCATTATATAGTTATACGTAATGACGTATAACGCTATGCAGCATTACGTAACAACGTATAACGTTATGTAGCATAACGTAATGACGTATAACGTTATGTAGCATTATGTAACAATGTATAACGTTATGTAGCATTACGTAACAGCGTATAACGTTGTATAATACTACGTAATGACGTATAACGTTATGTAGCATTGCGTAACAAGGTATAACGTTATGTAGCATTACGAACTGCGTATAACGCTATATACTATTACGTAATGACGTATAACGTTATGTAGCATTACGTAACAACATATAACGTTATGTAGCATTACGTAACGACGTATACCATTATATAGTTATACGTAATGACGTATAACGCTATGCAGCATTACGTAACAACGTATAACGTTATGTAGCATTACGTAACAACATATAACGTTATGCAGCATTACGTAACAACGTATAACGTTATTTAGCATTACGTAATGACGTATAACGTTATGAAGCAATACGTAACAACTTATAACGTTATGTAGCATTACTTCACAACGTGTAACTTTATATACTATTACGTAATGACGTATAACGTTATGTAGCATTACGCAACAACGTATAACGTTATGTAGCATTACGTAACGACGTATAACGCTATGTACTATTACGTAATGACGTATAACGTTATGTAGCATTACGTAACGACGTATAACGCTATGTACTATTACGTAATGACGTATAACGTTATGTAGCATTACGCAACAACGTATAACGTTATGTAGCATTACGTAACGACGTATAACGCTATGTACTATTACGTAATGACGTATAACGTTATGTAGCATTACGTAACAACGTATAACGTTATGTAGCATTACGTAACCACGAATACCGTTATATAATACTACGTAATGACGTATAACGTTACGTAGCATTACGAAACAACGTATAACGTTATGTAGCATTACGTTACGACGTATAACGTTATATAATACTACGTAATGACGTATAACGTTATGTAGTATTTCGTAACGACGTATAACGTTATATACTATTACCTAATTACGTATAACGTTATGTAGCATTACGTAACAACGTATAATGTTATGTAGCATTACGTAATGACGTATATCGTTATGTAGCATAACGTGATGACGTATAACGTTATGTAGCATTACGTAACGACGTATAACGCTATATGCTATTACGTAATGACGTATAACGTTATATAGCATTATTTAATAACGTACAACGTTATGTAGCATTACGTAACCACGAATACCGTTATATAATACTACGTAATGCCGTATAACGCTATGTAGCATTACGTAACAACGTATACCATAACATAGTACTACGTAATGACGTATAATGCTATGCAGCATTACGTAACAACGTATAACGTTATGTAGCATTACGCAATGACGTATAACGTTATAGAGCATTACGTAACAACGTATAACGTTATGTAGTATTACTTTACAAAGTGTAACGTTATATACTATTACGTAATGACGTATAACGTTATGTAGCATTACGCAACAACGTATAGCGTTATGTAGCATTACATAACGACGTATAACGCTATGTACTATTACGTAATGACGTATAACGTTATGTAGCATTACGTAACAACGTATAACATTATGTAGCATTACGTAACGACGTATAACGCTATATGCTATTACGTAATGACGTATAACGTTATGTAGCATTACGTACCAACGTATAACGTTATATAATAATACGTTAGGACGTATAATGTTATGTAGCATTACTTAACAACGTATAACGTTATATACTAATACGCAATGACGTATAACGTTACGTAGCATTACGAAACAACGTATAACGTTATGTAGCATTACGTTACGACGTATAACGTTATATAATACTACGTAATGACGTATAACGTTATGTAGTATTTCGTAACGACGTATAACGTTATGTAGCATTACGTAACGACGTATAACGCTATGTACTATTACGTAATGACGTATAACGTTATGTAGCATTACGTAACGACGTATAACGCTATGTACTATTACGTAATGACGTATAACGTTATGTAGCATTACGTAACAACGTATAACGTTATGTAGCATTACGTTCCGACGTATAACGTTATATAATACTACGTAATGACGTATAACGTTATGTAGTATTTCGTAACGACGTATAACGTTATATACTATTACCTAATTACGTATAACGTTATGTAGCATTACGTAACAACGTATAACGTTATGTAGCATTACGTAATGCCGTATAACGCTATATACTATTACGTAATGACGTATAACGTTATGTAGCATTACGCAACAACGTATAACGTTATGTAGCATTACGTAACGACGTATAACGTTATGTAGCATTACGTAACGACGTATAACGCTATGTACTATTACGTAATGACGTATAACGTTATGTAGCATTACGTAACAACGTATAACGTTATGTAGCATTACGTAACGACGTATACCATTATATAGTTATACGTAATGACGTATAACGTTATGTAGCATTACGTAACAACGTATAACCATATGTAGCATTACCTCACAACGTGTAACATTATATACAATTACGTAATGACGTATAACGTCACGCAGCATTACGAAACAACGTATAACGTTATGTAGCATTACGTTACGACGTATAACGTTATATAATACTACGTAATGACGTATAACGTTATGTAGTATTTCGTAACGACGTATAACGTTATGTAGCATTACGTAACAACGTATAACGTTATTTAGCATTACGTAATGACGTATAACGTTATGTAGCAATACGTAACAACTTATAACGTTATGTAGCATTACGTAACAACATATAACGTTATGTAGCATTACGTAACGACGTATACCATTATATAGTTATACGTAATGACGTATAACGCTATGCAGCGTTACGTAACAACGTATAACGTTATGTAGCATAACGTAACAACGTATAACGTTATTTAGCATTACGTAATGACGTATAACGTTATGAAGCAATACGTAACAACATATAACGTTATGTAGCATTACGTAACGACGTATACCATTATATAGTTATACGTAATGACGTTTAACGCTATGCAGCATTACGTAACAAGGTATAACGTTATGTAGCATTACGAACTGCGTATAACGCTATATACTATTACGTAATGACGTATAACGTTATGTAGCATTACGTAACAACATATAACGTTATGCAGCATTACGTAACAACGTATAACGTTATTTAGCATTACGTAATGACGTATAACGTTATGAAGCAATACGTAACAACTTATAACGTTATGTAGCATTACTTCACAACGTGTAACTTTATATACTATTACGTAATGACGTATAACGTTATGTAGCATTACGCAACAACGTATAACGTTATGTAGCATTACGTAACGACGTATAACGCTATGTACTATTACGTAATGACGTATAACGTTATGTAGCATTACGTAACGACGTATAACGCTATGTACTATTACGTAATGACGTATAACGTTATGTAGCATTACGCAACAACGTATAACGTTATGTAGCATTACGTAACGACGTATAACGCTATCTACTATTACGTAATGACGTATAACGTTATGTAGCATTACGTAACAACGTATAACGTTATGTAGCATTACGTAACCACGAATACCGTTATATAATACTACGTAATGACGTATAACGTTACGTAGCATTACGAAACAACGTATAACGTTATGTAGCATTACGTTACGACGTATAACGTTATATAATACTACGTAATGACGTATAACGTTATGTAGTATTTCGTAACGACGTATAACGTTATATACTATTACCTAATTACGTATAACGTTATGTAGCATTACGTAACAACGTATAATGTTATGTAGCATTACGTAATGACGTATATCGTTATGTAGCATAACGTGATGACGTATAACGTTATGTAGCATTACGTAACGACGTATAACGCTATATGCTATTACGTAATGACGTATAACGTTATATAGCATTATTTAATAACGTACAACGTTATGTAGCATTACGTAACCACGAATACCGTTATATAATACTACGTAATGCCGTATAACGCTATGTAGCATTACGTAACAACGTATACCATAACATAGTACTACGTAATGACGTATAATGCTATGCAGCATTACGTAACAACGTATAACGTTATGTAGCATTACGCAATGACGTATAACGTTATAGAGCATTACGTAACAACGTATAACGTTATGTAGTATTACTTTACAAAGTGTAACGTTATATACTATTACGTAATGACGTATAACGTTATGTAGCATTACGCAACAACGTATAGCGTTATGTAGCATTACATAACGACGTATAACGCTATGTACTATTACGTAATGACGTATAACGTTATGTAGTATTTCGTAACGACGTATAACGTTATATACTATTACCTAATTACGTATAACGTTATGTAGCATTACGTAACAACGTATAACGTTATGTAGCATTACGTAATGCCGTATAACGCTATATACTATTACGTAATGACGTATAACGTTATGTAGCATTACGCAACAACGTATAACGTTATGTAGCATTACGTAACGACGTATAACGTTATGTAGCATTACGTAACGACGTATAACGCTATGTACTATTACGTAATGACGTATAACGTTATGTAGCATTACGTAACAACGTATAACGTTATGTAGCATTACGTAACGACGTATACCATTATATAGTTATACGTAATGACGTATAACGTTATGTAGCATTACGTAACAACGTATAACCATATGTAGCATTACCTCACAACGTGTAACATTATATACAATTACGTAATGACGTATAACGTCACGCAGCATTACGAAACAACGTATAACGTTATGTAGCATTACGTTACGACGTATAACGTTATATAATACTACGTAATGACGTATAACGTTATGTAGTATTTCGTAACGACGTATAACGTTATGTAGCATTACGTAACAACGTATAACGTTATTTAGCATTACGTAATGACGTATAACGTTATGTAGCAATACGTAACAACTTATAACGTTATGTAGCATTACGTAACAACATATAACGTTATGTAGCATTACGTAACGACGTATACCATTATATAGTTATACGTAATGACGTATAACGCTATGCAGCGTTACGTAACAACGTATAACGTTATGTAGCATAACGTAACAACGTATAACGTTATTTAGCATTACGTAATGACGTATAACGTTATGAAGCAATACGTAACAACATATAACGTTATGTAGCATTACGTAACGACGTATACCATTATATAGTTATACGTAATGACGTTTAACGCTATGCAGCATTACGTAACAAGGTATAACGTTATGTAGCATTACGAACTGCGTATAACGCTATATACTATTACGTAATGACGTATAACGTTATGTAGCATTACGTAACAACATATAACGTTATGCAGCATTACGTAACAACGTATAACGTTATTTAGCATTACGTAATGACGTATAACGTTATGAAGCAATACGTAACAACTTATAACGTTATGTAGCATTACTTCACAACGTGTAACTTTATATACTATTACGTAATGACGTATAACGTTATGTAGCATTACGCAACAACGTATAACGTTATGTAGCATTACGTAACGACGTATAACGCTATGTACTATTACGTAATGACGTATAACGTTATGTAGCATTACGTAACGACGTATAACGCTATGTACTATTACGTAATGACGTATAACGTTATGTAGCATTACGCAACAACGTATAACGTTATGTAGCATTACGTAACGACGTATAACGCTATGTACTATTACGTAATGACGTATAACGTTATGTAGCATTACGTAACAACGTATAACGTTATGTAGCATTACGTAACCACGAATACCGTTATATAATACTACGTAATGACGTATAACGTTACGTAGCATTACGAAACAACGTATAACGTTATGTAGCATTACGTTACGACGTATAACGTTATATAATACTACGTAATGACGTATAACGTTATGTAGTATTTCGTAACGACGTATAACGTTATATACTATTACCTAATTACGTATAACGTTATGTAGCATTACGTAACAACGTATAATGTTATGTAGCATTACGTAATGACGTATATCGTTATGTAGCATAACGTGATGACGTATAACGTTATGTAGCATTACGTAACGACGTATAACGCTATATGCTATTACGTAATGACGTATAACGTTATATAGCATTATTTAATAACGTACAACGTTATGTAGCATTACGTAACCACGAATACCGTTATATAATACTACGTAATGCCGTATAACGCTATGTAGCATTACGTAACAACGTATACCATAACATAGTACTACGTAATGACGTATAATGCTATGCAGCATTACGTAACAACGTATAACGTTATGTAGCATTACGCAATGACGTATAACGTTATAGAGCATTACGTAACAACGTATAACGTTATGTAGTATTACTTTACAAAGTGTAACGTTATATACTATTACGTAATGACGTATAACGTTATGTAGCATTACGCAACAACGTATAGCGTTATGTAGCATTACATAACGACGTATAACGCTATGTACTATTACGTAATGACGTATAACGTTATGTAGCATTACGTAACAACGTATAACATTATGTAGCATTACGTAACGACGTATAACGCTATATGCTATTACGTAATGACGTATAACGTTATGTAGCATTACGTACCAACGTATAACGTTATATAATAATACGTTAGGACGTATAATGTTATGTAGCATTACTTAACAACGTATAACGTTATATACTAATACGCAATGACGTATAACGTTACGTAGCATTACGAAACAACGTATAACGTTATGTAGCATTACGTTACGACGTATAACGTTATATAATACTACGTAATGACGTATAACGTTATGTAGTATTTCGTAACGACGTATAACGTTATGTAGCATTACGTAACGACGTATAACGCTATGTAATATTACGTAATGACGTATAACGTTATGTAGCATTACGTAACGACGTATAACGCTATGTACTATTACGTAATGACGTATAACGTTATGTAGCATTACGCAACAACGTATAACGTTATGTAGCATTACGTAACGACGTATAACGCTATGTACTATTACGTAATGACGTATAACGTTATGTAGCATTACGTAACAACGTATAACGTTATGTAGCATTACGTTCCGACGTATAACGTTATATAATACTACGTAATGACGTATAACGTTATGTAGTATTTCGTAACGACGTATAACGTTATATACTATTACCTAATTACGTATAACGTTATGTAGCATTACGTAACAACGTATAACGTTATGTAGCATTACGTAATGCCGTATAACGCTATATACTATTACGTAATGACGTATAACGTTATGTAGCATTACGCAACAACGTATAACGTTATGTAGCATTACGTAACGACGTATAACGTTATGTAGCATTACGTAACGACGTATAACGCTATGTACTATTACGTAACGACGTATAACGTTATGTAGCATTACGTAACAACGTATAACGTTATGTAGCATTACGTAACGACGTATACCATTATATAGTTATACGTAATGACGTATAACGTTATGTAGCATTACGTAACAACGTATAACCTTATGTAGCATTACCTCACAACGTGTAACATTATATACAATTACGTAATGACGTATAACGTCACGCAGCATTACGAAACAACGTATAACGTTATGTAGCATTACGTTACGACGTATAACGTTATATAATACTACGTAATGACGTATAACGTTATGTAGTATTTCGTAACGACGTATAACGTTATGTAGCATTACGTAACAACATATAACGTTATGTAGCATTACGTAACGACGTATACCATTATATAGTTATACGTAATGACGTTTAACGCTATGCAGCATTACGTAACAACGTATAACGTTATTTAGCATTACGTAATGACGTATAACGTTATGTAGCAATACGTAACAACTTATAACGTTATGTAGCATTACGTAACAACATATAACGTTATGTAGCATTACGTAACGACGTATACCATTATATAGTTATACGTAATGACGTATAACGCTATGCAGCGTTACGTAACAACGTATAACGTTATGTAGCATAACGTAATGACGTATAACGTTATGTAGCATTATGTAACAACGTATAACGTTATGTAGCATTACGTAACAGCGTATAACGTTGTATAATACTACGTAATGACGTATAACGTTATGTAGCATTACGTAACAAGGTATAACGTTATGTAGCATTACGAACTGCGTATAACGCTATATACTATTACGTAATGACGTATAACGTTATGTAGCATTACGTAACAACATATAACGTTATGCAGCATTACGTAACAACGTATAACGTTATTTAGCATTACGTAATGACGTATAACGTTATGAAGCAATACGTAACAACTTATAACGTTATGTAGCATTACTTCACAACGTGTAACTTTATATACTATTACGTAATGACGTATAACGTTATGTAGCATTACGCAACAACGTATAACGTTATGTAGCATTACGTAACGACGTATAACGCTATGTACTATTACGTAATGACGTATAACGTTATGTAGCATTACGTAACGACGTATAACGCTATGTACTATTACGTAATGACGTATAACGTTATGTAGCATTACGCAACAACGTATAACGTTATGTAGCATTACGTAACGACGTATAACGCTATGTACTATTACGTAATGACGTATAACGTTATGTAGCATTACGTAACAACGTATAACGTTATGTAGCATTACGTAACCACGAATACCGTTATATAATACTACGTAATGACGTATAACGTTACGTAGCATTACGAAACAACGTATAACGTTATGTAGCATTACGTTACGACGTATAACGTTATATAATACTACGTAATGACGTATAACGTTATGTAGTATTTCGTAACGACGTATAACGTTATATACTATTACCTAATTACGTATAACGTTATGTAGCATTACGTAACAACGTATAATGTTATGTAGCATTACGTAATGACGTATATCGTTATGTAGCATAACGTGATGACGTATAACGTTATGTAGCATTACGTAACGACGTATAACGCTATATGCTATTACGTAATGACGTATAACGTTATATAGCATTATTTAATAACGTACAACGTTATGTAGCATTACGTAACCACGAATACCGTTATATAATACTACGTAATGCCGTATAACGCTATGTAGCATTACGTAACAACGTATACCATAACATAGTACTACGTAATGACGTATAATGCTATGCAGCATTACGTAACAACGTATAACGTTATGTAGCATTACGCAATGACGTATAACGTTATAGAGCATTACGTAACAACGTATAACGTTATGTAGTATTACTTTACAAAGTGTAACGTTATATACTATTACGTAATGACGTATAACGTTATGTAGCATTACGCAACAACGTATAACGTTATGTAGCATTACATAACGACGTATAACGCTATGTACTATTACGTAATGACGTATAACGTTATGTAGCATTACGTAACAACGTATAACGTTATGTAGCATTACGTAACGACGTATAACGCTATATGCTATTACGTAATGACGTATAACGTTATGTAGCATTACGTACCAACGTATAACGTTATATAATAATACGTTAGGACGTATAATGTTATGTAGCATTACTTAACAACGTATAACGTTATATACTAATACGCAATGACGTATAACGTTATGTAGCATTACGTAACCACGAATACCGTTATATAATACTACGTAATGACGTATAACGTTACGTAGCATTACGAAACAACGTATAACGTTATGTAGCATTACGTTACGACGTATAACGTTATATAATACTACGTAATGACGTATAACGTTATGTAGTATTTCGTAACGACGTATAACGTTATGTAGCATTACGTAACAACATATAACGTTATGTAGCATTACGTAACGACGTATACCATTATATAGTTATACGTAATGACGTTTAACGCTATGCAGCATTACGTAACAACGTATAACGTTATTTAGCATTACGTAATGACGTATAACGTTATGTAGCAATACGTAACAACTTATAACGTTATGTAGCATTACGTAACAACATATAACGTTATGTAGCATTACGTAACGACGTATACCATTATATAGTTATACGTAATGACGTATAACGCTATGCAGCGTTACGTAACAACGTATAACGTTATGTAGCATAACGTAATGACGTATAACGTTATGTAGCATTATGTAACAACGTATAACGTTATGTAGCATTACGTAACAGCGTATAACGTTGTATAATACTACGTAATGACGTATAACGTTATGTAGCATTACGTAACAAGGTATAACGTTATGTAGCATTACGAACTGCGTATAACGCTATATACTATTACGTAATGACGTATAACGTTATGTAGCATTACGTAACAACATATAACGTTATGCAGCATTACGTAACAACGTATAACGTTATTTAGCATTACGTAATGACGTATAACGTTATGTAGCAATACGTAACAACTTATAACGTTGTGTAGCATTACTTCACAACGTGTAACTTTATATACTATTACGTAATGACGTATAACGTTATGTAGCATTACGCAACAACGTATAACGTTATGTAGTATTACTTTACAAAGTGTAACGTTATATACTATTACGTAATGACGTATAACGTTATGTAGCATTACGCAACAACGTATAACGTTATGTAGCCATACATAACGACGTATAACGCTATGTACTATTACGTAATGACGTATAACGTTATGTAGCATTACGTAACAACGTATAACGTTATGTAGCATTACGTAACGACGTATAACGCTATATGCTATTACGTAATGACGTATAACGTTATGTAGCATTACGTACCAACGTATAACGTTATATAATAATACGTTAGGACGTATAATGTTATGTAGCATTACTTAACAACGTATAACGTTATATACTAATACGCAATGACGTATAACGTTATGTAGCATTACGTAACCACGAATACCGTTATATAATACTACGTAATGACGTATAACGTCACGCAGCATTACGAAACAACGTATAACGTTATGTAGCATTACGTTACGACGTATAACGTTATATAATACTACGTAATGACGTATAACGTTATGTAGTATTTCGTAACGACGTATAACGTTATGTAGCATTACGTAACAACTTATAACGTTATGTAGCATTACGTAACAACATATAACGTTATGTAGCATTACGTAACGACGTATACCATTATATAGTTATACGTAATGACGTATAACGCTATGCAGCGTTACGTAACAACGTATAACGTTATGTAGCATAACGTAATGACGTATAACGTTATGTAGCATTATGTAACAACGTATAACGTTATGTAGCATTACGTAACAGCGTATAACGTTGTATAATACTACGTAATGACGTATAACGTTATGTAGCATTACGTAACAAGGTATAACGTTATGTAGCATTACGAACTGCGTATAACGCTATATACTATTACGTAACGACGTATAACGCTATGTACTATTACGTAATGACGTATAACGTTATGTAGCATTACGTAACGACGTATAACGCTATGTACTATTACGTAATGACGTATAACGTTATGTAGCATTACGCAACAACGTATAACGTTATGTAGCATTACGTAACGACGTATAACGCTATGTACTATTACGTAATGACGTATAACGTTATGTAGCATTACGTAACAACGTATAACGTTATGTAGCATTACGTAACCACGAATACCGTTATATAATACTACGTAATGACGTATAACGTTACGTAGCATTACGAAACAACGTATAACGTTATGTAGCATTACGTTACGACGTATAACGTTATATAATACTACGTAATGACGTATAACGTTATGTAGTATTTCGTAACGACGTATAACGTTATATACTATTACCTAATTACGTATAACGTTATGTAGCATTACGTAACAACGTATAATGTTATGTAGCATTACGTAATGACGTATATCGTTATGTAGCATAACGTGATGACGTATAACGTTATGTAGAATTACGTAACGACGTATAACGCTATATGCTATTACGTAATGACGTATAACGTTATATAGCATTATTTAATAACGTACAACGTTATGTAGCATTACGTAACCACGAATACCGTTATATAATACTACGTAATGCCGTATAACGCTATGTAGCGTTAAGTAACAACGTATACCATAACATAGTACTACGTAATGACGTATAATGCTATGCAGCATTACGTAACAACGTATAACGTTATGTAGCATTACGCAATGACGTATAACGTCATGTAGCATTACGTAACAACGTATAACGTTATGTAGTACTACTTTACAAAGTGTAACGTTATATACTATTACGTAATGACGTATAACTTTATGTAGCATTACGCAATGACGTATAACGTCATGTAGCATTACGTAACAACGTATAACGTTATGTAGTACTACTTTACAAAGTGTAACGTTATATACTATTACGTAACGACGTATAACGTTATGTAGTATTTCGTAACGACGTATAACGTTATATACTATTACCTAATTACGTATAACGTTATGTAGCATTACGTAACAACGTATAACGTTATGTAGCATTACGTAATGACGTATATCGTTATGTAGCATAACGTAATGACGTATAACGTTATGTAGCATTACGTAACAACGTATAACGTTATGTAGCATTACTTCACAGCGTGTAACGTTATATACTATTACGTAATGTCGTATAACGTTATGTAGCATTACGTAACAACGTATAACGTTGTGTAGCATAACGTAACGACGTATAATGCGATATACTATTACGTAATGACGTATAACGTTATGTAGCATTACGTAACAACGCATAACGTTATGTAGCATTACGTTATAACGTATAACGTTATCTACTATTACGTAATGACGTATAACGTTATGTAGCATTACGTAACAACGTATAACGTTATATAATACTACGTAACGACGTATAACGTTATATAATACTACGTAATGACGTATAACGGTATGTAGCATAACGTAACAACGTATACCATTATATAGTACTACGTAATGACGTATAACGTTATGTAGCATTACGTAACAACGTATAACCTTATGTAGCATTATCTCACAACGTGTAACATTATATACAATTACGTAATGACGTATAACGTTATGTAGCATTACGTAACAACGTATAACGTTATGTAGCATTACGTAACGACGTATAACGCTATATGCTATTACGTAATGACGTATAACGTTATATAGCATTATTTAATAACGTACAACGTTATGTAGCATTACGTAACCACGAATACCGTTATATAATACTACGTAATGCCGTATAACGCTATGTAGCATTACGTAACAACGTATACCATAACATAGTACTACGTAATGCCGTATAATGCTATGCAGCATTACGTAACAACGTATAACGTTATGTAGCATTACGCAATGACGTATAACGTTATGTAGCATTACGTAACAACGCATAACGTTATGTAGCATTACGTTATAACGTATAACGTTATCTACTATTACGTAATGACGTATAACGTTATGTAGCATTACATAACGACGTATAACGCTATGTACTATTACGTAATGACGTATAACGTTATGTAGCATTACGTAACAACGTATAACGTTATGTAGCATTACGTAACGACGTATAACGCTATATGCTATTACGTAATGACGTATAACGTTATGTAGCATTACGTACCAACGTATAACGTTATATAATAATACGTTAGGACGTATAATGTTATGTAGCATTACTTAACAACGTATAACGTTATATACTAATACGCATTGACGTATAACGTTATGTAGCATTACGTAACCACGAATACCGTTATATAATACTACGTAATGACGTATAACGTTACGTAGCATTACGAAACAACGTACAACGTTATGTAGCATTACGTTACGACGTATAACGTTATATAATACTACGTAATGACGTATAACGTTATGTAGTATTTCGTAACGACGTATAACGTTATGTAGCATTACGTAACAACATATAACGTTATGTAGCATTACGTAACGACGTATACCATTATACAGTTATACGTAATGACGTATAACGTTATGTAGCATTACGTAACAAGGTATAACGTTATGTAGCATTACGATCTGCGTATAACGCTATATACTATTACGTAAAGACGTATAACGTTATGTAGCATTACGCAACAACGTATAACGTTATGTAGCATTACGTAACGACGTATAACGCTATGTACTATTACGTAATGACGTATAACGTTATGTAGCATTACGTAACGACGTATAACGCTATGTACTATTACGTAATGACGTATAACGTTATGTAGCATTACGCAACAACGTATAACGTTATGTAGCATTACGTAACGACGTATAACGCTATGTACTATTACGTAATGACGTATAACGTTATGTAGCATTACGTAACAACGTATAACGTTATGTAGCATTACGTTACGACGTATAACGTTATATAATACTACGTAATGACGTATAACGTTATGTAGTATTTCGTAACGACGTATAACGTTATATACTATTACCTAATTACGTATAACGTTATGTAGCATTACGTAACAACGTATAACGTTATGTAACATTACGCAACAACGTATAACGTTATGTAGCATTACATAACGACGTATAACGCTATGTACTATTACGTAATGACGTATAACGTTATGTAGCATTACGTAACAACGTATAACGTTAAGTAGCATTACGTAACGACGTATAACGCTATATGCTATTACGTAATGACGTATAACGTTATGTAGCATTACGTACCAACGTATAACGTTATATAATAATACGTTAGGACGTATAATGTTATGTAGCATTACTTAACAACGTATAACGTTATATACTAATACGCAATGACGTATAACGTTATGTAGCATTACGTAACCACGAATACCGTTATATAATACTACGTAATGACGTATAACGTCACGCAGCATTACGAAACAACGTATAACGTTATGTAGCATTACGTTACGACGTATAACGTTATATAATACTACGTAATGACGTATAACGTTATGTAGTATTTCGTAACGACGTATAACGTTATGTAGCATTACGTAAAAACTTATAACGTTATGTAGCATTACGTAACAACATATAACGTTATGTAGCATTACGTAACGACGTATACCATTATATAGTTATACGTAATGACGTATAACGCTATGCAGCGTTACGTAACAACGTATAACGTTATGTAGCATAACGTAATGACGTATAACGTTATGTAGCATTATGTAACAACGTATAACGTTATGTAGCATTACGTAACAGCGTATAACGTTGTATAATACTACGTAATGACGTATAACGTTATGTAGCATTACGTAACAAGGTATAACGTTATGTAGCATTACGAACTGCGTATAACGCTATATACTATTACGTAATGACGTATAACGTTATGTAGCATTACGTAACAACATATAACGTTATGCAGCATTACGTAACAACGTATGACGTTATTTAGCATTACGTAATGACGTATAACGTTATGTAGCAATACGTAACAACTTATAACGTTGTGTAGCATTACTTCACAACGTGTAACTTTATATACTATTACGTAATGACGTATAACGTTATGTAGCATTACGCAACAACGTATAACGTTATGTAGCATTACGTAACGACGTATAACGCTATGTACTATTACGTAATGACGTATAACGTTATGTAGCATTACGTAACGACGTATAACGCTATGTACTATTACGTAATGACGTATAACGTTATGTAGCATTACGCAACAACGTATAACGTTATGTAGCATTACGTAACGACGTATAACGCTATGTACTATTACGTAATGACGTATAACGTTATGTAGCATTACGTAACAACGTATAACGTTATGTAGCATTACGTAACCACGAATACCGTTATATAATACTACGTAATGACGTATAACGTTACGTAGCATTACGAAACAACGTATAACGTTATGTAGCATTACGTTACGACGTATAACGTTATATAATACTACGTAATGACGTATAACGTTATGTAGTATTTCGTAACGACGTATAACGTTATATACTATTACCTAATTACGTATAACGTTATGTAGCATTACGTAACAACGTATAATGTTATGTAGCATTACGTAATGACGTATATCGTTATGTAGCATAACGTGATGACGTATAACGTTATGTAGCATTACGTAACGACGTATAACGCTATATGCTATTACGTAATGACGTATAACGTTATATAGCATTATTTAATAACGTACAACGTTATGTAGCATTACGTAACCACGAATACCGTTATATAATACTACGTAATGCCGTATAACGCTATGTAGCATTACGTAACAACGTATACCATAACATAGTACTACGTAATGACGTATAATGCTATGCAGCATTACGTAACAACGTATAACGTTATGTAGCATTACGCAATGACGTATAACGTTATAGAGCATTACGTAACAACGTATAACGTTATGTAGTATTACTTTACAAAGTGTAACGTTATATACTATTACGTAATGACGTATAACGTTATGTAGCATTACGCAACAACGTATAACGTTATGTAGCATTACGTAACGACGTATAACGCTATGTACTATTACGTAATGACGTATAACGTTATGTAGCATTACGTAACAACGTATAACGTTATGTAGCATTACGTAACGACGTATAACGCTATATGCTATTACGTAATGACGTATAACGTTATGTAGCATTACGTACCAACGTATAACGTTATATAATAATACGTTAGGACGTATAATGTTATGTAGCATTACTTAACAACGTATAACGTTATATACTAATACGCAATGACGTATAACGTTATGTAGCATTACGTAACCACGAATACCGTTATATAATACTACGTAATGACGTATAACGTTACGTAGCATTACGAAACAACGTATAACGTTATGTAGCATTACGTAACGACGTATAACGCTATATGCTATTACGTAATGACGTATAACGTTATGTAGCATTACGTACCAACGTATAACGTTATATAATAATACGTTAGGACGTATAATGTTATGCAGCATTACTTAACAACGTATAACGTTATATACTAATACGCAATGACGTATAACGTTATGTAGCATTACGTAACCACGAATACCGTTATATAATACTACGTAATGACGTATAACGTCACGCAGCATTACGAAACAACGTATAACGTTATGTAGCATTACGTTACGACGTATAACGTTATATAATACTACGTAATGACGTATAACGTTATGTAGTATTTCGTAACGACGTATAACGTTATGTAGCATTACGTAACAACTTATAACGTTATGTAGCATTACGTAACAACATATAACGTTATGTAGCATTACGTAACGACGTATACCATTATATAGTTATACGTAATGACGTATAACGCTATGCAGCGTTACGTAACAACGTATAACGTTATGTAGCATAACGTAATGACGTATAACGTTATGTAGCATTATGTAACAACGTATAACGTTATGTAGCATTACGTAACAGCGTATAACGTTGTATAATACTACGTAATGACGTATAACGTTATGTAGCATTACGTAACAAGGTATAACGTTATGTAGCATTACGAACTGCGTATAACGCTATATACTATTACGTAATGACGTATAACGTTATGTAGCATTACGTAACAACATATAACGTTATGCAGCATTACGTAACAACGTATAACGTTATTTAGCATTACGTAATGACGTATAACGTTATGAAGCAATACGTAACAACTTATAACGTTATGTAGCATTACTTCACAACGTGTAACTTTATATACTATTACGTAATGACGTATAACGTTATGTAGCATTACGCAACAACGTATAACGTTATGTAGCATTACGTAACGACGTATAACGCTATGTACTATTACGTAACAACGTATAACGTTATGTAGCATTACGCAACAACGTATAACGTTATGTAGCATTACATAACGACGTATAACGCTATGTACTATTACGTAATGACGTATAACGTTATGTAGCATTACGTAACAACGTATAACGTTATGTAGCATTACGTAACGACGTATAACGCTATATGCTATTACGTAATGACGTATAACGTTATGTAGCATTACGTACCAACGTATAACGTTATATAATAATACGTTAGGACGTATAATGTTATGTAGCATTACTTAACAACGTATAACGTTATATACTAATACGCAATGACGTATAACGTTATGTAGCATTACATAACCACGAATACCGTTATATAATACTACGTAATGACGTATAACGTTACGTAGCATTACGAAACAACGTATAACGTTATGTAGCATTACGTTACGACGTATAACGTTATATAATACTACGTAATGACGTATAACGTTATGTAGTATTTCGTAACGACGTATAACGTTATGTAGCATTACGTAACAACATATAACGTTATGTAGCATTACGTAACGACGTATACCATTATATAGTTATACGTAATGACGTTTAACGCTATGCAGCATTACGTAACAACGTATAACGTTATTTAGCATTACGTAATGACGTATAACGTTATGTAGCAATACGTAACGACTTATAACGTTATGTAGCATTACGTAACAACATATAACGTTATGTAGCATTACGTAACGACGTATACCATTATATAGTTATACGTAATGACGTATAACGCTATGCAGCGTTACGTAACAACGTATAACGTTATGTAGCATAACGTAATGACGTATAACGTTATGTAGCATTATGTAACAACGTATAACGTTATGTAGCATTACGTAACAGCGTATAACGTTGTATAATACTACGTAATGACGTATAACGTTATGTAGCATTACGTAACAAGGTATAACGTTATGTAGCATTACGAACTGCGTATAACGCTATATACTATTACGTAATGACGTATAACGTTATGTAGCATTACGTAACAACATATAACGTTATGCAGCATTACGTAACAACGTATAACGTTATTTAGCATTACGTAATGACGTATAACGTTATGTAGCAATACGTAACAACTTATAACGTTGTGTAGCATTACTTCACAACGTGTAACTTTATATACTATTACGTAATGACGTATAACGTTATGTAGCATTACGCAACAACGTATAACGTTATGTAGCATTACGTAACGACGTATAACGCTATGTACTATTACGTAATGACGTATAACGTTATGTAGCATTACGTAACGACGTATAACGCTATGTACTATTACGTAATGACGTATAACGTTATGTAGCATTACGCAACAACGTATAACGTTATGTAGCATTACGTAACGACGTATAACGCTATGTACTATTACGTAATGACGAATAACGTTATGTAGCATTACGTAACAACGTATAACGTTATGTAGCATTACGTAACCACGAATACCGTTATATAATACTACGTAATGACGTATAACGTTACGTAGCATTACGAAACAACGTATAACGTTATGTAGCATTACGTTACGACGTATAACGTTATATAATACTACGTAATGACGTATAACGTTATGTAGTATTTCGTAACGACGTATAACGTTATGTAGCATTACGTAACAACATATAACGTTATGTAGCATTACGTAACGACGTATACCATTATATAGTTATACGTAATGACGTTTAACGCTATGCAGCATTACGTAACAACGTATAACGTTATTTAGCATTACGTAATGACGTATAACGTTATGTAGCAATACGTAACAACTTATAACGTTATGTAGCATTACGTAACAACATATAACGTTATGTAGCATTACGTAACGACGTATACCATTATATAGTTATACGTAATGACGTATAACGCTATGCAGCATTACGTAACAACGTATAACGTTATGTAGCATAACGTAATGACGTATAACGTTATGTAGCATTATGTAACAACGTATAACGTTATGTAGCATTACGTAACAGCGTATAACGTTGTATAATACTACGTAATGACGTATAACGTTATGTAGCATTACGTAACAAGGTATAACGTTATGTAGCATTACGAACTGCGTATAACGCTATATACTATTACGTAATGACGTATAACGTTATGTAGCATTACGTAACAACATATAACGTTATGTAGCATTACGTAACGACGTATACCATTATATAGTTATACGTAA
The DNA here is from genome assembly GCA_963971185.1 of Bombus muscorum. Taxonomy (NCBI): domain Eukaryota; kingdom Metazoa; phylum Arthropoda; class Insecta; order Hymenoptera; family Apidae; genus Bombus; species Bombus muscorum. The sequence continues at coordinate 9,790,404 of OZ020139.1, read as the reverse complement.
TGACGTATAACGCTATGCAGCATTACGTAACAACGTATAACGTTATTTAGCATTACGTAATGACGTATAACGTTATGTAGCATTACGTAACAAGGTATAACGTTATGTAGCATTACGAACTGCGTATAACGCTATATACTATTACGTAATGACGTATAACGTTATGTAGCATTACGTAACAACATATAACGTTATGTAGCATTACGTAACGACGTATACCATTATATAGTTATACGTAATGACGTATAACGCTATGCAGCATTACGTAACAACGTATAACGTTATTTAGCATTACGTAATGACGTATAACGTTATGTAGCAATACGTAACAACTTATAACGTTATGTAGCATTACGTAACGACGTATAACGCTATGTACTATTACGTAATGACGTATAACGTTATGTAGCATTACGTAACGACGTATAACGCTATGTACTATTACGTAATGACGTATAACGTTATGTAGCATTACGCAACAACGTATAACGTTATGTAGCATTACGTAACGACGTATAACGCTATGTACTATTACGTAATGACGTATAACGTTATGTAGCATTACGTAACAACGTATAACGTTATGTAGCATTACGTTACGACGTATAACGTTATATAATACTACGTAATGACGTATAACGTTATGTAGTATTTCGTAACGACGTATAACGTTATATACTATTACCTAATTACGTATAACGTTATGTAGCATTACGTAACAACGTATAACGTTATGTAGCATTACGTAATGACGTATATCGTTATGTAGCATAACGTGATGACGTATAACGTTATGTAGCATTATGTAACAACGTATAACGTTATGTAGCATTACGTAACAGCGTATAACGTTGTATAATACTACGTAATGACGTATAACGTTATGTAGCATTACGTAACAAGGTATAACGTTATGTAGCATTACGAACTGCGTATAACGCTATATACTATTACGTAATGACGTATAACGTTATGTAGCATTACGTAACAACATATAACGTTATGTAGCATTACGTAACGACGTATACCATTATATAGTTATACGTAATGACGTATAACGCTATGCAGCATTACGTAACAACGTATAACGTTATTTAGCATTACGTAATGACGTATAACGTTATGTAGCAATACGTAACAACGTATAACGTTATGTAGCACTACTTCACAACGTGTAACTTTATATACTATTACGTAATGACGTATAACGTTATGTAGCATTACGCAACAACGCATAACGTTATGTAGCATTACGTAACGACGTATAACGCTACGTACTATTACGTAATGACGTATAACGTTATGTAGCATTACGTAACAACGTATAACGTTATATACTAATACGCAATGACGTATAACGTTATGTAGCATTACGTAACCACGAATACCGTTATATAATACTACGTAATGACGTATAACGTTATGTAGCAATACGTAACAACGTATAACGTTATGTAGCACTACTTCACAACGTGTAACTTTATATACTATTACGTAATGACGTATAACGTTATGTAGCATTACGCAACAACGCATAACGTTATGTAGCACTACTTCACAACGTGTAACTTTATATACTATTACGTAATGACGTATAACGTTATGTAGCATTACGCAACAACGCATAACGTTATGTAGCATTACGTAACGACGTATAACGCTACGTACTATTACGTAATGACGTATAACGTTATGTAGCATTACGTAACAGCGTATAACGTTATATAATACTACGTAATGACGTATAACGCTATATAATACTACGTAATGACGTATAACGTTATGTAGCATTACGTAACAGCGTATAACGTTATATAATACCACGTAATGACGTATAACGTTATGTAGCATTACGTAATGACGTATAACGTTATGTAGTATTACGTAACAACGTATAACGTTATATACTATTACGTAATGACGTATAACGTTATGTAGCGTTTCGTAACAACGTATAACGTTATATACTATTACGCAATGATGTATAACGTTATGTAGCATTACGTAACAGCGTATAACGTTATATAATACTACGTAATGACGTATAACGTTATGTAGCATTACGTAACAACGTATAACGTTATGTAGCATTACGTAACGACGTATAACGCTATATACTATTACGTAATGACGTATAACGTTATGTAGTATTACGTAACAACGTATAACGTTATGTAGCATTACGTAACGACGTATAACGCTATATACTCTTACGTAATGACGTATAACGTTATGTAGCATTACGTAATGACGTATAACGCTATATACTATTACGTAATGACGTATAACGTTATGTAGCATTACGTAACAACGTATAACGTTTTGTAGCATTACGTAATGACGTATAACGTTATGTAGCATTACGTAATAGCGTATAACGTTATGTAGCATTACGGAACGACGTATAACGTTATGTAGCATTACGTAACAGCGTATAACGTTATATAATACTACGTAATGACGTATAACGTTATGTAGCATTACGTAACAACGTATAACGTTATGTAGCATTACGTAATGACGTATAACGCTATGCAGCATTACGTAACAACGTATAACGTTATTTAGCATTACGTAATGACGTATAACGTTATGTAGCAATACCTAACATCGTATAACGTTATGTAGCACTACTTCACAACGTGTAACTTTATATACTATTACGTAATGACGTATAACGTTATGTAGCATTACGCAACAACGTATAACGTTATGTAGCATTACGTAACGACGTATAACGCTATGTACTATTACGTAATGACGTATAACGTTATGTAGCATTACGTAACGACGTATAACGCTATGTACTATTACGTAATGACGTATAACGATATGTAGCATTACGCAACAACGTATAACGTTATGAAGCATTACGTAACGACGTATAACGCTATGTACTATTACGTAATGACGTATAACGTTATGTAGCATTACGTAACAACGTATAACGTTATGTAGCATTACGTTCCAACGTATAACGTTATATAATACTACGTAATGACGTATAACGTTATGTAGTATTTCGTAACGACGTATAACGTTATATACTATTACCTAATTACGTATAACGTTATGTAGCATTACGTAACAACGTATAACGTTATGTAGCATTACGTAATGCCGTATAACGCTATATACTATTACGTAATGACGTATAACGTTATGTAGCATTACGCAACAACGTATAACGTTATGTAGCATTACGTAACGACGTATAACGCTATGTACTATTACGTAATGACGTATAACGTTATGTAGCATTACGTAACAACGTATAACGCTATGTACTATTACGTAATGACGTATAACGTTATGTAGCATTACGCAACAACGTATAACGTTATGTAGCATTACGTAACGACGTATAACGCTATGTACTATTACGTAATGACGTATAACGTTATGTAGCATTACGTAACAACGTATAACGTTATGTAGCATTACGTTCCGACGTATAACGTTATATAATACTACGTAATGACGTATAACGTTATGTAGTATTTCGTAACGACGTATAACGTTATATACTATTACCTAATTACGTATAACGTTATGTAGCATTACGTAACAACGTATAACGTTATGTAGCATTACGTAATGCCGTATAACGCTATATACTATTACGTAATGACGTATAACGTTATGCAGCATTACGTAACAGCGTATAACGTTATGTAGCATTACGTTATAACGTATAACGTTATCTTCCATTACGTAATGACGTATAACGTTATGTAGTATTACGTAACAACGTATAACGTTATATACTATTACGTAATGACGTATAACGTTATGTAGCATTTCGTAACAACGTATAACGTTATATACTATTACGTAATGATGTATAACGTTATGTAGCATTACGTAACAGCGTATAACGTTATATAATACTACGTAATGACGTATAACGTTATGTAGCATTACGTAACAACGTATAACGTTATGTAGCATTACGTAACGACGTATAACGCTATGTACTATTACGTAATGACGTATAACGTTATGTAGCATTACGTAACGACGTATAACGCTATGTACTATTACGTAATGACGTATAACGTTATGTAGCATTACGCAACAACGTATAACGTTATGTAGCATTACGTAACGACGTATAACGCTATGTACTATTACGTAATGACGTATAACGTTATGTAGCATTACGTAACAACGTATAACGTTATGTAGCATTACGTTACGACGTATAACGTTATATAATACTACGTAATGACGTATAACGTTATGTAGTATTTCGTAACGACGTATAACGTTATATACTATTACCTAATTACGTATAACGTTATGTAGCATTACGTAACAACATATAACGTTATGTAGCATTACGTAACGACGTATACCATTATATAGTTATACGTAATGACGTATAACGCTATGCAGCATTACGTAACAACGTATAATGTTATTTAGCATTACGTAATGACGTATAACGTTATGTAGCAATACGTAACAACTTATAACGTTATGTAGCATTACGTAACGACGTATAACGCTATGTACTATTACGTAATGACGTATAACGTTATGTAGCATTACGTAACGACGTATAACGCTATGTACTATTACGTAATGACGTATAACGTTATGTAGCATTACGCAACAACGTATAACGATATGTAGCATTACGTAACGACGTATAACGCTATGTACTATTACGTAATGACGTATAACGTTATGTAGCATTACGTAACAACGTATAACGTTATGTAGCATTACGTTACGACGTATAACGTTATATAATACTACGTAATGACGTATAACGTTATGTAGTATTTCGTAACGACGTATAACGTTATATACTATTACCTAATTACGTATAACGTTATGTAGCATTACGTAACAACGTATAACGTTATGTAGCATTACGTAATGACGTATATCGTTATGTAGCATAACGTGATGACGTATAACGTTATGTAGCATTATGTAACAACGTATAACGTTATGTAGCATTACGTAACAGCGTATAACGTTGTATAATACTACGTAATGACGTATAACGTTATGTAGCATTACGTAACAAGGTATAACGTTATGTAGCATTACGAACTGCGTATAACGCTATATACTATTACGTAATGACGTATAACGTTATGTAGCATTACGTAACAACATATAACGTTATGTAGCATTACGTAACGACGTATACCATTATATAGTTATACGTAATGACGTATAACGCTATGCAGCATTACGTAACAACGTATAACGTTATTTAGCAGTACGTAATGACGTATAACGTTATGTAGCAATACGTAACAACGTATAACGTTATGTAGCATTACTTCACAACGTGTAACTTTATATACTATTACGTAATGACGTATAACGTTATGTAGCATTACGCAACAACGTATAACGTTATGTAGCATTACGTAACGACGTATAACGCTATGTACTATTACGTAATGACGTATAACGTTATGTAGCATTACGTAACAACGTATAACGTTATGTAGCATTACGTAACGACGTATAACGCTATATGCTATTACGTAATGACGTATAACGTTATGTAGCATTACGTACCAACGTATAACGTTATACAATAATACGTTAGGACGTATAATGTTATGTAGCATTACTTAACAGCGTATAACGTTATATACTAATACGCAATGACGTATAACGTTATGTAGCATTACGTAACCACGAATACCGTTATATAATACTACGTAATGACGTATAACGTTATATAGCATTACGTAACAGCGTATAACGTTATGTAGCATTACGTAATGACGTATAACGTTATGTAGCATTACGTAACAACGTATAACGTTATGTAGCATTACGTAACGACGTATAACGCTATATACTATTACGTAATGACGTATAACGTTATGTAGCATTACGTAACAGCGTATAACGTTATATAATACTACGTAATGACGTATAACGCTATATAATACTACGTAATGACGTATAACGTTATGTAGCATTACGTACCAACGTATAACGTTATACAATAATACGTTAGGACGTATAATGTTATGTAGCATTACTTAACAGCGTATAACGTTATATACTAATACGCAATGACGTATAACGTTATGTAGCATTACGTAACCACGAATACCGTTATATAATACTACGTAATGACGTATAACGTTATGTAGCATTACGTAACAGCGTATAACGTTATGTAGTATTTCGTAACAGCGTATAACGTTATGTAGCATTACGTAACAACATATAACGTTATGTAGCATTACGTAACGACGTATACCATTATATAGTTATACGTAATGACGTTTAACGCTATGCAGCATTACGTAACAACGTATAACGTTATTTAGCATTACGTAATGACGTATAACGTTATGTAGCAATACGTAACAACTTATAACGTTATGTAGCATTACGTAACAACATATAACGTTATGTAGCATTACGTAACGACGTATACCATTATATAGTTATACGTAATGACGTATAACGCTATGCAGCATTACGTAACAACGTATAACGTTATGTAGCATAACGTAATGACGTATAACGTTATGTAGCATTATGTAACAACGTATAACGTTATGTAGCATTACGTAACAGCGTATAACGTTGTATAATACTACGTAATGACGTATAACGTTATGTAGCATTACGTAACAAGGTATAACGTTATGTAGCATTACGAACTGCGTATAACGCTATATACTATTACGTAATGACGTATAACGTTATGTAGCATTACGTAACAACATATAACGTTATGTAGCATTACGTAACGACGTATACCATTATATAGTTATACGTAATGACGTATAACGCTATGCAGCATTACGTAACAACGTATAACGTTATTTAGCATTACGTAATGACGTATAACGTTATGTAGCAATACGTAACAACTTATAACGTTATGTAGCATTACGTAACGACGTATAACGCTATGTACTATTACGTAATGACGTATAACGTTATGTAGCATTACGTAACGACGTATAACGCTATGTACTATTACGTAATGACGTATAACGTTATGTAGCATTACGCAACAACGTATAACGTTATGTAGCATTACGTAACGACGTATAACGCTATGTACTATTACGTAATGACGTATAACGTTATGTAGCATTACGTAACAACGTATAACGTTATGTAGCATTACGTTACGACGTATAACGTTATATAATACTACGTAATGACGTATAACGTTATGTAGTATTTCGTAACGACGTATAACGTTATATACTATTACCTAATTACGTATAACGTTATGTAGCATTACGTAACAACGTATAACGTTATGTAGCATTACGTAATGACGTATATCGTTATGTAGCATAACGTGATGACGTATAACGTTATGTAGCATTATGTAACAACGTATAACGTTATGTAGCATTACGTAACAGCGTATAACGTTGTATAATACTACGTAATGACGTATAACGTTATGTAGCATTACGTAACAAGGTATAACGTTATGTAGCATTACGTAACAACGTATAACGTTATATACTAATACGCAATGACGTATAACGTTATGTAGCATTACGTAACCACGAATACCGTTATATAATACTACGTAATGACGTATAACGTTATGTAGCAATACGTAACAACGTATAACGTTATGTAGCACTACTTCACAACGTGTAACTTTATATACTATTACGTAATGACGTATAACGTTATGTAGCATTACGCAACAACGCATAACGTTATGTAGCACTACTTCACAACGTGTAACTTTATATACTATTACGTAATGACGTATAACGTTATGTAGCATTACGCAACAACGCATAACGTTATGTAGCATTACGTAACGACGTATAACGCTACGTACTATTACGTAATGACGTATAACGTTATGTAGCATTACGTAACAGCGTATAACGTTATATAATACTACGTAATGACGTATAACGCTATATAATACTACGTAATGACGTATAACGTTATGTAGCATTACGTAACAGCGTATAACGTTATATAATACCACGTAATGACGTATAACGTTATGTAGCATTACGTAATGACGTATAACGTTATGTAGTATTACGTAACAACGTATAACGTTATATACTATTACGTAATGACGTATAACGTTATGTAGCGTTTCGTAACAACGTATAACGTTATATACTATTACGCAATGATGTATAACGTTATGTAGCATTACGTAACAGCGTATAACGTTATATAATACTACGTAATGACGTATAACGTTATGTAGCATTACGTAACAACGTATAACGTTATGTAGCATTACGTAACGACGTATAACGCTATATACTATTACGTAATGACGTATAACGTTATGTAGTATTACGTAACAACGTATAACGTTATGTAGCATTACGTAACGACGTATAACGCTATATACTCTTACGTAATGACGTATAACGTTATGTAGCATTACGTAATGACGTATAACGCTATATACTATTACGTAATGACGTATAACGTTATGTAGCATTACGTAACAACGTATAACGTTTTGTAGCATTACGTAATGACGTATAACGTTATGTAGCATTACGTAATAGCGTATAACGTTATGTAGCATTACGGAACGACGTATAACGTTATGTAGCATTACGTAACAGCGTATAACGTTATATAATACTACGTAATGACGTATAACGTTATGTAGCATTACGTAACAACGTATAACGTTATGTAGCATTACGTAATGACGTATAACGCTATGCAGCATTACGTAACAACGTATAACGTTATTTAGCATTACGTAATGACGTATAACGTTATGTAGCAATACCTAACATCGTATAACGTTATGTAGCACTACTTCACAACGTGTAACTTTATATACTATTACGTAATGACGTATAACGTTATGTAGCATTACGCAACAACGTATAACGTTATGTAGCATTACGTAACGACGTATAACGCTATGTACTATTACGTAATGACGTATAACGTTATGTAGCATTACGTAACGACGTATAACGCTATGTACTATTACGTAATGACGTATAACGATATGTAGCATTACGCAACAACGTATAACGTTATGAAGCATTACGTAACGACGTATAACGCTATGTACTATTACGTAATGACGTATAACGTTATGTAGCATTACGTAACAACGTATAACGTTATGTAGCATTACGTTCCAACGTATAACGTTATATAATACTACGTAATGACGTATAACGTTATGTAGTATTTCGTAACGACGTATAACGTTATATACTATTACCTAATTACGTATAACGTTATGTAGCATTACGTAACAACGTATAACGTTATGTAGCATTACGTAATGCCGTATAACGCTATATACTATTACGTAATGACGTATAACGTTATGTAGCATTACGCAACAACGTATAACGTTATGTAGCATTACGTAACGACGTATAACGCTATGTACTATTACGTAATGACGTATAACGTTATGTAGCATTACGTAACAACGTATAACGCTATGTACTATTACGTAATGACGTATAACGTTATGTAGCATTACGCAACAACGTATAACGTTATGTAGCATTACGTAACGACGTATAACGCTATGTACTATTACGTAATGACGTATAACGTTATGTAGCATTACGTAACAACGTATAACGTTATGTAGCATTACGTTCCGACGTATAACGTTATATAATACTACGTAATGACGTATAACGTTATGTAGTATTTCGTAACGACGTATAACGTTATATACTATTACCTAATTACGTATAACGTTATGTAGCATTACGTAACAACGTATAACGTTATGTAGCATTACGTAATGCCGTATAACGCTATATACTATTACGTAATGACGTATAACGTTATGCAGCATTACGTAACAGCGTATAACGTTATGTAGCATTACGTTATAACGTATAACGTTATCTTCCATTACGTAATGACGTATAACGTTATGTAGTATTACGTAACAACGTATAACGTTATATACTATTACGTAATGACGTATAACGTTATGTAGCATTTCGTAACAACGTATAACGTTATATACTATTACGTAATGATGTATAACGTTATGTAGCATTACGTAACAGCGTATAACGTTATATAATACTACGTAATGACGTATAACGTTATGTAGCATTACGTAACAACGTATAACGTTATGTAGCATTACGTAACGACGTATAACGCTATGTACTATTACGTAATGACGTATAACGTTATGTAGCATTACGTAACGACGTATAACGCTATGTACTATTACGTAATGACGTATAACGTTATGTAGCATTACGCAACAACGTATAACGTTATGTAGCATTACGTAACGACGTATAACGCTATGTACTATTACGTAATGACGTATAACGTTATGTAGCATTACGTAACAACGTATAACGTTATGTAGCATTACGTTACGACGTATAACGTTATATAATACTACGTAATGACGTATAACGTTATGTAGTATTTCGTAACGACGTATAACGTTATATACTATTACCTAATTACGTATAACGTTATGTAGCATTACGTAACAACATATAACGTTATGTAGCATTACGTAACGACGTATACCATTATATAGTTATACGTAATGACGTATAACGCTATGCAGCATTACGTAACAACGTATAATGTTATTTAGCATTACGTAATGACGTATAACGTTATGTAGCAATACGTAACAACTTATAACGTTATGTAGCATTACGTAACGACGTATAACGCTATGTACTATTACGTAATGACGTATAACGTTATGTAGCATTACGTAACGACGTATAACGCTATGTACTATTACGTAATGACGTATAACGTTATGTAGCATTACGCAACAACGTATAACGATATGTAGCATTACGTAACGACGTATAACGCTATGTACTATTACGTAATGACGTATAACGTTATGTAGCATTACGTAACAACGTATAACGTTATGTAGCATTACGTTACGACGTATAACGTTATATAATACTACGTAATGACGTATAACGTTATGTAGTATTTCGTAACGACGTATAACGTTATATACTATTACCTAATTACGTATAACGTTATGTAGCATTACGTAACAACGTATAACGTTATGTAGCATTACGTAATGACGTATATCGTTATGTAGCATAACGTGATGACGTATAACGTTATGTAGCATTATGTAACAACGTATAACGTTATGTAGCATTACGTAACAGCGTATAACGTTGTATAATACTACGTAATGACGTATAACGTTATGTAGCATTACGTAACAAGGTATAACGTTATGTAGCATTACGAACTGCGTATAACGCTATATACTATTACGTAATGACGTATAACGTTATGTAGCATTACGTAACAACATATAACGTTATGTAGCATTACGTAACGACGTATACCATTATATAGTTATACGTAATGACGTATAACGCTATGCAGCATTACGTAACAACGTATAACGTTATTTAGCAGTACGTAATGACGTATAACGTTATGTAGCAATACGTAACAACGTATAACGTTATGTAGCATTACTTCACAACGTGTAACTTTATATACTATTACGTAATGACGTATAACGTTATGTAGCATTACGCAACAACGTATAACGTTATGTAGCATTACGTAACGACGTATAACGCTATGTACTATTACGTAATGACGTATAACGTTATGTAGCATTACGTAACAACGTATAACGTTATGTAGCATTACGTAACGACGTATAACGCTATATGCTATTACGTAATGACGTATAACGTTATGTAGCATTACGTACCAACGTATAACGTTATACAATAATACGTTAGGACGTATAATGTTATGTAGCATTACTTAACAGCGTATAACGTTATATACTAATACGCAATGACGTATAACGTTATGTAGCATTACGTAACCACGAATACCGTTATATAATACTACGTAATGACGTATAACGTTATGTAGCATTACGTAACAGCGTATAACGTTATGTAGCATTACGTAATGACGTATAACGTTATGTAGCATTACGTAACAACGTATAACGTTATGTAGCATTACGTAACGACGTATAACGCTATATACTATTGCGTAATGACGTATAACGTTATGTAGCATTACGTAACAGCGTATAACGTTATATAATACTACGTAATGACGTATAACGCTATATAATACTACGTAATGACGTATAACGTTATGTAGCATTACGTAACAGCGTATAACGTTATATAATACCACGTAATGACGTATAACGTTATGTAGCATTACGTAACAACGTATACCGTTATGTAGCATTACGTAACGACGTATAACGCTATATAATACTACGTAATGACGTATAACGTTATGTAGCATTACGTAACAGCGTATAACGTTATATAATACTACGTAATGACGTATAACCTTATGTAGCATTACGTAACAGCGTATAACGTTATATAATACCACGTAATGACGTATAACGTTATGTAGCATTACGTAACAACGTATACCGTTATGTAGCATTACGTAACGACGTATACCGCTATATACTATTACGTAATGACGTATAACGTTATGCAGCATTACGTAACAGCGTATAACGTTATGTAGCATTACGTTATAACGTATAACGTTATGTAGCATTACGGAACGACGTATAACGTTATGTAGCATTACGTAACAGCGTATAACGTTATATAATACTACGTAATGACGTATAACGTTATGTAGCATTACGTAACAACGTATAACGTTATGTAGCATTACGTAATGACGTATAACGCTATGCAGCATTACGTAACAACGTATAACGTTATTTAGCATTACGTAATGACGTATAACGTTATGTAGCAATACCTAACATCGTATAACGTTATGTAGCACTACTTCACAACGTGTAACTTTATATACTATTACGTAATGACGTATAACGTTATGTAGCATTACGCAACAACGTATAACGTTATGTAGCATTACGTAACGACGTATAACGCTATGTACTATTACGTAATGACGTATAACGTTATGTAGCATTACGTAACGACGTATAACGCTATGTACTATTACGTAATGACGTATAACGATATGTAGCATTACGCAACAACGTATAACGTTATGTAGCATTACGTAACGACGTATAACGCTATGTACTATTACGTAATGACGTATAACGTTATGTAGCATTACGTAACAACGTATAACGTTATGTAGCATTACGTTCCGACGTATAACGTTATATAATACTACGTAATGACGTATAACGTTATGTAGTATTTCGTAACGACGTATAACATTATATACTATTACCTAATTACGTATAACGTTATGTAGCATTACGTAACAACGTATAACGTTATGTAGCATTACGTAATGCCGTATAACGCTATATACTATTACGTAATGACGTATAACGTTATGTAGCATTACGCAACAACGTATAACGTTATGTAGCATTACGTAACGACGTATAACGCTATGTACTCTTACGTAATGACGTATAACGTTATGTAGCATTACGTAACAACGTATAACGCTATGTACTATTACGTAATGACGTATAACGTTATGTAGCATTACGCAACAACGTATAACGTTATGTAGCATTACGTAACGACGTATAACGCTATGTACTATTACGTAATGACGTATAACGTTATGTAGCATTACGTAACAACGTATAACGTTATGTATCATTAGGTTCCGACGTATAACGTTATATAATACTACGTAATGACGTATAACGTTATGTAGTATTTCGTAACGACGTATAACGTTATATACTATTACCTAACTACGTATAACGTTATGTAGCATTACGTAACAACGTATAACGTTATGTAGCATTACGTAATGCCGTATAACGCTATATACTATTACGTAATGACGTATAACGTTATGCAGCATTACGTAACAGCGTATAACGTTATGTAGCATTTCGTAACAACGTATAACGTTATATACTATTACGTAATGATGTATAACGTTATGTAGCATTACGTAACAGCGTATAACGTTATATAATACTACGTAATGACGTATAACGTTATGTAGCATTACGTAACAACGTATAACGTTATGTAGCATTACGTAACGACGTATAACGCTATATACTATTACGTAATGACGTATAACGTTATGTAGTATTACGTAACAACGTATAACGTTATGTAGCATTACGTAACGACGTATAACGCTATATACTATTACGTAATGACGTATAACGTTATGTAGCATTACGTAATGACGTATAACGCTATATACTATTACGTAATGACGTATAACGTTATGTAGCATTACGTAACAACGTATAACGTTTTGTAGCATTACGTAATGACGTATAACGTTATGTAGCATTACGTAATAGCGTATAACGTTATGTAGCATAACGTAACGACGTATAACGTTATGTAGCATTACGTAACAGCGTATAACGTTATATAATACTACGTAATGACGTATAACGTTATGTAGAATTTCGTAACGACGTATAACGTTATGTAGCATTACGTAACGACGTATAACGCTATATACTATTACGTAATGACGTATAACGTTATGTAGCATTACGTAACAACGTATAACGTTATGTAGCATTACGTAATGACGTATAACGCTATGCAGCATTACGTAACAACGTATAACGTTATTTAGCATTACGTAATGACGTATAACGTTATGTAGCAATACCTAACAACGTATAACGTTATGTAGCACTACTTCACAACGTGTAACTTTATATACTATTACGTAATGACGTATAACGTTATGTAGCATTACGCAACAACGTATAACGTTATGTAGCATTACGTAACGACGTATAACGCTATGTACTATTACGTAATGACGTATAACGTTATGTAGCATTACGTAACAACGTATAACGTTATGTAGCATTACGTTCCGACGTATAACGTTATATCATACTACGTAATGACGTATAACGTTATGTAGTATTTCGTAACGACGTATAACGTTATATACTATTACCTAATTACGTATAACGTTATGTAGCATTACGTAACAACGTATAACGTTATGTAGCATTACGTAATGACGTATATCGTTATGTAGCATAACGTAATGACGTATAACGTTATGTAGCATTACGCAACAACGTATAACGTTATGTAGCATTACGTAACGACGTATAACGCTATGTACTATTACGTAATGACGTATAACGTTATGTAGCATTACGTAACAACGTATAACGTTATGTAGCATTACGTAACGACGTATAACGCTATATACTATTACGTAATGACGTATAACGTTATGTAGTATTACGTAACAACGTATAACGTTATGTAGCATTACGTAACGACGTATAACGCTATGTAGCATTACGTAACGACGTATACCATTATATAGTTATACGTAATGACATATAACGCTATGCAGCATTACGTAACAACGTATAACGTTATTTAGCATTACGTAATGACGTATAACGTTATGTAGCAATACGTAACAACGTATAACGTTATGTAGCATTACGTAACGACGTATAACGCTATGTACTATTACGTAATGACGTATAACGTTATGTAGCATTACGTAACGACGTATAACGCTATGTACTATTACGTAATGACGTATAACGTTATGTAGCATTACGCAACAACGTATAACGTTATATACTATTACGTAATGACGTATAACGTTATGTAGCATTTCGTAACAACGTATAACGTTTTGTAGCATTACGTAATGACGTATAACGTTATGTAGCATTACGTAATAGCGTATAACGTTATGTAGCATTACGTAACGACGTATAACGTTATGTAGCATTACGTAACAGCGTATAACGTTATATAATACTACGTAATGACGTATAACGTTATGTAGTATTTCGTAACGACGTATAACGTTATGTAGCATTACGTAACGACGTATAACGCTATATACTATTACGTAATGACGTATAACGTTATGTAGCATTACGTAACAACGTATAACGTTATGTAGCATTACGTAATGACGTATAACGCTATGCAGCATTACGTAACAACGTATAACGTTATTTAGCATTACGTAATGACGTATAACGTTATGTAGCAATACCTAACAACGTATAACGTTATGTAGCACTACTTCACAACGTGTAACTTTATATACTATTACGTAATGACGTATAACGTTATGTAGCATTACGCAACAACGTATAACGTTATGTAGCATTACGTAACGACGTATAACGCTATGTACTATTACGTAATGACGTATAACGTTATGTAGCATTACGTAACTACGTATAACGCTATGTACTATTACGTAATGACGTATAACGTTATGTAGCATTACGCAACAACGTATAACATTATGTAGCATTACGTAACGACGTATAACGCTATATGCTGTTACGTAATGACGTATAACGTTATGTAGCATTACGTACCAACGTATAACGTTATATAATAATACGATAGGACGTATAATGTTATGTAGCATTACTTAACAACGTATAACGTTATATACTAATACGCAATGACGTATAACGTTATGTAGCATTACGTAACCACGAATACCGTTATATAATACTACGTAATGACGTATAACGTTACGTAGCATTACGAAACAACGTATAACGTTATGTAGCCTTACGTTACGACGTATAACGTTATATAATACTACGTAATGACGTATAACGTTATGTAGTATTTCGTAACGACGTATAACGTTATGTAGCATTACGTAACAACATATAACGTTATGTAGCATTACGTAACGACGTATACCATTATACAGTTATACGTAATGACGTATAACGTTATGTAGCATTACGTAACAAGGTATAACGTTATGTAGCATTACGATCTGCGTATAACGCTATATACTATTACGTAATGACGTATAACGTTATGTAGCATTACGTAACAACATATAACGTTATGTAGCATTACGTAACGACGTATACCATTATATAGTTATACGTAATGACGTATAACGCTATGCAGCATTACGTAACAACGTATAACGTTATGTAGCATTACGCAACGACGTATAACGCTATGTACTATTACGTAATGACGTATAACGTTATGTAGCATTACGTAACGACGTATAACGCTATGTACTATTACGTAATGACGTATAACGTTATGTAGCATTACGCAACAACGTATAACGTTATGTAGCATTACGTAACGACGTATAACGCTATGTACTATTACGTAATGACGTATAACGCTATGTAGCATTACGTAACAACGTATAACGTTATGTAGCATTACGTTACGACGTATAACGTTATATAATACTACGTAATGACGTGTAACGTTATGTAGTATTTCGTAACGACGTATAACGTTATATACAATTACCTAATTACGTATAACGTTATGTAGCATTACGTAACAACGTATAACGTTATGTAGCATTATGTAACAACGTATAACGTTATGTAGCATTACGTAACAGCGTATAACGTTGTATAATACTACGTAATGACGTATAACGTTATGTAGCATTACGTAACAAGGTATAACGTTATGTAGCATTACGAACTGCGTATAACGCTATATACTATTACGTAATGACGTATAACGTTATGTAGCATTACGTAACAACATATAACATTATGTAGCATTACGTAACGACGTATACCATTATATAGTTATACGTAATGACGTATAACGCTATGCAGCATTACGTAACAACGTATAACGTTATTTAGCATTACGTAATGACGTATAACGTTATGTAGCAATACGTAACAACGTATAACGTTATGTAGCATTACTTCACAACGTGTAACTTTATATACTATTACGTAATGACGTATAACGTTATGTAGCATTACGCAACAACGTATAACGTTATGTAGCATTACGTAACGACGTATAACGTTATGTAGCATTACGTAACGACGTATAACGCTATATACTATTACGTAATGTCGTATAACGTTATGTAGAATTACGTAACAGCGTATAGCGTTATATAATACTACGTAATGACGTATAACGCTATATAATACTACGTAATGACGTATAACGTTATGTAGTATTACGTAACAGCGTATAACGTTATATAATAACACGTAATGACGTATAACGTTATGTAGCATTACGTAACAACGTATACCGTTATGTAGCATTACGTAACGACGTATAACGCTATATAATACTACGTAATGACGTATAACGTTATGTAGCATTACGTAACAGCGTATAACGTTATATAATACTACGTAATGACGTATAACCTTATGTAGCATTACGTAACAGCGTATAACGTTATATAATACCACGTAATGACCTATAACGTTATGTAGCATTACGTAACAACTTATAACGTTTTGTAGCATTACGTAATGACGTATAACGTTATGTAGCATTACGTAATAGCGTATAACGTTATGTAGCATTACGTAACGACGTATAACGTTATGTAGCATTACGTAACAGCGTATAACGTTATATAATACTACGTAATGACGTATAACCTTATGTAGCATTACGTAACAGCGTATAACGTTATATAATACCACGTAGTGACGTATAACGTTATGTAGCATTACGTAACAACGTATAACGTTATGTAGCATTACGTAACGACGTATAACGCTATATACTATTACGTAATGACGTATAACGTTATGTAGTATTACGTAACAACGTATAACGTTATGTAGCATTACGTAACGACGTATAACGCTATATACTATTACGTAATGACGTATAACGTTATGTAGCATTACGTAACGACGTATAACGCTATATACTATTACGTAATGACGTATAACGTTATGTAGCATTACGTAACAACTTATAACGTTTTGTAGCATTACGTAATGACGTATAACGTTATGTAGCATTACGTAATAGCGTATAACGTTATGTAGCATTACGTAACGACGTATAACGTTATGTAGCATTACGTAACAGCGTATAACGTTATATAATACTACGTAATGACGTATAACGTTATGTAGCATTACGTAACAACGTATAACGTTATGTAGCATTACGTAATGACGTATAACGCTATGCAGCATTACGTAACAACGTATAACGTTATTTAGCATTACGTAATGACGTATAACGTTATGTAGCAATACGTAACAACGTATAATGTTATGTAGCACTACTTCACAACGTGTAACTTTATATACTATTACGTAATGACGTATAACGTTATGTAGCATTACGCTACAACGTATAACGTTATGTAGCATTACGTAACGACGTATAACGCTATGTACTATTACGTAATGACGTATAACGTTATGTAGCATTACGTAACGACGTATAACGCTATGTACTATTACGTAATGACGTATAACGTTATGTAGCATTACGCAACAACGTATAACGTTATGTAGCATTACGTAACGACGTATAACGCTATGTACTATTACGAAATGACGTATAACGTTATGTAGCATTATGTAACAACGTATAACGTTATGTAGCATTACGTTACGACGTATAACGTTATATAATACTACGTAATGACGTATAACGTTATGTAGTATTTCGTAACGACGTATAACGTTATATACTATTACCTAATTACGTATAACGTTATGTAGCATTACGTAACAACGTATAACGTTATGTAGCATTACGTAATGACGTATATCGTTATGTAGCATAACGTAATGACGTATAACGTTATGTAGCATTATGTAACAACGTATAACGTTATGTAGCATTACGTAACAGCGTATAACGTTGTATAATACTACGTAATGACGTATAACGTTATGTAGCATTACGTAACAAGGTATAACGTTATGTAGCATTACGAACTGCGTATAACGCTATATACTATTACGAAATGACGTATAACGTTATGTAGCATTACGTAACAACATATAACGTTATGTAGCATTACGTTACGACGTATAACGTTATATAATACTACGTAATGACGTATAACGCTATGCAGCATTTCGTAACAACGTATAACGTTATTTAGCATTACGTAATGACGTATAACGTTATGTAGCAATACGTAGCAACGTATAACGTTATGTAGCATTACTTCACAACGTGTAACTTTATATACTATTACGTAATGACGTATAACGTTATGTAGCATTACGTTATAACGTATAACGTTATCTTCCATTACGTAATGACGTATAACGTTATGTAGTATTACGTAACAACGTATAACGTTATATACTATTACGTAATGACGTATAACGTTATGTAGCATTACGTAACAACGTATAACGTTATGTAGCATTACGTAACGACGTATAACGCTATATAATACTACGTAATGACGTGTAACGTTATGTACCATTACGTAACAGCGTGTAACGTTATATAATACTACGTAATGACGTATAACCTTATGTAGCATTACGTAACAACGTATAACGTTATGTAGCATTACGTAATGACGTATATCGTTATGTAGCATAACGTAATGACGTATAACGTTATGTAGCATTATGTAACAACGTATAACGTTATGTAGCATTACGTAACAGCGTATAACGTTGTATAATACTACGTAATGACGTATAACGTTATGTAGCATTACGTAACAAGGTATAACGTTATGTAGCATTACGAACTGCGTATAACGCTATATACTATTACGAAATGACGTATAACGTTATGTAGCATTACGTAACAACATATAACGTTATGTAGCATTACGTTACGACGTATAACGTTATATAATACTACGTAATGACGTATAACGCTATGCAGCATTTCGTAACAACGTATAACGTTATTTAGCATTACGTAATGACGTATAACGTTATGTAGCAATACGTAGCAACGTATAACGTTATGTAGCATTACTTCACAACGTGTAACTTTATATACTATTACGTAATGACGTATAACGTTATGTAGCATTACGTTATAACGTATAACGTTATCTTCCATTACGTAATGACGTATAACGTTATGTAGTATTACGTAACAACGTATAACGTTATATACTATTACGTAATGACGTATAACGTTATGTAGCATTACGTAACAACGTATAACGTTATGTAGCATTACGTAACGACGTATAACGCTATATAATACTACGTAATGACGTGTAACGTTATGTACCATTACGTAACAGCGTGTAACGTTATGTAGCATTACGTTATAACGTATACCGTTATCTTCCATTACGTAATGACGTATAACGTTATGTAGTATTACGTAACAACGTATAACGTTATATACTATTACGTAATGACGTATAACGTTATGTAGCATTACGTAACAACGTATAACGTTATGTAGCATTACGTAACGACGTATAACGCTATATAATACTACGTAATGACGTGTAACGTTATGTACCATTACGTAACAGCGTGTAACGTTATGTAGCATTACGTTATAACGTATACCGTTATCTTCCATTACGTAATGACGTATAACGTTATGTAGTATTACGTAACAACGTATAACGTTATATACTATTACGTAATGACGTATAACGTTATGTAGCATTACGTAACAACGTATAACGTTATGTAGCATTACGTTACGACGTATAACGTTATGTAGAATTACTTAACGACGTATAACGTTATATAATAATACGTAATGACGTATAATGTTATGTAGCATTACGTAATGACGTATAACGTTATGTAGCATTACGTAACAACGTATAACGTTATATAATATCACGTAATGACGTATAATGTTATGTAGCATTACGTAACAGCGTATAACGTTATGTAGCATTACGTAACAGCGTATAACGTTATGTAGTATTACTTAACGACTTATAGCGTTATATAATACTACGTAATGACGTATAATGTTATGTAGCATTACGTAACAGCGTATAACGTTATATAATACTACGTAATGACGTATAACGTTATGTAGCATTACGTCACAACATGAAACGTTATATACTATTACCTAACAACGTATAACGTTATGTAGCATTACGTAACGACGTATAACGTTATCTCCATTACGTAATGACGTATAACCTTATGTAGTATTACGTAACAACGTATATAGTTATATACTATTACGTAATGACGTATAACGTTATGTAGCATTACGTAACAACGTATAACGTTATGTAGCATTACGTAATGACGTATAACGCTATATACTATTACGTAATGACGTATAATGTTATGTAGCATTACGTAACAACGTATAACGTTATGTAGCATTACGTAACAGCGTATAACGTTATGTAGTATTACGTAACGACGTATAGCGTTATATAATACTACGTAATGACGTATAATGTTATGTAGCATTACGTAACAGCGTATAACGTTATATAATACTACGTAATGACGTATAACGTTATGTAGCATTACGTCACAACATGAAACGTTATATACTATTACGTAATGACGTAAACGTTATGTAGCATTACGTAACAACGTATAACGTTCTATTATAATACGTAATGGCGTATAATGTTATGTAGCATTACGTAACAACGTATAACATTATGTAGCATTACGTAACGACGTATAACGCTATATAATACTACGTAATGACGTATAATGTTATGTAGCATTACGTAACAGCGTATAACGTTATATAATACTAAGTAATGACGTATAACGTTATGTAGCATTACGTCACAACATGAAACGTTATATACTATTACCTAACAACGTATAACGTTATGTAGCATTACGTAACGACGTATAACGTTATATAATACTACGTAATGACGTATAACGTTATGTAGCATTACGTAACAGTGTATAACGTTATGTAGCATTACGTTACGACGTATAACGTTATATAATACTACGTAATGACGTATAACGTTATGTAGTATTTCGTAACGACGTATAACGTTATATACTATTACCTAATTACGTATAACGTTATGTAGCATTACGTAACAACGTATAACGTTATGTAGCATTACGTAATGACGTATATCGTTATGTAGCATAACGTAATGACGTATAACGTTATGTAGCATTATGTAACAACGTATAACGTTATGTAGCATTACGTAACAGCGTATAACGTTGTATAATAATACGTAATGACGTATAACGTTATGTAGCATTACGGAACAAGGTATAACGTTATGTAGCATTACGTAACAACATATAACGTTATGTAGCATTACGTAACGACGTATACCATTATATAGTTATACGTAATGACGTATAACGCTATGCAGCATTACGTAACAACGTATAACGTTATTTAGCATTACATAATGACGTATAACGTTATGTAGCAATACGTAACAACGTATAACGTTATGTAGCATTACGTAACGACGTATACCATTATATAGTTATACGTAATGACGTATAACGCTATGCAGCATTACGTAACAACGTATAACGTTATTTAGCATTACATAATGACGTATAACGTTATGTAGCATTACGTAACAACGTATAACGTTATGTAGCATTACGTAACAGCGTATAACGTTATGTAGCATTACTTCACAACGTGTAACTTTATATACTAATACGTAATGACGTATAACGTTATGTAGCATTACGCAACAACGTATAACGTTATGTAGCATTACGTAACGACGTATAACGCTATGTACTATTACGTAATGACGTATAACGTTATGTAGCATTACGTAACAACGTATAACGTTATGTAGCATTACGTAACGACGTATAACGCTATATGCTATTACGTAATGACGTATAACGTTATGTAGCATTACGTACCAACGTATAACGTTATACAATAATACGTTAGGACGTATAATGTTATGTAGCATTACTTAACAACGTATAACGTTATATACTAATACGCAATGACGTATAACGTTATGTAGCATTACGTAACCACGAATACCATTATATAATACTACGTAATGACGTATAACGTTATGTAGCATTACGTAACAGCGTATAACGTTATGTAGCATGACGTAATGACGTATAACGTTATGTAGCATTACGTAACAACGTATAACGTTATGCAGCATTACGTAACGACGTATAACGCTATATACTATTACGTAATGACGTATAACGTTATGTAGCATTACGTAACAGCGTATAACGTTATATAATACTACGTAATGACGTATAACGCTATATAATACTACGTAATGACGTATAACGTTATGTAGCATTACGTAACAGCGTATAACGTTATATAATACCACGTAATGACGTATAACGTTATGTAGCATTACGTAACAGCGTATAACGTTATATAATACCACGTAATGACGTATAACGTTATGTAGCATTACGTAACAACGTATACCGTTATGTAGCATTACGTAACGACATATAACGCTATATAATACTACGTAATGACGTATAACGTTATGTAGCATTACGTAACAGCGTATAACGTTATATAATACTACGTAATGACGTATAACCTTATGTAGCATTACGTAACAGCGTATAACGTTATATAATACCACGTAATGACGTATAACGTTATGTAGCATTACGTAACAACGTATAACGTTATGTAGCATTACGTAACAACGTATAACGCTATATACTATTACGTAATGACGTATAACGTTATGTAGTATTACGTAACAACGTATAACGTTATGTAGCATTACGTAACGACGTATAACGCTATATACTATTACGTAATGACGTATAACGTTATGTAGCATTACGTAACGACGTATAACGCTATATACTATTACGTAATGACGTATAACGTTATGTAGCATTACGTAACAACGTATAACGTTTTGTAGCATTACGTAATGACGTATAACGTTATATAATACTACGTAATGACGTATAACCTTATGTAGCATTACGTAACAGCGTATAACGTTATATAATACCACGTAATGACGTATAACGTTATGTAGCAATACGTAGCAACGTATAACGTTATGTAGCATTACTTCACAACGTGTAACTTTATATACTATTACGTAATGACGTATAACGTTATGTAGCATTACGTTATAACGTATAACGTTATCTTCCATTACGTAATGACGTATAACGTTATGTAGTATTACGTAACAACGTATAACGTTATATACTATTACGTAATGACGTATAACGTTATGTAGCATTACGTAACAACGTATAACGTTATGTAGCATTACGTAACGACGTATAACGCTATATAATACTACGTAATGACGTGTAACGTTATGTACCATTACGTAACAGCGTGTAACGTTATATAATACTACGTAATGACGTATAACCTTATGTAGCATTACGTAACAACGTATAACGTTATGTAGCATTACGTAATGACGTATATCGTTATGTAGCATAACGTAATGACGTATAACGTTATGTAGCATTATGTAACAACGTATAACGTTATGTAGCATTACGTAACAGCGTATAACGTTGTATAATACTACGTAATGACGTATAACGTTATGTAGCATTACGTAACAAGGTATAACGTTATGTAGCATTACGAACTGCGTATAACGCTATATACTATTACGAAATGACGTATAACGTTATGTAGCATTACGTAACAACATATAACGTTATGTAGCATTACGTTACGACGTATAACGTTATATAATACTACGTAATGACGTATAACGCTATGCAGCATTTCGTAACAACGTATAACGTTATTTAGCATTACGTAATGACGTATAACGTTATGTAGCAATACGTAGCAACGTATAACGTTATGTAGCATTACTTCACAACGTGTAACTTTATATACTATTACGTAATGACGTATAACGTTATGTAGCATTACGTTATAACGTATAACGTTATCTTCCATTACGTAATGACGTATAACGTTATGTAGTATTACGTAACAACGTATAACGTTATATACTATTACGTAATGACGTATAACGTTATGTAGCATTACGTAACAACGTATAACGTTATGTAGCATTACGTAACGACGTATAACGCTATATAATACTACGTAATGACGTGTAACGTTATGTACCATTACGTAACAGCGTGTAACGTTATATAATACTACGTAATGACGTATAATCTTATGTAGCATTACGTAACAGCGTATAACGTTATATAATACTACGTAATGACGTATAACGTTATGTAGCATTACATAGCAACGTATACCGTTATGTAGCATTACGTAACGACGTATAACGCTATATACTATTACGTAATGACGTATAACGTTATGCAGCATTACGTAACAGCGTATAACGTTATGTAGCATTACGTTATAACGTATAACGTTATCTTCCATTACGTAATGACGTATAACGTTATGTAGTATTACGTAACAACGTATAACGTTATATACTATTACGTAATGACGTATAACGTTATGTAGCATTTCGTAACAACGTATAACGTTATATACTATTACGTTATGATGTATAACGTTATGTAGCATTACGTAACAGCGTATAACGTTATATAATACTACGTAATGACGTATAACGTTATGTAGCATTACGTAACAACGTATAACGTTATATACTATTACGTTATAACGTATAAAGCTATGTAGTATTACTTCACAACGTGTAACGTTATATACTGTTACGTAATGACTTATAACTTTATGTAGCATTACGTAACAACGTATAACGTTTTGTAGCATTACGTAATGACGTATAACGTTATGTAGCATTACGTAATAGCGTATAACGTTATGTAGCATTACGTAACGACGTATAACGTTATGTAGCATTACGTAACAGCGTATAACGTTATATAATACTACGTAATGACGTATAACGTTATGTAGCATTACGTAACAACGTATAACGTTATGTAGCATTACGTAACGACGTATAACGCTATATACTATTACGTAATGACGTATAACGTTATGCAGCATTACGTAACAACGTATAACGTTATGTAGCATTACGTTATAACGTATAACGTTATCTTCCATTACGTAATGACGTATAACGTTATGTAGTATTACGTAACAACGTATAACGTTATATACTATTACGTAATGACGTATAACGTTATGTAGCATTTCGTAACAACGTATAACGTTATATACTATTACGTAATGATGTATAACGTTATGTAGCATTACGTAACAGCGTATAACGTTATATAATACTAAGTAATGACGTATAACGTTATGTAGCATTACGTAACAACGTATAACGTTTTGTAGCATTACGTAATGACGTATAACGTTATGTAGCATTACGTAATAGCGTATAACGTTATGTAGCATTACGTAACGACGTATAACGTTATGTAGCATTACGTAACAGCGTATAACGTTATATAATACTACGTAATGACGTATAACGTTATGTAGCATTACGTAACAACGTATAACGTTATGTAGCAATACGTAACGACGTATAACGCTATATACTATTACGTAATGACGTATAACGTTATGCAGCATTACGTAACAACGTATAACGTTATGTAGCATTACGTTATAACGTATAACGTTATCTTCCATTACGTAATGACGTATAACGTTATGTAGTATTACGTAACAACGTATAACGTTATATACTATTACGTAATGACGTATAACGTTATGTAGCATTACGTAACAACGTATAACGTTATGTAGCATTACGTAACGACGTATAACGCTATATAATACTACGTAATGACGTGTAACGTTATGTACCATTACGTAACAGCGTGTAACGTTATATAATACTACGTAATGACGTATAATCTTATGTAGCATTACGTAACAGCGTATAACGTTATATAATACTACGTAATGACGTATAACGTTATGTAGCATTACGTAGCAACGTATACCGTTATGTAGCATTACGTAACGACGTATAACGCTATATACTATTACGTAATGACGTATAACGTTATGCAGCATTACGTAACAGCGTATAACGTTATGTAGCATTACGTTATAACGTATAACGTTATCTTCCATTACGTAATGACGTATAACGTTATGTAGTATTACGTAACAACGTATAACGTTATATACTATTACGTAATGACGTATAACGTTATGTAGCATTTCGTAACAACGTATAACGTTATATACTATTACGTTATGATGTATAACGTTATGTAGCATTACGTAACAGCGTATAACGTTATATAATACTACGTAATGACGTATAACGTTATGTAGCATTACGTAACAACGTATAACGTTATATACTATTACGTTATAACGTATAAAGCTATGTAGTATTACTTCACAACGTGTAACGTTATATAGTGTTACGTAATGACTTATAACTTTATGTAGCATTACGTAACAACGTATAACGTTTTGTAGCATTACGTAATGACGTATAACGTTATGTAGCATTACGTAATAGCGTATAACGTTATGTAGCATTACGTAACGACGTATAACGTTATGTAGCATTACGTAACAGCGTATAACGTTATATAATACTACGTAATGACGTATAACGTTATGTAGCATTACGTAACAACGTATAACGTTATGTAGCATTACGTAACGACGTATAACGCTATATACTATTACGTAATGACGTATAACGTTATGCAGCATTACGTAACAACGTATAACGTTATGTAGCATTACGTTATAACGTATAACGTTATCTTCCATTACGTAATGACGTATAACGTTATGTAGTATTACGTAACAACGTATAACGTTATATACTATTACGTAATGACGTATAACGTTATGTAGCATTTCGTAACAACGTATAACGTTATATACTATTACGTAATGATGTATAACGTTATGTAGCATTACGTAACAGCGTATAACGTTATATAATACTAAGTAATGACGTATAACGTTATGTAGCATTACGTAACAACGTATAACGTTATGTAGCATTACGTAATGACGTATAACGCTATATACTATTACGTAATGACGTATAACGTTATGTAGCATAACGTAACAGCGTATAACGTTATGTAGCATTACGTTATAACGTATACCGTTATCTTCCATTACGTAATGACGTATAACGTTATGTAGTATTACGTAACAACGTATAACGTTATATACTATTACGTAATGACGTATAACGTTATGTAGCATTACGTAACAACGTATAACGTTATGTAGCATTACGTAACGACGTATAACGTTATGTAGAATTACTTAACGACGTATAACGTTATATAATAATACGTAATGACGTATAATGTTATGTAGCATTACGTAATGACGTATAACGTTATGTAGCATTACGTAACAACGTATAACGTTATATAATATCACGTAATGACGTATAATGTTATGTAGCATTACGTAACAGCGTATAACGTTATGTAGCATTACGTAACAGCGTATAACGTTATGTAGTATTACTTAACGACTTATAGCGTTATATAATACTACGTAATGACGTATAATGTTATGTAGCATTACGTAACAGCGTATAACGTTATATAATACTACGTAATGACGTATAACGTTATGTAGCATTACGTCACAACATGAAACGTTATATACTATTACGTAATGACGTAAACGTTATGTAGCATTACGTAACAACGTATAACATTATGTAGCATTACGTAACGACGTATAACGCTATATAATACTACGTAATGACGTATAATGTTATGTAGCATTACGTAACAGCGTATAACGTTATATAATACTACGTAATGACGTATAACGTTATGTAGCATTACGTCACAACATG
The DNA here is from genome assembly GCA_963971185.1 of Bombus muscorum. NCBI lineage: Eukaryota > Metazoa > Arthropoda > Insecta > Hymenoptera > Apidae > Bombus > Bombus muscorum. The sequence continues at coordinate 9,761,040 of OZ020139.1, read as the reverse complement.
AAACGTTATATACTATTACCTAACAACGTATAACGTTATGTAGCATTACGTAACGACGTATAACGTTATCTCCATTACGTAATGACGTATAACCTTATGTAGTATTACGTAACAACGTATATAGTTATATACTATTACGTAATGACGTATAACGTTATGTAGCATTACGTAACAACGTATAACGTTATGTAGCATTACGTAATGACGTATAACGCTATATACTATTACGTAATGACGTATAACGTTATGTAGCATAACGTAACAGCGTATAACGTTATGTAGCATTACGTTATAACGTATACCGTTATCTTCCATTACGTAACGACGTATAACGTTATGTTGCATTACGTTACAACGTATAACGTTATATAATATCACGTAATGACGTATAATGTTATGTAGCATTACGTAACAACGTATAACGTTATGTAGCATTACGTAACAGCGTATAACGTTATGTAGTACTACGTAACGACGTATAGCGTTATATAATACTACGTAATGACGTATAATGTTATGTAGCATTACGTAACAGCGTATAACGTTAGATAATACTACGTAATGACGTATAACGTTATGTAGCATTACGTCACAACATGAAACGTTATATACTATTACGTAATGACGTAAACGTTATGTAGCATTACGTAACAACGTATAACGTTCTATTATAATACGTAATGACGTATAATGTTATGTAGCATTACGTAACAACGTATAACATTATGTAGCATTACGTAACGACGTATAACGCTATATAATACTACGTAATGACGTATAATGTTATGTAGCATTACGTAACAGCGTATAACGTTATATAATACTACGTAATGACGTATAACGTTATGTAGCATTACGTCACAACATGAAACGATATATACTATTACCTAACAACGTATAACGTTATGTAGCATTACGTAACGACGTATAACGTTTTGTAGCATTACGTAATGACGTATAACGTTATATAATACTACGTAATGACGTATAACCTTATGTAGCATTACGTAACAGCGTATAACGTTATATAATACCACGTAATGACGTATAACGTTATGTAGCAATACGTAGCAACGTATAACGTTATGTAGCATTACTTCACAACGTGTAACTTTATATACTATTACGTAATGACGTATAACGTTATGTAGCATTACGTTATAACGTATAACGTTATCTTCCATTACGTAATGACGTATAACGTTATGTAGTATTACGTAACAACGTATAACGTTATATACTATTACGTAATGACGTATAACGTTATGTAGCATTACGTAACAGCGTATAACGTTATGTAGCATTACGTAACGACGTATAACGCTATATAATACTACGTAATGACGTGTAACGTTATGTACCATTACGTAACAGCGTGTAACGTTATATAATACTACGTAATGACGTATAACCTTATGTAGCATTACGTAACAACGTATAACGTTATGTAGCATTACGTAATGACGTATATCGTTATGTAGCATAACGTAATGACGTATAACGTTATGTAGCATTATGTAACAACGTATAACGTTATGTAGCATTACGTAACAGCGTATAACGTTGTATAATACTACGTAATGACGTATAACGTTATGTAGCATTACGTAACAAGGTATAACGTTATGTAGCATTACGAACTGCGTATAACGCTATATACTATTACGAAATGACGTATAACGTTATGTAGCATTACGTAACAACATATAACGTTATGTAGCATTACGTTACGACGTATAACGTTATATAATACTACGTATTGACGTATAACGCTATGCAGCATTTCGTAACAACGTATAACGTTATTTAGCATTACGCAATGACGTATAACGTTATGTAGCAATACGTAGCAACGTATAACGTTATGTAGCATTACTTCACAACGTGTAACTTTATATACTATTACGTAATGACGTATAACGTTATGTAGCATTACGTTATAACGTATAACGTTATCTTCCATTACGTAATGACGTATAACGTTATGTAGTATTACGTAACAACGTATAACGTTATATACTATTACGTAATGACGTATAACGTTATGTAGCATTACGTAACAACGTATAACGTTATGTAGCATTACGTAACGACGTATAACGCTATATAATACTACGTAATGACGTGTAACGTTATGTACCATTACGTAACAGCGTGTAACGTTATATAATACTACGTAATGACGTATAATCTTATGTAGCATTACGTAACAGCGTATAACGTTATATAATACTACGTAATGACGTATAACGTTATGTAGCATTACGTAGCAACGTATACCGTTATGTAGCATTACGTAACGACGTATAACGCTATATACTATTACGTAATGACGTATAACGTTATGCAGCATTACGTAACAGCGTATAACGTTATGTAGCATTACGTTATAACGTATAACGTTATCTTCCATTACGTAATGACGTATAACGTTATGTAGTATTACGTAACAACGTATAACGTTATATACTATTACGTAATGACGTATAACGTTATGTAGCATTTCGTAACAACGTATAACGTTATATACTATTACGTTATGATGTATAACGTTATGTAGCATTACGTAACAGCGTATAACGTTATATAATACTACGTAATGACGTATAACGTTATGTAGCATTACGTAACAACGTATAACGTTATATACTATTACGTTATAACGTATAAAGCTATGTAGTATTACTTCACAACGTGTAACGTTATATACTGTTACGTAATGACTTATAACTTTATGTAGCATTACGTAACAACGTATAACGTTTTGTAGCATTACGTAATGACGTATAACGTTATGTAGCATTACGTAACGACGTATAACGTTATGTAGCATTACGTAACAGCGTATAACGTTATATAATACTACGTAATGACGTATAACGTTATGTAGCATTACGTAACAACGTATAACGTTATGTAGCATTACGTAACGACGTATAACGCTATATACTATTACGTAATGACGTATAACGTTATGCAGCATTACGTAACAACGTATAACGTTATGTAGCATTACGTTATAACGTATAACGTTATCTTCCATTACGTAATCACGTATAACGTTATGTAGTATTACGTAACAACGTATAACGTTATATACTATTACGTAATGACGTATAACGTTATGTAGCATTTCGTAACAACGTATAACGTTATATACTATTACGTAATGATGTATAACGTTATGTAGCATTACGTAACAGCGTATAACGTTATATAATACTAAGTAATGACGTATAACGTTATGTAGCATTACGTAACAACGTATAACGTTATGTAGCATTACGTAATGACGTATAACGCTATATACTATTACGTAATGACGTATAACGTTATGTAGCATAACGTAACAGCGTATAACGTTATGTAGCATTACGTTATAACGTATACCGTTATCTTCCATTACGTAATGACGTATAACGTTATGTAGTATTACGTAACAACGTATAACGTTATATACTATTACGTAATGACGTATAACGTTATGTAGCATTACGTAACAACGTATAACGTTATGTAGCATTACGTAACGACGTATAACGTTATGTAGAATTACTTAACGACGTATAACGTTATATAATAATACGTAATGACGTATAATGTTATGTAGCATTACGTAATGACGTATAACGTTATGTAGCATTACGTAACAACGTATAACGTTATATAATATCACGTAATGACGTATAATGTTATGTAGCATTACGTAACAGCGTATAACGTTATGTAGCATTACGTAACAGCGTATAACGTTATGTAGTATTACTTAACGACTTATAGCGTTATATAATACTACGTAATGACGTATAATGTTATGTAGCATTACGTAACAGCGTATAACGTTATATAATACTACGTAATGACGTATAACGTTATGTAGCATTACGTCACAACATGAAACGTTATATACTATTACGTAATGACGTAAACGTTATGTAGCATTACGTAACAACGTATAACATTATGTAGCATTACGTAACGACGTATAACGCTATATAATACTACGTAATGACGTATAATGTTATGTAGCATTACGTAACAGCGTATAACGTTATATAATACTACGTAATGACGTATAACGTTATGTAGCATTACGTCACAACATGAAACGTTATATACTATTACCTAACAACGTATAACGTTATGTAGCATTACGTAACGACGTATAACGTTATCTCCATTACGTAATGACGTATAACCTTATGTAGTATTACGTAACAACGTATATAGTTATATACTATTACGTAATGACGTATAACGTTATGTAGCATTACGTAACAACGTATAACGTTATGTAGCATTACGTAATGACGTATAACGCTATATACTATTACGTAATGACGTATAACGTTATGTAGCATAACGTAACAGCGTATAACGTTATGTAGCATTACGTTATAACGTATACCGTTATCTTCCATTACGTAACGACGTATAACGTTATGTTGCATTACGTTACAACGTATAACGTTATATAATATCACGTAATGACGTATAATGTTATGTAGCATTACGTAACAACGTATAACGTTATGTAGCATTACGTAACAGCGTATAACGTTATGTAGTACTACGTAACGACGTATAGCGTTATATAATACTACGTAATGACGTATAATGTTATGTAGCATTACGTAACAGCGTATAACGTTAGATAATACTACGTAATGACGTATAACGTTATGTAGCATTACGTCACAACATGAAACGTTATATACTATTACGTAATGACGTAAACGTTATGTAGCATTACGTAACAACGTATAACGTTCTATTATAATACGTAATGACGTATAATGTTATGTAGCATTACGTAACAACGTATAACATTATGTAGCATTACGTAACGACGTATAACGCTATATAATACTACGTAATGACGTATAATGTTATGTAGCATTACGTAACAGCGTATAACGTTATATAATACTACGTAATGACGTATAACGTTATGTAGCATTACGTCACAACATGAAACGATATATACTATTACCTAACAACGTATAACGTTATGTAGCATTACGTAACGACGTATAACGTTATATAATACTACGTAATGACGTATAACGTTATGTAGCATTACGTAACAGTGTATAACGTTATGTAGCATTACGTTACGACGTATAACGTTAAATAATACTACGTAATGACGTATAACGTTATGTAGTATTTCGTAGCGACGTATAACGTTATATACTATTACCTAATTACGTATAACGTTATGTAGCATTACGTAACAACGTATAACGTTATGTAGCATTACGTAATGACGTATATCGTTATGTAGCATAACGTAATGACGTATAACGTTATGTAGCATTATGTAACAACGTATAACGTTATGTAGCATTACGTAACAGCGTATAACGTTGTATAATAATACGTAATGACGTATAACGTTATGTAGCATTACGGAACAAGGTATAACGTTATGTAGCATTACGAACTGCGTATAACGCTATATACTATTACGTAATGACGTATAACGTTATGTAGCATTACGTAACAACATATAACGTTATGTAGCATTACGTAACGACGTATACCATTATATAGTTATACGTAATGACGTATAACGCTATGCAGCATTACGTAACAACGTATAACGTTATTTAGCATTACGTATTGACGTATAACGTTATGTAGCAATACGTAACAACGTATAACGTTATGTAGCATTACTTCACAACGTGTAACTTTATATACTATTACGTAATGACGTATAACGTTATGTAGCATTACGCAACAACGTATAACGTTATGTAGCATTACGTAACGACGTATAACGCTATGTACTATTACGTAATGACGTATAACGTTATGTAGCATTACGTAACAACGTATAACGTTATGTAGCATTACGTAACGACGTATAACGCTATATGCTATTACGTAATGACGTATAACGTTATGTAGCATTACGTACCAACGTATAACGTTATACAATAATACGTTAGGACGTATAATGTTATGTAGCATTACTTAACAACGTATAACGTTATATACTAATACGCAATGACGTATAACGTTATGTAGCATTACGTAACCACGAATACCGTTATATAATACTACGTAATGACGTATAACGTTATGTAGCATTACGTAACAGCGTATAACGTTATGTAGCATGACGTAATGACGTATAACGTTATGTAGCATTACGTAACAACGTATAACGTTATGCAGCATTACGTAACGACGTATAACGCTATATACTATTACGTAATGACGTATAACGTTATGTAGCATTACGTAACAGCGTATAACGTTATATAATACTACGTAATGACGTATAACGCTATATAATACTACGTAATGACGTATAACGTTATGTAGCATTACGTAACAGCGTATAACGTTATATAATACCACGTAATGACGTATAACGTTATGTAGCATTACGTAACAGCGTATAACGTTATATAATACCACGTAATGACGTATAACGTTATGTAGCATTACGTAACAACGTATACCGTTATGTAGCATTACGTAACGACATATAACGCTATATAATACTACGTAATGACGTATAACGTTATGTAGCATTACGTAACAGCGTATAACGTTATATAATACTACGTAATGACGTATAACCTTATGTAGCATTACGTAACAGCGTATAACGTTATATAATACCACGTAATGACGTATAACGTTATGTAGCATTACGAAACAACGTATAACGTTATGTAGCATTACGTAACAACGTATAACGCTATATACTATTACGTAATGACGTATAACGTTATGTAGTATTACGTAACAACGTATAACGTTATGTAGCATTACGTAACGACGTATAACGCTATATACTATTACGTAATGACGTATAACGTTATGTAGCATTACGTAACGACGTATAACGCTATATACTATTACGTAATGACGTATAACGTTATGTAGCATTACGTAACAACGTATAACGTTTTGTAGCATTACGTAATGACGTATAACGTTATGTAGCATTACGTAATAGCGTATAACGTTATGTAGCATTACGTAACGACGTATAACGTTATGTAGCATTACGTAACAGCGTATAACGTTATATAATACTACGTAATGACGTATAACGTTATGTAGCATTACGTAACAACGTATAACGTTATGTAGCATTACGTAATGACGTATAACGCTATGCAGTATTACGTAACAACGTATAACATTATTTAGCATTACGTAATGACGTATAACGTTATGTAGCAATACGTAACAACGTATAACGTTATGTAGCACTACTTCACAACGTGTAACTTTATATACTATTACGTAATGACGTATAACGTTATGTAGCATTACGCAACAACGTATAACGTTATGTAGCATTACGTAACGACGTATAACGCTATGTACTATTACGTAATGACGTATAACGTTATGTAGCATTACGTAACGACGTATAACGCTATGTACTATTACGTAATGACGTATAACGTTATGTAGCATTACGCAACAACGTATAACGTTATGTAGCATTACGTAACGACGTATAACGCTATGTACTATTACGTAATGACGTATAACGTTATGTAGCATTACGTAACAACGTATAACGTTATGTAGCATTACGTAACAGCGTATAACGTTATGTAGCATTACGTAACAGCGTATAACGTTGTATAATACTACGTAATGACGTATAACGTTATGTAGCATTACGTAACAAGGTATAACGTTATGTAGCATTACGAACTGCGTATAACGCTATATACTATTACGTAATGACGTATAACGTTATGTAGCATTACGTAACAACATATAACGTTATGTAGCATTACGTAACGACGTATACCATTATATAGTTATACGTAATGACGTATAACGCTATGCAGCATTACGTAACAACGTATAACGTTATTTAGCATTACGTAATGACGTATAACGTTATGTAGCAATACGCAACAACGTATAACGTTATGTAGCATTACTTCACAACGTGTAACTTTATATACTATTACGTAATGACGTATAACGTTATGTAGCATTACGCAACAACGAATAACGTTATGTAGCATGACGTAATGACGTATAACGTTATGTAGCATTACGTACCAACGTATAACGTTATACAATAATACGTTAGGACGTATAATGTTATGTAGCATTACTTAACAACGTATAACGTTATATACTAATACGCAATGACGTATAACGTTATGTAGCATTACGTAACCACGAATACCGTTACATAATACTACGTAATGACGTATAACGTTATGTAGCATTACGTAACAGCGTATAACGTTATGTAGCATGACGTAATGACGTATAACGTTATGTAGCATTACGTAACAACGTATAACGTTATGCAGCATTACGTAACGACGTATAACGCTATATACTATTACGTAATGACGTATAACGTTATGTAGCATTACGTAACAGCGTATAACGTTATATAATACTACGTAATGACGTATAACGCTATATAATACTACGTAATGACGTATAACGTTATGTAGCATTACGTAACAGCGTATAACGTTATATAATACCACGTAATGACGTATAACGTTATGTAGCATTACGTAACAGCGTATAACGTTATATAATATCACGTAATGACGTATAACGTTATGTAGCATTACGTAACAACGTATACCGTTATGTAGCATTACGTAACGACGTATAACGCTATATAATACTACGTAATGACGTATAACGTTATGTAGCATTACGTAACAGCGTATAACGTTATATAATACTACGTAATGACGTATAACCTTATGTAGCATTACGTAACAGCGTATAACGTTATATAATACCACGTAATGACGTATAACGTTATGTAGCATTACGTAACAACGTATAACGTTATGTAGCATTACGTAACAACGTATAACGCTATATACTATTACGTAATGACGTATAACGTTATGTAGTATTACGTAACAACGTATAACGTTATGTAGCATTACGTAACGACGTATAACGCTATATACTATTACGTAATGACGTATAACGTTATGTAGCATTACGTAACAACGTATAACGTTTTGTAGCATTACGTAATGACGTATAACGTTATGTAGCATTACGTAATAGCGTATAACGTTATGTAGCATTACGTAACGACGTATAACGTTATGTAGCATTACGTAACAGCGTATAACGTTATATAATACTACGTAATGACGTATAACGTTATGTAGCATTACGTAACAACGTATAACGTTATGTAGCATTACGTAATGACGTATAACGCTATGCAGTATTACGTAACAACGTATAACGTTATTTAGCATTACGTATTGACGTATAACGTTATGTAGCAATACGTAACAACGTATAACGTTATGTAGCACTACTTCACAACGTGTAACTTTATATACTATTACGTAATGACGTATAACGTTATGTAGCATTACGCAACAACGTATAACGTTATGTAGCATTACGTAACGACGTATAACGCTATGTACTATTACGTAATGACGTATAACGTTATGTAGCATTACGTAACGACGTATAACGCTATGTAATATTACGTAATGACGTATAACGTTATGTAGCATTACGCAACAACGTATAACGTTATGTAGCATTACGTAACGACGTATAACGCTATGTACTATTACGTAATGACGTATAACGTTATGTAGCATTACGTAACAACGTATAACGTTATGTAGCATTACGTAACAGCGTATAACGTTATGTAGCATTACGTAACAGCGTATAACGTTGTATAATACTACGTAATGACGTATAACGTTATGTAGCATTACGTAACAAGGTATAACGTTATGTAGCATTACGAACTGCGTATAACGCTATATACTATTACGTAATGACGTATAACGTTATGTAGCATTACGTAACAACATATAACGTTATGTAGCATTACGTAACCACGAAAACCGTTATATAATACTACGTAATGACGTATAACGTTATGTAGCATTACGACACAACGTGTAACGTTATATACTATTACGTAATGTCGTATAACGTTATGTAGCATTACGTAACAGCGTATAACGATATATAATAATACGTAATGACGTATAACGTTATGTAGCATTACGTAACAACGTATAACGTTATGTAGGATTACGTTATAACGTATAACGTTATATAATACTACGTAATGACGTATAAAGTTATGTAGCATTACGTAACAACGTATAACGTTATATAATAATACGTAATGACGTATAATGTTACGTAGCATGACGTAACAACGTATAACCTAATGTAGCATTACGTTATAACGTACAACGTTATATAATACTACGTAATGACGTATAAAGTTATGTAGCATTACGTAACAACGTATAACCTTATATAATAATACGTAATGACGTATAATGTTACGTAGCATGACGTAACAACGTATAACCTTATGTAGCATTACGTTATAACGTATAACGTTATATAATACTACGTAATGTCGTATAACGTTATGTAGCATGACGTAACAGCGTATAACGATATATAATACTACGTAATGACGTATAACGTTATGTAGCATTACGTAACAGCGTATAACGTTATATACTATTACGTAATGACGTATAACGTTATGTAGAATTACGTAACAACGTATAACGTTATATACTATTACGTAATGACGTATACCGTTACGTAGCATGACGTAACAACGTATAACCTTATGTAGCATTACGTTATAACGTATAACGTTATATAATACTACGTAATGTCGTATAACGTTATGTAGCATTAAGTAACAACGTACAACGTTATATAATACTACGTAATGACGTATAATATTATGTGGCATTACGTAACAACGTATAACGTTATGTAGCATTACGTCACAACGTGAAACGTTATATACTATTACGTTATGACGTATAACGTTTTGTAGCATTACGTAACAACGTATAACGTTATATAATAATACGTAAAGACGTATAATGTTAAGTAGCATTATGTAACAACGTATAACGTTATGTAGCATTACGTAACAACGTATAACGTTATGTAGCATTACTTCACAGCGTGTAACGTTATATACTATCACGTAATGTCGTATAACGTTATGTAGCATTACGTAACAACGTATAACGTTATGTAGCATAACGTAACGACGTATAATGCGATATACTATTACGTAATGACGTATAACGTTATGTAGCATTACGTAACAACGCATAACGTTATGTAGCATTACGTTATAACGGATAACGTTATCTACTATTACGTAATGACGTATAACGTTATGTAGCATTACGTAACAACGTATAACGTTATATAATACTACGTAACGACGTATAACGTTATGTAATACTACGTAATGACGTATAACGGTATGTAGCATTACGTAACAACGTATACCATTATATAGTACTACGTAATGACGTATAACGTTATGAAGCATTACGTAACAACGTATAACGTTATGTAGCATTACGTAACGACGTATAACGCTATATGCTATAACGTAATGACGTATAACGTTATATAGCATTATTTAATAACGTACAACGTTATGTAGCATTACGTAACGACGTATAACGCTATATACTATTACGTAATGACGTATAACGTTATGTAGAATTACGTAACGACGTATAACGCTATATACTATTACGTAATGACGTATAACGTTATGTAGCATTACGTAACAACGTATAACGTTATATACTATTACGTAATGACGTATACCGTTACGTAGCATGACGTAACAACGTATAACCTTATGTAGCATTACGTTATAACGTATAACGTTATATAATACTACGTAATGACGTATAACGTTATCTTCCATTACGTAATGACGTATAACGCTATGTACTATTACGTAATGACGTATAACGTTATGTAGCATTACGCAACAACGTATAACGTTATGTAGCATTACGTAACGACGTATAACGCTATGTACTATTACGTAATGACGTATAACGTTATGTAGCATTACGTAACAACGTATAACGTTATGTAGCATTACGTAACAGCGTATAACGTTATGTAGCATTACGTAACAGCGTATAACGTTGTATAATACTACGTAATGACGTATAACGTTATGTAGCATTACGTAACAAGGTATAACGTTATGTAGCATTACGAACTGCGTATAACGCTATATACTATTACGTAATGACGTATAACGTTATGTAGCATTACGTAACAACATATAACGTTATGTAGCATTACGTAACGACGTATACCATTATATAGTTATACGTAATGACGTATAACGCTATGCAGCATTACGTAACAACGTATAACGTTATTTAGCATTACGTAATGACGTATAACGTTATGTAGCAATACGCAACAACGTATAACGTTATGTAGCATTACTTCACAACGTGTAACTTTATATACTATTACGTAATGACGTATAACGTTATGTAGCATTACGCAACAACGTATAACGTTATGTAGCATGACGTAATGACGTATAACGTTATGTAGCATTACGTACCAACGTATAACGTTATACAATAATACGTTAGGACGTATAATGTTATGTAGCATTACTTAACAACGTATAACGTTATATACTAATACGCAATGACGTATAACGTTATGTAGCATTACGTAACCACGAATACCGTTACATAATACTACGTAATGACGTATAACGTTATGTAGCATTACGTAACAGCGTATAACGTTATGTAGCATGACGTAATGACGTATAACGTTATGTAGCATTACGTAACAACGTATAACGTTATGCAGCATTACGTAACGACGTATAACGCTATATACTATTACGTAATGACGTATAACGTTATGTAGCATTACGTAACAGCGTATAACGTTATATAATACTACGTAATGACGTATAACGCTATATAATACTACGTAATGACGTATAACGTTATGTAGCATTACGTAACAGCGTATAACGTTATATAATACCACGTAATGACGTATAACGTTATGTAGCATTACGTAACAGCGTATAACGTTATATAATACCACGTAATGACGTATAACGTTATGTAGCATTACGTAACAACGTATACCGTTATGTAGCATTACGTAACGACGTATAACGCTATATAATACTACGTAATGACGTATAACGTTATGTAGCATTACGTAACAGCGTATAACGTTATATAATACTACGTAATGACGTATAACCTTATGTAGCATTACGTAACAGCGTATAACGTTATATAATACCACGTAATGACGTATAACGTTATGTAGCATTACGTAACAACGTATAACGTTATGTAGCATTACGTAACAACGTATAACGCTATATACTATTACGTAATGACGTATAACGTTATGTAGTATTACGTAACAACGTATAACGTTATGTAGCATTACGTAACGACGTATAACGCTATATACTATTACGTAATGACGTATAACGTTATGTAGCATTACGTAACAACGTATAACGTTTTGTAGCATTACGTAATGACGTATAACGTTATGTAGCATTACGTAATAGCGTATAACGTTATGTAGCATTACGTAACGACGTATAACGTTATGTAGCATTACGTAACAGCGTATAACGTTATATAATACTACGTAATGACGTATAACGTTATGTAGCATTACGTAACAACGTATAACGTTATGTAGCATTACGTAATGACGTATAACGCTATGCAGTATTACGTAACAACGTATAACGTTATTTAGCATTACGTATTGACGTATAACGTTATGTAGCAATACGTAACAACGTATAACGTTATGTAGCACTACTTCACAACGTGTAACTTTATATACTATTACGTAATGACGTATAACGTTATGTAGCATTGCGCAACAACGTATAACGTTATGTAGCATTACGTAACGACGTATAACGCTATGTACTATTACGTAATGACGTATAACGTTATGTAGCATTACGTAACGACGTATAACGCTATGTAATATTACGTAATGACGTATAACGTTATGTAGCATTACGCAACAACGTATAACGTTATGTAGCATTACGTAACGACGTATAACGCTATGTACTATTACGTAATGACGTATAACGTTATGTAGCATTACGTAACAACGTATAACGTTATGTAGCATTACGTAACAGCGTATAACGTTATGTAGCATTACGTAACAGCGTATAACGTTGTATAATACTACGTAATGACGTATAACGTTATGTAGCATTACGTAACAAGGTATAACGTTATGTAGCATTACGAACTGCGTATAACGCTATATACTATTACGTAATGACGTATAACGTTATGTAGCATTACGTAACAACATATAACGTTATGTAGCATTACGTAACCACGAAAACCGTTATATAATACTACGTAATGACGTATAACGTTATGTAGCATTACGACACAACGTGTAACGTTATATACTATTACGTAATGTCGTATAACGTTATGTAGCATTACGTAACAGCGTATAACGATATATAATAATACGTAATGACGTATAACGTTATGTAGCATTACGTAACAACGTATAACGTTATGTAGGATTACGTTATAACGTATAACGTTATATAATACTACGTAATGACGTATAAAGTTATGTAGCATTACGTAACAACGTATAACGTTATATAATAATACGTAATGACGTATAATGTTACGTAGCATGACGTAACAACGTATAACCTAATGTAGCATTACGTTATAACGTATAACGTTATATAATACTACGTAATGACGTATAAAGTTATGTAGCATTACGTAACAACGTATAACCTTATATAATAATACGTAATGACGTATAATGTTACGTAGCATGACGTAACAACGTATAACCTTATGTAGCATTACGTTATAACGTATAACGTTATATAATACTACGTAATGTCGTATAACGTTATGTAGCATGACGTAACAGCGTATAACGATATATAATACTACGTAATGACGTATAACGTTATGTAGCATTACGTAACAGCGTATAACGTTATATACTATTACGTAATGACGTATAACGTTATGTAGAATTACGTAACAACGTATAACGTTATATACTATTACGTAATGACGTATACCGTTACGTAGCATGACGTAACAACGTATAACCTTATGTAGCATTACGTTATAACGTATAACGTTATATAATACTACGTAATGTCGTATAACGTTATGTAGCATTAAGTAACAACGTACAACGTTATATAATACTACGTAATGACGTATAATATTATGTGGCATTACGTAACAACGTATAACGTTATGTAGCATTACGTCACAACGTGAAACGTTATATACTATTACGTTATGACGTATAACGTTTTGTAGCATTACGTAACAGCGTATAACGTTATATAATACTACGTAATGACGTATAACGTTATGTAGCATTACGTAACAACGTATAACGTTATGTAGCATTACGTAATGACGTATAACGCTATGCAGTATTACGTAACAACGTATAACGTTATTTAGCATTACGTATTGACGTATAACGTTATGTAGCAATACGTAACAACGTATAACGTTATGTAGCACTACTTCACAACGTGTAACTTTATATACTATTACGTAATGACGTATAACGTTATGTAGCATTACGCAACAACGTATAACGTTATGTAGCATTACGTAACGACGTATAACGCTATGTACTATTACGTAATGACGTATAACGTTATGTAGCATTACGTAACGACGTATAACGCTATGTAATATTACGTAATGACGTATAACGTTATGTAGCATTACGCAACAACGTATAACGTTATGTAGCATTACGTAACGACGTATAACGCTATGTACTATTACGTAATGACGTATAACGTTATGTAGCATTACGTAACAACGTATAACGTTATGTAGCATTACGTAACAGCGTATAACGTTATGTAGCATTACGTAACAGCGTATAACGTTGTATAATACTACGTAATGACGTATAACGTTATGTAGCATTACGTAACAAGGTATAACGTTATGTAGCATTACGAACTGCGTATAACGCTATATACTATTACGTAATGACGTATAACGTTATGTAGCATTACGTAACAACATATAACGTTATGTAGCATTACGTAACCACGAAAACCGTTATATAATACTACGTAATGACGTATAACGTTATGTAGCATTACGACACAACGTGTAACGTTATATACTATTACGTAATGTCGTATAACGTTATGTAGCATTACGTAACAGCGTATAACGATATATAATAATACGTAATGACGTATAACGTTATGTAGCATTACGTAACAACGTATAACGTTATGTAGGATTACGTTATAACGTATAACGTTATATAATACTACGTAATGACGTATAAAGTTATGTAGCATTACGTAACAACGTATAACGTTATATAATAATACGTAATGACGTATAATGTTACGTAGCATGACGTAACAACGTATAACCTAATGTAGCATTACGTTATAACGTATAACGTTATATAATACTACGTAATGACGTATAAAGTTATGTAGCATTACGTAACAACGTATAACCTTATATAATAATACGTAATGACGTATAATGTTACGTAGCATGACGTAACAACGTATAACCTTATGTAGCATTACGTTATAACGTATAACGTTATATAATACTACGTAATGTCGTATAACGTTATGTAGCATGACGTAACAGCGTATAACGATATATAATACTACGTAATGACGTATAACGTTATGTAGCATTACGTAACAGCGTATAACGTTATATACTATTACGTAATGACGTATAACGTTATGTAGAATTACGTAACAACGTATAACGTTATATACTATTACGTAATGACGTATACCGTTACGTAGCATGACGTAACAACGTATAACCTTATGTAGCATTACGTTATAACGTATAACGTTATATAATACTACGTAATGTCGTATAACGTTATGTAGCATTAAGTAACAACGTACAACGTTATATAATACTACGTAATGACGTATAATATTATGTGGCATTACGTAACAACGTATAACGTTATGTAGCATTACGTCACAACGTGAAACGTTATATACTATTACGTTATGACGTATAACGTTTTGTAGCATTACGTAACAACGTATAACGTTATATAATAATACGTAAAGACGTATAATGTTAAGTAGCATTATGTAACAACGTATAACGTTATGTAGCATTACGTAACAACGTATAACGTTATGTAGCATTACTTCACAGCGTGTAACGTTATATACTATCACGTAATGTCGTATAACGTTATGTAGCATTACGTGACAACGTATAACGTTATGTAGCATAACGTAACGACGTATAATGCGATATACTATTACGTAATGACGTATAACGTTATGTAGCATTACGTAACAACGCATAACGTTATGTAGCATTACGTTATAACGGATAACGTTATCTACTATTACGTAATGACGTATAACGTTATGTAGCATTACGTAACAACGTATAACGTTATATAATACTACGTAACGACGTATAACGTTATGTAATACTACGTAATGACGTATAACGGTATGTAGCATTACGTAACAACGTATACCATTATATAGTACTACGTAATGACGTATAACGTTATGAAGCATTACGTAACAACGTATAACGTTATGTAGCATTACGTAACGACGTATAACGCTATATGCTATAACGTAATGACGTATAACGTTATATAGCATTATTTAATAACGTACAACGTTATGTAGCATTACGTAACAACGCATAACGTTATGTAGCATTACGTTATAACGGATAACGTTATCTACTATTACGTAATGACGTATAACGTTATGTAGAATTACGTAACGACGTATAACGCTATATACTATTACGTAATGACGTATAACGTTATGTAGCATTACGTAACAACGTATAACGTTATATACTATTACGTAATGACGTATACCGTTACGTAGCATGACGTAACAACGTATAACCTTATGTAGCATTACGTTATAACGTATAACGTTATATAATACTACGTAATGTCGTATAACGTTATGTAGCATTACGTAACAACGTACAACGTTATATAATACTACGTAATGACGTATAATATTATGTGGCATTACGTAACAACGTATAACGTTATGTAGCATTACGTCACAACGTGAAACGTTATATACTATTACGTTATGACGTATAACGTTTTGTAGCATTACGTAACAACGTATAACGTTATATAATAATACGTAAAGACGTATAATGTTAAGTAGCATTATGTAACAACGTATAACGTTATGTAGCATTACGTAACAACGTATAACGTTATGTAGCATTACTTCACAGCGTGTAACGTTATATACTATCACGTAATGTCGTATAACGTTATGTAGCATTACGTAACAACGTATAACGTTATGTAGCATAACGTAACGACGTATAATGCGATATACTATTACGTAATGACGTATAACGTTATGTAGCATTACGTAACAACGCATAACGTTATGTAGCATTACGTTATAACGGATAACGTTATCTACTAT
The DNA here is from genome assembly GCA_963971185.1 of Bombus muscorum. Lineage (NCBI taxonomy): Eukaryota > Metazoa > Arthropoda > Insecta > Hymenoptera > Apidae > Bombus > Bombus muscorum. Next base: position 9,742,706 of record OZ020139.1, on the reverse strand, counting down.
TACGTAATGACGTATAACGTTATGTAGCATTACGTAACAACGTATAACGTTATATAATACTACGTAACGACGTATAACGTTATGTAATACTACGTAATGACGTATAACGGTATGTAGCATTACGTAACAACGTATACCATTATATAGTACTACGTAATGACGTATAACGTTATGAAGCATTACGTAACAACGTATAACGTTATGTAGCATTACGTAACGACGTATAACGCTATATACTATTACGTAATGACGTATAACGTTATGTAGCATTACGTAACAACGTATAACGTTTTGTAGCATTACGTAATGACGTATAACGTTATGTAGCATTACGTAACGACGTATAACGTTATGTAGCATTACGTAACAGCGTATAACGTTATATAATACTACGTAATGACGTATAACGTTATGTAGCATTACGTAACAACGTATAACGTTATGTAGCATTACGTAATGACGTATAACGCTATGCAGCAATACGTAACAACGTATAACGTTATTTAGCATTACGTAATGACGTATAACGTTATGTAGCAATACGTAACAACGTATAACCTTATGTAGCACTACTTCACAACGTGTAACTTTATATACTATTACGTAATGACGTATAATGTTATGTAGCATTACGTAACAACGTATAACGCTATGTACTATTACGTAATGACGTATAACGTTATGTAGCATTACGCAACAACGTATAACGTTATGTAGCATTACGTAACGACGTATAACGCTATGTACTATTACGTAATGACGTATAACGTTATGTAGCATTACGTAACAACCTATAACGTTATGTAGCATTACGTTACGACGTATAACGTTATATAATACTACGTAATGACGTATAACGTTATGTAGTATTTCGTAACGACGTATAACGTTATATACTATTACCTAATTACGTATAACGTTATGTAGCATTACGTAACAACGTATAACGTTATGTAGCATTACGTAATGACGTATATCGTTATGTAGCATAACGTAATGGCGTATAACGTTATGTAGCATTATGTAACAACGTATAACGTTATGTAGCATTACGTAACAGCGTATAACGTTGTATAATACTACGTAATGACGTATAACGTTATGTAGCATTACGTAACAAGGTATAACGTTATGTAGCATTACGAACTGCGTATAACGCTATATACTATTACGTAATGACGTATAACGTTATGTAGCATTACGTAACAACATATAACGTTATGTAGCATTACGTAACGACGTATACCATTATATAGTTATACGTAATGACGTCTAACGCTATGCAGCATTTCGTAACAACGTATAACGTTATTTAGCATTACGTAATGACGTATAACGTTATGTAGCAATACGTAGCAACGTATAACGTTATGTAGCATTACTTCACAACGTGTAACTTTATATACTATTACGTAATGACGTATAACGTTATGTAGCATTACGTTATAACGTGTAACGTTATCTTCCATTACGTAATGACGTATAACGTTATGTAGTATTACGTAACAACGTATAACGTTATATACTATTACGTAATGACGTATAACGTTATGTAGCATTACGTAACAACGTATAACGTTATGTAGCATTACGTAACGACGTATAACGCTATGTACTATTACGTAATGACGTATAACGTTATGTAGCATTACGCAACAACGTATAACGTTATATACTATTACGTAATGACGTATAACGTTATGTAGCATTACGTTACAACGTATAACGTTATGTAGCATTACGTAACGACGTATAACGCTATGTACTATTACGTAATGACGTATAACGTTATGTAGCATTACGCAACAACGTATAACGTTATGTAGCATTACGTAACGACGTATAACGCTATGTACTATTACGTAATGACGTATAACGTTATGTAGCATTACGTAACGACGTATAACGCTATGTACTATTACGTAATGACGTATAACGTTATGTAGCATTACGCAACAACGTATAACGTTATGTAGCATTACGTAACGACGTATAACGCTATGTACTATTACGTAATGACGTATAACGTTATGTAGCATTACGTAACAACGTATAACGTTATGTAGCATTACGTTACGACGTATAACGTTATATAATACTACGTAATGACGTATAACGTTATGTAGTATTTCGTAACGACGTATAACGTTATATAGTTATACGTAATGACGTCTAACGCTATGCAGCATTTCGTAACAACGTATAACGTTATTTAGCATTACGTAATGACGTATAACGTTATGTAGCAATACGTAGCAACGTATAACGTTATGCAGCATTACTTCACAACGTGTAACTTTATATACTATTACGTAATGACGTATAACGTTATGTAGCATTACGTTATAACGTATAACGTTATCTTCCATTACGTAATGACGTATAACGTTATGTAGTATTACGTAACAACGTATAACGTTATATACTATTACGTAATGACGTATAACGTTATGTAGCATTACGTAACAACGTATAACGTTATGTAGCATTACGTAACGACGTATAACGCTATGTACTATTACGTAATGACGTATAACGTTATGTAGCATTACGCAACAACGTATAACGTTATGTAGCATTACGTAACGACGTATAACGCTATGTACTATTACGTAATGACGTATAACGTTATGTAGCATTACGTAACGACGTATAACGCTATGTACTATTACGTAATGACGTATAACGTTATGTAGCATTACGCAACAACGTATAACGTTATGTAGCATTACGTAACGACGTATAACGCTATGTACTATTACGTAATGACGTATAACGTTATGTAGCATTACGTAACAACGTATAACGTTATGTAGCATTACGTTACGACGTATAACGTTATATAATACTACGTAATGACGTATAACGTTATGTAGTATTTCGTAACGACGTATAACGTTATATAGTTATACGTAATGACGTCTAACGCTATGCAGCATTTCGTAACAACGTATAACGTTATTTAGCATTACGTAATGACGTATAACGTTATGTAGCAATACGTAGCAACGTATAACGTTATGCAGCATTACTTCACAACGTGTAACTTTATATACTATTACGTAATGACGTATAACGTTATGTAGCATTACGTTATAACGTATAACGTTATCTTCCATTACGTAATGACGTATAACGTTATGTAGTATTACGTAACAACGTATAACGTTATATACTATTACGTAATGACGTATAACGTTATGTAGCATTACGTAACAACGTATAACGTTATGTAGCATTACGTAACGACGTATAACGCTATGTACTATTACGTAATGACGTATAACGTTATGTAGCATTACGCAACAACGTATAACGTTATGTAGCATTACGTAACGACGTATAACGCTATGTACTATTACGTAATGACGTATAACGTTATGTAGCATTACGTAACGACGTATAACGCTATGTACTATTACGTAATGACGTATAACGTTATGTAGCATTACGCAACAACGTATAACGTTATGTAGCATTACGTAACGACGTATAACGCTATGTACTATTACGTAATGACGTATAACGTTATGTAGCATTACGTAACAACGTATAACGTTATGTAGCATTACGTTACGACGTATAACGTTATATAATACTACGTAATGACGTATAACGTTATGTAGTATTTCGTAACGACGTATAACGTTATATACTATTACCTAATTACGTATAACGTTATGTAGCATTACGTAACAACGTATAACGTTATGTAGCATTACGTAATGACGTATATCGTTATGTAGCATAACGTAATGACGTATAACGTTATGTAGCATTATGTAACAACGTATAACGTTATGTAGCATTACGTAACAGCGTATAACGTTGTATAATACTACGTAATGACGTATAACGTTATGTAGCATTACGAACTGCGTATAACGCTATATACTATTACGCAATGACGTATAACGTTATGTAGCATTACGTAACAACATATAACGTTATGTAGCATTACGTAACGACGTATACCATTATATAGTTATACGTAATGACGTATAACGCTATGCAGCATTTCGTAACAACGTATAACGTTATTTAGCATTACGTAATGACGTATAACGTTATGTAGCAATACGTAGCAACGTATAACGTTATGTAGCATTACTTCACAACGTGTAACTTTATATACTATTACATAATGCCGTATAACGTTATGTAGCATTACGTTATAACGTATAACGTTATCTTCCATTTCGTATTGACGTATAACGTTATGTAGTATTACGTAACAACGTATAACGTTATATACTATTACGTAATGACGTATAACGTTATGCAGCATTACGTAACAACGTATAACGTTATGTAGCATTACGTAACGACGTATAACGCTATATAATACTACGTAATGACGTGTAACGTTATGTAGCATTACGTAACAGCGTATAACGTTATGTAGCATTACGTAATGACGTATAACGCTATATACTATTACGTAATGACGTATAACGTTATGTAGCATAACGTAACAGCGTATAACGTTATGTAGCATTACGTTATAACGTATACCGTTATCTTCCATTACGTAATGACGTATAACGTTATGTAGTATTACGTAACAACGTATAACGTTATATACTATTACGTAATGACGTATAACGTTATGTAGCATTACGTAACAACGTATAACGTTATGTAGCATTACGTAACGACGTATAACGTTATGTAGATTTACTTAACGACGTATAACGTTATATAATAATACGTAATGACGTATAACGTTATGTAGCATTACGTCACAACATGAAACGTTATATACTATTACGTAATGACGTAAACGTTATGTAGCATTACGTAACAACGTATAACGTTCTATTATAATACGTAATGACGTATAATGTTATGTAGCATTACGTAATGACGTATAACGTTATGTAGCATTACGTCACAACATGAAACGTTATATACTATTACGTAATGACTTAAATGTTATGTAGCATTACGTAACAACGTATAACGTTCTATTATAATACGTAATGACGTATAATGTTATGTAGCATTACGTAACAACGTATAACATTATGTAGCATTACGTAACGACGTATAACGCTATATAATACTACGTAATGACGTATAATGTTATGTAGCATTACGTAACAGCGTATAACGTTATATAATACTACGTAATGACGTATAACGTTATGTAGCATTATGTCACAACATGAAACGTTATATACTATTACCTAACAACGTATAACGTTATGTAGCATTACGTAACGACGTATAACGTTATATAATACTACGTAATGACGTATAACGTTATGTAGCATTACGTAACAACGCATAACGTTATGTAGCATTACGTAACGACGTATAACGCTATATACTATTACGTAAAGACGCATAACGTTATGTAGCATTACGTAACAGTGTATAACGTTATGTAGCACTACGTTATAACGTATAACGTTATCTTCCATTACGTAATGACGTATAGCGTTATGTAGTATTACGTAATGACGTATAACGTTATGTAGCATAACGTTATAACGTAGAACGTTATGTAGCATTACGCTATAACGTATATCGCTATGTAGCATTACTTCACCACGTGTAACATTATATACTATTACGTAATGACGTAAAACTTTATGTAGCATTACGTAACAACGTATAACGTTATGTAGCATTACTTCACAGCGTGTAACGTTATATACTATTACGTAATGACGTATAACGTTATGTAGCATTACGTAACAAAGTATAACGTTGTGTAGAATTACTTCACAGCGTGTAACGTTATATACTATTACGTAATGACGTATAACGTTATGTAGCATTACGTAACAGCGTATAACGTTATTTAATACTACGTACGGACGTATAACGTTATGTAGCATTACGTAACGACGTATAACGCTATATACTATTACGTAATGACGCATAACATTATGTAGCATTACGTAACAGCGTATAAAGTTATGAAGCATTACGTTATAACGTATAACGTTATCTCCATTACGTAATGACCTATAACCTTATGTAGTATTACGTAACAACGTATATAGTTATATACTATTACGTAATGACGTATAACGTTATGTAGCATTACGTAACGACGTATAACGTTATAAAATACTACGTAATGATGTATAACGTTATGTAGCATTACGTAACAGCGTATAACGTTATATAATACTACGTAATGACGTATAACGTTATGTAGCATAACGTAACAGCGTATAACGTTATATAATACTACGTAATGACGTATAACGTTATGTAGCATTACGTAACAACGTATAACGTTATGTAGCATTACGTAACGACGTATAACGCTATATACTATTACGTAATGACGTATAACGTTATGCAGCATTACGTAACAACGTATAACGTTATGTAGCATTACGTTATAACGTATAACGTTATCTTCCATTACGTAATGACGTATAACGTTATGTAGTATTACGTAACAACGTATAACGTTATATACTATTACGTAATGACGTATAACGTTATGTAGCATTACGTAACAACGTATAACGTTATGTAGCATTACGTAACGACGTATAACGCTATATACTATTACGTAATGACGTAAACGTTATGTAGCATTACGTAACGACGTATAACGTTATATAATACTACGTAATGACGTATAACGTTATGTAGCATTACGTAACAACGCATAACGTTATGTAGCATTACGTAACGACGTATAACGCTATATACTATTACGTAAAGACGCATAACGTTATGTAGCATTACGTAACAGTGTATAACGTTATGTAGCATTACGTTATAACGTATAACGTTATCTTCTATTACGTAATGACGTATAGCGTTATGTAGTATTACGTAATGACGTATAACGTTATGTAGCATAACGTTATAACGTAGAACGATATGTAGCATTACGCTATAACGTATATCGCTATGTAGCATTACTTCACCACGTGTAACGTTATATACTATTACGTAATGACGTACAACTTTATGTAGCATTACGTAACAACGTATAACGTTATGTAGCATTACTTCACAGCGTGTACCGTTATATACTATTACGTAATGACGTATAACGTTATGTAGCATTACGTAACAACGTATAACGTTGTGTAGAATTACTTAACGACGTATAACGTTATATGATAATACGTAATGAAGTGAAACGTTATGTATCATTACGTAACAACGTATAACGTTATGTAGCATTACGTTATAACGTATAACGTTATCTACTGTTACGTAATGACGTATAATGTTATGTAGCATTACGTAACAACGTATAACGTTATATAGTATTACGAAATGACGTATAGCGTTATGTAGCATTACGTAACAACGTACAACGTTATATAATACTACGTAATGACGTATAACGTCATGTAGCCTTACGTAACAGCGTATAACGTTATATAATACTACGTAATGACGTATAACGATATGTAGCATTACGTAACAACGTATAACGTTATGTAGCATTACGTAACGACGTATAACGCTATATACTATTACGTAATGACGTATAACGTTATGTAGCATTACGTAACAGCGTATAACGTTATATAATACTACGTAATGACGTGAAACGTTATGTAGCATTACGTAACAGCGTATAACGTTATTTAATACTACGTAAGGACGTATAACGTTATGTAGCATTACGTAACGACGTATAACGCTATATACTATTACGTAATGACGTATAACATTATGTAGCATTACGTAACAGCGTATAAAGTTATGAAGCATTACGTTATACCGTATAACGTTATCTCCATTACGTAATGACGTATAACCTTATGTAGTATTACGTAACAACGTATATAGTTATATACTATTACGTAATGACGTATAACGTTATGTAGCATTACGTAACAACGTATAACGTTATGTAGCATTACGTAATGACGTATAACGCTATATACTATTACGTAATGACGTATAACGTTATGTAGCATAACGTAACAGCGTATAACGTTATGTAGCATTACGTTATAACGTATACCGTTATCTTCCATTACGTAATGACGTATAACGTTATGTAGTATTACGTAACAACGTATAACGTTATATACTATTACGTAATGACGTATAACGTTATGTAGCATTACGTAACAACGTATAACGTTATGTAGCATTACGTAACGACGTATAGCGTTATGTAGAATTACTTAACGACGTATAACGTTATATAATAATACGTTATGACGTATAATGTTATGTAGCATTACGTAATGACGTATAACGTTATGTAGCATTACGTAACAACGTATAACGTTATATAATATCACGTAATGACGTATAATGTTATGTAGCATTACGTAACAACGTATAACGTTATGTAGCATTATGTAACAGCGTATAACGTTATGTAGTATTACGTAACGACGTATAGCGTTATATAATACTACGTAATGACGTATAATGTTATGTAGCATTACGTAACAGCGTATAACGTTATATAATACTACGTAATGACGTATAACGTTATGTAGCATTACGTCACAACATGAAACGTTATATACTATTACGTAATGACGTAAACGTTATGTAGCATTACGTAACAACGTATAACTTTCTATTATAATACGTAATGACGTATAATGTTATGTAGCATTACGTAACAACGTATAACATTATGTAGCATTACGTAACGACGTATAACGCTATATAATACTACGTAATGACGTATAATGTTATGTAGCATTACGTAACAGCGTATAACGTTATATAATACTACGTAATGACGTATAACGTTATGTAGCATTACGTCACAACATGAAACGTTATATACTATTACCTAACAACGCATAACGTTATGTAGCATTCCGTAACGACGTATAACGTTATATAATACTACGTAATGACGTATAACGTTATGTAGCATTACGTAACAACGCATAACGTTATGTAGCATTACGTAACGACGTATAACGCTATATACTATTACGTAAAGACGCATAACGTTATGTAGCATTACGTAACAGTGTATAACGTTATGTAGCATTACGTTATAACGTATAACGTTATCTTCCATTACGTAATGACGTATAGCGTTATGTAGTATTACGTAACAACGTATAACGTTATATACTATTACGTAATGACGTATAACGTTATGTAGCATTTCGTAACAACGTATAACGTTATATACTGTTACGTTATGATGTATAACGTTATGTAGCATTACGTAACAGCGTATAACGTTATATAATACTACGTAATGTCGTATAACGTTATGTAGCATTACATAAAAACGTATAACGTTATGTAGCATTACGTAACGACGTATAACGCTATATACTATTACGTAATGACGTATAACGTTATGTAGTATTACGTAACAACGTATAACGTTATATACTATTACGTTATAACGTATAAAGCTATGTAGTATTACTTCACAACGTGTAACGTTATATACTGTTACGTAATGACTTATAAATTTATGTAGCATTACGTAACAACGTATAACGTTTTGTAGCATTACGTAATGACGTATAACGTTATGTAGCATTACGTAATAGCGTATAACGGTATGTAGCATTACGTAACGACGTATAACGTTATGTAGCATTACGTAACAGCGTATAACGTTATATAATACTACGTAATGACGTATAACGTTATGTAGCATTACGTGACAACGTATAACGTTATGTAGCATTACGTAACGACGTATAACGCTATATACTATTACGTAATGACGTATAACGTTATGTAGCATTACGTAACAGCGTATAACGTTATTTAATACTACGTACGGACGTATAACGTTATGTAGCATTACGTAACGACGTATAACGCTATATACTATTACGTAATGACGCATAACATTATGTAGCATTACGTAACAGCGTATAAAGTTATGAAGCATTACGTTATAACGTATAACGTTATCTCCATTACGTAATGACCTATAACCTTATGTAGTATTACGTAACAACGTATATAGTTATATACTATTACGTAATGACGTATAACGTTATGTAGCATTACGTAACGACGTATAACGTTATAAAATACTACGTAATGATGTATAACGTTATGTAGCATTACGTAACAGCGTATAACGTTATATAATACTACGTAATGACGTATAACGTTATGTAGCATAACGTAACAGCGTATAACGTTATATAATACTACGTAATGACGTATAACGTTATGTAGCATTACGTAACAACGTATAACGTTATGTAGCATTACGTAACGACGTATAACGCTATATACTATTACGTGATGACGTATAACGTTATGCAGCATTACGTAACAACGTATAACGTTATGTAGCATTACGTTATAACGTATAACGTTATCTTCCATTACGTAATGACGTATAACGTTATGTAGTATTACGTAACAACGTATAACGTTATATACTATTACGTAATGACGTATAACGTTATGTAGCATTACGTAACAACGTATAACGTTATGTAGCATTACGTAACGACGTATAACGCTATATACTATTACGTAATGACGTAAACGTTATGTAGCATTACGTAACGACGTATAACGTTATATAATACTACGTAATGACGTATAACGTTATGTAGCATTACGTAACAACGCATAACGTTATGTAGCATTACGTAACGACGTATAACGCTATATACTATTACGTAAAGACGCATAACGTTATGTAGCATTACGTAACAACGTATAACGTTATGTAGCATTACTTCACAGCGTGTACCGTTATATACTATTACGTAATGACGTATAACGTTATGTAGCATTACGTAACAACGTATAACGTTGTGTAGAATTACTTAACGACGTATAACGTTATATGATAATACGTAATGAAGTGAAACGTTATGTATCATTACGTAACAACGTATAACGTTATGTAGCATTACGTTATAACGTATAACGTTATCTACTGTTACGTAATGACGTATAATGTTATGTAGCATTACGTAACAACGTATAACGTTATATAGTATTACGAAATGACGTATAGCGTTATGTAGCATTACGTAACAACGTACAACGTTATATAATACTACGTAATGACGTATAACGTCATGTAGCCATACGTAACAGCGTATAACGTTATATAATACTACGTAATGACGTATAACGATATGTAGCATTACGTAACAACGTATAACGTTATGTAGCATTACGTAACGACGTATAACGCTATATACTATTACGTAATGACGTATAACGTTATGTAGCATTACGTAACAGCGTATAACGTTATATAATACTACGTAATGACGTAAAACGTTATGTAGCATTACGTAACAGCGTATAACGTTATTTAATACTACGTAAGGACGTATAACGTTATGTAGCATTACGTAACGACGTATAACGCTATATACTATTACGTAATGACGTATAACATTATGTAGCATTACGTAACAGCGTATAAAGTTATGAAGCATTACGTTATACCGTATAACGTTATCTCCATTACGTAATGACGTATAACCTTATGTAGTATTACGTAACAACGTATATAGTTATATACTATTACGTAATGACGTATAACGTTATGTAGCACTACGTAACAACGTATAACGTTATGTAGCATTACGTAATGACGTATAACGCTATATACTATTACGTAATGACGTATAACGTTATGTAGCATAACGTAACAGCGTATAACGTTATGTAGCATTACGTTATAACGTATACCGTTATCTTCCATTACGTAATGACGTATAACGTTATGTAGTATTACGTAACAACGTATAACGTTATATACTATTACTTAATGACGTATAACGTTATGTAGCATTACGTAACAACGTATAACGTTATGTAGCATTATGTAACAGCGTATAACGTTATGTAGTATTACGTAACGACGTATAGCGTTATATAATACTACGTAATGACGTATAATGTTATGTAGCATTACGTAACAGCGTATAACGTTATATAATACTACGTAATGACGTATAACGTTATGTAGCATTACGTCACAACATGAAACGTTATATACTATTACGTAATGACGTAAACGTTATGTAGCATTACGTAACAACGTATAACGTTCTATTATAATACGTAATGACGTATAATGTTATGTAGCATTACGTAACAACGTATAACATTATGTAGCATTACGTAACGACGTATAACGCTATATAATACTACGTAATGACGTATAATGTTATGTAGCATTACGTAACAGCGTATAACGTTATATAATACTACGTAATGACGTATAACGTTATGTAGCATTACGTCACAACATGAAACGTTATATACTATTACCTAACAACGTATAACGTTATGTAGCATTCCGTAACGACGTATAACGTTATATAATACTACGTAATGACGTATAACGTTATGTAGCATTACGTAACAACGCATAACGTTATGTAGCATTACGTAACGACGTATAACGCTATATACTATTACGTAAAGACGCATAACGTTATGTAGCATTACGTGACAACGTATAACGTTATGTAGCATTACGTAACGACGTATAACGCTATATACTATTACGTAATGACGTATAACGTTATGCAGCATTACGTAACAACGTATAACGTTATGTAGCAATACGTAACAACGTATAACGTTATGTAGCACTACTTCACAACGTGTAACTTTATATACTATTACGTAATGACGTATAACGTTATGTAGCATTACGCAACAACGTATAACGTTATGTAGCATTACGTAACGACGTATAACGCTATGTACTATTACGTAATGACGTATAACGTTATGTAGCATTACGTAACGACGTATAACGCTATGTACTATTACGTAATGACGTTTAACGTTATGTAGCATAACGCAACAACGTATAACGTTATGTAGCATTACGTAACGACGTATAACGCTATGTACTATTACGTAATGACGTATAACGTTATGTAGCATTACGTAACAACGTATAACGTTATGTAGCATTACGTTACGACGTATAACGTTATATAATACTACGTAATGACGTATAACGTTATGTAGTATTTCGTAACGACGTATAACGTTATATACTATTACCTAATTACGTATAACGTTATGTAGCATTACGTAACAACGTATAACGTTATGTAGCATTACGTAATGACGTATATCGTTATGTAGCATAACCTAATGACGTATAACGTTATGTGTCATTACGTAACAACATATAACGTTATGTAGCATTACGTAACGACGTATACCATTATATAGTTATACGTAATGACGTATAACGCTATGCAGCATTTCGTAACAACGTATAACGTTATTTAGCATTACGTAATGACGTATAACGTTATGTAGCAATACGTAGCAACGTATAACGTTATGTAGCATTACTTCACAACGTGTAACTTTATATACTATTACGTAATGCCGTATAACGTTATGTAGCATTACGTTATAACGTATAACGTTATATAATACTACGTAATGACGTATAACCTTATGTAGCACTACTTCACAACGTGTAACTTTATATACTATTACGTAATGACGTATAACGTTATGCAGCATTACGTAACAGCGTATAACGTTATGTAGCATTACGTTATAACGTATAACGTTATCTTCCATTACGTAATGACGTATAACGTTATGTAGTATTACGTAACAACGTATAACGTTATATACTATTACGTAATGACGTATAACGTTATGTAGCATTTCGTAACAACGTATAACGTTATATACTATTACGTTATAACGTATAAAGCTATGTAGTATTACTTCACAACGTGTAACGTTATATACTGTTACGTAATGACTTATAACTTTATGTAGCATTACGTAACAACGTATAACGTTTTGTAGCATTACGTAATGACGTGTAACGTTATGTAGCATTACGTAATAGCGTATAACGTTATGTAGCATTACGTAACGACGTATAACGTTATGTAGCATTACGTAACAGCGTATAACGTTATATAATACTACGTAATGACGTATAACGTTATGTAGCATTACGTAACAACGTATAACGTTATGTAGCATTACGTAACGACGTATAACGCTATATACTATTACGTAATGACGTATAACGTTATGCCGCATTACGTAACAACGTATAACGTTATGTAGAATTACGTTATAACGTATAACGTTATCTTCCATTACGTAATGACGTATAACGTTATGTAGTATTACGTAACAACGTATAACGTTATATACTATTACGTAATGACGTATAACGTTATGTAGCATTTCGTAACAACGTATAACGTTATGTACTATTACGTAATGATGTATAACGTTATGTAGCATTACGTAACAGCGTATAACGTTATATAATACTAAGTAATGACGTATAACGTTATGTAGCATTACGTAACAACGTATAACGTTATGTAGCATTACGTAATGACGTATAACGCTATATACTATTACGTAATGACGTATAACGTTATGTAGCATGTCGTAACAGCGTATAACGTTATGTAGCATTACGTTATAACGTATACCGTTATCTTCCATTACGTAATGACGTATAACGTTATGTAGTATTACGTAACAACGTCTAACGTTATATACTATTACTTAATGACGTATAACGTTATGTAGCATTACGTAACAACGTATAACGTTATGTAGCATTACGTAACGACGTATAACGTTATGTAGAATTACTTAACGACGTATAACGTTATATAATAATACGTAATGACGTATAATGTTATGTAGCATTACGTAATGACGTATAACGTTATGTAGCATTACGTAACAACGTATAACGTTATATAATATCACGTAATGACGTATAATGTTATGTAGCATTACGTAACAACGTATAACGTTATGTAGCATTACGTAACAACGTATAACGTTCTATTATAATACGTAATGACGTATAGTGTTATGTAGCATTACGTAACAACGTATAACATTATGTAGCATTACGTAACAACGTATAACATTATGTAGCATTACGTAACGACGTATAACGTTATATAATACTACGTAATGACGTATAACGTTATGTAGCATTACGTAACAACGCATAACGTTTTGTAGCATTACGTAACGACGTATAACGCTATATACTATTACGTAAAGACGCATAACGTTATGTAGCATTACGTAACAGTGTATAACGTTATGTAGCATTACGTTATAACGTATAACGTTATCTTCCATTACGTAATGACGTATAACGTTATGTAGTATTACGTAACAACGTATAACGTTATATACTATTACGTAATGACGTATAACGTTATGTAGCATTTCGTAACAACGTATAACGTTATATACTATTACGTTATGATGTATAACGTTATGTAGCATTACGTAACAGCGTATAACGTTATATAATACTACGTAATGACGTATAACGTTATGTAGCATTACGTAACAACGTATAACGTTATGTAGCATTACGTAACAACGTATAACGTTATATAATATCACGTAATGACGTATAATGTTATGTAGCATTACGTAACAACGTATAACGTTATGTAGCATTACGTAACGACGTATAACGCTATATACTATTACGTAATGACGTATAACGTTATGTAGTATTACGTAACAACGTATAACGTTATATACTATTACGTTATAACGTATAAAGCTATGTAGTATTACTTCACAACGTGTAGCGTTATATACTGTTACGTAATGACTTATAACTTTATGTAGCATTACGTAACAACGTAAAACGTTTTGTAGCATTACGTAATGACGTATAACGTTATGTAGCATTACGTAATAGCGTATAACGTTATGTAGCATTACGTAACGACGTATAACGTTATGTAGCATTACGTAACAGCGTATAACGTTATATAATACTACGTAATGACGTATAACGTTATGTAGCATTACGTAACAATGTATAACGTTATGTAGCATTACGTAACGACGTATAACGCTATATACTATTACGTAATGACGTATAACGTTATGCAGCATTACGTAACAACGTATAACGTTATGTAGCAATACGTAACAACGTATAACGTTATGTAGCACTACGCAACAACGTATAACGTTATGTAGCATTACGTAACGACGTATAACGCTATATACTATTACGTAATGACGTATAACGCTATATACTATTACGTAATGACGTATAACGTTATGCAGCATTACGTAACAACGTATAACGTTATGCAGCATTACGCAACAACGTATAACGTTATGTAGCATTACGTAACGACGTATAACGCTATGTACTATTACGTAATGACGGATAACGTTATGTAGCATTACGTAACGACGTATAACGCTATGTACTATTACGTAATGACGTATAACGTTATGTAGCATTACGCAACAACGTATAACGTTATGTAGCATTACGTAACGACGTATAACGCTATGTACTATTACGTAATGACGTATAACGTTATGTAGCATTACGCAACAACGTATAACGTTATGTAGCATTACGTAACGACGTATAACGCTATGTACTATTACGTAATGACGTATAACGTTATGTAGCATTACGTAACAACGTATAACGTTATGTAGCATTACGTTACGACGTATAACGTTATATAATACTACGTAATGAAGTATAACGTTATGTAGTATTTCGTAACGACGTATAACGTTATATACTATTACCTAATTACGTATAACGTTATGTAGCATTACGTAACAACGTATAACGTTATGTAGCATTACGTAATGACGTATATCGTTATGTAGCATAACGTAATGACGTATAACGTTATGTAGCATTATGTAACAACGTATAACGTTACGTAGCATTACGTAACAGCGTATAACGTTGTATAATACTACGTAATGACGTATAACGTTATGTAGCATTACGTAACAAGGTATAACGTAATGTAGCATTACGAACTGCGTATAACGCTATATACTATTACGTAATGACGTATAACGTTATGTAGCATTACGTAACAACATATAACGTTATGTAGCATTACGTAACGACGTATACCATTATATAGTTATACGTAATGACGTATAACGCTATGCAGCATTTCGTAACAACGTATAACGTTATTTAGCATTACGTAATGACGTATAACGTTATGTAGCAATACGTAGCAACGTATAACGTTATGTAGCATTACTTCACAACGTGTAACTTTATATACTATTACGTAATGACGTATAACGTTATGTAGCATTACGTTATAACGTATAACGTTATCTTCCATTACGTAATGACGTATAACGTTATGTAGTATTACGTAACAACGTATAACGTTATATACTATTACGTAATGACGTATAACGTTATGTAGCATTACGTAACAACGTATAACGTTATGTAGCATTACGTAACGACGTATAACGCTATATAATACTACGTAATGACGTGTAACGTTATGTAGCATTACGTAACAACGTATAACGTTATGTAGCATTACGTAACGACGTATAACGTTATGTAGCATTACGTAACAGCGTAAAACGTTATATAATACTAAGTAATGACGTATAACGTTATGTGGCATTACGTAACAACGTATAACGTTATGTAGCATTACGTAACAACGTATAACGTTATGTAGCATTACGTAACAACGTATAACGTTATGTAGCATTACGTAATGACGTATAACGCTATATACTATTACGTAATGACGTATAACGTTATGTAGTATAACGTAACAGCGTATAACGTTATGTAGCATTACGTTATAACGTATACCGTTATCTTCCATTACGTAATGACGTATAACGTTATGTAGTATTACGTAACAACGTATAACGTTATATACTATTGCGTAATGACTTATAACGTTATGTAGCATTACGTAACAACGTATAACGTTATGTAGCATTACGTAACGACGTATAACGTTATGTAGAATTACTTAACGACGTATAACGTTATATAATAATACGTAATGACGTATAATGTTATGTAGCATTACGTAATGACGTATAACGTTATGTAGCATTACGTAACAACGTATAACGTTATATAATATCACGTAATGACGTATAATGTTATGTAGCATTACGTAACAACGTATAACGTTATGTAGCATTACGTAACAGCGTATAACGTTATGTAGCATTAAGTTATAACGTATACCGTTATCTTCCATTACGTAATGACGTATAACGTTATGTAGTATTACGTAACAACGTATAACGTTATATACTATTGCGTAATGACGTATAACGTTATGTAGCATTACGTAACAACGTATAACGTTATGTAGCATTACGTAACAGCGTATAACGTTATGTAGTATTATTTAACGACGTATAGCGTTATATAATACTACGTAATGACGTATAACGTTATGTAGCATTACGTAACAGCGTATAACGTTATATAATACTACGTAATGACGTATAACGTTATGTAGCATTACGTCACAACATGAAACGTTATATACTATTACGTAATGACGTAAACGTTATGTAGCATTACGTAACAACGTATAACGTTCTATTATAATACGTAATGACGTATAATGTTATGTACCATTATGTAACAACGCATAACGTTATGTAGCATTACGTAACGACGTATAACGCTATATACTATTACGTAAAGACGCATAACGTTATGTAGCATTACGTAACAGTGTATAACGTTATGTAGCATTACGTTATAACGTATAACGTTATCTTCCATTACGTAATGACGTATAACGTTATGTAGTATTACGTAACAACGTATAACGTTATATACTATTACGTAATGACGTATAACGTTATGTAGCATTTCGTAACAACGTATAACGTTATATACTATTACGTTATAACGTATAAAGCTATGTAGTATTACTTCACAACGTGTAACGTTATATACTGTTACGTAATGACTTATAACTTTATGTAGCATTACGTAACAACGTATAACGTTTTGTAGCATTACGTAATGACGTATAACGTTATGTAGCATTACGTAATAGCGTATAACGTTATGTAGCATTACGTAACGACGTATAACGTTATGTAGCATTACGTAACGACGTATAACGCTATATACTATTACGTAATGACGTATAACGTTATGCAGCATTACGTAACAACGTATAACGTTATGTAGAATTACGTTATAACGTATAACGTTATCTTCCATTACGTAATGACGTATAACGTTATGTAGTATTACGTAACAACGTATAACGTTATATACTATTACGTAATGACGTATAACGTTATGTAGCATTTCGTAACAACGTATAACGTTATGTACTATTACGTAATGATGTATAACGTTATGTAGCATTACGTAACAGCGTATAACGTTATATAATACTAAGTAATGACGTATAACGTTATGTAGCATTACGTAACAACGTATAACGTTATGTAGCATTACGTAATGACGTATAACGCTATTTACTATTACGTAATGACGTATAACGTTATGTAGCATATCGTAACAGCGTATAACGTTATGTAGCATTACGTTATAACGTATACCGTTATCTTCCATTACGTAATGACGTATAACGTTATGTAGTATTACGTAACAACGTCTAACGTTATATACTATTACTTAATGACGTATAACGTTATGTAGCATTACGTAACAACGTATAACGTTATGTAGCATTACGTAACGACGTATAACGTTATGTAGAATTACTTAACGACGTATAACGTTATATAATAATACGTAATGACGTATAATGTTATGTAGCATTACGTAATGACGTATAACGTTATGTAGCATTACGTAACATCGTATAACGTTATATAATATCACGTAATGACGTATAATGTTATGTAGCATTACGTAACAACGTATAACGTTATGTAGCATTACGTAACAACGTATAACGTTCTATTATAATACGTAATGACGTATAATGTTATGTAGCATTACGTAACAACGTATAACATTATGTAGCATTACGTAACAACGTATAACATTATGTAGCATTACGTAACGACGTATAACGTTATATAATACTACGTAATGACGTATAACGTCATGTAGCATTACGTAACAACGCATAACGTTTTGTAGCATTACGTAACGACGTATAACGCTATATACTATTACGTAAAGACGCATAACGTTATGTAGCATTACGTAACAGTGTATAACGTTATGTAGCATTACGTTATAACGTATAACGTTATCTTCCATTACGTAATGACGTATAACGTTATGTAGTATTACGTAACAACGTATAACGTTATATACTATTACGTAATGACGTATAACGTTATGTAGCATTTCGTAACAACGTATAACGTTATATACTATTACGTTATGATGTATAACGTTATGTAGCATTACGTAACAGCGTATAACGTTATATAATACTACGTAATGACGTATAACGTTATGTAGCATTACGTAACAACGTATAACGTTATGTAGCATTACGTAACAACGTATAACGTTATATAATATCACGTAATGACGTATAATGTTATGTAGCATTACGTAACAACGTATAACGTTATGTAGCATTACGTAACGACGTATAACGCTATATACTATTACGTAATGACGTATAACGTTATGTAGTATTACGTAACAACGTATAACGTTATATACTATTACGTTATAACGTATAAAGCTATGTAGTATTACTTCACAACGTGTAGCGTTATATACTGTTACGTAATGACTTATAACTTTATGTAGCATTACGTAACAACGTAAAACGTTTTGTAGCATTACGTAATGACGTATAACGTTATGTAGCATTACGTAATAGCGTATAACGTTATGTAGCATTACGTAACGACGTATAACGTTATGTAGCATTACGTAACAGCGTATAACGTTAGATAATACTACGTAATGACGTATAACGTTATGTAGCATTACGTAACAATGTATAACGTTATGTAGCATTACGTAACGACGTATAACGCTATATACTATTACGTAATGACGTATAACGTTATGCAGCATTACGTAACAACGTATAACGTTATGTAGCAATACGTAACAACGTATAACGTTATGTAGCACTACTTCACAACGTGTAACTTTATATACTATTACGTAATGACGTATAACGTTATGTAGCATTACGCAACAACGTATAACGTTATGTAGCATTACGTAACGACGTATAACGCTATGTACTATTACGTAATGACGGATAACGTTATGTAGCATTACGTAACGACGTATAACGCTATGTACTATTACGTAATGACGTATAACGTTATGTAGCATTACGCAACAACGTATAACGTTATGTAGCATTACGTAACGACGTATAACGCTATGTACTATTACGTAATGACGTATAACGTTATGTAGCATTACGTAACAACGTATAACGTTATGTAGCATTACGTTACGACGTATAACGTTATATAATACTACGTAATGAAGTATAACGTTATGTAGTATTTCGTAACGACGTATAACGTTATATACTATTACCTAATTACGTATAACGTTATGTAGCATTACGTAACAACGTATAACGTTATGTAGCATTACGTAATGACGTATATCGTTATGTAGCATAACGTAATGACGTATAACGTTATGTAGCATTATGTAACAACGTATAACGTTACGTAGCATTACGTAACAGCGTATAACGCTGTATACTATTACGTAATGACGTATAACGTTATGTAGCATTACGTAACAACATATAACGTTATGTAGCATTACGTAACGACGTATACCATTATATAGTTATACGTAATGACGTATAACGCTATGCAGCATTTCGTAACAACGTATAACGTTATTTAGCATTACGTAATGACGTATAACGTTATGTAGCAATACGTAGCAACGTATAACGTTATGTAGCATTACTTCACAACGTGTAACTTTATATACTATTACGTAATGACGTATAACGTTATGTAGCATTACGTTATAACGTATAACGTTGTCTTCCATTACGTAATGACGTATAACGTTATGTAGTATTACGTAACAACGTATAACGTTATATACTATTACGTAATGACGTATAACGTTATGTAGCATTACGTAACAACGTATAACGTTATGTAGCATTACGTAACGACGTATAACGCTATATAATACTACGTAATGACGTGTAACGTTATGTAGCATTACGTAACAACGTATAACGTTATGTAGCATTACGTAACGACGTATAACGTTATGTAGCATTACGTAACAGCGTAAAACGTTATATAATACTAAGTAATGACGTATAACGTTATGTAGCATTACGTAACAACGTATAACGTTATGTAGCATTACGTAACAACGTATAACGTTATGTAGCATTACGTAACAACGTATAACGTTATGTAGCATTACGTAATGACGTATAACGCTATATACTATTACGTAATGACGTATAACGTTATGTAGCATAACGTAACAGCGTATAACGTTATGTAGCATTACGTTATAACGTATACCGTTATCTTCCATTACGTAATGACGTATAACGTTATGTAGTATTACGTAACAACGTATAACGTTATATACTATTGCGTAATGACTTATAACGTTATGTAGCATTACGTAACAACGTATAACGTTATGTAGCATTACGTAACGACGTATAACGTTATGTAGAATTACTTAACGACGTATAACGTTATATAATAATACGTAATGACGTATAATGTTATGTAGCATTACGTAATGACGTATAACGTTATGTAGCATTACGTAACAACGTATAACGTTATATAATATCACGTAATGACGTATAATGTTATGTAGCATTACGTAACAACGTATAACGTTATGTAGCATTACGTAACAGCGTATAACGTTATGTAGCATTACGTTATAACGTATACCGTTATCTTCCATTACGTAATGACGTATAACGTTATGTAGTATTACGTAACAACGTATAACGTTATATACTATTGCGTAATGACGTATAACGTTATGTAGCATTACGTAACAACGTATAACGTTATGTAGCATTACGTAACAGCGTATAACGTTATGTAGTATTACGTAACGACGTATAGCGTTATATAATACTACGTAATGACGTATAACGTTATGTAGCATTACGTAACAGCGTATAACGTTATATAATACTACGTAATGACGTATAACGTTATGTAGCATTACGTCACAACATGAAACGTTATATACTATTACGTAATGACGTAAACGTTATGTAGCATTACGTAACAACGTATAACGTTCTATTATAATACGTAATGACGTATAATGTTATGTACCCTTACGTAACAACGCATAACGTTATGTAGCATTACGTAACGACGTATAACGCTATATACTATTACGTAAAGACGCATAACGTTATGTAGCATTACGTAACAGTGTATAACGTTATGTAGCATTACGTTATAACGTATAACGTTATCTTCCATTACGTAATGACGTATAGCGTTATGTAGTATTACGTAATGACGTATAACGTTATGTAGCATAACGTTATAACGTAGAACGTTATGTAGCATTACGCTATAACGTATATCGCTATGTAGCATTACTTCACCACGTGTAACGTTATATACTATTACGTAATGACGTACAACTTTATGTAGCATTACGTAACAACGTATAACGTTATGTAGCATTACTTCACAGCGTGTAACGTTATATACTATTACGTAATGACGTATAACGTTATGTAGCATTACGTAACAACGTATAACGTTGTGTAGAATTACTTAACGACGTATAACGTTATATGATAATACGTAATGAAGTGAAACGTTATGTATCATTTCGTAACAACGTATAACGTTATGTAGCATTACGTTATAACGTATAACGTTATCTACTGTTACGTAATGACGTATAATGTTATGTAGCATTACGTAACAACGTATAACGTTATATAGTATTACGAAATGACGTATAACGTTATGTAGCATTACGTAACAACGTACAACGTTATATAATACTATGTAATGACGTATAACGTCATGTAGCCTTACGTAACTACGTATTACGTTACATACTATTACGTAATGACGTATAACGTTATGTAGCATTACGTAACAGCGTATAACGTTATATAATACTACGTAATGACGTATAACGTTATGTAGCATTACGTAACAACGTATAACGTTATGTAGCATTACTTCACAGCGTGTAACGTTATATACTATTACGTAATGACGTATAACGTTATGTAGCATTACGTAACAACGTATAACGTTATGTAGCATTACGTAATGACGTCTAACGTTATGTAGCATTACGTAATAGCGTATAACGTTATATAATACTACGTAATGACGTATAACGTTATGTAGCATTACGTAACAACGTATAACGTTATGTAGCATTACGTAACGACGTATAACGCTATATACTATTACGTAATGACGTATAACGTTATGTAGCATTACGTAACAGCGTATAACGTTATATAATACTACGTAATGACGTAAAACGTTATGTAGCATTACGTAACAGCGTATAACGTTATTTAATACTACGTAAGGACGTATAACGTTATGTAGCATTACCTAACGACGTATAACGCTATATACTATTACGTAATGACGTATAACCTTATGTAGCATTACGTAACAGCGTATAAAGTTATGAAGCATTACGTTATAACGTATAACGTTATCTCCATTACGTAATGACGTATAACCTTATGTAGTATTACGTAACAACGTATATAGTTATATACTATTACGTAATGACGTATAACGTTATGTAGCATTACGTAACAACGTATAACGTTATGTAGCATTACGTAATGACGTATAACGTTATGTAGCATTACGTAACAACGTATAACGTTATGTAGCATTACGTAACGACGTATAACGTTATGTAGAATTACGTAACAACGTATAACGTTATGTAGCATTACGTAACATCGTATAACGTTATGTAGCATTACGTAATGACGTATAACGCTATATACTATTACGTAATGACGTATAACGTTATGTAGCATATCGTAACAGCGTATAACGTTATGTAGCATTACGTTATAACGTATACCGTTATCTTCCATTACGTAATGACGTATAACGTTATGTAGTATTACGTAACAACGTCTAACGTTATATACTATTACTTAATGACGTATAACGTTATGTAGCATTACGTAACAACGTATAACGTTATGTAGCATTACGTAACGACGTATAACGTTATGTAGAATTACTTAACGACGTATAACGTTATATAATAATACGTAATGACGTATAATGTTATGTAGCATTACGTAATGACGTATAACGTTATGTAGCATTACGTAACATCGTATAACGTTATATAATATCACGTAATGACGTATAATGTTATGTAGCATTACGTAACAACGTATAACGTTATGTAGCATTACGTAACAACGTATAACGTTCTATTATAATACGTAATGACGTATAATGTTATGTAGCATTACGTAACAACGTATAACATTATGTAGCATTACGTAACAACGTATAACATTATGTAGCATTACGTAACGACGTATAACGTTATATAATACTACGTAATGACGTATAACGTCATGTAGCATTACGTAACAACGCATAACGTTTTGTAGCATTACGTAACGACGTATAACGCTATATACTATTACGTAAAGACGCATAACGTTATGTAGCATTACGTAACAGTGTATAACGTTATGTAGCATTACGTTATAACGTATAACGTTATCTTCCATTACGTAATGACGTATAACGTTATGTAGTATTACGTAACAACGTATAACGTTATATACTATTACGTAATGACGTATAACGTTATGTAGCATTTCGTAACAACGTATAACGTTATATACTATTACGTTATGATGTATAACGTTATGTAGCATTACGTAACAGCGTATAACGTTATATAATACTACGTAATGACGTATAACGTTATGTAGCATTACGTAACAACGTATAACGTTATGTAGCATTACGTAACAACGTATAACGTTATATAATATCACGTAATGACGTATAATGTTATGTAGCATTACGTAACAACGTATAACGTTATGTAGCATTACGTAACGACGTATAACGCTATATACTATTACGTAATGACGTATAACGTTATGTAGTATTACGTAACAACGTATAACGTTATATACTATTACGTTATAACGTATAAAGCTATGTAGTATTACTTCACAACGTGTAGCGTTATATACTGTTACGTAATGACTTATAACTTTATGTAGCATTACGTAACAACGTAAAACGTTTTGTAGCATTACGTAATGACGTATAACGTTATGTAGCATTACGTAATAGCGTATAACGTTATGTAGCATTACGTAACGACGTATAACGTTATGTAGCATTACGTAACAGCGTATAACGTTATATAATACTACGTAATGACGTATAACGTTATGTAGCATTACGTAACAATGTATAACGTTATGTAGCATTACGTAACGACGTATAACGCTATATACTATTACGTAATGACGTATAACGTTATGCAGCATTACGTAACAACGTATAACGTTATGTAGCAATACGTAACAACGTATAACGTTATGTAGCACTACTTCACAACGTGTAACTTTATATACTATTACGTAATGACGTATAACGTTATGTAGCATTACGCAACAACGTATAACGTTATGTAGCATTACGTAACGACGTATAACGCTATGTACTATTACGTAATGACGGATAACGTTATGTAGCATTACGTAACGACGTATAACGCTATGTACTATTACGTAATGACGTATAACGTTATGTAGCATTACGCAACAACGTATAACGTTATGTAGCATTACGTAACGACGTATAACGCTATGTACTATTACGTAATGACGTATAACGTTATGTAGCATTACGTAACAACGTATAACGTTATGTAGCATTACGTTACGACGTATAACGTTATATAATACTACGTAATGAAGTATAACGTTATGTAGTATTTCGTAACGACGTATAACGTTATATACTATTACCTAATTACGTATAACGTTATGTAGCATTACGTAACAGCGTAAAACGTTATATAATACTAAGTAATGACGTATAACGTTATGTAGCATTACGTAACAACGTATAACGTTATGTAGCATTACGTAACAACGTATAACGTTATGTAGCATTACGTAACAACGTATAACGTTATGTAGCATTACGTAATGACGTATAACGCTATATACTATTACGTAATGACGTATAACGTTATGTAGCATAACGTAACAGCGTATAACGTTATGTAGCATTACGTTATAACGTATACCGTTATCTTCCATTACGTAATGACGTATAACGTTATGTAGTATTACGTAACAACGTATAACGTTATATACTATTGCGTAATGACTTATAACGTTATGTAGCATTACGTAACAACGTATAACGTTATGTAGCATTACGTAACGACGTATAACGTTATGTAGAATTACTTAACGACGTATAACGTTATATAATAATACGTAATGACGTATAATGTTATGTAGCATTACGTAATGACGTATAACGTTATGTAGCATTACGTAACAACGTATAACGTTATATAATATCACGTAATGACGTATAATGTTATGTAGCATTACGTAACAACGTATAACGTTATGTAGCATTACGTAACAGCGTATAACGTTATGTAGCATTACGTTATAACGTATACCGTTATCTTCCATTACGTAATGACGTATAACGTTATGTAGTATTACGTAACAACGTATAACGTTATATACTATTGCGTAATGACGTATAACGTTATGTAGCATTACGTAACAACGTATAACGTTATGTAGCATTACGTAACAGCGTATAACGTTATGTAGTATTACGTAACGACGTATAGCGTTATATAATACTACGTAATGACGTATAACGTTATGTAGCATTACGTAACAGCGTATAACGTTATATAATACTACGTAATGACGTATAACGTTATGTAGCATTACGTCACAACATGAAACGTTATATACTATTACGTAATGACGTAAACGTTATGTAGCATTACGTAACAACGTATAACGTTCTATTATAATACGTAATGACGTATAATGTTATGTACCATTACGTAACAACGCATAACGTTATGTAGCATTACGTAACGACGTATAACGCTATATACTATTACGTAAAGACGCATAACGTTATGTAGCATTACGTAACAGTGTATAACGTTATGTAGCATTACGTTATAACGTATAACGTTATCTTCCATTACGTAATGACGTATAGCGTTATGTAGTATTACGTAATGACGTATAACGTTATGTAGCATAACGTTATAACGTAGAACGTTATGTAGCATTACGCTATAACGTATATCGCTATGTAGCATTACTTCACCACGTGTAACGTTATATACTATTACGTAATGACGTACAACTTTATGTAGCATTACGTAACAACGTATAACGTTATGTAGCATTACTTCACAGCGTGTAACGTTATATACTATTACGTAATGACGTATAACGTTATGTAGCATTACGTAACAACGTATAACGTTGTGTAGAATTACTTAACGACGTATAACGTTATATGATAATACGTAATGAAGTGAAACGTTATGTATCATTTCGTAACAACGTATAACGTTATGTAGCATTACGTTATAACGTATAACGTTATCTACTGTTACGTAATGACGTATAATGTTATGTAGCATTACGTAACAACGTATAACGTTATATAGTATTACGAAATGACGTATAACGTTATGTAGCATTACGTAACAACGTACAACGTTATATAATACTATGTAATGACGTATAACGTCATGTAGCCTTACGTAACTACGTATTACGTTACATACTATTACGTAATGACGTATAACGTTATGTAGCATTACGTAACAGCGTATAACGTTATATAATACTACGTAATGACGTATAACGTTATGTAGCATTACGTAACAACGTATAACGTTATGTAGCATTACTTCACAGCGTGTAACGTTATATACTATTACGTAATGACGTATAACGTTATGTAGCATTACGTAACAACGTATAACGTTATGTAGCATTACGTAATGACGTATAACGTTATGTAGCATTACGTAATAGCGTATAACGTTATATAATACTACGTAATGACGTATAACGTTATGTAGCATTACGTAACAACGTATAACGTTATGTAGCATTACGTAACGACGTATAACGCTATATACTATTACGTAATGACGTATAACGTTATGTAGCATTACGTAACAGCGTATAACGTTATATAATACTACGTAATGACGTAAAACGTTATGTAGCATTACGTAACAGCGTATAACGTTATTTAATACTACGTAAGGACGTATAACGTTATGTAGCATTACCTAACGACGTATAACGCTATATACTATTACGTAATGACGTATAACCTTATGTAGCATTACGTAACAGCGTATAAAGTTATGAAGCATTACGTTATAACGTATAACGTTATCTCCATTACGTAATGACGTATAACCTTATGTAGTATTACGTAACAACGTATATAGTTATATACTATTACGTAATGACGTATAACGTTATGTAGCATTACGTAACAACGTATAACGTTATGTAGCATTACGTAATGACGTATAACGTTATGTAGCATTACGTAACAACGTATAACGTTATGTAGCATTACGTAACGACGTATAACGTTATGTAGAATTACGTAACAACGTATAACGTTATGTAGCATTACGTAATGACGTATAACGTTATATAATAATACGTAATGACGTATAATGTTATGTAGCATTACGTAACAACGTATAACGTTATGTAGCATTACGTAACAACGTATAACGTTATATAATATCACGTAATGACGTATAATGTTATGTAGCATTACGTAACAACGTATAACGTTATGTAGCATTGCGTAACAGCGTATAACGTTATGTAGTATTACGTAACAACGTATATAGTTATATACTATTACGTAATGACGTATAACGTTATGTAGCATTACGTAACAACGTATAACGTTATGTAGCATTACGTAATGACGTATAACCTTATGTAGCATTACGTAACAGCGTATAAAGTTATGAAGCATTACGTTATAACGTATAACGTTATCTCCATTACGTAATGACGTATAACCTTATGTAGTATTACGTAACAACGTATATAGTTATATACTATTACGTAATGACGTATAACGTTATGTAGCATTACGTAACAACGTATAACGTTATGTAGCATTACGTAATGACGTATAACGTTATGTAGCATTACGCAACAACGTATAACGTTATGTAGCATTACGTAACGACGTATAACGCTATGTACTATTACGTAATGACGGATAACGTTATGTAGCATTACGTAACGACGTATAACGCTATGTACTATTACGTAATGACGTATAACGTTATGTAGCATTACGCAACAACGTATAACGTTATGTAGCATTACGTAACGACGTATAACGCTATGTACTATTACGTAATGACGTATAACGTTATGTAGCATTACGTAACAACGTATAACGTTATGTAGCATTACGTTACGACGTATAACGTTATATAATACTACGTAATGAAGTATAACGTTATGTAGTATTTCGTAACGACGTATAACGTTATATACTATTACCTAATTACGTATAACGTTATGTAGCATTACGTAACAACGTATAACGTTATGTAGCATTACGTAATGACGTATATCGTTATGTAGCATAACGTAATGACGTATAACGTTATGTAGCATTATGTAACAACGTATAACGTTACGTAGCATTACGTAACAGCGTATAACGCTGTATACTATTACGTAATGACGTATAACGTTATGTAGCATTACGTAACAACATATAACGTTATGTAGCATTACGTAACGACGTATACCATTATATAGTTATACGTAATGACGTATAACGCTATGCAGCATTTCGTAACAACGTATAACGTTATTTAGCATTACGTAATGACGTATAACGTTATGTAGCAATACGTAGCAACGTATAACGTTATGTAGCATTACTTCACAACGTGTAACTTTATATACTATTACGTAATGACGTATAACGTTATGTAGCATTACGTTATAACGTATAACGTTATCTTCCATTACGTAATGACGTATAACGTTATGTAGTATTACGTAACAACGTATAACGTTATATACTATTACGTAATGACGTATAACGTTATGTAGCATTACGTAACTACGTATAACGTTATGTAGCATTACGTAACGACGTATAACGCTATATAATACTACGTAATGACGTGTAACGTTATGTAGCATTACGTAACAACGTATAACGTTATGTAGCATTACGTAACGACGTATAACGTTATGTAGCATTACGTAACAGCGTAAAACGTTATATAATACTAAGTAATGACGTATAACGTTATGTAGCATTACGTAACAACGTATAACGTTATGTAGCATTACGTAACAACGTATAACGTTATGTAGCATTACGTAACAACGTATAACGTTATGTAGCATTACGTAATGACGTATAACGCTATATACTATTACGTAATGACGTATAACGTTATGTAGCATAACGTAACAGCGTATAACGTTATGTAGCATTACGTTATAACGTATACCGTTATCTTCCATTACGTAATGACGTATAACGTTATGTAGTATTACGTAACAACGTATAACGTTATATACTATTGCGTAATGACTTATAACGTTATGTAGCATTACGTAACAACGTATAACGTTATGTAGCATTACGTAACGACGTATAACGTTATGTAGAATTACTTAACGACGTATAACGTTATATAATAATACGTAATGACGTATAATGTTATGTAGCATTACGTAATGACGTATAACGTTATGTAGCATTACGTAACAACGTATAACGTTATATAATATCACGTAATGACGTATAATGTTATGTAGCATTACGTAACAACGTATAACGTTATGTAGCATTACGTAACAGCGTATAACGTTATGTAGCATTACGTTATAACGTATACCGTTATCTTCCATTACGTAATGACGTATAACGTTATGTAGTATTACGTAACAACGTATAACGTTATATACTATTGCGTAATGACGTATAACGTTATGTAGCATTACGTAACAACGTATAACGTTATGTAGCATTACGTAACAGCGTATAACGTTATGTAGTATTACGTAACGACGTATAGCGTTATATAATACTACGTAATGACGTATAACGTTATGTAGCATTACGTAACAGCGTATAACGTTATATAATACTACGTAATGACGTATAACGTTATGTAGCATTACGTCACAACATGAAACGTTATATACTATTACGTAATGACGTAAACGTTATGTAGCATTACGTAACAACGTATAACGTTCTATTATAATACGTAATGACGTATAATGTTATGTACCATTACGTAACAACGCATAACGTTATGTAGCATTACGTAACGACGTATAACGCTATATACTATTACGTAAAGACGCATAACGTTATGTAGCATTACGTAACAGTGTATAACGTTATGTAGCATTACGTTATAACGTATAACGTTATCTTCCATTACGTAATGACGTATAGCGTTATGTAGTATTACGTAATGACGTATAACGTTATGTAGCATAACGTTATAACGTAGAACGTTATGTAGCATTACGCTATAACGTATATCGCTATGTAGCATTACTTCACCACGTGTAACGTTATATACTATTACGTAATGACGTACAACTTTATGTAGCATTACGTAACAACGTATAACGTTATGTAGCATTACTTCACAGCGTGTAACGTTATATACTATTACGTAATGACGTATAACGTTATGTAGCATTACGTAACAACGTATAACGTTGTGTAGAATTACTTAACGACGTATAACGTTATATGATAATACGTAATGAAGTGAAACGTTATGTATCATTTCGTAACAACGTATAACGTTATGTAGCATTACGTTATAACGTATAACGTTATCTACTGTTACGTAATGACGTATAATGTTATGTAGCATTACGTAACAACGTATAACGTTATATAGTATTACGAAATGACGTATAACGTTATGTAGCATTACGTAACAACGTACAACGTTATATAATACTATGTAATGACGTATAACGTCATGTAGCCTTACGTAACTACGTATTACGTTACATACTATTACGTAATGACGTATAACGTTATGTAGCATTACGTAACAGCGTATAACGTTATATAATACTACGTAATGACGTATAACGTTATGTAGCATTACGTAACAACGTATAACGTTATGTAGCATTACTTCACAGCGTGTAACGTTATATACTATTACGTAATGACGTATAACGTTATGTAGCATTACGTAACAACGTATAACGTTATGTAGCATTACGTAATGACGTATAACGTTATGTAGCATTACGTAATAGCGTATAACGTTATATAATACTACGTAATGACGTATAACGTTATGTAGCATTACGTAACAACGTATAACGTTATGTAGCATTACGTAACGACGTATAACGCTATATACTATTACGTAATGACGTATAACGTTATGTAGCATTACGTAACAGCGTACAACGTTATATAATACTACGTAATGACGTAAAACGTTATGTAGCATTACGTAACAGCGTATAACGTTATTTAATACTACGTAAGGACGTATAACGTTATGTAGCATTACCTAACGACGTATAACGCTATATACTATTACGTAATGACGTATAACCTTATGTAGCATTACGTAACAGCGTATAAAGTTATGAAGCATTACGTTATAACGTATAACGTTATCTCCATTACGTAATGACGTATAACCTTATGTAGTATTACGTAACAACGTATATAGTTATATACTATTACGTAATGACGTATAACGTTATGTAGCATTACGTAACAACGTATAACGTTATGTAGCATTACGTAATGACGTATAACGTTATGTAGCATTACGTAAAAACGTATAACGTTATGTAGCATTACGTAACGACGTATAACGTTATGTAGAATTACGTAACAACGTATAACGTTATGTAGCATTACGTAATGACGTATAACGTTATATAATAATACGTAATGACGTATAATGTTATGTAGCATTACGTAACAACGTATAACGTTATGTAGCATTACGTAACAACGTATAACGTTATATAATATCACGTAATGACGTATAATGTTATGTAGCATTACGTAACAACGTATAACGTTATGTAGCATTGCGTAACAGCGTATAACGTTATGTAGTATTACGTAACGACGTATAGCGTTATATAATACTACGTAATGACGTATAATGTTATGTAGCATTACGTAACAGCGTATAACGTTATATAATACTACGTAATGACGTATAACGTTATGTAGCATTACGTCACAACATGAAACGTTATATACTATTACGTAATGACGTAAACGTTATGTAGCATTACGTAACAACGTATAACGTTCTATTATAATACGTAATGACGTATAATGCTATGTAGCATTACGTAACAACGTATAACATTATGTAGCATTACGTAACGACGTATAACGCTATATAATACTACATAATGACGTATAATGTTATGTAGCATTACGTAACAGCATATAACGTTATATAATACTACGTAATGACGTATAACGTTATGTAGCATTTCTTAACAACGTATAACGTTATATACTATTACGTTATGATGTATAACGTTATGTAGCATTACGTAACAGCGTATAACGTTATATAATACTACGTAATGACGTATAACGTTATGTAGCATTACGAAAAAACGTATAACGTTATGTAGCATTACGTAACGACGTATAACGCTATATACTATTACGTAATGACGTATAACGTTATGTAGTATTACGTAACAACGTATAACGTTATATACTATTACGTTATAACGTATAAAGCTATGTAGTATTACTTCACAACGTGTAACGTTATATACTGTTACGTAATGACTTATAACTTTATGTAGCATTACGTAACAACGTATAACGTTTTGTAGCATTACGTAATGACGTATAACGTTATGTAGCATTACGTAATAGCGTATAACGTTATGTAGCATTACGTAACGACGTATAACGTTATGTAGCATTACGTAACAGCGTATAACGTTATATAATACTACGTAATGACGTATAACGTTATGTAGCATTACGTGACAACGTATAACGTTATGTAGCATTACGTAACGACGTATAACGCTATATACTATTACGTAATGACGTATAACGTTATGCAGCATTACGTAACAACGTATAACGTTATGTAGCAATACGTAACAACGTATAACGTTATGTAGCACTACTTCACAACGTGTAACTTTATATACTATTACGTAATGACGTATAACGTTATGTAGCATTACGCAACAACGTATAACGTTATGTAGCATTACGTAACGACGTATATCGCTATGTACTATTACGTAATGACGTATAACGTTATGTAGCATTACGTAACGACGTATAACGCTATGTACTATTACGTAATGACGTTTAACGTTATGTAGCATTACGCAACAACGTATAACGTTATGTAGCATTACGTAACGACGTATAACGCTATGTACTATTACGTAATGACGTATAACGTTATGTAGCATTACGTAACAACGTATAACGTTATATACTATTACGTTATAACGTATAAAGCTATGTAGTATTACTTCACAACGTGTAACGTTATATACTGTTACGTAATGACTTATAACTTTATGTAGCATTACGTAACAACGTATAACGTTTTGTAGCATTACGTAATGACGTATAACGTTATGTAGCAACACGTAATAGCGTATAACGTTATGTAGCATTACGTAACGACGTATAACGTTATGTAGCATTACGTAACAGCGTATAACGTTATATAATACTACGTAATGACGTATAACGTTATGTAGCATTACGTAACAACGCATAACGTTATGTAGCATTACGTAACGACGTACAACGCTATATACTATTACGTAAAGACGCATAACGTTATGTAGCATTACGTAACAGTGTATAACGTTATGTAGCATTACGTTATAACGTATAACGTTATCTTCCATTACGTAATGACGTATAACGTTATGTAGTATTACGTAACAACGTATAACGTTATATACTATTACGTAATGACGTATAACGTTATGTAGCATTTCGTAACAACGTACAACGTTATATACTATTACGTTATGATGTATAACGTTATGTAGCATTACGTAACAGCGTATAACGTTATATAATACTACGTAATGACGTATAATGTTATGTAGCATTACGTAACAACGTATAACGTTATGTAGCATTACGTAATAGCGTATAACGTTATGTAGCATTACGTAACGACGTATAACGTTATGTAGCATTACGTAACAGCGTATAACGTTATATAATACTACGTAATGACGTATAACGTTATGTAGCATTACGTAACGACGTATAACGTTATGTAGCATTACGTAACAGCGTATAACGTTATATAATACTACGTAATGACGTATAACGTTATGTAGCATCACGTAACGACGTATAACGCTATATACTATTACGTAATGACGTATAACGTTATGCAGCATTACGTAACAACGTATAACGTTATGTAGCAATACGTAACAACGTATAACGTTATGTAGCACTACTTCACAACGTGTAACTTTATATACTATTACGTAATGACGTATAACGTTATGTAGCATTACGCAACAACGTATAACGTTATGTAGCATTACGTAACGACGTATAACGCTATGTACTATTACGTAATGACGTATAACGTTATGTAGCATTACGTAACGACGTATAACGCTATGTACTATTACGTAATGACGTATAACGTTATGTAGCATTACGTAACGACGTATAACGCTATGTACTATTACGTAACCACGTATAACGTTATGTAGCATTACGTAACGACGTATAACGTTATATAATAATACGTAATGACGTATAATGTTATATACTATTACGTAATGACGTATAACGTTATGTAGCATTACGTAACAACGTATAACGTTATGTAGCATTACGTAACGACGTATAACGCTATATACTATTACGTAATAACGTAAACGTTATGTAGCATTACGTAACAACGTATAACGTTCTATTATAATACGTAATGACGTATAATGTTATGTAGCATTACGTAACAACGTATAACATTATGTAGCATTACGTAACGACGTATAACGCTATATAATACTACGTAATGACGTATAATGTTATGTAGCATTACGTAACAGCGTATAACGTTATATAATACTACGTAATGACGTATAACGTTATGTAGCATTACGTCACAACATGAAACGTTATATACTATTACGTAATGACGTACAACTTTATGTAGCATTACGTAACAACGTATAACGTTATGTAGCATTACTTCACAGCGTGTAACGTTATATACTATTACGTAATGACGTATAACGTTATGTAGCATAACGTTATAACGTAGAACGTTATGTAGCATTACGCTATAACGTATATCGCTATGTAGCATTACTTCACCACGTGTAACGTTATATACTATTACGTAATGACGTACAACTTTATGTAGCATTACGTAACAACGTATAACGTTATGTAGCATTACTTCACAGCGTGTAACGTTATATACTATTACGTAATGACGTATAACGTTATGTAGCATTACGTAATGACGTATAACGTTATGTAGCATAACGTTATAACGTAGAACGTTATGTAGCATTACGCTATAACGTATATCGCTATGTAGCATTACTTCACCACGTGTAACGTTATATAATACTACGTAATGACGTATAATGTTATGTAGCATTACGTAACAACGTATAACGTTATGTAGCATTACGTAATAGCGTATAACGTTATGTAGCATTACGTAACGACGTATAACGTTATGTAGCATTACGTAACAGCGTATAACGTTATATAATACTACGTAATGACGTATAACGTTATGTAGCATTACGTAACGACGTATAACGTTATGTAGCATTACGTAACAGCGTATAACGTTATATAATACTACGTAATGACGTATAACGTTATGTAGCATCACGTAACGACGTATAACGCTATATACTATTACGTAATGACGTATAACGTTATGCAGCATTACGTAACAACGTATAACGTTATGTAGCAATACGTAACAACGTATAACGTTATGTAGCACTACTTCACAACGTGTAACTTTATATACTATTACGTAATGACGTATAACGTTATGTAGCATTACGCAACAACGTATAACGTTATGTAGCATTACGTAACGACGTATAACGCTATGTACTATTACGTAATGACGTATAACGTTATGTAGCATTACGTAACGACGTATAACGCTATGTACTATTACGTAATGACGTATAACGTTATGTAGCATTACGTAACGACGTATAACGCTATGTACTATTACGTAACCACGTATAACGTTATGTAGCATTACGTAACGACGTATAACGTTATGTAATAATACGTAATGACGTATAATGTTATATACTATTACGTAATGACGTATAACGTTATGTAGCATTACGTAACAACGTATAACGTTATGTAGCATTACGTAACGACGTATAACGCTATATACTATTACGTAATGACGTAAACGTTATGTAGCATTACGTAACAACGTATAACGTTCTATTATAATACGTAATGACGTATAATGTTATGTAGCATTACGTAACAACGTATAACATTATGTAGCATTACGTAACGACGTATAACGCTATATAATACTACGTAATGACGTATAATGTTATGTAGCATTACGTAACAGCGTATAACGTTATATAATACTACGTAATGACGTATAACGTTATGTAGCATTACGTCACAACATGAAACGTTATATACTATTACCTAACAACGTATAACGTTATGTAGCATTACGTAACGACGTATAACGTTATATAATACTACGTAATGACGTAAACGTTATGTAGCATTACGTAACAACGTATAACGTTCTATTATAATACGTAATGACGTATAATGTTATGTAGCATTACGTAACAACGTATAACATTATGTAGCATTACGTAACGACGTATAACGCTATATAATACTACGTAATGACGTATAATGTTATGTAGCATTACGTAACAGCGTATAACGTTATATAATACTACGTAAAGACGCATAACGTTATGTAGCATTACGTAACAGTGTATAACGTTATGTAGCATTACATTATAACGTATAACGTTATCTTCCATTACGTAATGACGTATAGCGTTATGTAGTATTACGTAATGACGTATAACGTTATGTAGCATAACGTTATAACGTAGAACGTTATGTAGC
Source organism: Bombus muscorum (assembly GCA_963971185.1). Taxonomy (NCBI): domain Eukaryota; kingdom Metazoa; phylum Arthropoda; class Insecta; order Hymenoptera; family Apidae; genus Bombus; species Bombus muscorum. The sequence continues at coordinate 9,703,793 of OZ020139.1, read as the reverse complement.
ATTACGCTATAACGTATATCGCTATGTAGCATTACTTCACCACGTGTAACGTTATATACTATTACGTAATGACGTACAACTTTACGTAGCATTACGTAACAACGTATAACGTTATGTAGCATTACTTCACAGCGTGTAACGTTATATACTATTACGTAATGACGTATAACGTTATGTAGCATTACGTAACAACGTATAACGTTATGTAGCATTACGTAATGACGTAGAACGTTATGTAGCATTACGTAATAGCGTATAACGTTATATAATACTACGTAATGACGTATAACGTTATGTAGCATAACGTAACAGCGTATAACGTTATATAATACTACGTAATGACGTATAACGTTATGTAGCATTACGTAACAACGTATAACGTTATGTAGCATTACGTAACGACGTATAACGCTATATACTATTACGTAATGACGTATAACGTTATGCAGCATTACGTAACAACGTATAACGTTATGTAGCATTTCGTTATAACGTATAACGTTATCTTCCATTACGTAATGACGTATAACGTTATGTAGTATTACGTAACAACGTATAACGTTATATACTATTACGTAATGACGTATAACGTTATGTAGCATTACGTAACAACGTATAACGTTATATTATAATACGTAATGACGTATAATGTTATGTAGCATTGCGTAACAACGTATAACGATATGTAGCATTACGTAACGACGTATAACGCTATATAATACTACGTAATGACGTATAATGTTATGTAGCACTACGTACCAACGTATAACGTTATGTAGCATTACGTAACGACGTATAACGCTATATATTATTACGTAATGACGTATAACGTTATGTAGCATTGCGCAACAGCGTATAACGTTATATAATACTACGTAATGACGTATAACGTTATGTAGTATTACGTAACAACGTATAACGTTATATACTATTACGTTATAACGCATAACGCTATGTAGCATTACTTCACAACGTGTAACGTTATATACTGTTACGTAATGACTTATAACTTTATGTAGCATTACGTAACAACGTATAACGTTATGTAGCATTACGTAATGACGTATAACGTTATGTAGCATTACGTCACAACATGAAACGTTATATACTATTACGTAATGACGTATAACGTTATGTAGCATTACGTAACAACGTATAACGTTATATTATAATACGTAATGACGTATAATGTTATGTAGCATTGCGTAACAACGTATAACGTTATGTAGCATTACGTAACGACGTATAACGCTATATAATACTACGTAATGACGTATAATGTTATGTAGCACTACGTACCAACGTATAACGTTATGTAGCATTACGTAACGACGTATAACGCTATATATTATTACGTAATGACGTATAACGTTATGTAGCATTGCGCAACAGCGTATAACGTTATTTAATACTACGTAATGACGTATAACGTTATGTAGCATTACGTCACGACGTATAACGCTATATAGTATTACGTAATGACGTATAACGTTATGTAGCATTACCTAACAACGTATAACGTTATGTAGCATTACGTAACGACGTATAAAGTTATATAATATTACGTGATGACGTATAACGTTATGTAGCATTTCGTAATAGCGTATAACGTTATATAATACTACGTAATGACGTATAACGTTATGTAGCATTACGTAACAACGTATAACGTTATGTTGCATTACGTAACGACGTATAACGCTATATACTATTACGTAATGACGTATAACGTTATGTAGCATTACCTAACAACGTATACCGTTATGTAGCATTACGTAACGACGTATAACGTTATATAATACTGCGTAATGACGTATATCGTTATGTAGCAGTACGTAACAACGCATAACGTTATCTAGCATTACGTAACGACGTATAACGCTATATACTATTACGTAAAGACGTATAACGTTATGTAGCATTATGTAACAGCGTATAACGCTATGTAGCATTACGTTATAACGTGTAACGTTATCTTCCATTACGTAACAACGTATAACGTTATATAGTATTACGTAATGACGTATAACGTTATGTAGCATTACGTAACAGCGTATAACGTTATATAATACTACGTAATGACGTATAACGTTATGTAGCATTACGTAACAACGTATAACGTTATGTAGCATTACGTAACGACGTATAACGCTATATACTATTACGTAATGACGTATAACGTTATGTAGCATTACGTAACAGCGTATAACGTTATGTAGCATTACGTTATAACGTATAACGTTATCTTCCATTACGTAATGACGTATAACGTTATGTATTATTACGTAAGAACGTATAACGTTATATACTATTACGCAATGACGTATAACGTTATGTAGCATTACGTAACAACGTATAACGTTATGTAGCATTACTTCACAGCGTGTAACGTTATATACTATTACGTAATGACGTATAACGTTATATAATATTACGTGATGACGTATAACGTTATGTAGCATTACGTAATAGCGTATAACGTTATATAATACTACGTAATGACGTATAACGTTATGTAGCATTACGTAACAACGTATAACGTTATGTAGCATTACGTAACGACGTATAACGCTATATACTATTACGTAATGACGTATAACGTTATGTAGCATTACCTAACAACGTATAACGTTATGTAGCATTACGTAACGACGTATAACGTTATATAATACTACGTAATGACGTATAACGTTATGTAGCAGTACGTAACAACGCATAACGTCATCTAGCATTACGTAACGACGTATAACGCTATATACTATTACGTAAAGACGTATAACGTTATGTAGCATTATGTAACAGCGTATAACGCTATGTAGCATTACGTTATAACGTATAACGTTATCTTCCATTACGTAACAACGTATAACGTTATATAGTATTACGTAATGACGTATAACGTTATGTAGCATTACGTAACAACGTACAACGTTATATAATACTACGTAATGACGTATAACGTCATGTAGCCTTACGTAACTACGTATTACGTTACATACTATTACGTAATGACGTATAACGCTATGTAGCATTACGTAACAGCGTATAACGTTATATAATACTACGTAATGACGTATAACGTTATGTAGCATTACGTAACGACGTATAACGTTATGTAGCATTACGTAACAGCGTATAACGTTATATAATACTACGTAATGACGTATAACGTTATGTAGCATCACGTAACGACGTATAACGCTATATACTATTACGTAATGACGTATAACGTTATGCAGCATTACGTAACAACGTATAACGTTATGTAGCAATACGTAACAACGTATAACGTTATGTAGCACTACTTCACAACGTGTAACTTTATATACTATTACGTAATGACGTATAACGTTATGTAGCATTACGCAACAACGTATAACGTTATGTAGCATTACGTAACGACGTATAACGCTATGTACTATTACGTAATGACGTATAACGTTATGTAGCATTACGTAACGACGTATAACGCTATGTACTATTACGTAATGACGTATAACGTTATGTAGCATTACGTCACAACATGAAACGTTATATACTATTACGTAATGACGTACAACTTTATGTAGCATTACGTAACAACGTATAACGTTATGTAGCATTACTTCACAGCGTGTAACGTTATATACTATTACGTAATGACGTATAACGTTATGTAGCATAACGTTATAACGTAGAACGTTATGTAGCATTACGCTATAACGTATATCGCTATGTAGCATTACTTCACCACGTGTAACGTTATATACTATTACGTAATGACGTACAACTTTATGTAGCATTACGTAACAACGTATAACGTTATGTAGCATTACTTCACAGCGTGTAACGTTATATACTATTACGTAATGACGTATAACGTTATGTAGCATTACGTAATGACGTATAACGTTATGTAGCATAACGTTATAACGTAGAACGTTATGTAGCATTACGCTATAACGTATATCGCTATGTAGCATTACTTCACCACGTGTAACGTTATATAATACTACGTAATGACGTATAATGTTATGTAGCATTACGTAACAACGTATAACGTTATGTAGCATTACGTAATAGCGTATAACGTTATGTAGCATTACGTAACGACGTATAACGTTATGTAGCATTACGTAACAGCGTATAACGTTATATAATACTACGTAATGACGTATAACGTTATGTAGCATTACGTAACGACGTATAACGTTATGTAGCATTACGTAACAGCGTATAACGTTATATAATACTACGTAATGACGTATAACGTTATGTAGCATCACGTAACGACGTATAACGCTATATACTATTACGTAATGACGTATAACGTTATGCAGCATTACGTAACAACGTATAACGTTATGTAGCAATACGTAACAACGTATAACGTTATGTAGCACTACTTCACAACGTGTAACTTTATATACTATTACGTAATGACGTATAACGTTATGTAGCATTACGCAACAACGTATAACGTTATGTAGCATTACGTAACGACGTATAACGCTATGTACTATTACGTAATGACGTATAACGTTATGTAGCATTACGTAACGACGTATAACGCTATGTACTATTACGTAATGACGTATAACGTTATGTAGCATTACGTAACGACGTATAACGCTATGTACTATTACGTAACCACGTATAACGTTATGTAGCATTACGTAACGACGTATAACGTTATGTAATAATACGTAATGACGTATAATGTTATATACTATTACGTAATGACGTATAACGTTATGTAGCATTACGTAACAACGTATAACGTTATGTAGCATTACGTAACGACGTATAACGCTATATACTATTACGTAATGACGTAAACGTTATGTAGCATTACGTAACAACGTATAACGTTCTATTATAATACGTAATGACGTATAATGTTATGTAGCATTACGTAACAACGTATAACATTATGTAGCATTACGTAACGACGTATAACGCTATATAATACTACGTAATGACGTATAATGTTATGTAGCATTACGTAACAGCGTATAACGTTATATAATACTACGTAATGACGTATAACGTTATGTAGCATTACGTCACAACATTAAACGTTATATACTATTACCTAACAACGTATAACGTTATGTAGCATTACGTAACGACGTATAACGTTATATAATACTACGTAATGACGTAAACGTTATGTAGCATTACGTAACAACGTATAACGTTCTATTATAATACGTAATGACGTATAATGTTATGTAGCATTACGTAACAACGTATAACATTATGTAGCATTACGTAACGACGTATAACGCTATATAATACTACGTAATGACGTATAATGTTATGTAGCGTTACGTAACAGCGTATAACGTTATATAATACTACGTAAAGACGCATAACGTTATGTAGCATTACGTAACAGTGTATAACGTTATGTAGCATTACATTATAACGTATAACGTTATCTTCCATTACGTAATGACGTATAGCGTTATGTAGTATTACGTAATGACGTATAACGTTATGTAGCATAACGTTATAACGTAGAACGTTATGTAGCATTACGCTATAACGTATATCGCTATGTAGCATTACTTCACCACGTGTAACGTTATATACTATTACGTAATGACGTACAACTTTATGTAGCATTACGTTACAACGTATAACGTTATGTAGCATTACTTCACAGCGTGTAACGTTATATACTATTACGTAATGACGTATAACGTTATGTAGCATTACGTAACAACGTATAACGTTATGTAGCATTACGTAATGACGTAGAACGTTATGTAGCATTACGTAATAGCGTATAACGTTATATAATACTACGTAATGACGTATAACGTTATGTAGCATAACGTAACAGCGTATAACGTTATATAATACTACGTAATGACGTATAACGTTATGTAGCATTACGTAACAACGTATAACGTTATGTAGCATTACGTAACGACGTATAACGCTATATACTATTACGTAATGACGTATAACGTTATGCAGCATTACGTAACAACGTATAACGTTATGTAGCATTACGTTATAACGTATAACGTTATCTTCCATTACGTAATGACGTATAACGTTATGTAGTATTACGTAACAACGTATAACGTTATATACTATTACGTAATGACGTATAACGTTATGTAGCATTACGTAACAACGTATAACGCTATGTAGCATTACGTCACAACATGAAACGTTATATACTATTACGTAATGACGTATAACGTTATGTAGCATTACGTAACAACGTATAACGTTATATTATAATACGTAATGACGTATAATGTTATGTAGCATTGCGTAACAACGTATAACGTTATGTAGCATTACGTAACGACGTATAACGCTATATAATACTACGTAATGACGTATAATGTTATGTAGCACTACGTACCAACGTATAACGATATGTAGCATTACGTAACGACGTATAACGCTATATAATACTACGTAATGACGTATAATGTTATGTAGCACTACGTACCAACGTATAACGTTATGTAGCATTACGTAACGACGTATAACGCTATATATTATTACGTAATGACGTATAACGTTATGTAGCATTGCGCAACAGCGTATAACGTTATATAATACTACGTAATGACGTATAACGTTATGTAGTATTACGTAACAACGTATAACGTTATATACTATTACGTTATAACGCATAACGCTATGTAGCATTACTTCACAACGTGTAACGTTATATACTGTTACGTAATGACTTATAACTTTATGTAGCATTACGTAACAACGTATAACGTTATGTAGCATTACGTAATGACGTATAACGTTATGTAGCATTACGTCACAACATGAAACGTTATATACTATTACGTAATGACGTATAACGTTATGTAGCATTACGTAACAACGTATAACGTTATATTATAATACGTAATGACGTATAATGTTATGTAGCATTGCGTAACAACGTATAACGTTATGTAGCATTACGTAACGACGTATAACGCTATATAATACTACGTAATGACGTATAATGTTATGTAGCACTACGTACCAACGTACAACGTTATGTAGCATTACGTAACGACGTATAACGCTATATATTATTACGTAATGACGTATAACGTTATGTAGCATTGCGCAACAGCGTATAACGTTATTTAATACTACGTAATGACGTATAACGTTATGTAGCATTACGTCACGACGTATAACGCTATATAGTATTACGTAATGACGTATAACGTTATGTAGCATTACCTAACAACGTATAACGTTATGTAGCATTACGTAACGACGTATAAAGTTATATAATATTACGTGATGACGTATAACGTTATGTAGCATTTCGTAATAGCGTATAACGTTATATAATACTACGTAATGACGTATAACGTTATGTAGCATTACGTAACAACGTATAACGTTATGTTGCATTACGTAACGACGTATAACGCTATATACTATTACGTAATGACGTATAACGTTATGTAGCATTACCTAACAACGTATAACGTTATGTAGCATTACGTAACGACGTATAACGTTATATAATACTGCGTAATGACGTATAACGTTATGTAGCAGTACGTAACAACGCATAACGTTATCTAGCATTACGTAACGACGTATAACGCTATATACTATTACGTAAAGACGTATAACGTTATGTAGCATTATGTAACAGCGTATAACGCTATGTAGCATTACGTTATAACGTGTAACGTTATCTTCCATTACGTAACAACGTATAACGTTATATAGTATTACGTAATGACGTATAACGTTATGTAGCATTACGTAACAACGTACAACGTTATATAATACTACGTAATGACGTATAACGTCATGTAGCCTTACGTAACTACGTATTACGTTACATACTATTACGTAATGACGTATAACGTTATGTAGCATTACGTAACAGCGTATAACGTTATATAATACTACGTAATGACGTATAACGTTATGTAGCATTACGTAACAACGTATAACGTTATGTAGCATTACGTAACGACGTATAACGCTATATACTATTACGTAATGACGTATAACGTTATGTAGCATTACGTAACAGCGTATAACGTTATGTAGCATTACGTTATAACGTATAACGTTATCTTCCATTACGTAATGACGTATAACGTTATGTAGTATTACGTAAGAACGTATAACGTTATATACTATTACGCAATGACGTATAACGTTATGTAGCATTACGTAACAACGTATAACGTTATGTAGCATTACTTCACAGCGTGTAACGTTATATACTATTACGTAATGACGTATAACGTTATATAATATTACGTGATGACGTATAACGTTATGTAGCATTACGTAATAGCGTATAACGTTATATAATACTACGTAATGACGTATAACGTTATGTAGCATTACGTAACAACGTATAACGTTATGTAGCATTACGTAACGACGTATAACGCTATATACTATTACGTAATGACGTATAACGTTATGTAGCATTACCTAACAACGTATAACGTTATGTAGCATTACGTAACGACGTATAACGTTATATAATACTACGTAATGACGTATAACGTTATGTAGCAGTACGTAACAACGCATAACGTCATCTAGCATTACGTAACGACGTATAACGCTATATACTATTACGTAAAGACGTATAACGTTATGTAGCATTATGTAACAGCGTATAACGCTATGTAGCATTACGTTATAACGTATAACGTTATCTTCCATTACGTAACAACGTATAACGTTATATAGTATTACGTAATGACGTATAACGTTATGTAGCATTACGTAACAACGTACAACGTTATATAATACTACGTAATGACGTATAACGTCATGTAGCCTTACGTAACTACGTATTACGTTACATACTATTACGTAATGACGTATAACGCTATGTAGCATTACGTAACAGCGTATAACGTTATATAATACTACGTAATGACGTATAACGTTATGTAGCATTACGTAACAACGTATAACGTTATGTAGCATTACGTAACGACGTATAACGCTATATACTATTACGTAATGACGTATAACGTTATGTAGCATTACGTTACAGCGTATAACGTTATGTAGCATTACGTTATAACGTATAACGTTATCTTCCATTATGTAATGACGTATAACGTTATGTAGTATTACGTAAGAACGTATAACGTTATATACTATTACGCAATGACGTATAACGTTATGTAGCATTACGTAACAACGTATAACGTTATGTAGCATTACTTCACAGCGTGTAACGTTATATACTATTACGTAATGACGTATAACGTTATATACTATTACGTAATGACGTATAACGTTATGTAGCATTACGTAACAGCGTATAACGTTATATAATACTACGTAATGACGTATAACGTTATGTAGCATTACGTAACAACGTATAACATTATGTAGCATTACGTAACGACGTATAACGCTATATAATACTACGTAATGACGTATAATGTTATGTAGCGTTACGTAACAGCGTATAACGTTATATAATACTACGTAAAGACGCATAACGTTATGTAGCATTACGTAACAGTGTATAACGTTATGTAGCATTACATTATAACGTATAACGTTATCTTCCATTACGTAATGACGTATAGCGTTATGTAGTATTACGTAATGACGTATAACGTTATGTAGCATAACGTTATAACGTAGAACGTTATGTAGCATTACGCTATAACGTATATCGCTATGTAGCATTACTTCACCACGTGTAACGTTATATACTATTACGTAATGACGTACAACTTTATGTAGCATTACGTTACAACGTATAACGTTATGTAGCATTACTTCACAGCGTGTAACGTTATATACTATTACGTAATGACGTATAACGTTATGTAGCATTACGTAACAACGTATAACGTTATGTAGCATTACGTAATGACGTAGAACGTTATGTAGCATTACGTAATAGCGTATAACGTTATATAATACTACGTAATGACGTATAACGTTATGTAGCATAACGTAACAGCGTATAACGTTATATAATACTACGTAATGACGTATAACGTTATGTAGCATTACGTAACAACGTATAACGTTATGTAGCATTACGTAACGACGTATAACGCTATATACTATTACGTAATGACGTATAACGTTATGCAGCATTACGTAACAACGTATAACGTTATGTAGCATTACGTTATAACGTATAACGTTATCTTCCATTACGTAATGACGTATAACGTTATGTAGTATTACGTAACAACGTATAACGTTATATACTATTACGTAATGACGTATAACGTTATGTAGCATTACGTAACAACGTATAACGCTATGTAGCATTACGTCACAACATGAAACGTTATATACTATTACGTAATGACGTATAACGTTATGTAGCATTACGTAACAACGTATAACGTTATATTATAATACGTAATGACGTATAATGTTATGTAGCATTGCGTAACAACGTATAACGTTATGTAGCATTACGTAACGACGTATAACGCTATATAATACTACGTAATGACGTATAATGTTATGTAGCACTACGTACCAACGTATAACGATATGTAGCATTACGTAACGACGTATAACGCTATATAATACTACGTAATGACGTATAATGTTATGTAGCACTACGTACCAACGTATAACGTTATGTAGCATTACGTAACGACGTATAACGCTATATATTATTACGTAATGACGTATAACGTTATGTAGCATTGCGCAACAGCGTATAACGTTATATAATACTACGTAATGACGTATAACGTTATGTAGTATTACGTAACAACGTATAACGTTATATACTATTACGTTATAACGCATAACGCTATGTAGCATTACTTCACAACGTGTAACGTTATATACTGTTACGTAATGACTTATAACTTTATGTAGCATTACGTAACAACGTATAACGTTATGTAGCATTACGTAATGACGTATAACGTTATGTAGCATTACGTCACAACATGAAACGTTATATACTATTACGTAATGACGTATAACGTTATGTAGCATTACGTAACAACGTATAACGTTATATTATAATACGTAATGACGTATAATGTTATGTAGCATTGCGTAACAACGTATAACGTTATGTAGCATTACGTAACGACGTATAACGCTATATAATACTACGTAATGACGTATAATGTTATGTAGCACTACGTACCAACGTACAACGTTATGTAGCATTACGTAACGACGTATAACGCTATATATTATTACGTAATGACGTATAACGTTATGTAGCATTGCGCAACAGCGTATAACGTTATTTAATACTACGTAATGACGTATAACGTTATGTAGCATTACGTCACGACGTATAACGCTATATAGTATTACGTAATGACGTATAACGTTATGTAGCATTACCTAACAACGTATAACGTTATGTAGCATTACGTAACGACGTATAAAGTTATATAATATTACGTGATGACGTATAACGTTATGTAGCATTTCGTAATAGCGTATAACGTTATATAATACTACGTAATGACGTATAACGTTATGTAGCATTACGTAACAACGTATAACGTTATGTTGCATTACGTAACGACGTATAACGCTATATACTATTACGTAATGACGTATAACGTTATGTAGCATTACCTAACAACGTATAACGTTATGTAGCATTACGTAACGACGTATAACGTTATATAATACTGCGTAATGACGTATAACGTTATGTAGCAGTACGTAACAACGCATAACGTTATCTAGCATTACGTAACGACGTATAACGCTATATACTATTACGTAAAGACGTATAACGTTATGTAGCATTATGTAACAGCGTATAACGCTATGTAGCATTACGTTATAACGTGTAACGTTATCTTCCATTACGTAACAACGTATAACGTTATATAGTATTACGTAATGACGTATAACGTTATGTAGCATTACGTAACAACGTACAACGTTATATAATACTACGTAATGACGTATAACGTCATGTAGCCTTACGTAACTACGTATTACGTTACATACTATTACGTAATGACGTATAACGTTATGTAGCATTACGTAACAGCGTATAACGTTATATAATACTACGTAATGACGTATAACGTTATGTAGCATTACGTAACAACGTATAACGTTATGTAGCATTACGTAACGACGTATAACGCTATATACTATTACGTAATGACGTATAACGTTATGTAGCATTACGTAACAGCGTATAACGTTATGTAGCATTACGTTATAACGTATAACGTTATCTTCCATTACGTAATGACGTATAACGTTATGTAGTATTACGTAAGAACGTATAACGTTATATACTATTACGCAATGACGTATAACGTTATGTAGCATTACGTAACAACGTATAACGTTATGTAGCATTACTTCACAGCGTGTAACGTTATATACTATTACGTAATGACGTATAACGTTATATAATATTACGTGATGACGTATAACGTTATGTAGCATTACGTAATAGCGTATAACGTTATATAATACTACGTAATGACGTATAACGTTATGTAGCATTACGTAACAACGTATAACGTTATGTAGCATTACGTAACGACGTATAACGCTATATACTATTACGTAATGACGTATAACGTTATGTAGCATTACCTAACAACGTATAACGTTATGTAGCATTACGTAACGACGTATAACGTTATATAATACTACGTAATGACGTATAACGTTATGTAGCAGTACGTAACAACGCATAACGTCATCTAGCATTACGTAACGACGTATAACGCTATATACTATTACGTAAAGACGTATAACGTTATGTAGCATTATGTAACAGCGTATAACGCTATGTAGCATTACGTTATAACGTATAACGTTATCTTCCATTACGTAACAACGTATAACGTTATATAGTATTACGTAATGACGTATAACGTTATGTAGCATTACGTAACAACGTACAACGTTATATAATACTACGTAATGACGTATAACGTCATGTAGCCTTACGTAACTACGTATTACGTTACATACTATTACGTAATGACGTATAACGCTATGTAGCATTACGTAACAGCGTATAACGTTATATAATACTACGTAATGACGTATAACGTTATGTAGCATTACGTAACAACGTATAACGTTATGTAGCATTACGTAACGACGTATAACGCTATATACTATTACGTAATGACGTATAACGTTATGTAGCATTACGTTACAGCGTATAACGTTATGTAGCATTACGTTATAACGTATAACGTTATCTTCCATTATGTAATGACGTATAACGTTATGTAGTATTACGTAAGAACGTATAACGTTATATACTATTACGCAATGACGTATAACGTTATGTAGCATTACGTAACAACGTATAACGTTATGTAGCATTACTTCACAGCGTGTAACGTTATATACTATTACGTAATGACGTATAACGTTATATACTATTACGTAATGACGTATAACGTTATGTAGCATTACGTAACAGCGTATAACGTTATATAATACTACGTAATGACGTATAACGTTATGTAGCATTACGTAACAACGTATAACGTTATGTAGCATTACGTAACGACGTATAACGCTATATACTATTACGTAATGACGTATAACGTTATGTAGTATTACGTAACAACGTATAACGTTATATACTATTACGTTATAACGTATAACGCTATGTAGCATTACTTCACAACGTGTAACGTTATATACTGTTACGTAATGACTTATAACTTTACGTAGCATTACGTAACAACGTATAACGTTATGTAGCATTACGTAATGACGTATAACGTTATGTAGCATTACGTAATAGCGTATAACGTTATGTAGCATTACGTAACAACGTATAACGTTATATTATAATACGTAATGACGTATAATGTTATTTAGCATTACGTAACAACGTATAACGTTATGTAGCATTACGGAGCGACGTATAACGCTATATAATACTACGTAATGACGTATAATGTTATGTAGCACTACGTACCAACGTATAACGTTATGTAGAATTACGTAACGACGTATAACGCTATATATTATTACGCAATGACGTATAACGTTATGTAGCATTGCGCAACAGCGTATAACGTTATATAATACTACGTAATGACGTATAACGTTATGTAGCATTACGTGACGACGTATAACGCTATATACTATTACGTAATGACGTATAACGTTATGTAGCATTACCTAACAACGTATAACGTTATGTAGCATTACGTAACGACGTATAAAGTTATATAATATTACGTGATGACGTATAACGTTATGTAGTATTACGTAATAGCGTATAACGTTATATAATACTACGTAATGACGTATAACGTTATGTAGCATTACGTAACAACGTTTAACGTTATGTAGAATTACTTAACGACGTATAACGCTATATAATAATACGTAATGACGTATAATGTTATATAGCATTACTTCACAACGTGCAACGTTATATACTATTACGTAATGACGTACAACTTTATGTAGCATTACGTAACAACGTATAACGTTATGTAGCATTACATAACGACGTATAACGCTATATACTATTACGTAATGACGTGAAACGTTATGTAGCATTACGTAACAACGTATAACGTTATGTAGCATTACGTTATAACGTATAACGTTATCTACTGTTACGTAATGACGTATAATGTTATGTAGCATTACGTAACAACGTATAACGTTATATAATAATACTTAATGACGTATAATGTTATGTAGCATTACGTAATGACGTATAACGTCATGTAGCATTACGTACCAACGTATAACGTTATGTTGAATTACGTAACTATGTATTACGTTACATACTATTACGTAATGACGTACAACGTTATGTAGCATTACGTAACAGCGTATAACGTTATGTAGAATTACGTAACGACGTATAACGCTATATACTACTACGTAACAACGTACAACGTTATGTAGAATTACTTAACGACGTATAACGTTATATAATAATACGTAATGACGTATAATGTTATGTAGCATTACGTAATGACGTATAACGTTATGTAGCATTACGTACCAACGTATAACGTTATGTAGAATTACGTAACGACGTATAACGCTATATATTATTACGCAATGACGTATAACGTTATGTAGCATTACGCAACAGCGTATAACGTTATATAATACTACGTAATGACGTATAACGTTGTGTAGCATTACGTAACAACGTATAACGTTATATAGCATTACGTACCAACGTACAACGTTATGTAGAATTACGTAACGACGTATAACGATATATATTATTACGTAATGACGTATAACGTTATGTAGCATTATGCAACAGCGTATAACGTTATATAATATTACGTAATGACGTATAACGTTATGTAGCATTACGTAACAACGTATAGCGTTATGTAGCATTACGTAACATCGTATAACGTTATGTAGCATTACGTAATGATGTATAACGTTATGTATCATTACGTACCAACGTATAACGTTATGTAGCATTATCTAACAACGTATAACGCTATATACTATTACGTAATGACGTATAACGTTATGTAGCATTGCGTAACAACGTATAACGTTATGTAATAATATGATAATGACGTATAATGTTATGTAGCATTACGTACCAACGTATAACGTTATGTAGCATTACGTCACGACGTATAACGCTATATACTATTACGTAATGACGTATAACGTTATGTAGCATTACCTAACAACGTATAACGTTATGTAGCATTACGTAACGACGTATAAAGTTATATAATATTACGTAATGACGTATAATGTTATGTAGCATTACGTAACGACGTATAACGTTATGTAGAATTACTTAACGACGTATAACGTTATATAATACTACGGAATGACGTATAACGTTATGTTGCATTACGTAACAGCGTATAACGTTATATAATACTACGTAATGATGTATAACGTTATGTAGCATTACGTCACAACATGAAACGTTATATACTATTACGTAATGACGTATAACGTTATGTAGCATTACGTAACAACGTATAACGTTATATTATAATACGTACTGACGTATAATGTTATGTAGCATTACGTAACAACGTATAACGTTATGTAGCATTACGTAACGACGTATAACGCTATATAATACTACGTAATGACGTATAATGTTATGTAGCATTACGTAACAACGTATAACGTTATGTAGCATTACGTAATGACGTATAACGTTATGTAGCACTACGTAATAGCGTATAACGTTATGTAGCATTACGTAACGACGTATAACGTTTTGTAGAATTACTTAACGACGTATAACGTTATATAATACTACGGAATGACGTATAACGTTATGTTGCATTACGTATAACGTTATGTTGCATTACATAACAGCGTATAACGTTATATAATACTACGTAATGACGTATAACGTTATGTAGCATTACGTCACAACATGAAACGTTATATACTATTACGTAATGACGTATAACGTTATGTAGCATTACGTAACAACGTATAACGTTATGTAGCATTACGGAGCGACGTATAACGCTATATAATACTACGTAATGACGTATAATGTTATGTAGCACTACGTACCAACGTATAACGTTATGTAGAATTACGTAACGACGTATAACGCTATATATTATTACGCAATGACGTATAACGTTATGTAGCATTGCGCAACAGCGTATAACGTTATATAATACTACGTAATGACGTATAACGTTATGTAGCATTACGTCACGACGTATAACGCTATATACTATTACGTAATGACGTATAACGTTATGTAGCATTACCTAACAACATATAACGTTATGTAGCATTACGTAACGACGTATAAAGTTATATAATATTACGTGATGACGTATAACGTTATGTAGCATTACGTAATAGCGTATAACGTTATATAATACTACGTAATGACGTATAACGTTATGTAGCATTATGTAACAGCGTATAACGTTATGTAGCATTACGTTATAACGTATAACGTTATCTTCCATTACGTAATGACGTATAGCGTTATGTAGTATCACGAAATGATGTATAACGTTATGTAGCATAACGTTATAACGTAGAACGTTATGTAGCATTACGCTATAACGTATATCGCTATGTAGCATTACTTCACAGCGTGTAACGTTATGTACTATTACGTAATGACGTATAACGTTATGTAGCATTACGTAACAACGTTTAACGTTATGTAGAATTACTTAACGACGTATAACGTTATATAATAATACGTAATAACGTATAATGTTATATAGCATTACTTCACAACGTGCAACGTTATATACTATTACGTAATGACGTACAACTTTATGTAGCATTACGTAACAACGTATAACGTTATGTAGCATTACATAACGACGTATAACGCTATATACTATTACGTAATGACGTAAAAACGTTATGTAGCATTACGTAACAACGTATAACGTTATGTAGCATTACGTTATAACGTATAACGTTATCTACTGTTACGTAATGACGTATAATGTTATGTAGCATTACGTAACAACGTATAACGTTATATAATAATACTTAATGACGTATAATGTTATGTAGCATTACGTAATGACGTATAACGTCATGTAGCATTACGTACCAACGTATAACGTTATGTTGAATTACGTAACTATGTATTACGTTACATACTATTACGTAATGACGTACAACGTTATGTAGCATTACGTAACAGCGTATAACGTTATGTAGAATTACGTAACGACGTATAACGCTATATACTACTACGTAACAACGTACAACGTTATGTAGAATTACTTAACGACGTATAACGTTATATAATAATACGTAATGACGTATAATGTTATGTAGCATTACGTAATGACGTATAACGTTATGTAGCATTACGTACCAACGTATAACGTTATGTAGAATTACGTAACGACGTATAACGCTATATATTATTACGCAATGACGTATAACGTTATGTAGCATTACGCAACAGCGTATAACGTTATATAATACTACGTAATGACGTATAACGTGGTGTAGCATTACGTAACAACGTATAACGTTATATAGCATTACGTACCAACGTACAACGTTATGTAGAATTACGTAACGACGTATAACGATATATATTATTACGTAATGACGTATAACGTTATGTAGCATTATGCAACAGCGTATAACGTTATATAATATTACGTAATGACGTATAACGTTATGTAGCATTACGTAACAACGTATAACGTTATGTAGCATTACTTCACAGCGTGTAACGTTATATACTATTACGTAATGACGTATAACGTTATGTAGCATTACGTAACAACGTATAACGTTGTGTAGAATTACTTCACAGCGTGTAACGTTATATACTATTACGTAATGACGTATAACGTTATGTAGCATTACGTAACAGCGTATAACGTTATATAATACTACGTAATGACGTAAAACGTTATGTAGCATTACGTAACAACGTATAACGTTATTTAATACTACGTACGGACGTATAACGTTATGTAGCATTACGTAACGACGTATAACGCTATATACAATAACGTAATGACGTATAACATTATGTAGCATTACGTAACAGCGTATAAAGTTATGAAGCATTACGTTATAACGTATAACGTTATCTCCATTACGTAATGACGTATAACCTTATGTAGTATTACGTAACAACGTATATAGTTATATACTATTACGTAATGACGTATAACGTTATGTAGCTTTACGTAACAACGTATAACGTTATGTAGTATTACGTAACGACGTATAACGTTATATAATACTACGTAATGATGTATAACGTTATGTAGCATTACGTAACAGCGTATAACGTTATGTAGAATTACGTAACGACGTATAACGTTATGTAGCACTACGTAATAGCGTATAACGTTATGTAGCATTACGTAACGACGTATAACGTTTTGTAGAATTACTTAACGACGTATAACGTTATATAATACTACGGAATGACGTATAACGTTATGTTGCATTACGTATAACGTTATGTTGCATTACATAACAGCGTATAACGTTATATAATACTACGTAATGACGTATAACGTTATGTAGCATTACGTCACAACATGAAACGTTATATACTATTACGTAATGACGTATAACGTTATGTAGCATTACGTAACAACGTATAACGTTATGTAGCATTACGGAGCGACGTATAACGCTATATAATACTACGTAATGACGTATAATGTTATGTAGCACTACGTACCAACGTATAACGTTATGTAGAATTACGTAACGACGTATAACGCTATATATTATTACGCAATGACGTATAACGTTATGTAGCATTGCGCAACAGCGTATAACGTTATATAATACTACGTAATGACGTATAACGTTATGTAGCATTACGTCACGACGTATAACGCTATATACTATTACGTAATGACGTATAACGTTATGTAGCATTACCTAACAACATATAACGTTATGTAGCATTACGTAACGACGTATAAAGTTATGTAATATTACGTGATGACGTATAACGTTATGTAGCATTACGTAATAGCGTATAACGTTATATAATACTACGTAATGACGTATAACGTTATGTAGCATTATGTAACAGCGTATAACGTTATGTAGCATTACGTTATAACGTATAACGTTATCTTCCATTACGTAATGACGTATAGCGTTATGTAGTATCACGAAATGATGTATAACGTTATGTAGCATAACGTTATAACGTAGAACGTTATGTAGCATTACGCTATAACGTATATCGCTATGTAGCATTACTTCACAGCGTGTAACGTTATGTACTATTACGTAATGACGTATAACGTTATGTAGCATTACGTAACAACGTTTAACGTTATGTAGAATTACTTAACGACGTATAACGTTATATAATAATACGTAATAACGTATAATGTTATATAGCATTACTTCACAACGTGCAACGTTATATACTATTACGTAATGACGTACAACTTTATGTAGCATTACGTAACAACGTATAACGTTATGTAGCATTACATAACGACGTATAACGCTATATACTATTACGTAATGACGTAAAAACGTTATGTAGCATTACGTAACAACGTATAACGTTATGTAGCATTACGTTATAACGTATAACGTTATCTACTGTTACGTAATGACGTATAATGTTATGTAGCATTACGTAACAACGTATAACGTTATATAATAATACTTAATGACGTATAATGTTATGTAGCATTACGTAATGACGTATAACGTCATGTAGCATTACGTACCAACGTATAACGTTATGTTGAATTACGTAACTATGTATTACGTTACATACTATTACGTAATGACGTACAACGTTATGTAGCATTACGTAACAGCGTATAACGTTATGTAGAATTACGTAACGACGTATAACGCTATATACTACTACGTAACAACGTACAACGTTATGTAGAATTACTTAACGACGTATAACGTTATATAATAATACGTAATGACGTATAATGTTATGTAGCATTACGTAATGACGTATAACGTTATGTAGCATTACGTACCAACGTATAACGTTATGTAGAATTACGTAACGACGTATAACGCTATATATTATTACGCAATGACGTATAACGTTATGTAGCATTACGCAACAGCGTATAACGTTATATAATACTACGTAATGACGTATAACGTGGTGTAGCATTACGTAACAACGTATAACGTTATATAGCATTACGTACCAACGTACAACGTTATGTAGAATTACGTAACGACGTATAACGATATATATTATTACGTAATGACGTATAACGTTATGTAGCATTATGCAACAGCGTATAACGTTATATAATATTACGTAATGACGTATAACGTTATGTAGCATTACGTAACAACGTATAACGTTATGTAGCATTACTTCACAGCGTGTAACGTTATATACTATTACGTAATGACGTATAACGTTATGTAGCATTACGTAACAACGTATAACGTTGTGTAGAATTACTTCACAGCGTGTAACGTTATATACTATTACGTAATGACGTATAACGTTATGTAGCATTACGTAACAGCGTATAACGTTATATAATACTACGTAATGACGTAAAACGTTATGTAGCATTACGTAACAACGTATAACGTTATTTAATACTACGTACGGACGTATAACGTTATGTAGCATTACGTAACGACGTATAACGCTATATACAATAACGTAATGACGTATAACATTATGTAGCATTACGTAACAGCGTATAAAGTTATGAAGCATTACGTTATAACGTATAACGTTATCTCCATTACGTAATGACGTATAACCTTATGTAGTATTACGTAACAACGTATATAGTTATATACTATTACGTAATGACGTATAACGTTATGTAGCTTTACGTAACAACGTATAACGTTATGTAGTATTACGTAACGACGTATAACGTTATATAATACTACGTAATGATGTATAACGTTATGTAGCATTACGTAACAGCGTATAACGTTATATAATACTACGTAATGACGTATAACGTTATGTAGCATAACGTAACAGCGTATAACTTTATATAATACTACGTAATGACGTATAACGTTATGTAGCATTACGTAACAACGTATAACGTTATGTAGCATTACGTAACGACGTATAACGCTATATACTATTACGTAATGACGTATAACGTTATGCAGCATTACGTAACAACGTATAACGTTATGTAGCATTACGTTATAACGTATAACGTTATCTTCCATTACGTAATGACGTATAACGTTATATAGTATTACGTAACAACGTATAACGTTATATACTATTACGTAATGACGTATA
The DNA here is from genome assembly GCA_963971185.1 of Bombus muscorum. Classification (NCBI taxonomy): domain Eukaryota; kingdom Metazoa; phylum Arthropoda; class Insecta; order Hymenoptera; family Apidae; genus Bombus; species Bombus muscorum. The sequence goes on along the minus strand of OZ020139.1, from coordinate 9,682,132 downwards.
ACGTTATGTAGCATTACGTAACAACGTATAACGTTATATAGCATTACGTAACGACGTATAACGCTATATACTATTACGTAATGACGTAAACGTTATGTAGTATTACGTAACAACGTATAACGTTCTATTATAATACGTAATGACGTATAATGTTATGTAGCATTACGTAACAACGTATAACATTATGTAGCATTACGTAACGACGTATAACGCTATATAATACTACGTAATGACGTATAATGTTATGTAGCATTACGTAACAGCGTATAACGTTATATAATACTACGTAATGACGTATAACGTTATGTAGCATTACGTCACAACATGAAACGTTATATACTATTACCTAACAACGTATAACGTTATGTAGCATTACGTAACGACGTATAACGTTATCTAATACTACGTAATGACGTATAACGATATGTAGCATTACGTAACAACGCATAACGTTATGTAGCATTACTTCACAGCGTGTAACGTTATATACTATTACGTAATGACGTATAACGTTATGTTGAATTACGTAACTATGTATTACGTTACATACTATTACGTAATGACGTACAACGTTATGTAGCATTACGTAACAGCTTATAACGTTATGTAGAATTACGTAACGACGTATAACGCTATATACTATTACGTAACAACGTACAACGTTATGTAGAATTACTTAACGACGTATAACGTTATATAATAATACGTAATGACGTATAATGTTATGTAGCATTACGTAATGACGTATAACGTTATGTAGCATTACGTACCGACGTATAACGTTATGTAGAATTACGTAACGACGTATAACGCTATATATTATTACGCAATGACGTATAACGTTATGTAGCATTACGCAACAGCGTATAACGTTATATAATACTACGTAATGACGTATAACGTTGTGTAGCATTACGTAACAACGTATAACGTTATATAGCATTACGTACCAACGTACAACGTTATGTAGAATTACGTAACGACGTATAACGATATATATTATTACGTAATGACGTATAACGTTATGTAGCATTATGCAACAGCGTATAACGTTATATAATATTACGTAATGACGTATAACGTTATGTAGCATTACGTACCGACGTATAACGTTATGTAGCATTACGTAACGACGTATAACGCTATATACTATAACGTAATGACGTATAACATTATGTAGCATTACGTAACAGCGTATAACGTTATTTAATACTACGTACGGACGTATAACGTTATGTAGCATTACGTAACGACGTATAACGCTATATACTATAACGTAATGACGTATAACATTATGTAGCATTACGTAACAACGTATAACGTTATGTAGTATTACGTAACGACGTATAACGTTATATAATACTACGTAATGATGTATAACGTTATGTAGCATTACGTAACAGCGTATAACGTTATATAATACTACGTAATGACGTATAACGTTATGTAGCATAACGTAACAGCGTATAACGTTATATAATACTACGTAATGACGTATAACGTTATGTAGCATTACGTAACAACGTATAACGTTATGTAGCATTACGTAACGACGTATAACGCTATATACTATTACGTAATGACGTATAACGTTATGCAGCATTACGTAACAACGTATAACGATATGTAGCATTACGTTATAACGTATAACGTTATCTTCCATTACGTAATGACGTATAACGTTATGTAGTATTACGTAACAACGTATAACGTTATATACTATTACGTAATGACGTATAACGTTATGTAGCATTACGTAACAACGTATAACGTTATGTAGCATTACGTAACGACGTATAACGCTATATACTATTACGTAATGACGTAAACGTTATGTAGCATTACGTAACAACGTATAACGTTCTATTATAATACGTAATGACGTATAATGTTATGTAGCATTACGTAACAACGTATAACATTATGTAGCATTACGTAACGACGTATAACGCTATATAATACTACGTAATGACGTATAATGTTATGTAGCATTACGTAACAGCGTATAACGTTATATAATACTACGTAATGACGTATAACGTTATGTAGCATTACGTCACAACATGAAACGTTATATACTATTACCTAACAACGTATAACGTTATGTAGCATTACGTAACGACGTATAACGTTATATAATACTACGTAATGACGTATAACGTTATGTAGCATTACGTAACAACGCATAACGTTATGTAGCATTACGTAACGACGTATTACGCTATATACTATTACGTAAAGACGCATAACGTTATGTAGCATTACGTAACAGTGTATAACGTTATGTAGCATTACATTATAACGTATTACGTTATCTTCCATTACGTAATGACGTATAGCGTTATGTAGTATTACGTAATGACGTATAACGTTATGTAGCATTACGTAATGACGTATAACGTTATGTAGCATTACGTAATAGCGTATAACGTTATATAATACTACGTAATGACGTATAACGTTATGTAGCATTACGTAACAACGTATAACGTTATGTAGCATTACGTAATGACGTATAACGTTATGTAGCATTACTTCACAGCGTGTAACGTTATATACTATTACGTAATGACGTATAACGTTATGTAGCATTACGTAACAACGTATAACGTTATTTAATACTACGTAAGGACGTATAACGTTATGTAGCATTACGTAACAGCGTATAACGTTATATAATACTACGTAATGACGTATAACGTTATGTAGCATAACGTAACAGCGTATAACGTTATATAATACTACGTAATGACGTATAACGTTATGTAGCATTACGTAACAACGTATAACGTTATGTAGCATTACGTAACGACGTATAACGCTATATACTATTACGTAATGACGTATAACGTTATGCAGCATTACGTAACAACGTATAACGTTATGTAGCATTACGTTATAACGTATAACGTTATCTTCTATTACGTAATGACGTATAACGTTATGTAGTATTACGTAACAACGTATAACGTTATATACTATTACGTAATGACGTATAACGTTATGTAGCATTACGTAACAACGTATAACGTTATGTAGCATTACGTAACGACGTATAACGCTATATACTATTACGTAATGACGTATAACGTTATGCAGCATTACGTAACAACGTATAACGTTATGTAGCATTACGTTATAACGTATAACGTTATCTTCCATTACGTAATGACGTATAACGTTATATAGTATTACGTAACAACGTATAACGTTATATACTATTACGTAATGACGTATAACGTTATGTAGCATTACGTAACAACGTATAACGTTATATAGCATTACGTAACGACGTATAACGCTATATACTATTACGTAATGACGTAAACGTTATGTAGTATTACGTAACAACGTATAACGTTCTATTATAATACGTAATGACGTATAATGTTATGTAGCATTACGTAACAACGTATAACATTATGTAGCATTACGTAACGACGTATAACGCTATATAATACTACGTAATGACGTATAATGTTATGTAGCATTACGTAACAGCGTATAACGTTATATAATACTACGTAATGACGTATAACGTTATGTAGCATTACGTCACAACATGAAACGTTATATACTATTACCTAACAACGTATAACGTTATGTAGCATTACGTAACGACGTATAACGTTATCTAATACTACGTAATGACGTATAACGATATGTAGCATTACGTAACAACGCATAACGTTATGTAGCATTACTTCACAGCGTGTAACGTTATATACTATTACGTAATGACGTATAACGTTATGTTGAATTACGTAACTATGTATTACGTTACATACTATTACGTAATGACGTACAACGTTATGTAGCATTACCTAACAGCTTATAACGTTATGTAGAATTACGTAACGACGTATAACGCTATATACTATTACGTAACAACGTACAACGTTATGTAGAATTACTTAACGACGTATAACGTTATATAATAATACGTAATGACGTATAATGTTATGTAGCATTACGTAATGACGTATAACGTTATGTAGCATTACGTACCGACGTATAACGTTATGTAGAATTACGTAACGACGTATAACGCTATATATTATTACGCAATGACGTATAACGTTATGTAGCATTACGCAACAGCGTATAACGTTATATAATACTACGTAATGACGTATAACGTTGTGTAGCATTACGTAACAACGTATAACGTTATATAGCATTACGTACCAACGTACAACGTTATGTAGAATTACGTAACGACGTATAACGATATATATTATTACGTAATGACGTATAACGTTATGTAGCATTATGCAACAGCGTATAACGTTATATAATATTACGTAATGACGTATAACGTTATGTAGCATTACGTACCGACGTATAACGTTATGTAGCATTACGTAACGACGTATAACGCTATATACTATAACGTAATGACGTATAACATTATGTAGCATTACGTAACAGCGTATAACGTTATTTAATACTACGTACGGACGTATAACGTTATGTAGCATTACGTAACGACGTATAACGCTATATACTATAACGTAATGACGTATAACATTATGTAGCATTACGTAACAACGTATAACGTTATGTAGTATTACGTAACGACGTATAACGTTATATAATACTACGTAATGATGTATAACGTTATGTAGCATTACGTAACAGCGTATAACGTTATATAATACTACGTAATGACGTATAACGTTATGTAGCATAACGTAACAGCGTATAACGTTATATAATACTACGTAATGACGTATAACGTTATGTAGCATTACGTAACAACGTATAACGTTATGTAGCATTACGTAACGACGTATAACGCTATATACTATTACGTAATGACGTATAACGTTATGCAGCATTACGTAACAACGTATAACGATATGTAGCATTACGTTATAACGTATAACGTTATCTTCCATTACGTAATGACGTATAACGTTATGTAGTATTACGTAACAACGTATAACGTTATATACTATTACGTAATGACGTATAACGTTATGTAGCATTACGTAACAACGTATAACGTTATGTAGCATTACGTAACGACGTATAACGCTATATACTATTACGTAATGACGTAAACGTTATGTAGCATTACGTAACAACGTATAACGTTCTATTATAATACGTAATGACGTATAATGTTATGTAGCATTACGTAACAACGTATAACATTATGTAGCATTACGTAACGACGTATAACGCTATATAATACTACGTAATGACGTATAATGTTATGTAGCATTACGTAACAGCGTATAACGTTATATAATACTACGTAATGACGTATAACGTTATGTAGCATTACGTCACAACATGAAACGTTATATACTATTACCTAACAACGTATAACGTTATGTAGCATTACGTAACGACGTATAACGTTATATAATACTACGTAATGACGTATAACGTTATGTAGCATTACGTAACAACGCATAACGTTATGTAGCATTACGTAACGACGTATTACGCTATATACTATTACGTAAAGACGCATAACGTTATGTAGCATTACGTAACAGTGTATAACGTTATGTAGCATTACATTATAACGTATTACGTTATCTTCCATTACGTAATGACGTATAGCGTTATGTAGTATTACGTAATGACGTATAACGTTATGTAGCATTACGTAATGACGTATAACGTTATGTAGCATTACGTAATAGCGTATAACGTTATATAATACTACGTAATGACGTATAACGTTATGTAGCATTACGTAACAACGTATAACGTTATGTAGCATTACGTAATGACGTATAACGTTATGTAGCATTACTTCACAGCGTGTAACGTTATATACTATTACGTAATGACGTATAACGTTATGTAGCATTACGTAACAACGTATAACGTTATTTAATACTACGTAAGGACGTATAACGTTATGTAGCATTACGTAACAGCGTATAACGTTATATAATACTACGTAATGACGTATAACGTTATGTAGCATAACGTAACAGCGTATAACGTTATATAATACTACGTAATGACGTATAACGTTATGTAGCATTACGTAACAACGTATAACGTTATGTAGCATTACGTAACGACGTATAACGCTATATACTATTACGTAATGACGTATAACGTTATGCAGCATTACGTAACAACGTATAACGTTATGTAGCATTACGTTATAACGTATAACGTTATCTTCTATTACGTAATGACGTATAACGTTATGTAGTATTACGTAACAACGTATAACGTTATATACTATTACGTAATGACGTATAACGTTATGTAGCATTACGTAACAACGTATAACGTTATGTAGCATTACGTAACGACGTATAACGCTATATACTATTACGTAATGACGTATAACGTTATGTAGTATTACGTAACAACGTATAACGTTATATACTATTACGTTATAACGCATAACGCTATGTAGCATTACTTCACAACGTGTAACGTTATATGCTGTTACGTAATGACTTATAACTTTATGTAGCATTACGTAACAACGTATAACGTTATGTAGCATTACGTAATGACGTATAACGTTATGTAGCATTACGTCACAACATGAAACGTTATATACTATTACGTAATGACGTATAACGTTATGTAGCATTACGTAACAACGTATAACGTTATATTATAATACGTAATGACGTATAATGTTATGTAGCATTGCGTAACAACGTATAACGTTATGTAGCATTACGTAACGACGTATAACGCTATATAATACTACGTAATGACGTATAATGTTATGTAGCACTACGTACCAACGTATAACGTTATCTAGCATTACGTAACGACGTATAACGCTATATACTATTACGTAAAGACGTATAACGTTATGTAGCATTATGTAACAGCGTATAACGCTATGTAGCATTACGTTATAACGTATAACGTTATCTTCCATTACGTAACAACGTATAACGTTATATAGTATTACGTAATGACGTATAACGTTATGTAGCATTACGTAACAACGTACAACGTTATATAATACTACGTAATGACGTATAACGTCATGTAGCCTTACGTAACTACGTATTACGTTACATACTATTACGTAATGACGTATAACGTTATGTAGCATTACGTAACAGCGTATAACGTTATATAATACTACGTAATGACGTATAACGTTATGTAGCATTACGTCACGACGTATAACGCTATATAGTATTACGTAATGACGTATAACGTTATGTAGCATTACCTAACAACGTATAACGTTATGTAGCATTACGTAACGACGTATAACGCTATATACTATTACGTAATGACGTATAACGTTATGTAGCATTACGTAACAGCGTATAACGTTATGTAGCATTACATTATAACGTATAACGTTATCTTCCATTACGTAATGACGTATAACGTTATGTAGTATTACGTAAGAACGTATAACGTTATATACTATTACGCAATGACGTATAACGTTATGTAGCATTACGTAACAACGTATAACGTTATGTAGCATTACTTCACAGCGTGTAACGTTATATACTATTACGTAATGACGTATAACGTTATATAATATTACGTGATGACGTATAACGTTATGTAGCATTACGTAATAGCGTATAACGTTATATAATACTACGTAATGACGTATAACGTTATGTAGCATTACGTAACAACGTATAACGTTATGTAGCATTACTTCACAGCGTATAACGTTATATAATACTACGTAATGAGGTATAACGTTATGTAGCATTACGTAACAACGTATAACGTTATGTAGCATTACGTAACAGCGTATAACGTTATTTAATACTACGTAAGGACGTATAACGTTATGTAGCATTACGTAACAGCGTATAACGTTATATAATACTACGTAATGACGTATAACGTTATGTAGCATAACGTAACAGCGTATAACGTTATATAATACTACGTAATGACGTATAACTTTATGTAGCATTACGTAACAACGTATAACGTTATGTAGCATTACGTAACGACGTATAACGCTATATACTATTACGTAATGACGTATAACGTTATGCAGCATTACGTAACAACGTATAACGTTATGTAGCATTACGTTATAACGTATAACGTTATCTTCCATTACGTAATGACGTATAACGTTATGTAGTATTACGTAACAACGTATAACGTTATATACTATTACGTAATGACGTATAACGTTATGTAGCATTACGTAACAACGTATAACGTTATGTAGCATTACGTAACGACGTATAACGCTATATACTATTACGTAATGACGCATAACGTTATGTAGTATTACGTAACAACGTATAACGTTATATACTATTACGTTATATCGCATAACGTTATGTAGCATTACTTCACAACGTGTAACGTTATATGCTGTTACGTAATGACTTATAACTTTATGTAGCATTACGTAACAACGTATAACGTTATATTATAATACGTAATGACGTATAATGTTATGTAGCATTATGTAACAGCGTATAACGCTATGTAGCATTACGTTATAACGTATAACGTTATCTTCCATTACGTAACAACGTATAACGTTATATAGTATTACGTAATGACGTATAACGTTATGTAGCATTACGTAACAACGTACAACGTTATATAATACTACGTAATGACGTATAACGTCATGTAGCCTTACGTAACTACGTATTACGTTACATACTATTACGTAATGACGTATAACGTTATGTAGCATTACGTCACAACATGAAACGTTATATACTATTACGTAATGACGTATAACGTTATGTAGCATTACGTAACAACGTATAACGTTATATTATAATACGTAATGACGTATAATGTTATGTAGCATTGCGTAACAACGTATAACGTTATGTAGCATTACGTAACGACGTATAACGCTATATAATACTACGTAATGACGTATAATGTTATGTAGCACTACGTACCAACGTATAACGTTATGTTGCATTACGTAACGACGTATAACGCTATATATTATTACGTAATGACGTATAACGTTATGTAGCATTGCGCAACAGCGTATAACGTTATATAATACTACGTAATGACGTATAACGTTATGTAGCATTACGTCACGACGTATAACGCTATATAGTATTACGTAATGACGTATAACGTTATGTAGCATTACCTAACAACGTATAACGTTATGTAGCATTACGTAACGACGTATAACGTTATATAATACTGCGTAATGACGTATAACGTTATGTAGCAGTACGTAACAACGCATAACGTTATCTAGCATTACGTAACGACGTATAACGCTATATACTATTACGTAAAGACGTATAACGTTATGTAGCATTATGTAACAGCGTATAACGCTATGTAGCATTACGTTATAACGTATAACGTTATCTTCCATTACGTAACAACGTATAACGTTATATAGTATTACGTAATGACGTATAACGTTATGTAGCATTACGTAACAACGTACAACGTTATATAATACTACGTAATGACGTATAACGTCATGTAGCCTTACGTAACTACGTATTACGTTACATACTATTACGTAATGACGTATAACGTTATGTAGCATTACGTAACAGCGTATAACGTTATATAATACTACGTAATGACGTATAACGTTATGTAGCATTACGTAACAACGTATAACGTTATGTAGCATTACGTAACGACGTATAACGCTATATACTATTACGTAATGACGTATAACGTTATGTAGCATTACGTAACAGCGTATAACGTTATGTAGCATTACGTTATAACGTATAACGTTATTTTCCATTACGTAATGACGTATAACGTTATGTAGTATTACGTAAGAACGTATAACGTTATATACTATTACGCAATGACGTATAACGTTATGTAGCATTACGTAACAACGTATAACGTTATGTAGCATTACTTCACAGCGTGTAACGTTATATACTATTACGTAATGACGTATAACGTTATATAATATTACGTGATGACGTATAACGTTATGTAGCATTACGTAATAGCGTATAACGTTATATAATACTACGTAATGACGTATAACGTTATGTAGCATTACGTAACAACGTATAACGTTATGTAGCATTACGTAACGACGTATAACGCTATATACTATTACGTAATGACGTATAACGTTATGTAGCATTACCTAACAACGTATAACGTTATGTAGCATTACGTAACGAAGTATAACGTTATATAATACTACGTAATGACGTATAACGTTATGTAGCAGTACGTAACAACGCATAACGTTATCTAGCATTACGTAACGACGTATAACGCTATATACTATTACGTAAAGACGTATAACGTTATGTAGCATTATGTAACAGCGTATAACGCTATGTAGCATTACGTTATAACGTATAACGTTATCTTCCATTACGTAACAACGTATAACGTTATATAGTATTACGTAATGACGTATAACGTTATGTAGCATTACGTAACAACGTACAACGTTATATAATACTACGTAATGACGTATAACGTCATGTAGCCTTACGTAACTACGTATTACGTTACATACTATTACGTAATGACGTATAACGTTATGTAGCATTACGTAACAGCGTATAACGTTATATAATACTACGTATTGACGTATAACGTTATGTAGCATTACGTAACAACGTACAACGTTATGTAGCATTACGTAACGACGTATAACGCTATATACTATTACGTAATGACGTATAACGTTATGTAGCATTACGTAACAGCGTATAAAGTTATGTAGCATTACGTAACAGCGTATAACGTTATATAATACTACGTAATGACGTATAACGTTATGTAGCATTACGTCACGACGTATGACGCTATATACTATTACGTAATGACGTATAACGTTATGTAGCATTACCTAACAACGTATAACGTTATGTAGCATTACGTAACGACGTATAACGCTATATACTATTACGTAATGACGCATAACGTTATGTAGTATTACGTAACAACGTATAACGTTATATACTATTACGTTATATCGCATAACGCTATGTAGCATTACTTCACAACGTGTAACGTTATATGCTGTTACGTAATGACTTATAACTTTATGTAGCATTACGTAACAACGTAATACGTTATGTAGCATTACGTAATGACGTATAACGTTATGTAGCATTACGTCACAACATGAAACGTTATATACTATTACGTAATGACGTATAACGTTATGTAGCATTACGTAACAACGTATAACGTTATATTATAATACGTAATGACGTATAATGTTATGTAGCATTGCGTAACAACGTATAACGTTATGTAGCATTACGTAACGACGTATAACGCTATATAATACTACGTAATGACGTATAATGTTATGTAGCACTACGTACCAACGTATAACGTTATGTTGCATTACGTAACGACGTATAACGCTATATATTATTACGTAATGACGTATAACGTTATGTAGCATTGCGCAACAGCGTATAACGTTATATAATACTACGTAATGACGTATAACGTTATGTAGCATTACGTCACGACGTATAACGCTATATAGTATTACGTAATGACGTATAACGTTATGTAGCATTACCTAACAACGTATAACGTTATGTAGCATTACGTAACGACGTATAACGTTATATAATACTGCGTAATGACGTATAACGTTATGTAGCAGTACGTAACAACGCATAACGTTATCTAGCATTACGTAACGACGTATAACGCTATATACTATTACGTAAAGACGTATAACGTTATGTAGCATTATGTAACAGCGTATAACGCTATGTAGCATTACGTTATAACGTATAACGTTATCTTCCATTACGTAACAACGTATAACGTTATATAGTATTACGTAATGACGTATAACGTTATGTAGCATTACGTAACAACGTACAACGTTATATAATACTACGTAATGACGTATAACGTCATGTAGCCTTACGTAACTACGTATTACGTTACATACTATTACGTAATGACGTATAACGTTATGTAGCATTACGTAACAGCGTATAACGTTATATAATACTACGTAATGACGTATAACGTTATGTAGCATTACGTAACAACGTATAACGTTATGTAGCATTACGTAACGACGTATAACGCTATATACTATTACGTAATGACGTATAACGTTATGTAGCATTACGTAACAGCGTATAACGTTATGTAGCATTACGTTATAACGTATAACGTTATTTTCCATTACGTAATGACGTATAACGTTATGTAGTATTACGTAAGAACGTATAACGTTATATACTATTACGCAATGACGTATAACGTTATGTAGCATTACGTAACAACGTATAACGTTATGTAGCATTACTTCACAGCGTGTAACGTTATATACTATTACGTAATGACGTATAACGTTATATAATATTACGTGATGACGTATAACGTTATGTAGCATTACGTAATAGCGTATAACGTTATATAATACTACGTAATGACGTATAACGTTATGTAGCATTACGTAACAACGTATAACGTTATGTAGCATTACGTAACGACGTATAACGCTATATACTATTACGTAATGACGTATAACGTTATGTAGCATTACCTAACAACGTATAACGTTATGTAGCATTACGTAACGAAGTATAACGTTATATAATACTACGTAATGACGTATAACGTTATGTAGCAGTACGTAACAACGCATAACGTTATCTAGCATTACGTAACGACGTATAACGCTATATACTATTACGTAAAGACGTATAACGTTATGTAGCATTATGTAACAGCGTATAACGCTATGTAGCATTACGTTATAACGTATAACGTTATCTTCCATTACGTAACAACGTATAACGTTATATAGTATTACGTAATGACGTATAACGTTATGTAGCATTACGTAACAACGTACAACGTTATATAATACTACGTAATGACGTATAACGTCATGTAGCCTTACGTAACTACGTATTACGTTACATACTATTACGTAATGACGTATAACGTTATGTAGCATTACGTAACAGCGTATAACGTTATATAATACTACGTATTGACGTATAACGTTATGTAGCATTACGTAACAACGTACAACGTTATGTAGCATTACGTAACGACGTATAACGCTATATACTATTACGTAATGACGTATAACGTTATGTAGCATTACGTAACAGCGTATAAAGTTATGTAGCATTACGTAACAGCGTATAACGTTATATAATACTACGTAATGACGTATAACGTTATGTAGCATTACGTCACGACGTATGACGCTATATACTATTACGTAATGACGTATAACGTTATGTAGCATTACCTAACAACGTATAACGTTATGTAGCATTACGTAACGACGTATAAAGTTATATAATATTACGTGATGACGTATAACGTTATGTAGCATTACGTAACAGTGTATAACGTTATGTAGCATTACATTATAACGTATAACGTTATCTGCCATTACGTAATGACGTATAGCGTTATGTAGTATTACGTAATGACGTATAACGTTATGTAGCATTACGTAACAGCGTATAACGTTATGTAGCATTACGTTATAACGTATAACGTTATCTTCCATTACGTAATGACGTATAACGTTATGTAGTATTACGTAAGAACGTCTAACGTTATATACTATTACGCAATGACCTATAACGTTATGTAGCATTACGTAACAACGTATAACGTTATGTAGCATTACTTCACAGCGTGTAACGTTATATACTATTACGTAATGACGTATAACGTTATATACTATTACGTAATGACGTATAACGTTATGTAGCATTACGTAACAGCGTATAACGTTATATAATACTACGTAATGACGTATAACGTTATGTAGCATTACGTAAAAACGTATAACGTTATGTAGCATTACGTAACGACGTATAACGCTATATACTATTACGTAATGACGTATAACGTTATGTAGTATTACGTAACAACGTATAACGTTATATACTATTACGTTATAACGTATAACGCTATGTAGCATTACTTCACAACGTGTAACGTTATATACTGTTACGTAATGACTTATAACTTTATGTAGCATTACGTAACAACGTATAACGTTATGTAGCGTTACGTAATGACGTATAACGTTATGTAGCATTACGTAATAGCGTATAACGTTATGTAGCATTACGTAACGACGTATAGCGTTATGTAGAATTACTTAACGACGTATAACGTTATATAATACTACGGAATGACGTATAACGTTATGTTGCATTACGTATAACGTTATGTTGCATTACATAACAGCCTATAACGTTATATAATACTACGTAATGACGTATAACGTTATGTAGCATTACGTCACAACATGAAACGTTATATACTATTACGTAATGACGTATAACGTTATGTAGCATTACCTAACAACGTATAACGTTATATTATAATACGTAATGACGTATAATGTTATTTAGCATTACGTAACAACGTATAACGTTATGTAGCATTACGGAGCGACGTATAACGCTATATAATACTACGTAATGACGTATAATGTTATGTAGCACTACGTACCAACGTATAACGTTATGTAGAATTACGTAACGACGTATAACGCTATATATTATTACGCAATGACGTATAACGTTATGTAGCATTGCGCAACAGCGTATAACGTTATATAATACTACGTAATGACGTATAACGTTATGTAGCATTACGTCACGACGTATAACGCTATATACTATTACGTAATGACGTATAACGTTATGTAGCATTACCTAACAACGTATAACGTTATGTAGCATTACGTAACGACGTATAAAGTTATATAATATTACGTGATGACGTATAACGTTATGTAGCATTGCGTAATAGCGTATAACGTTATATAATACTACGTAATGACGTATAACTCTATGTAGCATTACGTTATAACGTATAACGTTATCTTCCATTACGTAACAACGTATAACGTTATATAGTATTACGTAATGACGTATAACGTTATGTAGCATTACGTAACAACGTACAACGTTATATAATACTACGTAATGACGTATAACGTCATGTAGCCTTACGTAACTACGTATTACGTTACATACTATTACGTAATGACGCATAACGTTATTTAGCATTACGTAACAACGTATAACGTTATGTAGCATTACGGAGCGACGTATAACGCTATATAATACTACGTAATGACGTATAATGTTATGTAGCACTACGTACCAACGTATAACGTTATGTAGAATTACGTAACGACGTATAACGCTATATATTATTACGCAATGACGTATAACGTTATGTAGCATTGCGCAACAGCGTATAACGTTATATAATACTACGTAATGACGTATAACGTTATGTAGCATTACGTCACGACGTATGACGCTATATACTATTACGTAATGACGTATAACGTTATGTAGCATTACCTAACAACGTACAACGTTATGTAGCATTACGTAACGACGTATAAAGTTATATAATATCACGTGATGACGTATAACGTTATGTAGCATTGCGTAATAGCGTATAACGTTATATAATACTACGTAATGACGTATAACTCTATGTAGCATTACGTTATAACGTATAACGTTATCTTCCATTACGTAACAACGTATAACGTTATATAGTATTACGTAATGACGTATAACGTTATGTAGCATTACGTAACAACGTACAACGTTATATAATACTACGTAATGACGTATAACGTCATGTAGCCTTACGTAACTACGTATTACGTTACATACTATTACGTAATGACGCATAACGTTATTTAGCATTACGTAACAACGTATAACGTTATGTAGCATTACGGAGCGACGTATAACGCTATATAATACTACGTAATGACGTATAATGTTATGTAGCACTACGTACCAACGTATAACGTTATGTAGAATTACGTAACGACGTATAACGCTATATATTATTACGCAATGACGTATAACGTTATGTAGCATTGCGCAACAGCGTATAACGTTATATAATACTACGTAATGACGTATAACGTTATGTAGCATTACGTCACGACGTATGACGCTATATACTATTACGTAATGACGTATAACGTTATGTAGCATTACCTAACAACGTACAACGTTATGTAGCATTACGTAACGACGTATAAAGTTATATAATATCACGTGATGACGTATAACGTTATGTAGCATTACGTAATAGCGTATAACGTTATATAATACTACGTAATGACGTATAACGTTATGTAGCATTATGTAACAGCGTATAACGTTATGTAGCATTACGTTATAACGTATAACGTTATCTTCCATTACGTAATGACGTATAGCGTTATGTAGAATCACGAAATGATGTATAACGTTATGTAGCATAACGTTATAACGTAGAACGTTATGTAGCATTACGCTATAACGTATATCGCTATGTAGCATTACTTCACAGCGTGTAACGTTATGTACTATTACGTAATGACGTATAACGTTATGTAGCATTACGTAACAACGTTTAACGTTATGTAGAATTACTTAACGACGTATAACGTTATATAATAATACGTAATGACGTATAATGTTATATAGCATTACTTCACAACGTGCAACGTTATATACTATTACGTAATGACGTACAACTTTATGTAGCATTACGTAACAACGTATAACGTTATGTAGCATTACATAACGACGTATAACGCTATATACTATTACGTAATGACGTGAAACGTTATGTAGCATTACGTAACAACGTATAACGTTATGTAGCATTACGTTATAACGTATAACGTTATCTACTGTTACGTAATGACGTATAATGTTATGTAGCATTACGTAACAACGTATAACGTTATATAATAATACTTAATGACGTATAATGTTATGTAGCATTACGTAATGACGTATAACGTCATGTAGCATTACGTTATAACGTATAACGTTATTTTCCATTACGTAATGACGTATAACGTTATGTAGTATTACGTAAGAACGTATAACGTTATGTAGCATTACGTAACAGCGTATAACGTTATGTAGCATTACGTTATAACGTATAACGTTATTTTCCATTACGTAATGACGTATAACGTTATGTAGTATTACGTAAGAACGTATAACGTTATATACTATTACGCAATGACGTATAACGTTATGTAGCATTACGTAACAACGTATAACGTTATGTAGCATTACTTCACAGCGTGTAACGTTATATACTATTACGTAATGACGTATAACGTTATATAATATTACGTGATGACGTATAACGTTATGTAGCATTACGTAATAGCGTATAACGTTATATAATACTACGTAATGACGTATAACGTTATGTAGCATTACGTAACAACGTATAACGTTATGTAGCATTACGTAACGACGTATAACGCTATATACTATTACGTAATGACGTATAACGTTATGTAGCATTACCTAACAACGTATAACGTTATGTAGCATTACGTAACGAAGTATAACGTTATATAATACTACGTAATGACGTATAACGTTATGTAGCAGTACGTAACAACGCATAACGTTATCTAGCATTACGTAACGACGTATAACGCTATATACTATTACGTAAAGACGTATAACGTTATGTAGCATTATGTAACAGCGTATAACGCTATGTAGCATTACGTTATAACGTATAACGTTATCTTCCATTACGTAACAACGTATAACGTTATATAGTATTACGTAATGACGTATAACGTTATGTAGCATTACGTAACAACGTACAACGTTATATAATACTACGTAATGACGTATAACGTCATGTAGCCTTACGTAACTACGTATTACGTTACATACTATTACGTAATGACGTATAACGTTATGTAGCATTACGTAACAGCGTATAACGTTATATAATACTACGTATTGACGTATAACGTTATGTAGCATTACGTAACAACGTACAACGTTATGTAGCATTACGTAACGACGTATAACGCTATATACTATTACGTAATGACGTATAACGTTATGTAGCATTACGTAACAGCGTATAAAGTTATGTAGCATTACGTAACAGCGTATAACGTTATATAATACTACGTAATGACGTATAACGTTATGTAGCATTACGTCACGACGTATGACGCTATATACTATTACGTAATGACGTATAACGTTATGTAGCATTACCTAACAACGTATAACGTTATGTAGCATTACGTAACGACGTATAAAGTTATATAATATTACGTGATGACGTATAACGTTATGTAGCATTACGTAACAGTGTATAACGTTATGTAGCATTACATTATAACGTATAACGTTATCTGCCATTACGTAATGACGTATAGCGTTATGTAGTATTACGTAATGACGTATAACGTTATGTAGCATTACGTAACAGCGTATAACGTTATGTAGCATTACGTTATAACGTATAACGTTATCTTCCATTACGTAATGACGTATAACGTTATGTAGTATTACGTAAGAACGTCTAACGTTATATACTATTACGCAATGACCTATAACGTTATGTAGCATTACGTAACAACGTATAACGTTATGTAGCATTACTTCACAGCGTGTAACGTTATATACTATTACGTAATGACGTATAACGTTATATACTATTACGTAATGACGTATAACGTTATGTAGCATTACGTAACAGCGTATAACGTTATATAATACTACGTAATGACGTATAACGTTATGTAGCATTACGTAAAAACGTATAACGTTATGTAGCATTACGTAACGACGTATAACGCTATATACTATTACGTAATGACGTATAACGTTATGTAGTATTACGTAACAACGTATAACGTTATATACTATTACGTTATAACGTATAACGCTATGTAGCATTACTTCACAACGTGTAACGTTATATACTGTTACGTAATGACTTATAACTTTATGTAGCATTACGTAACAACGTATAACGTTATGTAGCGTTACGTAATGACGTATAACGTTATGTAGCATTACGTAATAGCGTATAACGTTATGTAGCATTACGTAACGACGTATAACGTTATGTAGAATTACTTAACGACGTATAACGTTATATAATACTACGGAATGACGTATAACGTTATGTTGCATTACGTATAACGTTATGTTGCATTACATAACAGCCTATAACGTTATATAATACTACGTAATGACGTATAACGTTATGTAGCATTACGTCACAACATGAAACGTTATATACTATTACGTAATGACGTATAACGTTATGTAGCATTACCTAACAACGTATAACGTTATATTATAATACGTAATGACGTATAATGTTATTTAGCATTACGTAACAACGTATAACGTTATGTAGCATTACGGAGCGACGTATAACGCTATATAATACTACGTAATGACGTATAATGTTATGTAGCACTACGTACCAACGTATAACGTTATGTAGAATTACGTAACGACGTATAACGCTATATATTATTACGCAATGACGTATAACGTTATGTAGCATTGCGCAACAGCGTATAACGTTATATAATACTACGTAATGACGTATAACGTTATGTAGCATTACGTCACGACGTATAACGCTATATACTATTACGTAATGACGTATAACGTTATGTAGCATTACCTAACAACGTATAACGTTATGTAGCATTACGTAACGACGTATAAAGTTATATAATATTACGTGATGACGTATAACGTTATGTAGCATTGCGTAATAGCGTATAACGTTATATAATACTACGTAATGACGTATAACTCTATGTAGCATTACGTTATAACGTATAACGTTATCTTCCATTACGTAACAACGTATAACGTTATATAGTATTACGTAATGACGTATAACGTTATGTAGCATTACGTAACAACGTACAACGTTATATAATACTACGTAATGACGTATAACGTCATGTAGCCTTACGTAACTACGTATTACGTTACATACTATTACGTAATGACGCATAACGTTATTTAGCATTACGTAACAACGTATAACGTTATGTAGCATTACGGAGCGACGTATAACGCTATATAATACTACGTAATGACGTATAATGTTATGTAGCACTACGTACCAACGTATAACGTTATGTAGAATTACGTAACGACGTATAACGCTATATATTATTACGCAATGACGTATAACGTTATGTAGCATTGCGCAACAGCGTATAACGTTATATAATACTACGTAATGACGTATAACGTTATGTAGCATTACGTCACGACGTATGACGCTATATACTATTACGTAATGACGTATAACGTTATGTAGCATTACCTAACAACGTATAACGTTATGTAGCATTACGTAACGACGTATAAAGTTATATAATATCACGTGATGACGTATAACGTTATGTAGCATTACGTAATAGCGTATAACGTTATATAATACTACGTAATGACGTATAACGTTATGTAGCATTATGTAACAGCGTATAACGTTATGTAGCATTACGTTATAACGTATAACGTTATCTTCCATTACGTAATGACGTATAGCGTTATGTAGAATCACGAAATGATGTATAACGTTATGTAGCATAACGTTATAACGTAGAACGTTATGTAGCATTACGCTATAACGTATATCGCTATGTAGCATTACTTCACAGCGTGTAACGTTATGTACTATTACGTAATGACGTATAACGTTATGTAGCATTACGTAACAACGTTTAACGTTATGTAGAATTACTTAACGACGTATAACGTTATATAATAATACGTAATGACGTATAATGTTATATAGCATTACTTCACAACGTGCAACGTTATATACTATTACGTAATGACGTACAACTTTATGTAGCATTACGTAACAACGTATAACGTTATGTAGCATTACATAACGACGTATAACGCTATATACTATTACGTAATGACGTGAAACGTTATGTAGCATTACGTAACAACGTATAACGTTATGTAGCATTACGTTATAACGTATAACGTTATCTACTGTTACGTAATGACGTATAATGTTATGTAGCATTACGTAACAGCGTATAACGTTATATAATAACACTTAATGACGTATAATGTTATGTAGCATTACGTAATGACGTATAACGTCATGTAGCATTACGTACCAACGTATAACGTTATGTTGAATTACGTAACTATGTATTACGTTACATACTATTACGTAATGACGTACAACGTTATGTAGCATTACGTAACAGCGTATAACGTTATGTAGAATTACGTAACGACGTATAACGCTATATACTATTACGTAACAACGTACAACGTTATGTAGAATTACTTAACGACGTATAACGTTATATAATAATACGTAATGACGTATAATGTTATGTAGCATTACGTAATGACGTATAACGTTATGTAGCATTACGTACCAACGTATAACGTTATGTAGAATTACGTAACGACGTATAACGCTATATATTATTACGCAATGACGTATAACGTTATGTAGCATTACGCAACAGCGTATAACGTTATATAATACTACGTAATGACGTATAACGTTGTGTAGCATTACGTAACAACGTATAACGTTATATAGCATTACGTACCAACGTACAACGTTATGTAGAATTACGTAACGACGTATAACGATATATATTATTACGTAATGACGTATAACGTTATGTAGCATTATGCAACAGCGTATAACGTTATATAATATTACGTAATGACGTATAACGTTATGTAGCATTACGTAACAACGTATAACGTTATGTAGCATTACGTAACAACGTATAACGTTATGTAGCATTACGTAATGATGTATAACGTTATGTATCATTACGCACCAACGTATAACGTTATGTAGCATTATCTAACAACGTATAACGCTATATACTATTACGTAATGACGTATAACGTTATGTAGCATTGCGTAACAACGTATAACGTTATGTAATAATATGATAATGACGTATAATGTTATGTAGCATTACGTAACGACGTATAAAGTTATATAATATTACGTAATGACGTATAATGTTATGTAGCATTACGTAACGACGTATAACGTTATGTAGAATTACTTAACGACGTATAACGTTATATAATACTACGGAATGACGTATAACGTTATGTTGCATTACGTAACAGCGTATAACGTTATATAATACTACGTAATGACGTATAACGTTATGTAGCATTACGTCACAACATGAAACGTTATATACTATTACGTAATGACGTATAACGTTATGTAGCATTACGTAACAACGTATAACGTTATATTATAATATGTAATGACGTATAATGTTATGTAGCATTACGTAACAACGTATAACGTTATGTAGCATTACGTAACGACGTATAACGCTATATAATACTACGTAATGACGTATAATGTTATGTAGCACTACGTACCAACGTATAACGTTATGTAGAATTACGTAACGACGTATAACGCTATATATTATTACGTAATGACGTATAACGTTATGTAGCATTGCGCAACAGCGTATAACGTTATATAATACTACGTAATGACGTATAACGTTATGTAGCATTACGTCACGACGTATAACGCTATATACTATTACGTAATGACGTATAACGTTATGTAGCATTACCTAACAACGTATAACGTTATGTAGTATTACGTAACGACGTATAAAGTTATATAATATTACGTGATGACGTATAACGTTATGTAGCATTGCGTAATAGCGTATAACGTTATATGATACTACGTAATGACGTATAACTCTATGTAGCATTACGTTATAACGTATAACGTTATCTTCGATTATGTAACAACGTATAACGTTATATAGTATTACGTAATGACGTACAACTTTATGTAGCATTACGTAACAACGTATAACGTTATGTAGCATTACATAACGACGTATAACGCTATATACTATTACGTAATGACGTGAAACGTTATGTAGCATTACGTAACAACGTATAACGTTATGTAGCATTACGTTATAACGTATAACGTTATCTACTGTTACGTAATGACGTATAATGTTATGTAGCATTACGCAACAACGTATAACGTTATATAATAATACTTAATGACGTATAATGTTATGTAGCATTACGTAATGACGTATAACGTCATGTAGCATTACGTACCAACGTATAACGTTATGTTGAATTACGTAACTATGTATTACGTTACATACTATTACGTAATGACGTACAACGTTATGTAGCATTACGTAACAGCGTATAACGTTATGTAGAATTACGTAACGACGTATAACGCTATATACTATTACGTAACAACGTACAACGTTATGTAGAATTACTTAACAACGTATAACGTTATATAATAATACGTAATGACGTATAATGATATGTAGCATTACGTAATGACGTATAACGTTATGTAGCATTACGTACCAACGTATAACGTTATGTAGAATTACGTAACGACGTATAACGCTATATATTATTACGCAATGACGTATAACGTTATGTAGCATTACGCAACAGCGTATAACGTTATATAATACTACGTAATGACGTATAACGTTGTGTAGCATTACGTAACAACGTATAACGTTATATAGCATTACGTACCAACGTACAACGTTATGTAGAATTACGTAACGACGTATAACGATATATATTATTACGTAATGACGTATAACGTTATGTAGCATTATGCAACAGCGTATAACGTTATATAATATTACGTAATGACGTATAACGTTATGTAGCATTACGTAACAACGTATAACGTTATGTAGCATTACGTAACAACGTATAACGTTATGTAGCATTACGTAATGATGTATAACGTTATGTATCATTACGTACCAACGTATAACGTTATGTAGCATTATCTAACAACGTATAACGCTATATACTATTACGTAATGACGTATAACGTTATGTAGCATTGCGTAACAACGTATAACGTTATGTAATAATATGATAATGACGTATAATGTTATGTAGCATTACGTAACGACGTATAAAGTTATATAATATTACGTAATGACGTATAATGTTATGTAGCATTACGTAACGACGTATAACGTTATGTAGAATTACTTAACGACGTATAACGTTATATAATACTACGGAATGACGTATAACGTTATGTTTGCATTACGTAACAGCGTATAACGTTATATAATACTACGTAATGACGTATAACGTTATGTAGCATTACGTCACAACATGAAACGTTATATACTATTACGTAATGACGTATAACGTTATGTAGCATTACGTAACAACGTATAACGTTATATTATAATACGTAATGACGTATAATGTTATGTAGCATTACGTAACAACGTATAACGTTATGTAGCATTACGTAACGACGTATAACGCTATATAATACTACGTAATGACGTATAATGTTATGTAGCACTACGTACCAACGTATAACGTTATGTAGAATCACGTAACGACGTATAACGCTATATATTATTACGTAATGACGTATAACGTTATGTAGCATTGCGCAACAGCGTATAACGTTATATAATACTACGTAATGACGTATAACGTTATGTAGCATTACGTCACGACGTATAACGCTATATACTATTACGTAATGACGTATAACGTTATGTAGCATTACCTAACAACGTATAACGTTATGTAGCATTACGTAACGACGTATAAAGTTATATAATATTACGTGATGACGTATAACGTTATGTAGCATTGCGTAATAGCGTATAACGTTATATAATACTACGTAATGACGTATAACTCTATGTAGCATTACGTTATAACGTATAACGTTATCTTCCATTACGTAACAACGTATAACGTTATATAGTATTACGTAATGACGTATAACGTTATGTAGCATTACGTAACAACGTACAACGTTATATAATACTACGTAATGACGTATAACGTCATGTAGCCTTACGTAACTACGTATTACGTTACATACTATTACGTAATGACGTATAACGTTATGTAGCATTACGTAACAGCGTATAACGTTATATACTATTACGCAATGACGTATAACGATATGTAGCATTACGTAACAACGTATAACGTTATGTAGCATTACGTAACGACGTATAACGTTATCTTCCATTACGTAATGACGTATAACGTTATGTAGTATTACGTAACAACGTATAACGTTATATACTATTACGTAATGACGTATAACGTTATGTAGCATTTCGTAACAACGTATAACGTTATATACTATTACGTAATGATGTATAACGTTATGTAGCATTACGTAACAGCGTATAACGTTATCTTCCATTACGTAATGACGTATAACGTTATGTAGTATTACGTAACAACGTATAACGTTATGTAGCATTACGTAACGACGTATAACGTTATCTTCCATTACGTAATGACGTATAACGTTATGTAGTATTGCGTAACAACGTATAACGTTATATACTATTACGTAATGACGTATAACGTTATGTAGCATTTCGTAACAACGTATAACGTTATATACTATTACGTATTGATGTATAACGTTATGTAGCATTACGTAACAGCGTATAACGTTATCTTCCATTACGTAATGACGTATTACGTTATGTAGTATTACGTAACAACGTATAACGTTATATTATAATACGTAATGACGTATAATGTTATGTAGCATTACGTAGCAACGTATAACGTTATGTAGCATTACGTAACGACGTATAACGTTATCTTCCATTACGTAACAACGTATAACGTTATATAGTATTACGTAATGACGTATAACGTTATGTAGCATTACGTAACAGCGTATCACGTTATATACTATTACGTAATGACGTATATCGTTATGTAGCATTACGTAGCAACGTATAACGTTATGTAGCATTACGTAACGACGTATAACGTTATCTTCCATTACGTAATGACGTATTACGTTATGTAGTATTACGTAACAACGTATAACGTTATATTATAATACGTAATGACGTATAATGTTATGTAGCATTTCGTAACAACGTATAACGTTATATACTATTACGTAATGACGTATATCGTTATGTAGCATTTCGTAACAACGTATAACGTTATGTAGCATTACGTAACGACGTATAACGCTATATACTATTACGTAATGACGTATAACGTTATGCAGCATTACGTAACAGCGTATAACGCTATGTAGCATTACGTTATAACGTATAACGTTATCTTCCATTACGTAACAACGTATAACGTTATATAGTATTACGTAATGACGTATAACGTTATGTAGCATTACGTAACAGCGTATCACGTTATATAATACTACGTAATGACGTATAACGTTATGTAGCATTACGTAACAACGTATAACGTTATGTAGCATTACGTAACGACGTATAACGTTATCTTCCATTACGTAAGGACGTATAACGTTATGTAGTATTACGTAACAACGTATAACGTTATATTATAATACGTAATGACGTATAATGTTATGTAGCATTACGTAACAGCGTATAACGTTATATAATACTACGTAATGACGTATAACGTTATGTAGCATTACGTAACAACGTATAACGTTATGTAGCATTTCGTAACAACGTATAACGCTATATACTATTACGTAATGACGTATAAGGTTATGTAGCATTACGTAACAGCGTATAACGTTATGTAGCATTACGTAATGACGTATAACGTTATGTAGCATTAGGTAACAACGTATAACGTTATGTAGCATTACGTAACAGCGTATAACGTTATTTAATACTACGTAATGACGTTTAACGTTATATAATACTACGTAATGACGTATAACGTTATGTAGCGTTACGTAACAGCGTATAACATTATATAATACTACGTAACGACGTATAACGTTATGTAGCATTACGTAACAGCGTATAACGTTATATACTATTACGTAATGACGTATAACGTTATGTAGCATTTCGTAACAACGTATAACGTTATATACTATTACGTAATGATGTATAACGTTATGTAGCATTACGTAACAGAGTATAACGTTATATAATACTACGTAATGACGTATAACGTTATGTAGCATTACGTAACAGCGTATAACGTTATGTAGCATTACGTAACGACGTATAACGTTATATAATACTGCGTAATGACGTATAACGTTATGTTGCATTACGTAACAGCGTATAACGTTATATAATACTACGTAATGACGTATAACGTTATGTAGCATTACGTAACAGCGTATAACGTTATATAATACTACGTAATGACGTATAACGTTATGTTGCATTACGTAACAGCGTATAACGTTATATAATACTACGTAATGACGTATAACGTTATGTAGCATTACGTCACAACATGAAACGTTATATACTATTACGTAATGACGTATAACGTTATGTAGCATTACGTAACAACGTATAACGTTATGTAGCATTACGTAACGACGTATAACGCTATATAATACTACGTAATGACGTATAATGTTATGTAGCATTACGTACCAACGTATAACGTTATGTAGAATTACGCAACAACGTATAACGCTATATATTATTACGTAATGACGTATAACGTAATGTAGCATTGCGCAACAGCGTATAACGTTATATAATACTACGTAATGACGTACAACGTTATGTAGCATTACGTCACGACGTATAACGCTACATACTATTACATAATGACGTATAACGTTATGTAGCATTACCTAACAACGTATAACGTTATGTAGCATTACGTAACGACGTATAAAGTTATATAATACTACGTGATGACGTATAACGTTATGTAGCATTACGTAATAGCGTATAACGTTATATAATACTTCGTAATGACGTATAACGTTATGTAGCATTACGTAACAACGTATAACGTTATGTAGCATTACGTAACGATGGATAACGCTATATACTATTACGTAATGACGTATAACGTTATGTAGCATTACCTAACAACGTATAACGTTATGTAGCATTACGTAACGACGTATAACGTTATATAATACTGCGTAATGACGTATTACGTTATGTAGCAGTACGTAACAGCGTATAACATTATATAATACTACGTAACGACGTATAACGTTATGTAGCATTACGTAACAGCGTATAACGTTATATACTATTACGTAATGACGTATAACGTTATGCAGCATTACGTAACAGCGTATAACGCTATGTAGCATTACGTTATAACGTATAACGTTATCTTCCATTACGTAACAACGTATAACGTTATATAGTATTACGTAATGACGTATAACGTTATGTAGCATTACATAACAGCGTATCACGTTATATAATACTACGTAATGACGTATAACGTTATGTAGCATTACGTAACAACGTATAACGTTATGTAGCATTACGTAACGACGTATAACGTTATCTTCCATTACGTAAGGACGTATAACGTTATGTAGTATTACGTAACAACGTATAACGTTATATTATAATACGTAATGACGTATAATGTTATGTAGCATTACGTAACAGCGTATAACGTTATATAATACTACGTAATGACGTATAACGTTATGTAGCATTACGTAACAACGTATAACGTTATGTAGCATTTCGTAACAACGTATAACGCTATATACTATTACGTAATGACGTATAAGGTTATGTAGCATTACGTAACAGCGTATAACGTTATGTAGCATTACGTAATGACGTATAACGTTATGTAGCATTAGGTAACAACGTATAACGTTATGTAGCATTACGTAACAGCGTATAACGTTATTTAATACTACGTAATGACGTTTAACGTTATATAATACTACATAATGACGTATAACGTTATGTAGCGTTACGTAACAGCGTATAACATTATATAATACTACGTAACGACGTATAACGTTATGTAGCATTACGTAACAGCGTATAACGTTATATACTATTACGTAATGACGTATAACGTTATGTAGCATTTCGTAACAACGTATAACGTTATATACTATTACGTAATGATGTATAACGTTATGTAGCATTACGTAACAGCGTATAACGTTATATAATACTACGTAATGACGTATAACGTTATGTAGCATTACGTAACAGCGTATAACGTTATGTAGCATTACGTAACGACGTATAACGTTATATAATACTGCGTAATGACGTATAACGTTATGTTGCATTACGTAACAGCGTATAACGTTATATAATACTACGTAATGACGTATAACGTTATGTAGCATTACGTAACAGCGTATAACGTTATATAATACTACGTAATGACGTATAACGTTATGTTGCATTACATAACAGCGTATAACGTTATATAATACTACGTAATGACGTATAACGTTATGTAGCATTACGTCACAACATGAAACGTTATATACTATTACGTAATGACGTATAACGTTATGTAGCATTACGTAACAACGTATAACGTTATGTAGCATTACGTAACGACGTATAACGCTATATAATACTACGTAATGACGTATAATGTTATGTAGCATTACGTACCAACGTATAACGTTATGTAGAATTACGCAACAACGTATAACGCTATATATTATTACGTAATGACGTATAACGTAATGTAGCATTGCGCAACAGCGTATAACGTTATATAATACTACGTAATGACGTACAACGTTATGTAGCATTACGTCACGACGTATAACGCTACATACTATTACATAATGACGTATAACGTTATGTAGCATTACCTAACAACGTATAACGTTATGTAGCATTACGTAACGACGTATAAAGTTATATAATACTACGTGATGACGTATAACGTTATGTAGCATTACGTAATAGCGTATAACGTTATATAATACTTCGTAATGACGTATAACGTTATGTAGCATTACGTAACAACGTATAACGTTATGTAGCATTACGTAACGATGGATAACGCTATATACTATTACGTAATGACGTATAACGTTATGTAGCATTACCTAACAACGTATAACGTTATGTAGCATTACGTAACGACGTATAACGTTATATAATACTGCGTAATGACGTATTACGTTATGTAGCAGTACGTAACAACGCATAACGTTATGTAGCATTACGTAACGACGTATGACGCTATATACTATTACGTAAAGACGTATAACGTTATGTAGCATTACGTAACAGCGTATAACGTTATTTAGCATTACGTTATAACGTATAACGTTTTCTTTCATTACGTAATGACGTATAGCGTTATGTAGTATTACGTAATGACGTATAACGTTATGTAGTATTACGTAACAGCGTATAACGTTATATACTATTACGCAATGACGTATAACCATATGTAGCATTACGTAACAACGTATAACGTTATGTAGCATTACGTAACGACGTATAACGTTATCTTCCATTACGTAATGACGTATAACGTTATGTAGTATTACGTAACAACGTATAACGTTATATTATAATACGTAATGACGTATAATGTTATGTAGCATTACGTAACAACGTATAACGTTATGTAGCATTACGTAACGACGTATAACGCTATATACTATTACGTAATGACGTATAACTTTATGTAGCATTACGTAACAACGTATAACGTTATGTAGAATTACTTAACGACGTATAACGTTATATAATAATACGTAATGACGTATAATGTTATGTAGCATTACGTAACAACGTATAACGTTATGTAGCATTACGTAACGACGTATAACGCTATATAATACTACGTAATGACGTATAATGTTATGTAGCATTACGTACCAACGTATAACGTTATGTAGAATTACGCAACAACGTATAACGCTATATATTATTACGTAATGACGTATAACGTAATGTAGCATTGCGCAACAGCGTATAACGTTATATAATACTACGTAATGACGTACAACGTTATGTAGCATTACGTCACGACGTATAACGCTACATACTATTACATAATGACGTATAACGTTATGTAGCATTACCTAACAACGTATAACGTTATGTAGCATTACGTAACGACGTATAAAGTTATATAATACTACGTGATGACGTATAACGTTATGTAGCATTACGTAATAGCGTATAACGTTATATAATACTTCGTAATGACGTATAACGTTATGTAGCATTACGTAACAACGTATAACGTTATGTAGCATTACGTAACGATGGATAACGCTATATACTATTACGTAATGACGTATAACGTTATGTAGCATTACCTAACAACGTATAACGTTATGTAGCATTACGTAACGACGTATAACGTTATATAATACTGCGTAATGACGTATTACGTTATGTAGCAGTACGTAACAGCGTATAACATTATATAATACTACGTAACGACGTATAACGTTATGTAGCATTACGTAACAGCGTATAACGTTATATACTATTACGTAATGACGTATAACGTTATGCAGCATTACGTAACAGCGTATAACGCTATGTAGCATTACGTTATAACGTATAACGTTATCTTCCATTACGTAACAACGTATAACGTTATATAGTATTACGTAATGACGTATAACGTTATGTAGCATTACATAACAGCGTATCACGTTATATAATACTACGTAATGACGTATAACGTTATGTAGCATTACGTAACAACGTATAACGTTATGTAGCATTACGTAACGACGTATAACGTTATCTTCCATTACGTAAGGACGTATAACGTTATGTAGTATTACGTAACAACGTATAACGTTATATTATAATACGTAATGACGTATAATGTTATGTAGCATTACGTAACAGCGTATAACGTTATATAATACTACGTAATGACGTATAACGTTATGTAGCATTACGTAACAACGTATAACGTTATGTAGCATTTCGTAACAACGTATAACGCTATATACTATTACGTAATGACGTATAAGGTTATGTAGCATTACGTAACAGCGTATAACGTTATGTAGCATTACGTAATGACGTATAACGTTATGTAGCATTAGGTAACAACGTATAACGTTATGTAGCATTACGTAACAGCGTATAACGTTATTTAATACTACGTAATGACGTTTAACGTTATATAATACTACGTAATGACGTATAACGTTATGTAGCGTTACGTAACAGCGTATAACATTATATAATACTACGTAACGACGTATAACGTTATGTAGCATTACGTAACAGCGTATAACGTTATATACTATTACGTAATGACGTATAACGTTATGTAGCATTTCGTAACAACGTATAACGTTATATACTATTACGTAATGATGTATAACGTTATGTAGCATTACGTAACAGCGTATAACGTTATATAATACTACGTAATGACGTATAACGTTATGTAGCATTACGTAACAGCGTATAACGTTATGTAGCATTACGTAACGACGTATAACGTTATATAATACTGCGTAATGACGTATAACGTTATGTTGCATTACGTAACAGCGTATAACGTTATATAATACTACGTAATGACGTATAACGTTATGTAGCATTACGTAACAGCGTATAACGTTATATAATACTACGTAATGACGTATAACGTTATGTTGCATTACGTAACAGCGTATAACGTTATATAATACTACGTAATGACGTATAACGTTATGTAGCATTACGTCACAACATGAAACGTTATATACTATTACGTAATGACGTATAACGTTATGTAGCATTACGTAACAACGTATAACGTTATGTAGCATTACGTAACG
Source organism: Bombus muscorum (assembly GCA_963971185.1). NCBI lineage: Eukaryota > Metazoa > Arthropoda > Insecta > Hymenoptera > Apidae > Bombus > Bombus muscorum. Next base: position 9,649,846 of record OZ020139.1, on the reverse strand, counting down.
ACGTATAACGCTATATAATACTACGTAATGACGTATAATGTTATGTAGCATTACGTACCAACGTATAACGTTATGTAGAATTACGCAACAACGTATAACGCTATATATTATTACGTAATGACGTATAACGTAATGTAGCATTGCGCAACAGCGTATAACGTTATATAATACTACGTAATGACGTACAACGTTATGTAGCATTACGTCACGACGTATAACGCTACATACTATTACATAATGACGTATAACGTTATGTAGCATTACCTAACAACGTATAACGTTATGTAGCATTACGTAACGACGTATAAAGTTATATAATACTACGTGATGACGTATAACGTTATGTAGCATTACGTAATAGCGTATAACGTTATATAATACTTCGTAATGACGTATAACGTTATGTAGCATTACGTAACAACGTATAACGTTATGTAGCATTACGTAACGATGGATAACGCTATATACTATTACGTAATGACGTATAACGTTATGTAGCATTACCTAACAACGTATAACGTTATGTAGCATTACGTAACGACGTATAACGTTATATAATACTGCGTAATGACGTATTACGTTATGTAGCAGTACGTAACAACGCATAACGTTATGTAGCATTACGTAACGACGTATGACGCTATATACTATTACGTAAAGACGTATAACGTTATGTAGCATTACGTAACAGCGTATAACGTTATTTAGCATTACGTTATAACGTATAACGTTTTCTTTCATTACGTAATGACGTATAGCGTTATGTAGTATTACGTAATGACGTATAACGTTATGTAGTATTACGTAACAGCGTATAACGTTATATACTATTACGCAATGACGTATAACGATATGTAGCATTACGTAACAACGTATAACGTTATGTAGCATTACGTAACGACGTATAACGTTATCTTCCATTACGTAATGACGTATAACGTTATGTAGTATTACGTAACAACGTATAACGTTATATTATAATACGTAATGACGTATAATGTTATGTAGCATTACGTAACAACGTATAACGTTATGTAGCATTACGTAACGACGTATAACGCTATATACTATTACGTAATGACGTATAACTTTATGTAGCATTACGTAACAACGTATAACGTTATGTAGAATTACTTAACGACGTATAACGTTATATAATAATACGTAATGACGTATAATGTTATGTAGCATTACGTAATGACGTATAACGTTATGTAGCATTACGTACCAACGTATAACGTTATGTAGAATTACGTAACGACGTATAACGCTATATATTATTACCTAATGACGTATAACGTTATGTAGCATTACGCAACAGCGTATAACGTTATGTAGCATTACGTTATAACGTATAACGTTATCTTCCATTACGTAATGACGTATAACGTTATGTAGTATTACGTAACAACGTATAACGCTATATACTATTACGTAATGACGTATAAGGTTATGTAGCATTACGTAACAGCGTATAACGTTATGTAGCATTACGTAATGACGTATATCGTTATGTAGCATTAGGTAACGACGTATAACGTTATATAATACTCCGTAATGACGTATAACGTTATGTTGCATTACGTAACAGCGTATAACGTTATATACTATTACGTAATGTTGTATAACGTTATGTAGCATTACGTAACAGCGTATAACGTTACATAATACTACGTAATGACGTATAACGTTATGTAGCATTACGTAACAACGTATAACGTTATGTAGCATTACGTAACGACGTATAACGTTATCTTCCATTACGTAAGGACGTATAACGTTATGTAGTATTACGTAACAACGTATAACGTTATATTATAATACGTAATGACGTATAATGTTATGTAGCATTACGTAACAGCGTATAACGTTATGTAGCATTACGTAACGACGTATAACGTTATATAATACTGCGTAATGACGTATAACGTTATGTTGCATTACGTAACAGCGTATAACGTTATATAATACTACGTAATGACGTATAACGTTATGTAGCATTACGTAACAGCGTATAACGTTATATAATACTACGTAATGACGTATAACGTTATGTTGCATTACGTAACAGCGTATAACGTTATATAATACTACGTAATGACGTATAACGTTATGTAGCATTACGTCACAACATGAAACGTTATATACTATTACGTAATGACGTATAACGTTATGTAGCATTACGTAACAGCGTATAACGTTATATAATACTACGTAATGACGTATAACGTTATGTAGCATTACGTAACAACGTATAACGTTATGTAGCATTACGTAACGACGTATAACGTTATCTTCCATTACGTAAGGACGTATAACGTTATGTAGCATTACGTAACAGCGTATAACGTTATGTAGCATTACGTAACGACGTATAACGTTATATAATACTACGTAATGACGTATAACGTTATGTAGCGTTACGTAACAGCGTATAACATTATATAATACTACGTAACGACGTATAACGTTATGTAGCATTACGTAACAGCATATAACGTTATATACTATTACGTAATGACGTATAACGTTATGTAGCATTTCGTAACAACGTATAACGTTATATACTATTACGTAATGATGTATAACGTTATGTAGCATTACGTAACAGCGTATAACGTTATATAATACTACGTAATGACGTATAACGTTATGTAGCATTACGTAACAGCGTATAACGTTATGTAGCATTACGTAACGACGTATAACGTTATATAATACTGCGTAATGACGTATAACGTTATGTTGCATTACGTAACAGCGTATAACGTTATATAATACTACGTAATGACGTATAACGTTATGTAGCATTACGTAACAGCGTATAACGTTATATAATACTACGTAATGACGTATAACGTTATGTTGCATTACGTAACAGCGTATAACGTTATATAATACTACGTAATGACGTATAACGTTATGTAGCATTACGTCACAACATGAAACGTTATATACTATTACGTAATGACGTATAACGTTATGTAGCATTATGTAACAACGTATAACGTTATGTAGCATTACGTAACGACGTATAACGCTATATAATACTGCGTAATGACGTATAACGTTATGTAGCATTACGTCACAACATGAAACGTTATATACTATTACGTAATGACGTATAACGTTATGTAGCATTACGTAACAACGTATAACGTTACATAATACTACGTAATGACGTATAACGTTATGTAGCATTATGTAACAGCGTATAACGTTATGTAGCATTACGTAATGACGTATAACGTTATTTAGCATTAGGTAACAACGTATAACGTTATGTAGCATTACGTAACAGCGTATAACGTTATTTAATACTACGTAATGACGTTTAACGTTATATAATACTACGTAATGACGTATAACGTTATGTAGCGTTACGTAACAGCGTATAACATTATATAATACTACGTAACGACGTATAACGTTATGTTGCATTACGTAACAGCGTATAACGTTATATACTATTACGTAATGACGTATAACGTTATGTAGCATTTCGTAACAACGTATAACGTTATATACTATTACGTAATGATGTATAACGTTATGTAGCATTACGTAACAGCGTATAACGTTATATAATACTACGTAATGACGTATAACGTTATGTAGCATTACGTAACAGCGTATAACGTTATGTAGCATTACGTAACGACGTATAACGTTATATAATACTGCGTAATGACGTATAACGTTATGTTGCATTACGTAACAGCGTATAACGTTATATAATACTACGTAATGACGTATAACGTTATGTAGCATTACGTAACAGCGTATAACGTTATATAATACTACGTAATGACGTATAACGTTATGTTGCATTACGTAACAGCGTATAACGTTATATAATACTACGTAATGACGTATAACGTTATGTAGCATTGCGCAACAGCGTATAACGTTATATAATACTACGTAATGACGTACAACGTTATGTAGCATTACGTCACGACGTATAACGCTACATACTATTACATAATGACGTATAACGTTATGTAGCATTACCTAACAACGTATAACGTTATGTAGCATTACGTAACGACGTATAAAGTTATATAATACTACGTGATGACGTATAACGTTATGTAGCATTACGTAATAGCGTATAACGTTATATAATACTTCGTAATGACGTATAACGTTATGTAGCAGTACGTAACAACGTATAACGTTATGTAGCATTACGTAACGATGGATAACGCTATATACTATTACGTAATGACGTATAACGTTATGTAGCATTACCTAACAACGTATAACGTTATGTAGCATTACGTAACGACGTATAACGTTATATAATACTGCGTAATGACGTATTACGTTATGTAGCAGTACGTAACAACGCATAACGTTATGTAGCATTACGTAACGACGTATGACGCTATATACTATTACGTAAAGACGTATAACGTTATGTAGCATTACGTAACAGCGTATAACGTTATTTAGCATTACGTTATAACGTATAACGTTTTCTTTCATTACGTAATGACGTATAGCGTTATGTAGTATTACGTAATGACGTATAACGTTATGTAGTATTACGTAACAGCGTATAACGTTATATACTATTACGCAATGACGTATAACGATATGTAGCATTACGTAACAACGTATAACGTTATGTAGCATTACGTAACGACGTATAACGTTATCTTCCATTACGTAATGACGTATAACGTTATGTAGTATTACGTAACAACGTATAACGTTATATTATAATACGTAATGACGTATAACGTTATGTAGCATTACGTAACAACGTATAACGTTATGTAGCATTACGTAACGACATATAACGTTATCTTCCATTACGTAATGACGTATAATGTTATGTAGTATTAAGTAACAACGTATAACGTTATATACTATTACGTAATGACGTATAACGTTATGTAGCATTTCGTAACAACGTATAACGTTATATACTATTACGTAATGACGTATAACGTTATGTACCATTTCGTAACAACGTACAACGTTATGTAGCATTACGTAACGACGTATAACGCTATATACTATTACGTAATGACGTATAACGTTATGCAGCATTACGTAACAGCGTATAACGCTATGTAGCATTACGTTATAACGTATAACGTTATCTTCCATTACGTAACAACGTATAACGTTATATAGTATTACGTAATGACGTATAACGTTATGTAGCATTACGTAACGACGTATAACGCTATATACTATTACGTAATGACGTATAACGTTATGTAGCATTACGTAACAACGTATAACGTTATGTAGAATTACTTAACGACGTATAACGTTATATAATAATACGTAATGACGTATAATGTTATGTAGCATTACGTAATGACGTATAACGTTATGTAGCATTACGTACCAACGTATAACGTTATGTAGAATTACGTAACGACGTATAACGCTATATATTATTACCTAATGACGTATAACGTTATGTAGCATTACGCAACAGCGTATAACGTTATGTAGCATTACGTTATAACGTATAACGTTATCTTCCATTACGTAATGACGTATAACGTTATGTAGTATTACGTAACAACGTATAACGCTATATACTATTACGTAATGACGTATAAGGTTATGTAGCATTACGTAACAGCGTATAACGTTATGTAGCATTACGTAATGACGTATATCGTTATGTAGCATTAGGTAACGACGTATAACGTTATATAATACTCCGTAATGACGTATAACGTTATGTTGCATTACGTAACAGCGTATAACGTTATATACTATTACGTAATGTTGTATAACGTTATGTAGCATTACGTAACAGCGTATAACGTTACATAATACTACGTAATGACGTATAACGTTATGTAGCATTACGTAACAACGTATAACGTTATGTAGCATTACGTAACGACGTATAACGTTATCTTCCATTACGTAAGGACGTATAACGTTATGTAGTATTACGTAACAACGTATAACGTTATATTATAATACGTAATGACGTATAATGTTATGTAGCATTACGTAACAGCGTATAACGTTATGTAGCATTACGTAACGACGTATAACGTTATATAATACTGCGTAATGACGTATAACGTTATGTTGCATTACGTAACAGCGTATAACGTTATATAATACTACGTAATGACGTATAACGTTATGTAGCATTACGTAACAGCGTATAACGTTATATAATACTACGTAATGACGTATAACGTTATGTTGCATTACGTAACAGCGTATAACGTTATATAATACTACGTAATGACGTATAACGTTATGTAGCATTACGTCACAACATGAAACGTTATATACTATTACGTAATGACGTATAACGTTATGTAGCATTACGTAACAGCGTATAACGTTATATAATACTACGTAATGACGTATAACGTTATGTAGCATTACGTAACAACGTATAACGTTATGTAGCATTACGTAACGACGTATAACGTTATCTTCCATTACGTAAGGACGTATAACGTTATGTAGCATTACGTAACAGCGTATAACGTTATTTAATACTACGTAATGACGTTTAACGTTATATAATACTACGTAATGACGTATAACGTTATGTAGCGTTACGTAACAGCGTATAACATTATATAATACTACGTAACGACGTATAACGTTATGTAGCATTACGTAACAGCGTATAACGTTATATACTATTACGTAATGACGTATAACGTTATGTAGCATTTCGTAACAACGTATAACGTTATATACTATTACGTAATGATGTATAACGTTATGTAGCATTACGTAACAGCGTATAACGTTATATAATACTACGTAATGACGTATAACGTTATGTAGCATTACGTAACAGCGTATAACGTTATGTAGCATTACGTAACGACGTATAACGTTATATAATACTGCGTAATGACGTATAACGTTATGTTGCATTACGTAACAGCGTATAACGTTATATAATACTACGTAATGACGTATAACGTTATGTAGCATTACGTAACAGCGTATAACGTTATATAATACTACGTAATGACGTATAACGTTATGTTGCATTACGTAACAGCGTATAACGTTATATAATACTACGTAATGACGTATAACGTTATGTAGCATTACGTCACAACATGAAACGTTATATACTATTACGTAATGACGTATAACGTTATGTAGCATTACGTAACAACGTATAACGTTATGTAGCATTACGTAACGACGTATAACGCTATATAATACTGCGTAATGACGTATAACGTTATGTAGCATTACGTCACAACATGAAACGTTATATACTATTACGTAATGACGTATAACGTTATGTAGCATTACGTAACAACGTATAAAGTTACATAATACTACGTAATGACGTATAACGTTATGTAGCATTATGTAACAGCGTATAACGTTATGTAGCATTACGTAATGACGTATAACGTTATTTAGCATTAGGTAACAACGTATAACGTTATGTAGCATTACGTAACAGCGTATAACGTTATTTAATACTACGTAATGACGTTTAACGTTATATAATACTACGTAATGACGTATAACGTTATGTAGCGTTACGTAACAGCGTATAACATTATGTAGCATTACGTAACGACGTATAACGCTATATAATACTGCGTAATGACGTATAACGTTATGTAGCATTACGTCACAACATGAAACGTTATATACTATTACGTAATGACGTATAACGTTATGTAGCATTACGTAACAACGTATAAAGTTACATAATACTACGTAATGACGTATAACGTTATGTAGCATTATGTAACAGCGTATAACGTTATGTAGCATTACGTAATGACGTATAACGTTATTTAGCATTAGGTAACAACGTATAACGTTATGTAGCATTACGTAACAGCGTATAACGTTATTTAATACTACGTAATGACGTTTAACGTTATATAATACTACGTAATGACGTATAACGTTATGTAGCGTTACGTAACAGCGTATAACATTATATAATACTACGTAACGACGTATAACGTTATGTTGCATTACGTAACAGCGTATAACGTTATGTAGCATTTCGTAACAACGTATAACGTTATATACTATTACGTAATGATGTATAACGTTATGTAGCATTACGTAACAGCGTATAACGTTATATAATACTACGTAATGACGTATAACGTTATGTAGCATTACGTAACAGCGTATAACGTTATGTAGCATTACGTAACGACGTATAACGTTATATAATACTGCGTAATGACGTATAACGTTATGTTGCATTACGTAACAGCGTATAACGTTATATAATACTACGTAATGACGTATAACGTTATGTAGCATTACGTAACAGCGTATAACGTTATATAATACTACGTAATGACGTATAACGTTATGTTGCATTACGTAACAGCGTATAACGTTATATAATACTACGTAATGACGTATAACGTTATGTAGCATTACGTCACAACATGAAACGTTATATACTATTACGTAATGACGTATAACGTTATGTAGCATTACGTAACAACGTATAACGTTATGTAGCATTACGTAACGACGTATAACGCTATATAATACTACGTAATGACGTATAATGTTATGTAGCATTACGTACCAACGTATAACGTTATGTAGAATTACGCAACGACGTATAACGCTATATATTATTACGTAATGACGTATAACGTAATGTAGCATTGCGCAACAGCGTATAACGTTATACAATACTACGTAATGACGTACAACGTTATGTAGCATTACGTCACGACGTATAACGCTACATACTATTACGTAATGACGTATAACGTTATGTAGCATTACCTAACAACGTATAACGTTATGTAGCATTACGTAACGACGTATAAAGTTATATAATACTACGTGATGACGTATAACGTTATGTAGCATTACGTAATAGCGTATAACGTTATATAATACTTCGTAATGACGTATAACGTTATGTAGCATTACGTAACAACGTATAACGTTATGTAGCATTACGTAACGACGGAAATCGCTATATACTATTACGTAATGACGTATAACGTTATGTAGCATTACCTAACAACGTATAACGTTATGTAGCATTACGTAACGACGTATAACGTTATATAATACTGCGTAATGACGTATAACGTTATGTAGCATTACGTAACAGCGTATAACGTTATTTAGCATTACGTTATAACGTATAACGTTTTCTTTCATTACGTAATGACGTATAGCGTTATGTAGTATTACGTAATGACGTATAACGTTATGTAGTATTACGTAACAGCGTATAACGTTATATACTATTACGCAATGACGTATAACGATATGTAGCATTACGTAACAACGTATAACGTTATGTAGCATTACGTAACGACGTATAACGTTATCTTCTATTACGTAATGACGTATAACGTTATGTAGCATTTCGTAACAACGTATAACGTTATGTACTATTACGTAATGAGGTATAACGTTATGTAGCATTACGTAACAGCGTATAACGTTATCTTCCATTACGTAATGACGTATAACGTTATGTAGTATTACGTAACAACGTATAACGTTATATTATAATACGTAATGACGTATAATGTTATGTAGCTTTACGTAACAACGTATAACGTTATATACTATTACGTAATGACGTATAACGTTATGTAGCATTTCGTAACAACGTATAACGTTATATACTATTACGTAATGACGTATAACGTTATGTAGCATTTCGTAACAACGTATAACGTTATGTAGCATTACGTAACGACGTATAACGTTATCTTCCATTACGTAATGACGTATAACGTTATGTAGTATTACGTAACAACGTATAACGTTATATTATAATACGTAATGACGTATAATGTTATGTAGCATTACGTAACAACGTATAACGTTATGTAGCATTACGTAACGACGTATAACGTTATCTTCCATTACGTAATGACGTATAACGTTATGTAGTATTACGTAACAACGTATAACGTTATATACTATTACGCAATGACGTATAACGTTATGTAGCATTTCGTAACAACGTATAACGTTATATACTATTACGTAATGACGTATAACGTTATGTAGCATTTCGTAACAACGTATAACGTTATGTAGCATTACGTAACGACGTATAACGCTATATACTATTACGTAATGACGTATAATATTATGCAGCATTACGTAACAGCGTATAACGCTATGTAGCATTACGTTATAACGTATAACGTTATCTTCCATTACGTAACAACGTATAACGTTATATAGTATTACGTAATGACGTATAACGTTATGTAGCATTACGTAACGACGTATAACGCTATATACTATTACGTAATGACGTATAACGTTATGTAGCATTTCGTAACAACGTATAACGTTATATACTATTACGTAATGATGTATAACGTTATGTAGCATTACGTAACAGCGTATAACGCTATATATTATTACGTAATGACGTATAACGTAATGTAGCATTGCGCAACAGCGTATAACGTTATATAATACTACGTAATGACGTATAACGTTATGTTGCACTACGTAACAGCGTATAACGTTATATAATACTACGTAATGACGTATAACGTTATGTAGCATTACGTCACAACATGAAACGTTATATACTATTACGTAATGACGTATAACGTTATGTAGCATTACGTAACAACGTATAACGTTATGTAGCATTACGTAACGACGTGTAACGCTATATAATACTACGTAATGACGTATAATGTTATGTAGCATTACGTGCCAACGTATAACGTTATGTAGAATTACGCAACGACGTATAACGCTATATATTATTACGTAATGACGTATAACGTAATGTAGCATTGCGCAACAGCGTATAACGTTATATAATACTACGTAATGACGTACAACGTTATGTAGCATTACGTCACGACGTATAACGCTACATACTATTACGTAATGACGTATAACTTTATGTAGCATTACCTAACAACGTATAACGTTATGTAGCATTACGTGACGACGTATAAAGTTATATAATACTACGTGATGACGTATAACGTTATGTAGCATTACGTAATAGCGTATAACGTTATATAATACTACGTAATGACGTATAACGTTATGTAGCATTACGTAACAACGTATAACGTTATGTAGCATTACGTAACGACGGATAACGCTATATACTATTACGTAATGACGTATAACGCTACGTAGCATTACCTAACAACGTATAACGTTATGTAGCATTACGTAACGACGTATAACGTTATATAATACTACGTAATGACGTATAACGTTATGTAGCAGTACGTAACAACGCATAACGTTATGTAGCATTACGTAACGACGTATAACGCTATATACTATTACGTAATGACGTATAACGTTATGTAGCATTACGTACCAACGTATAACGTTATGTAGAAATACGTAACGACGTATAACGCTATATATTATTACGCAATGACGTATAACGTTATGTAGCATTACGCAACAGCGTATAACGCTATATAATACTACGTAATGACGTATAACGTTATATAGCATTACGTACCAACGTATAACGTTATGTAGAATTACGTAACGACGTATAACGATATATATTGTTACGTAATGACGTATAACGTTATGTAGCATTACGTAATAGCATATAACGTTATATAATACTACGTAATGACGTATAACGTTATGTAGCATTACGTAACAACGTATAACGTTATGTAGCATTACGTAATGATGTATAACGTTATGTATCATTACGTACCAACGTATAACGTTATGTAGCATTACCTAACAACGTACAACGCTATATACTATTACGTAATGACGTATAACGTTATGTAGCATTGCGTAACAACGTATAACGTTATGTAATAATACGATAATGACGTATAACGTTATGTAGCATTACGTAACGACGTATAAAGTTATATAATACTACGTGATGACGTATAACGTTATGTAGCATTACGTAATAGCGTATAACGTTATATAATACTTCGTAATGACGTATAACGTTATGTAGCATTACGTAACAACGTATAACGTTATGTAGCATTACGTAACGATGGATAACGCTATATACTATTACGTAATGACGTATAACGTTATGTAGCATTACCTAACAACGTATAACGTTATGTAGCATTACGTAACGACGTATAACGTTATATAATACTGCGTAATGACGTATTACGTTATGTAGCAGTACGTAACAACGCATAACGTTATGTAGCATTACGTAACGACGTATGACGCTATATACTATTACGTAAAGACGTATAACGTTATGTAGCATTACGTAACAGCGTATAACGTTATTTAGCATTACGTTATAACGTATAACGTTTTCTTTCATTACGTAATGACGTATAGCGTTATGTAGTATTACGTAATGACGTATAACGTTATGTAGTATTACGTAACAGCGTATAACGTTATATACAATTACGCAATGACATATAACGATATGTAGCATTACGTAACAACGTATAACGTTATGTAGCATTACGTAACGACGTATAACGTTATCTTCCATTACGTAATGACGTATAACGTTATGTAGTATTACGTAACAACGTATAACGTTATATTATAATACGTAATGACGTATAATGTTATGTAGCATTACGTAACAACGTATAACGTTATGTAGCATTACGTAACGACGTATAACGTTATCCCCCATTACGTAATGACGTATAACGTTATGTAGTATTACGTAACAACGTATAACGTTATATACTATTACGTAATGACGTATAACGTTATGTAGCATTTCGTAACAACGTATAACGTTATATACTATTACGTAATGACGTATAACGTTATGTAGCATTTCGTAACAACGTACAACGTTATGTAGCATTACGTAACGACGTATAACGCTATATACTATTACGTAATGACGTATAACGTTATGCAGCATTACGTAACAGCGTATAACGCTATGTAGCATTACGTTATAACGTATAACGTTATCTTCCATTACGTAACAACGTATAACGTTATATAGTATTACGTAATGACGTATAACGTTATGTAGCATTACGTAACGACGTATAACGCTATATACTATTACGTAATGACGTATAACGTTATGTAGCATTACGTAACAACGTATAACGTTATGTAGAATTACTTAACGACGTATAACGTTATATAATAATACGTAATGACGTATAATGTTATGTAGCATTACGTAATGACGTATAACGTTATGTAGCATTACGTACCAACGTATAACGTTATGTAGAATTACGTAACGACGTATAACGCTATATATTATTACCTAATGACGTATAACGTTATGTAGCATTACGCAACAGCGTATAACGTTATGTAGCATTACGTTATAACGTATAACGTTATCTTCCATTACGTAATGACGTATAACGTTATGTAGTATTACGTAACAACGTATAACGCTATATACTATTACGTAATGACGTATAAGGTTATGTAGCATTACGTAACAGCGTATAACGTTATGTAGCATTACGTAATGACGTATATCGTTATGTAGCATTAGGTAACGACGTATAACGTTATATAATACTGCGTAATGACGTATAACGTTATGTTGCATTACGTAACAGCGTATAACGTTATATACTATTACGTAATGTTGTATAACGTTATGTAGCATTACGTAACAGCGTATAACGTTACATAATACTACGTAATGACGTATAACGTTATGTAGCATTACGTAACAACGTATAACGTTATGTAGCATTACGTAACGACGTATAACGTTATCTTCCATTACGTAAGGACGTATAACGTTATGTAGTATTACGTAACAACGTATAACGTTATATTATAATACGTAATGACGTATAATGTTATGTAGCATTACGTAACAGCGTATAACGTTATATAATACTACGTAATGACGTATAACGTTATGTAGCATTACGTAACAACGTATAACGTTATGTAGCATTTCGTAACAACGTATAACGCTATATATTATTACGTAATGACGTATAAGGTTATGTAGCATTATGTAACAGCGTATAACGTTATGTAGCATTACGTAATGACGTATAACGTTATTTAGCATTAGGTAACAACGTATAACGTTATGTAGCATTACGTAACAGCGTATAACGTTATTTAATACTACGTAATGACGTTTAACGTTATATAATACTACGTAATGACGTATAACGTTATGTAGCGTTACGTAACAGCGTATAACATTATATAATACTACGTAACGACGTATAACGTTATGTAGCATTACGTAACTGCGTATAACGTTATATACTATTACGTAATGACGTATAACGTTATGTAGCATTTCGTAACAACGTATAACGTTATATACTATTACGTAATGATGTATAACGTTATGTAGCATTACGTAACAGCGTATAACGTTATATAATACTACGTAATGACGTATAAGGTTATGTAGCATTACGTAACAGCGTATAACGTTATGTAGCATTACGTAATGACGTATATCGTTATGTAGCATTAGGTAACGACGTATAACGTTATATAATACTGCGTAATGACGTATAACGTTATATAGCATTACGTACCAACGTATAACGTTATGTAGAATTACGTAACGACGTATAACGATATATATTGTTACGTAATGACGTATAACGTTATGTAGCATTACGTAATAGCATATAACGTTATATAATACTACGTAATGACGTATAACGTTATGTAGCATTACGTAACAACGTATAACGTTATGTAGCATTACGTAATGATGTATAACGTTATGTATCATTACGTACCAACGTATAACGTTATGTAGCATTACCTAACAACGTATAACGCTATATACTATTACGTAATGACGTATAACGTTATGTAGCATTACGTAACGACGGATAACGCTATATACTATTACGTAATGACGTATAACGCTACGTAGCATTACCTAACAACGTATAACGTTATGTAGCATTACGTAACGACGTATAACGTTATATAATACTACGTAATGACGTATAACGTTATGTAGCAGTACGTAACAACGCATAACGTTATGTAGCATTACGTAACGACGTATAACGCTATATACTATTACGTAATGACGTATAACGTTATGTAGCATTACGTACCAACGTATAACGTTATGTAGAAATACGTAACGACGTATAACGCTATATATTATTACGCAATGACGTATAACGTTATGTAGCATTACGCAACAGCGTATAACGCTATATAATACTACGTAATGACGTATAACGTTATATAGCATTACGTACCAACGTATAACGTTATGTAGAATTACGTAACGACGTATAACGATATATATTGTTACGTAATGACGTATAACGTTATGTAGCATTACGTAATAGCATATAACGTTATATAATACTACGTAATGACGTATAACGTTATGTAGCATTACGTAACAACGTATAACGTTATGTAGCATTACGTAATGATGTATAACGTTATGTATCATTACGTACCAACGTATAACGTTATGTAGCATTACCTAACAACGTATAACGCTATATACTATTACGTAATGACGTATAACGTTATGTAGCATTGCGTAACAACGTATAACGTTATGTAATAATACGATAATGACGTATAACGTTATGTAGCATTACGTAACGACGTATAAAGTTATATAATACTACGTGATGACGTATAACGTTATGTAGCATTACGTAATAGCGTATAACGTTATATAATACTTCGTAATGACGTATAACGTTATGTAGCATTACGTAACAACGTATAACGTTATGTAGCATTACGTAACGATGGATAACGCTATATACTATTACGTAATGACGTATAACGTTATGTAGCATTACCTAACAACGTATAACGTTATGTAGCATTACGTAACGACGTATAACGTTATATAATACTGCGTAATGACGTATTACGTTATGTAGCAGTACGTAACAACGCATAACGTTATGTAGCATTACGTAACGACGTATGACGCTATATACTATTACGTAAAGACGTATAACGTTATGTAGCATTACGTAACAGCGTATAACGTTATTTAGCATTACGTTATAACGTATAACGTTTTCTTTCATTACGTAATGACGTATAGCGTTATGTAGTATTACGTAATGACGTATAACGTTATGTAGTATTACGTAACAGCGTATAACGTTATATACTATTACGCAATGACATATAACGATATGTAGCATTACGTAACAACGTATAACGTTATGTAGCATTACGTAACGACGTATAACGTTATCTTCCATTACGTAATGACGTATAACGTTATGTAGTATTACGTAACAACGTATAACGTTATATTATAATACGTAATGACGTATAATGTTATGTAGCATTACGTAACAACGTATAACGTTATGTAGCATTACGTAACGACGTATAACGTTATCCCCCATTACGTAATGACGTATAACGTTATGTAGTATTACGTAACAACGTATAACGTTATATACTATTACGTAATGACGTATAACGTTATGTAGCATTTCGTAACAACGTATAACGTTATATACTATTACGTAATGACGTATAACGTTATGTAGCATTTCGTAACAACGTACAACGTTATGTAGCATTACGTAACGACGTATAACGCTATATACTATTACGTAATGACGTATAACGTTATGCAGCATTACGTAACAGCGTATAACGCTATGTAGCATTACGTTATAACGTATAACGTTATCTTCCATTACGTAACAACGTATAACGTTATATAGTATTACGTAATGACGTATAACGTTATGTAGCATTACGTAACGACGTATAACGCTATATACTATTACGTAATGACGTATAACGTTATGTAGCATTACGTAACAACGTATAACGTTATGTAGAATTACTTAACGACGTATAACGTTATATAATAATACGTAATGACGTATAATGTTATGTAGCATTACGTAATGACGTATAACGTTATGTAGCATTACGTACCAACGTATAACGTTATGTAGAATTACGTAACGACGTATAACGCTATATATTATTACCTAATGACGTATAACGTTATGTAGCATTACGCAACAGCGTATAACGTTATGTAGCATTACGTTATAACGTATAACGTTATCTTCCATTACGTAATGACGTATAACGTTATGTAGTATTACGTAACAACGTATAACGCTATATACTATTACGTAATGACGTATAAGGTTATGTAGCATTACGTAACAGCGTATAACGTTATGTAGCATTACGTAATGACGTATATCGTTATGTAGCATTAGGTAACGACGTATAACGTTATATAATACTGCGTAATGACGTATAACGTTATGTTGCATTACGTAACAGCGTATAACGTTATATACTATTACGTAATGTTGTATAACGTTATGTAGCATTACGTAACAGCGTATAACGTTACATAATACTACGTAATGACGTATAACGTTATGTAGCATTACGTAACAACGTATAACGTTATGTAGCATTACGTAACGACGTATAACGTTATCTTCCATTACGTAAGGACGTATAACGTTATGTAGTATTACGTAACAACGTATAACGTTATATTATAATACGTAATGACGTATAATGTTATGTAGCATTACGTAACAGCGTATAACGTTATATAATACTACGTAATGACGTATAACGTTATGTAGCATTACGTAACAACGTATAACGTTATGTAGCATTTCGTAACAACGTATAACGCTATATACTATTACGTAATGACGTATAAGGTTATGTAGCATTATGTAACAGCGTATAACGTTATGTAGCATTACGTAATGACGTATAACGTTATTTAGCATTAGGTAACAACGTATAACGTTATGTAGCATTACGTAACAGCGTATAACGTTATTTAATACTACGTAATGACGTTTAACGTTATATAATACTACGTAATGACGTATAACGTTATGTAGCGTTACGTAACAGCGTATAACATTATATAATACTACGTAACGACGTATAACGTTATGTAGCATTACGTAACTGCGTATAACGTTATATACTATTACGTAATGACGTATAACGTTATGTAGCATTTCGTAACAACGTATAACGTTATATACTATTACGTAATGATGTATAACGTTATGTAGCATTACGTAACAGCGTATAACGTTATATAATACTACGTAATGACGTATAACGTTATGTAGCATTACGTAACAGCGTATAACGTTATGTAGCATTACGTAACGACGTATAACGTTATATAATACTGCGTAATGACGTATAACGTTATGTTGCATTACGTAACAGAGTATAACGTTATATAATACTACGTAATGACGTATAACGTTATGTAGCATTACGTAACAGCGTATAACGTTATATAATACTACGTAATGACGTATAACGTTATGTTGCATTACGTAACAGCGTATAACGTTATATAATACTACGTAATGACGTATAACGTTATGTAGCATTACGTCACAACATGAAACGTTATATACTATTACGTAATGACGTATAACGTTATGCAGCATTACGTAACAACGTATAACGTTATGTAGCATTACGTAACGACGTATAACGCTATATAATACTACGTAATGACGTATAATGTTATGTAGTATTACGTAACGACGTATAACGCTATATATTATTACGTAATGACGTATAACGTAATGTAGCATTGCGCAACAGCGTATAACGTTATATAATACTACGTAATGACGTACAACGTTATGTAGCATTACGTCACGACGTATAACGCTACATACTATTACGTAATGACGTATAACGTTATGTAGCATTACCTAACAACGTATAACGTTATGTAGCATTACGTAACGACGTATAAAGTTATATAATACTACGTGATGACGTATAACGTTATGTAGCATTACGTAATAGCGTATAACGTTATATAATACTTCGTAATGACGTATAACGTTATGTAGCATTACGTAACAACGTATAACGTTATGTAGCATTACGTAACGACGGAAAACGCTATATACTATTACGTAATGACGTATAACGTTATGTAGCATTACCTAACAACGTATAACGTTATGTAGCATTACGTAACGACGTATAACGTTATATAATACTGCGTAATGACGTATAACGTTATGTAGCAGTACGTAACAACGCATAACGTTATGTAGCATTACGTAACGACGTATAACGCTATATACTATTACGTAAAGACGTATAACGTTATGTAGCATTACGTAACAGCGTATAACGTTATTTAGCATTACGTTATAACGTATAACGTTTTCTTTCATTACGTAATGACGTATAGCGTTATGTAGTATTACGTAATGACGTATAACGTTATGTAGTATTACGTAACAGCGTATAACGTTATATACTATTACGCAATGACGTATAACGATATGTAGCATTACGTAACAACGTATAACGTTATGTAGCATTACGTAACGACGTATAACGTTATCTTCTATTACGTAATGACGTATAAGGTTATGTAGTATTACGTAACAACGTATAACGTTATATAATATTACGTAATGACGTATAACGTTATGTAGCATTTCGTAACAACGTATAACGTTATATACTATTACGTAATGAGGTATAACGTTATGTAGCATTACGTAACAGCGTATAACGTTATCTTCCATTACGTAATGACGTATAACGTTATGTAGTATTACGTAACAACGTATAACGTTATATTATAATACGTAATGACGTATAATGTTATGTAGCTTTACGTAACAACGTATAACGTTATATACTATTACGTAATGATGTATAACGTTATGTAGCATTACGTAACAGCGTATAACGTTATATAATACTACGTAATGACGTATAACGTTATGTAGCATTACGTAACAGCGTATAACGTTATGTAGCATTACGTAACGACGTATAACGTTATATAATACTGCGTAATGACGTATAACGTTATGTTGCATTACGTAACAGAGTATAACGTTATATAATACTACGTAATGACGTATAACGTTATGTAGCATTACGTAACAGCGTATAACGTTATATAATACTACGTAATGACGTATAACGTTATGTTGCATTACGTAACAGCGTATAACGTTATATAATACTACGTAATGACGTATAACGTTATGTAGCATTACGTCACAACATGAAACGTTATATACTATTACGTAATGACGTATAACGTTATGCAGCATTACGTAACAACGTATAACGTTATGTAGCATTACGTAACGACGTATAACGCTATATAATACTACGTAATGACGTATAATGTTATGTAGTATTACGTAACGACGTATAACGCTATATATTATTACGTAATGACGTATAACGTAATGTAGCATTGCGCAACAGCGTATAACGTTATATAATACTACGTAATGACGTACAACGTTATGTAGCATTACGTCACGACGTATAACGCTACATACTATTACGTAATGACGTATAACGTTATGTAGCATTACCTAACAACGTATAACGTTATGTAGCATTACGTAACGACGTATAAAGTTATATAATACTACGTGATGACGTATAACGTTATGTAGCATTACGTAATAGCGTATAACGTTATATAATACTTCGTAATGACGTATAACGTTATGTAGCATTACGTAACAACGTATAACGTTATGTAGCATTACGTAACGACGGAAAACGCTATATACTATTACGTAATGACGTATAACGTTATGTAGCATTACCTAACAACGTATAACGTTATGTAGCATTACGTAACGACGTATAACGTTATATAATACTGCGTAATGACGTATAACGTTATGTAGCAGTACGTAACAACGCATAACGTTATGTAGCATTACGTAACGACGTATAACGCTATATACTATTACGTAAAGACGTATAACGTTATGTAGCATTACGTAACAGCGTATAACGTTATTTAGCATTACGTTATAACGTATAACGTTTTCTTTCATTACGTAATGACGTATAGCGTTATGTAGTATTACGTAATGACGTATAACGTTATGTAGTATTACGTAACAGCGTATAACGTTATATACTATTACGCAATGACGTATAACGATATGTAGCATTACGTAACAACGTATAACGTTATGTAGCATTACGTAACGACGTATAACGTTATCTTCTATTACGTAATGACGTATAAGGTTATGTAGTATTACGTAACAACGTATAACGTTATATAATATTACGTAATGACGTATAACGTTATGTAGCATTTCGTAACAACGTATAACGTTATATACTATTACGTAATGAGGTATAACGTTATGTAGCATTACGTAACAGCGTATAACGTTATCTTCCATTACGTAATGACGTATAACGTTATGTAGTATTACGTAACAACGTATAACGTTATATTATAATACGTAATGACGTATAATGTTATGTAGCTTTACGTAACAACGTATAACGTTATATACTATTACGTAATGACGTATAACGTTATGTAGCATTTCGTAACAACGTATAACGTTATATACTATTACGTAATGACGTATAACGTTATGTAGCATTTCGTAACAACGTATAACGTTATGTAGCATTACGTAACGACGTATAACGTTATCTTCCATTACGTAATGACGTATAACGTTATGTAGTATTACGTAACAACGTATAACGTTATATTATAATACGTAATGACGTATAATGTTATGTAGCATTACGTAACAACGTATAACGTTATGTAGCATTACGTAACGACGTATAACGTTATCTTCCATTACGTAATGACGTATAACGTTATGTAGTATTACGTAACAACGTATAACGTTATATACTATTACGTAATGACGTATAACGTTATGTAGCATTTCGTAACAACGTATAACATTATATACTATTACGTAATGACGTATAACGTTATGTAGCATTTCGTAACAACGTATAACGTTATGTAGCATTACGTAACGACGTATAACGCTATATACTATTACGTAATGACGTATAATGTTATGCAGCATTACGTAACAGCGTATAACGCTATGTAGCATTACGTTATAACGTATAACGTTATCTTCCATTACGTAACAACGTATAACGTTATATAGTATTACGTAATGACGTATAACGTTATGTAGCATTACGTAACGACGTATAACGCTATATACTATTACGTAATGACGTATAACGTTATGTAGCATTTCGTAACAACGTATAACGTTATATACTATTACGTAATGATGTATAACGTTATGTAGCATTACGTAACAGCGTATAACGCTATATATTATTACGTAATGACGTATAACGTAATGTAGCATTGCGCAACAGCGTATAACGTTATACAATACTACGTAATGACGTATAACGTTATGTTGCACTACGTAACAGCGTATAACGTTATATAATACTACGTAATGACGTATAACGTTATGTAGCATTACGTCACAACATGAAACGTTATATACTATTACGTAATGACGTATAACGTTATGTAGCATTACGTAACAACGTATAACGTTATGTAGCATTACGTAACGACGTGTAACGCTATATAATACTACGTAATGACGTATAATGTTATGTAGCATTACGTGCCAACGTATAACGTTATGTAGAATTACGCAACGACGTATAACGCTATATATTATTACGTAATGACGTATAACGTAATGTAGCATTGCGCAACAGCGTATAACGTTATATAATACTACATAATGACGTACAACGTTATGGAGCATTACGTCACGACGTATAACGCTACATACTATTACGTAATGACGTATAACTTTATGTAGCATTACCTAACAACGTATAACGTTATGTAGCATTACGTGACGACGTATAAAGTTATATAATACTACGTGATGACGTATAACGTTATGTAGCATTACGTAATAGCGTATAACGTTATATAATACTACGTAATGACGTATAACGTTATGTAGCATTACGTAACAACGTATAACGTTATGTAGCATTACGTAACGACGGATAACGCTATATACTATTACGTAATGACGTATAACGTTACGTAGCATTACCTAACAACGTATAACGTTATGTAGCATTACGTAACGACGTATAACGTTATATAATACTACGTAATGACGTATAACGTTATGTAGCAGTACGTAACAACGCATAACGTTATGTAGCATTACGTAACGACGTATAACGCTATATACTATTACGTAATGACGTATAACGTTATGTAGCATTACGTACCAACGTATAACGTTATGTAGAAATACGTAACGACGTATAACGCTATATATTATTACGCAATGACGTATAACGTTATGTAGCATTACGCAACAGCGTATAACGCTATATAATACTACGTAATGACGTATAACGCTATATAGCATTACGTACCAACGTATAACGTTATGTAGAATTACGTAACGACGTATAACGATATATATTG
The DNA here is from genome assembly GCA_963971185.1 of Bombus muscorum. NCBI lineage: Eukaryota > Metazoa > Arthropoda > Insecta > Hymenoptera > Apidae > Bombus > Bombus muscorum. Next base: position 9,626,664 of record OZ020139.1, on the reverse strand, counting down.
TTACGTAATGACGTATAACGTTATGTAGCATTACGTAATAGCATATAACGTTATATAATACTACGTAATGACGTATAACGTTATGTAGCATTACGTAACAACGTATAACGTTATGTAGCATTACGTAATGATGTATAACGTTATGTATCATTACGTACCAACGTATAACGTTATGTAGCATTACCTAACAACGTATAACGCTATATACTATTACGTAATGACGTATAACGTTATGTAGCATTGCGTAACAACGTATAACGTTATGTAATAATACGATAATGACGTATAATGTTATGTAGCAATACGTAACAACGTATAACGTTATGTAGCATTACGAAACGACGTATAACGCTATATACTATTACGTAATGACGTATAACGTTATGTAGCATTACCTAACAACGTATAACGTTATGTAGCATTACGTAACGTCGTATAACGTTATATAATACTACGTAAGGACGTATAATGTTATGTAGCATTACGTACCAACGTATAACGTTATGTAGAATTACGTAACGACGTATAACGCTATATATTATTACGTATTGACGTATAACGTTATGTAGCATTGCGCAACAGCGTATAACGCTATATACTATTACGTAATGACGTATAACGTTATGTAGCATTACCTAACAACGTATAACGTTATGTAGCATTACGTAACGACGTATAAAGTTATATAATACTACGTGATGACGTATAACGTTATGTAGCATTACGTAATAGCATATAACGTTATATAATACTACGTAATGACGTATAACGTTATGTAGCATTACGTAACAGCGTATAACGTTATGTAGCATTACGTAACGACGGATAACGCTATATAATATTACGTAATGACGTATAACGTTATGTAGCATTACCTAACAACGTATAACGTTATGTAGCATTACGAAACGACGTATAACGTTATATAATACTACGTAATGACGTATAACGTTATGTAACAGTACGTAACAACGCATAACGTTATGTAGCATTACGTAACGACGTATAACGCTATATACTATTACGTAAAGACGTATAACGTTATGTAGCATTACGTAATAGCATATAACGTTATATAATACTACGTAATGACGTATAACGTTATGTAGCATTACGCAACAGCGTATAACGCTATATAATACTACGTAATGACGTATAACGTTATATAGCATTACGTACCAACGTATAACGTTATGTAGAATTACGTAACGACGTATAACGATATATATTGTTACGTAATGACGTATAACGTTATGTAGCATTACGTAATAGCATATAACGTTATATAATACTACGTAATGACGTATAACGTTATGTAGCATTACGTAACAGCGTATAACGTTATGTAGCATTAGGTTATATCGTATAACGTTATCTTCCATTACGTAATGACGTATAGCGTTATGTAGTATTACGTAATGACGTATAACGTTATGTAGCATAACGTTATAACGTAGAACGTTATGTAGCATTACGCTATAACGTATATCGCTATGTAGCATTACTTCACCTCGTGTAACGTTATATACTATTACGTAATGACGTACAACTTTATGTAGCATTACGTAACAACATATAACGTTATGTAGCATTACTTCACAGCGTGTAACGTTATATAATACTACGTAATGACGTATAATGTTATGTAGCATTACGTGCCAACGTATAACGTTATGTAGAATTACGCAACGACGTATAACGCTATATATTATTACGTAATGACGTATAACGTAATGTAGCATTGCGCAACAGCGTATAACGTTATATAATACTACATAATGACGTACAACGTTATGGAGCATTACGTCACGACGTATAACGCTACATACTATTACGTAATGACGTATAACTTTATGTAGCATTACCTAACAACGTATAACGTTATGTAGCATTACGTGACGACGTATAAAGTTATATAATACTACGTGATGACGTATAACGTTATGTAGCATTACGTAATAGCGTATAACGTTATATAATACTACGTAATGACGTATAACGTTATGTAGCATTACGTAACAACGTATAACGTTATGTAGCATTACGTAACGACGGATAACGCTATATACTATTACGTAATGACGTATAACGTTACGTAGCATTACCTAACAACGTATAACGTTATGTAGCATTACGTAACGACGTATAACGTTATATAATACTACGTAATGACGTATAACGTTATGTAGCAGTACGTAACAACGCATAACGTTATGTAGCATTACGTAACGACGTATAACGCTATATACTATTACGTAATGACGTATAACGTTATGTAGCATTACGTACCAACGTATAACGTTATGTAGAAATACGTAACGACGTATAACGCTATATATTATTACGCAATGACGTATAACGTTATGTAGCATTACGCAACAGCGTATAACGCTATATAATACTACGTAATGACGTATAACGCTATATAGCATTACGTACCAACGTATAACGTTATGTAGAATTACGTAACGACGTATAACGATATATATTGTTACGTAATGACGTATAACGTTATGTAGCATTACGTAATAGCATATAACGTTATATAATACTACGTAATGACGTATAACGTTATGTAGCATTACGTAACAACGTATAACGTTATGTAGCATTACGTAATGATGTATAACGTTATGTATCATTACGTACCAACGTATGACGTTATGTAGCATTACCTAACAACGTATAACGCTATATACTATTACGTAATGACGTATAACGTTATGTAGCATTGCGTAACAACGTATAACGTTATGTAGCATTACGTAACAGCGTATAACGTTATGTAGCATTACGTAACGACGGATAACGCTATATAATATTACGTAATGACGTATAACGTTATGTAGCATTACCTAACAACGTATAACGTTATGTAGCATTACGAAACGACGTATAACGTTATATAATACTACGTAATGACGTATAACGTTATGTAACAGTACGTAACAACGCATAACGTTATGTAGCATTACGTAACGACGTATAACGCTATATACTATTACGTAAAGACGTATAACGTTATGTAGCATTACGTAATAGCATATAACGTTATATAATACTACGTAATGACGTATAACGTTATGTAGCATTACGCAACAGCGTATAACGCTATATAATACTACGTAATGACGTATAACGTTATATAGCATTACGTACCAACGTATAACGTTATGTAGAATTACGTAACGACGTATAACGATATATATTGTTACGTAATGACGTATAACGTTATGTAGCATTACGTAATAGCATATAACGTTATATAATACTACGTAATGACGTATAACGTTATGTAGCATTACGTAACAGCGTATAACGTTATGTAGCATTAGGTTATATCGTATAACGTTATCTTCCATTACGTAATGACGTATAGCGTTATGTAGTATTACGTAATGACGTATAACGTTATGTAGCATAACGTTATAACGTAGAACGTTATGTAGCATTACGCTATAACGTATATCGCTATGTAGCATTACTTCACCTCGTGTAACGTTATATACTATTACGTAATGACGTACAACTTTATGTAGCATTACGTAACAACATATAACGTTATGTAGCATTACTTCACAGCGTGTAACGTTATATAATACTACGTAATGACGTATAATGTTATGTAGCATTACGTGCCAACGTATAACGTTATGTAGAATTACGCAACGACGTATAACGCTATATATTATTACGTAATGACGTATAACGTAATGTAGCATTGCGCAACAGCGTATAACGTTATATAATACTACATAATGACGTACAACGTTATGGAGCATTACGTCACGACGTATAACGCTACATACTATTACGTAATGACGTATAACTTTATGTAGCATTACCTAACAACGTATAACGTTATGTAGCATTACGTGACGACGTATAAAGTTATATAATACTACGTGATGACGTATAACGTTATGTAGCATTACGTAATAGCGTATAACGTTATATAATACTACGTAATGACGTATAACGTTATGTAGCATTACGTAACAACGTATAACGTTATGTAGCATTACGTAACGACGGATAACGCTATATACTATTACGTAATGACGTATAACGTTACGTAGCATTACCTAACAACGTATAACGTTATGTAGCATTACGTAACGACGTATAACGTTATATAATACTACGTAATGACGTATAACGTTATGTAGCAGTACGTAACAACGCATAACGTTATGTAGCATTACGTAACGACGTATAACGCTATATACTATTACGTAATGACGTATAACGTTATGTAGCATTACGTACCAACGTATAACGTTATGTAGAAATACGTAACGACGTATAACGCTATATATTATTACGCAATGACGTATAACGTTATGTAGCATTACGCAACAGCGTATAACGCTATATAATACTACGTAATGACGTATAACGCTATATAGCATTACGTACCAACGTATAACGTTATGTAGAATTACGTAACGACGTATAACGATATATATTGTTACGTAATGACGTATAACGTTATGTAGCATTACGTAATAGCATATAACGTTATATAATACTACGTAATGACGTATAACGTTATGTAGCATTACGTAACAACGTATAACGTTATGTAGCATTACGTAATGATGTATAACGTTATGTATCATTACGTACCAACGTATAACGTTATGTAGCATTACCTAACAACGTATAACGCTATATACTATTACGTAATGACGTATAACGTTATGTAGCATTGCGTAACAACGTATAACGTTATGTAATAATACGATAATGACGTATAATGTTATGTAGCAATACGTAACAACGTATAACGTTATGTAGCATTACGAAACGACGTATAACGCTATATACTATTACGTAATGACGTATAACGTTATGTAGCATTACCTAACAACGTATAACGTTATGTAGCATTACGTAACGACGTATAACGCTATATATTATTACGTATTGACGTATAACGTTATGTAGCATTGCGCAACAGCGTATAACGCTATATACTATTACGTAATGACGTATAACGTTATGTAGCATTACCTAACAACGTATAACGTTATGTAGCATTACGTAACGACGTATAAAGTTATATAATACTACGTGATGACGTATAACGTTATGTAGCATTACGTAATAGCATATAACGTTATATAATACTACGTAATGACGTATAACGTTATGTAGCATTACGTAACAACGTATAACGTTATGTAGCATTACGTAACGACGGATAACGCTATATAATATTACGTAATGACGTATAACGTTATGTAGCATTACCTAACAACGTATAACGTTATGTAGCATTACGAAACGACGTATAACGTTATATAATACTACGTAATGACGTATAACGTTATGTAACAGTACGTAACAACGCATAACGTTATGTAGCATTACGTAACGACGTATAACGCTATATACTATTACGTAAAGACGTATAACGTTATGTAGCATTACGTAATAGCATATAACGTTATATAATACTACGTAATGACGTATAACGTTATGTAGCATTACGCAACAGCGTATAACGCTATATAATACTACGTAATGACGTATAACGTTATATAGCATTACGTACCAACGTATAACGTTATGTAGAATTACGTAACGACGTATAACGATATATATTGTTACGTAATGACGTATAACGTTATGTAGCATTACGTAATAGCATATAACGTTATATAATACTACGTAATGACGTATAACGTTATGTAGCATTACGTAACAGCGTATAACGTTATGTAGCATTAGGTTATATCGTATAACGTTATCTTCCATTACGTAATGACGTATAGCGTTATGTAGTATTACGTAATGACGTATAACGTTATGTAGCATAACGTTATAACGTAGAACGTTATGTAGCATTACGCTATAACGTATATCGCTATGTAGCATTACTTCACCTCGTGTAACGTTATATACTATTACGTAATGACGTACAACTTTATGGAGCATTACGTAACAACGTATAACGTTATGTAGAACTACTTAACGACGTATAACGTTATATAATAATACGTAATGACGTATAATGTTATATAGCATTACTTCACAACGTGCAACGTTATATACTATTAGGTAATGACGTACAACTTTATGTAGCATTACGTAACAACGTATAACGTTATGTAGCATTACATAACGACGTATAACGCTATATACTACTACGTAATGACGTGAAACGTTATGTAGCATTACGTAACAACGTATAACGTTATGTAGCAGTACGTTATAACGTATAACGTTATCTAATGTTACGTATTGACGTATAATGTTATGTAGCATTACGTAACAACGTATAACGTTATATAATAATACTTAATGACGTATAATGTTTTGTAGCATTACGTAATGACGTATAACGTCATGTAGCATTACGTACCAACGTATAACGTTATGTTGAAATACGTAACTATGTATTACGTTACATACTATTACGTAATGACGTACAACGTTATGTAGCATTACGTAACAGCGTATAACGTTATGTAGAATTACGTAACGACGTATAACGCTATATATTATTACGTTACTACGTATAACGTTATGTAGAATTACTTAACGACGTATAACGTTATATAATAATACGTAATGACGTATAATGTTATGTAGCATTACGTAATGACGTACAACGTTATGTAGCATTACGTAACAACGTATAACGTTATGTAGAATTACTTAACGACGTATAACGTTATATAATAATACGTAATGACGTATAATGTTATGTAGCATTACGTAATGATGTATAACGTTATGTAGCATTACGTACCAACGTATAACGTTATGTAGAATTACGTAACGACGTATAACGCTATATATTATTACGTAATGACGTATAACGTTATGTAGCATTACGCAACAGCGTATAACGTTATGTAGCATTACGTTATAACGTATAACGTTATCTTCCATTACGTAATGACGTATAACGTTATGTAGTATTACGTAACAACGTATAACGTTGTATACTATTACGTAATGACGTATAACGTTATGTAGCATTACGTCACAACATGAAACGTTATATACTATTACGTAATGACGTATAACGTTATGTAGCATTACGTACCAACGTATAACGTTATGTAGAATTACGTAACGACGTATAACGCTATATATTATTACGTAATGACGTATAACGTTATGTAGCATTTCGTAACAACGTATAACGTTATATACTATTACGTAATGATGTATAACGTTATGTAGCATTACGTAACAGCGTATAACGTTATATAATACTACGTAATGACGTATAACGTTATGTAGCATTACGTAACAACGTATAACGTTATGTAGCATTTCGTAACAACGTATAACGCTATATACTATTACGTAATGACGTATAACGTTATGTAGCATTACGTAACAGCGTATAACGTTATGTAGCATTACGTAATGACGTATAACGTTATGTAGCATTAGGTAGCAACGTATAACGTTATGTAGCATTACGTAACAGCGTATAACGTTATTTAATACTACGTAATGACGTTTAACGTTATATAATACTACGTAATGACGTATAACGTTATGTAGCGTTACGTAACAGCGTATAACATTATATAATACTACGTAACGACGTATAACGTTATGTAGCATTACGTAACAGCGTATAACGTTATATACTATTACGTAATGACGTATAACGTTATGTAGCATTTCGTAACAACGTATAACGTTATATACTATTACGTAATGATGTATAACGTTATGTAGCATTACGTAACAGCGTATAACGTTATATAATACTACGTAATGACGTATAACGTTATGTAGCATTACGTAACAGCGTATAACGTTATGTAACATTACGTAACGACGTATAACGTTATATAATACTGCGTAATGACGTATAACGTTATGTTGCATTACGTAACAGCGTATAACGTTATATACTATTACGTAATGATGTATAACGTTATGTAGCATTACGTAACAGCGTATAACGTTATATAATACTACGTAATGACGTATAACGTTATGTTGCACTACGTAACAGCGTATAACGTTATATAATACTACGTAATGACGTATAACGTTATGTAGCATTACGTCACAACATGAAACGTTATATACTATTACGTAATGACGTATAACGTTATGTAGCATTACGTAACAACGTATAACGTTATGTACCATTACGTAACGACGTGTAACGCTATATAATACTACGTAATGACGTATAATGTTACGTAGCATTACGTGCCAACGTATAACGTTATGTAGAATTACGCAACGACGTATAACGCTATATATTATTACGTAATGACGTATAACGTAATGTAGCATTGCGCAACAGCGTATAACGTTATATAATACTACGTAATGACGTACAACGTTATGTAGCATTACGTCACGACGTATAACGCTACATACTATTACGTAATGACGTATAACTTTATGTAGCATTACCTAACAACGTATAACGTTATGTAGCATTACGTGACGACGTATAAAGTTATATAATACTACGTGATGACGTATAACGTTATGTAGCATTACGTAATAGCGTATAACGTTATATAATACTACGTAATGACGTATAACGTTATGTAGCATCACGTAACAACGTATAGCGTTATGTAGCATTACGTAACGACGGATAACGCTATATACTATTACGTAATGACGTATAACGTTACGTAGCATTACCTAACAACGTATAACGTTATGTAGCATTACGTAACGACGTATAACGTTATATAATACTACGTAATGACGTATAACGTTATGTAGCAGTACGTAACAACGCATAACGTTATGTAGCATTACGTAACGACGTATAACGCTATATACTATTACGTAATGACGTATAACGTTATGTAGCATTACGTACCAACGTATAACGTTATGTAGAAATACGTAACGACGTATAACGCTATATATTATTACGCAATGACGTATAACGTTATGTAGCATTACGCAACAGCGTATAACGCTATATAATACTACGTAATGACGTATAACGTTATGTAGCATTACGTCACGACGTATAACGCTACATACTATTACGTAATGACGTATAACTTTATGTAGCATTACCTAACAACGTATAACGTTATGTAGCATTACGTGACGACGTATAAAGTTATCTAATGTTACGTAAAGACGTATAATGTTATGTAGCATTACGTAACAACGTATAACGTTATATAATAATACTTAATGACGTATAATGTTTTGTAGCATTACGTAATGACGTATAACGTCATGTAGCATTACGTACCAACGTATAACGTTATGTTGAATTACGTAACTATGTATTACGTTACATACTATTACGTAATGACGTACAACGTTATGTAGCATTACGTAACAGCGTATAACGTTATGTAGAATTACGTAACGACGTATAACGCTATATATTATTACGTTACAACGTATAACGTTATGTAGAATTACTTAACGACGTATAACGTTATATAATAATACGTAACGACGTGTAACGCTATATAATACTACGTAATGACGTATAATGTTACGTAGCATTACGTGCCAACGTATAACGTTATGTAGAATTACGCAACGACGTATAACGCTATATATTATTACGTAATGACGTATAACGTAATGTAGCATTGCGCAACAGCGTATAACGTTATATAATACTACGTAATGACGTACAACGTTATGTAGCATTACGTCACGACGTATAACGCTACATACTATTACGTAATGACGTATAACTTTATGTAGCATTACCTAACAACGTATAACGTTATGTAGCATTACGTGACGACGTATAAAGTTATATAATACTACGTGATGACGTATAACGTTATGTAGCATTACGTAATAGCGTATAACGTTATATAATACTACGTAATGACGTATAACGTTATGTAGCATTACGTAACAACGTATAGCGTTATGTAGCATTACGTAACGACGGATAACGCTATATACTATTACGTAATGACGTATAACGTTACGTAGCATTACCTAACAACGTATAACGTTATGTAGCATTACGTAACGACGTATAACGTTATATAATACTACGTAATGACGTATAACGTTATGTAGCAGTACGTAACAACGCATAACGTTATGTAGCATTACGTAACGACGTATAACGCTATATACTATTACGTAATGACGTATAACGTTATGTAGCATTACGTACCAACGTATAACGTTATGTAGAAATACGTAACGACGTATAACGCTATATATTATTACGCAATGACGTATAACGTTATGTAGCATTACGCAACAGCGTATAACGTTATGTAATAATACGATAATGACGTATAATGTTATGTAGCATTACGTAACAACGTATAACGTTATGTAGCATTACGAAACGACGTATAACGCTATATACTATTACGTAATGACGTATAACGTTATGTAGCATTACCTAACAACGTATAACGTTATGTAGCATTACGTAACATCGTATAACGTTATATAATACTACGTAAGGACGTATAATGTTATGTAGCATTACGTACCAACGTATAACGTTATGTAGAATTACGTAACGACGTATAACGCTATATATTATTACGTATTGACGTATAACGTTATGTAGCATTGCGCAACAGCGCATAACGTTATATAATACTACGTAATGACGTACAACGTTATGTAGCATTACGTCACGACGTATAACGCTATATACTATTACGTAATGACGTATAACGTTATGTAGCATTACCTAACAACGTATAACGTTATGTAGCATTACGTAACGACGTATAAAGTTATATAATACTACGTGATGGCGTATAACGTTATGTAGCATTACGTAATAGCATATAACGTTATATAATACTACGTAATGACGTATAACGTTATGTAGCATTACGTAACAACGTATAACGTTATGTAGCATTACGTAACGACGGATAACGCTATATAATATTACGTAATGACGTATAACGTTATGTAGCATTACCTAACAACGTATAACGTTATGTAGCATTACGAAACGACGTATAACGTTATATAATACTACGTAATGACGTATAACGTTATGTAGCAGTACGTAACAACGCATAACGTTATGTAGCATTACGTAACGACGTATAACGCTATATACTATTACGTAAAGACGTATAACGTTATGTAGCATTACGTAACAGCGTATAACGTTATGTAGCATTAGGTTATAACGTATAACGTTATCTTCCATTACGTAATGACGTATAGCGTTATGTAGTATTACGTAATGACGTATAACGTTATGTAGCATAACGTTATAACGTAGAACGTTATGTAGCATTACGCTATAACGTATATCGCTATGTAGCATTACTTCACCACGTGTAACGTTATATACTATTACGTAATGACGTACAACTTTATGTAGCATTACGTAACAACATATAACGTTATGTAGCATTACTTCACAGCGTGTAACGTTATATACTATTACGTAATGACGTATAACGTTATGTAGCATTACGTAACAACGTATAACGTTATGTAGAACTACTTAACGACGTATAACGTTATATAATAATACGTAATGACGTATAATGTTATATAGCATTACTTCACAACGTGCAACGTTATATACTATTACGCAATGACGTACAACTTTATGTAGCATTACGTAACAACGTATAACGTTATGTAGCATTACATAACGACGTATAACGCTATATACTATTACGTAATGACGTGAAACGTTATGTAGCATTACGTAACAACGTATAACGTTATGTAGCAGTACGTTATAACGTATAACGTTATCTAATGTTACGTAAAGACGTATAATGTTATGTAGCATTACGTAACAACGTATAACGTTATATAATAATACTTAATGACGTATAATGTTTTGTAGCATTACGTAATGACGTATAACGTCATGTAGCATTACGTACCAACGTATAACGTTATGTTGAATTACGTAACTATGTATTACGTTACATACTATTACGTAATGACGTACAACGTTATGTAGCATTACGTAACAGCGTATAACGTTATGTAGAATTACGTAACGACGTATAACGTTATGTAGAATTACGTAACGACGTATAACGCTATATATTATTACGCAATGACGTATAACGTTATGTAGCATTACGCAACAGCGTATAACGTTATATAATACTACGTAATGACGTATAACGTTATGTAGAATTACGTAACGACGTATAACGCTATATATTTGTCGGGAAGGGGTTCGGGGCGTGTAATGAGTCTTCGCCGTTGTTGTTCATTGTAGTTACACAGATATTTATTTCCGTAAATGTGATTAATACAACGTTGGCAGGCAATCGCGGAAGTGAACGCTAACGACAATGGCCCTAGGTTCGGTATAGCGAATCCACGGTCAACGGGATAACAAGTGTACTTTGCCTTGAAGTCCAAACCGGACTCGACTCACTCCTCGTGATACAAGTATCGTTCTATTAGCTCGTGATTAAGACGTAACTTATTCACTGATCGTACAGACACTAGACGTGTGTTTAATGAGACTGTAAGAAAAGGAATGACTCTCCGTCACGACGACACTGTGGAGGAAGACTATGATGGGGTGTGCCTAAGGGCACGAGATTATCGGATTCGTTAAAGAAAGTCTCTGCATAGAGGGTGAGGGAAATAGGCGTAGCTGTTAATTGGTTGATTTCTATGTTGGCGGTTAGAAAAGGATGCTAGCCGCCCTTGAGAGAGAGCTCCTAGCGGAAAGCGTCGTACGTGACCAAATCAGATTTCCCATATCTTCCCGCAATAGGTGACAGATTTACGGGCTGATAGAATAAAGACTGTTTGTCAATCTGGAGGACTTTAGTTAACTAAGTCCTAAGATTTGTAGCGGTTCCTCAGGCTATCTGAACATAAACTGTAAATGATGCATCGACATCTGGCGATCATCTTACCCAAAGAATGGGGTCTGTGTGTGGCGGGCCGTTGGAATGTCTTATTGTCAAGTGTCGGTACTGCCAATTCTTTAAAGGAAAGCTATGTAACTTTATATCTCTGTTAGGTGGAACGTTCATCCCGTGACCGTGGCTACGCTCGGCGACCGGTTGTCGCCTCGAGCCTAAGCTCATTGTCTCAAGTTTCGAATGACTGTGTTTAGGTTATTTCATAAATGCTACGGTATTGAGGTTTTCCGAGTAACTCAAACGGGGGGAGCCCGTTGTTCTTTCATCTCCGACACGGCCATCCTGACTATCACACGTCCTCGGGTGTATCTAGAATATTGGGTTTTCCCAATGTTAGATTCGGTATAACTGATGTTATTTACAATTTAGCTAAGTGTCAAAATAGGTCAAGGGTCCAGTTCAACAGCAAAAGTTTTGATCGGATGTTTGATAAAGAAATAGTTAAAAGAGAGTGGAAATCCGTAACGTTATGATTAATATTCGAAGTACTAGTCGCATTCTGTGAGTTATCAGTCCGAGCGTAATGACATGATGGACCATTCTCGATCTCGCACCTAGACGGCTCTCATTTCTTTGGATCATGTTAGCACGCAGAGCATGTGCTAGAACATTATGTTAGATGTTATTTCCATAGTGCTAACGATACTTGAATTGAATTCGGTAACGAGGTGTTGATCTCGTATTGGACCCCTTCGGGCCATATGTCCGCCCGCAGGCGTGTGCGAACCATTATGTTCGGTCCGATACATGACTACCACGCTAGGTAAGTGTGAAAGCCTTGAGCTTCGTCGTATCGCCACACTGGGCATGTCGTAAGAACGCTGTGTGCCACACTGGGCATGTCGTAAAAACGCTGTGTGCCACACTGGGCATGTCGTAAAAACGCTGTGTGCCACACTGGGCATGTCGTAAAAACGCTGTGTGCCACACTGGGCATGTCGTAAAAACGCTGTGTGCCACACTGGGCATGTCGTAAAAACGCTGTGTGCCACACTGGGCATGTCGTAAAAACGCTGTGTGCCACACTGGGCATATGTTAGGACACTATGTTAGATGTTATTTCCATAGTGTCAACGATACTGTGATCAGAACGATCCTCTGAGGCCGAGGTACTCGCATCGTCATGGTCACTGTTCTCGTCATCACCGCAGACGTCCAACTCGGTAGGAACGCGACTATCTGGCATTTTCTTTAACCTATCATGGCTGTACTTATATGACCGTTTGCCGTCTAACGTTTTCAAAATATACCTATCTCCTTCCAAAATTTCCGCTATTACAAATGGACCCCTGAATTTCGGATCTAGTTTCGTTTGATTCCTTTCCTCATTTTTCTTTAATACAAAGTCACCGATATTGAATTTAACTACTTTGGCTTTTGTTTTATCAAATCTTTCCTTATCATACTTGGCGCTATCCTCTATGTTCCGTATGGCCTGTTGCCTTAAGTTGGAGATGTCTATTTCCCTTTCCTCGGTATTTTCAGATAGTAATAACCCGTAGGGTCTTGCTGTTTTACCAATTAATAGTTCTAGCGGACTCGATTTAGTCACACGATTGGTGGTGCAATTTAAAGCTAACTGTATCTCGCCGATCGCGTCTTGCCATGATCGCCCGGTCGTTTCTACCGTTGTAAACATGTTCTTTAGTGTACCCATAGTACGCTCTACCTGTCCGTTCGCTCTACTAGCACCGGTTGCTATTAGGTGTAGTTTAATTTGCTTATCCTGACAGAAATCTTGAAATTCTTTACCGGTAAAACATCGCCCTTGGTCCGCTATTATCCGAGAGGGACTACCGAACAGAAATATGGCGGATTGGAGTGCCTTAACGGTACTAAGGGAGTCTATTTTGCGAGTGTGACGTAGATACACGAATTTGGTAAAGGCGTCGATCAGGACGATGACGTATTCTTTCGAGTCGTTCTTACCGCTCAGTTTTCCCGTTATATCTACGTGGACGGTGTGCCAGGGTATGCTAGTCTTAGGTATAGGATGTAATTCGGCCTGTACTTTCCCCGAATTTGTCTTGGAAATCTGACAAGCATGACAGTTCTCCACGAATTTGCGAACATATTTCGCCATTCCTTCGAACCAGTAATACTCGTACAGTTTCTCAAGCGTTTTATCCCAACCTAAGTGCATGACCGATTGATGTATGTGGTTGATGACGGACCACCTAAACCCCCTTGGTACGATGGGTAGGCAGAGGGTCTTGCCTCTCCTCTGTATCTTACGGTAAAGAGTACCGGATCGTAACTCGTACGTACTCGCGATGTCTTCCGGGAGCTCGTCGTTCCGTAATTTATTGGCAATTTCAGAGATTTGGGGATCGCGACGTTGTTCTGCTAAAAGCCAATCTCCTGAGATTTCGGCCAGATTAATTTTCTTTTCTTCGATTTTGTTAATTGGGGTGCGGTCGATGTCTACAGGGTTACGCGAGAAGAAATCTACATGGGCCATTCGTTTGCCTTCTCGGTACGTAATGTCGAAAGTGAAAGTTTGCAGGTAAGCCCACCACCTATGAACCCTGTCACTCAAATTTACTTTATTGCGGGCCGCTTTCAACGAATTACAATCAGTGACAACGAGAAATTCCCGTCCATGTAGGTAGTGGCGAAAATGTTTAACGGCGTTTACAACTGCCAGCGTCTCTAATTCATATGAGTGATACCTGGATTCCGCGGGGCTCGTTTTCTTGCTGTAATATTCTATTACCCGGTTTTTTACCGTCAACCTTATGCATTAAAATAGCCCCGTATCCGTCCGTACTAGCGTCAGTGTGTAGTTCTGTCGGGTAATTCGGGTCGAATATCATTAACACCGGTTCATTAGTCAGGGCGGAAATTACCTTTTGTCTTATGGTTTCATGTCTATCTGTCCAAGTTAAATTTTTGCTTCCGGAGGTAAGTGCGTACAATGGTTTCATTACCTGTGAAAATTTGGGGACAAATTTTCGAAAATAGGAGGCTAAGCCTATGAACTGCCTAAGTTGGGCGACGGTCGTCGGCGCAGGTAAAGAACTCAAGGCTCGTATTTTACCCGGGTTTGGGCGAACTTCTCCGTTATGAATTACGTACCCGAGATAAAGTACCGACGTCTTTAAGAACGAACATTTCGAAAAGTTGAAGGAGAACCCGGCGTTTACGAGGGTATTTAGTACGATGTGCAATCTCTCTAGGGCTTGGTCTACCGATTCGGCGATAATTAGAACGTCATCCAGGTAGACAACAACGTAAGAGTGGGCGAGGTCGCCCAAGGCATTGAGAATAGCCCTTTGGAAGACGGACGGTGCATTTTTCAATCCGAACGGCATCGTTATGTATTCGTATTGTCCGTCGGGGGTGACAAACGCTGTATATTCCGTGGAGTCGGGGTGGATGGGGATTTGATGGAATCCACTGGCCATGTCCAAGCTAATGAAGTATTTTGCCTTTTGCAACCGCGCGATTTGGTCCGCGATAAGAGGTAGGGGATGCCGATCCGCGACTGTATTTTTATTCAGCTCTCGGAAATCTACGCACAACCTATCCGAGCCGTCCTTCTTCTTTACGAGTAACATAGGGCTCGCGAACGGTGAGTTACTAGGCCTGATGATTTCCGCCCTAATTAATTCGTTTATTCGCTCACGTACTATACTTCGCTCTGCCTCGCTAAGTCTATAGGGGTTTCTTTGTACGGTGATGTTAGGATCAACCAAACGTATTTTCAGCTGTCCCGTGGTTACGCGTGTACGCGGAAAACCCGTAATAAACGAACTCCTAAACTCCTCGAGAATGGAAATCAATCGGTCTTTATCTCCACCGAGCACCTCGGTGTCGACTTCATTAATATCGATTCTATTCTCGGCGGTTTTATTACAAACATTGACGGCTTTTGCCCTACGAATAGTGAGGCTATTTTGGGCAATATTTACGTCGAAACCTTGGCATAGAATTTCGCGGCCGATCATGATGTCGTAACTTAGGTAGCTATCAGCGAGGATATGGAAAATTATCTCGAGCGCAAAATCGTTAATACGTACTACGGACGCGATTTGAGATGTACAATTAATACGGTGGTTTCCTACCCCTCGCATTACTACCACGTTGGTCGTTCTTTTGCCGGAAAATTTCGAGGCTATGGACTCTCTAATTAGTGAGCATTCGGCTCCGGAATCGAAACAAAACGAGAACGACTCGCCCAGATGGCTTAATTTACCAATTGGAGGCTCCACCACGCAGGAGTTGACTTGACGTTCGTTGGCGGGGTCGCGATCTGTTTTTCGCAGCGACGGACAGTTGGGTGCGATATGGCCCTCCTCGTTATAAACGGCGATGATCCCACTTCTGATGTCGGGAAGGGGTTCGGGGCGTGTAATGAGTCTTCGCCGTTGTTGTTCATTGTAGTTACACAGATATTTATTTCCGTAAATGTGATTAATACAACGTTGGCAGGCAATCGCGGAAGTGAACGCTAACGACAATGGCCCTAGGTTCGGTATAGCGAATCCACGGTCAACGGGATAACAAGTGTACTTTGCCTTGAAGTCCAAACCGGACTCGACTCACTCCTCGTGATACAAGTATCGTTCTATTAGCTCGTGATTAAGACGTAACTTATTCACTGATCGTACAGACACTAGACGTGTGTTTAATGAGACTGTAAGAAAAGGAATGACTCTCCGTCACGACGACACTGTGGAGGAAGACTATGATGGGGTGTGCCTAAGGGCACGAGATTATCGGATTCGTTAAAGAAAGTCTCTGCATAGAGGGTGAGGGAAATAGGCGTAGCTGTTAATTGGTTGATTTCTATGTTGGCGGTTAGAAAAGGATGCTAGCCGCCCTTGAGAGAGAGCTCCTAGCGGAAAGCGTCGTACGTGACCAAATCAGATTTCCCATATCTTCCCGCAATAGGTGACAGATTTACGGGCTGATAAAATAAAGACTGTTTGTCAATCTGGAGGACTTTAGTTAACTAAGTCCTAAGATTTGTAGCGGTTCCTCAGGCTATCTGAACATAAACTGTAAATGATGCATCGACATCTGGCGATCATCTTACCCAAAGAATGGGGTCTGTGTGTGGCGGGCCGTTGGAATGTCTTATTGTCAAGTGTCGGTACTGCCAATTCTTTAAAGGAAAGCTATGTAACTTTATATCTCTGTTAGGTGGAACGTTCATCCCGTGACCGTGGCTACGCTCGGCGACCGGTTGTCGCCTCGAGCCTAAGCTCATTGTCTCAAGTTTCGAATGACTGTGTTTAGGTTATTTCATAAATGCTACGGTATTGAGGTTTTCCGAGTAACTCAAACGGGGGGAGCCCGTTGTTCTTTCATCTCCGACATATTATTACGCAATGACGTATAACGTTATGTAGCATTACGCAACAATGTATAACGTTTTATAATACTACGTAATGACGTATAACGTTATGTAGCATTACGTAACTATGTATAATGTTATATAGCATTACGTACCAACGTATAACGTTATGTAGAATTACGTAACGACGTTTAACGATATATATTATTACGTAATGACGTATAACGTTATGTAGCATTATGCAACAGCGTATAACGTTATATAATACTACGTAATGACGTATAACGTTATGTAGCATTACGTAACAACGTATAACGTTATGTAACATTACGTAACAACGTATAACGTTATGTAGCATTACGTAATGATGTATAACGTTATGTATCATTACGTACCAACGTATAACGTTATGTAGCATTACCTAACAACGTATAACGCTATATACTATTACGTAATGACGTATAACGTTATGTAGCATTGCGTAACAACGTATAACGTTACATAATAATACGATAATGACGTATAATGTTATGTAGCATTACGTAACAACGTATAACGTTATGTAGCATTACGAAACGACGTATAACGTTATATACTATTACGTAATGACGTACAACTTTATGTAGCATTACGTAACAACATATAACGTTATTTAGCATTACTTCACAGCGTGTAACGTTATATACTATTACGTAATGACGTATAACGTTATGTAGCATTACGTAATAACGTATAACGTTATGTAGAACTACTTAACGACGTATAACGTTATATAATAATACGTAATGACGTATAATGTTATATAGCATTACTTCACAACGTGCAACGTTATATACTATTACGTAATGACGTACAACTTTATGTAGCATTACGTAACAACGTATAACGTTATGTAGCATTACATAACGACGTATAACGCTATATACTATTACGTAATGACGTGAAACGTTATGTAGCATTACGTAACAACGTATAACGTTATGTAGCAGTACGATATAACGTATAACGTTATCTAATGTTACGTAATGACGTATAATGTTATGTAGCATTACGTAACAACGTATAACGTTATATAATAATACTTAATGACGTATAATGTTATGTAGCATTACGTAATGACGTATAACGTCATGTAGCATTACGTACCAACGTATAACGTTATGTTGAATTACGTAACTATGTATTACGTTACATACTATTACGTAATGACGTACAACGTTATGTAGCATTACGTAACAGCGTATAACGTTATGTAGAATTACGTAACGACGTATAACGCTATATATTATTACGTAACAACGTATAACGTTATGTAGAATTACTTAACGACGTATAACGTTATATAATAATACGTAATGACGTATAATGTTATGTAGCATTACGTAATGACGTATAACGTTATGTAGCATTACGTACCAACGTATAACGTTATGTAGAATTACGTAACGACGTATAACGCTATATATTATTACGCAATGACGTATAACGTTATGTAGCATTACGCAACAGCGTATAACGTTATATAATACTACGTAATGACGTATAACGTTATGTAGCATTACGTAACAACGTATAACGTTATATAGCATTACGTATCAACGTATAACGTTATGTAGAATTACGTAACGACGTATAACGTTATGTAGCATTGCGTAATGATGTATAACGTTATGTATCATTACGTACCAACGTATAACGTTATGTAGCATTACCTAACAACGTATAACGCTATATACTATTACGTAATGACGTATAACGTTATGTAGCATTACGCAACAGCGTATAACGTTATATAATACTACGTAATGACGTATAACGTTATGTAGCATTACGTAACAACGTATAACGTTATGTAGCATTACGTAATGATGTATAACGTTATGTATCATTACGTACCAACGTATAACGTTATGTAGCATTACCTAACAACGTACAACGCTATATACTATTACGTAATGACGTATAACGTTATGTAGCATTGCGTAACAACGTATAACGTTACGTAATAATACGATAATGACGTATAATGTTATGTAGCATTACGTAACAACGTATAACGTTATGTAGCATTACGAAACGACGTATAACGTTATATACTATTACGTAATGACGTATAACGTTATGTAGCATTACCTAACAACGTATAACGTTATGTAGCATTACGTAACGACGTATAACGATATATATTATTACGTAATGACGTATAACGTTATGTAGCATTACTTAACAACGTATAACGTTATGTTGAATTACGTAACTATGTATTACGTTACATACTATTACGTAATGACGTACAACGTTATGTAGCATTACGTAACAGCGTATAACGTTATGTAGAATTACGTAACGACGTATAACGCTATATATTATTACGTAACAACGTATAACGTTATGTAGAATTACTCAACGACGTATAACGTTATATAATAATACGTAATGACGTATAATGTTATGTAGCACTACGTAATGACGTATAACGTTATGTAGCATTACGTACCAACGTATAACGTTATGTAGAATTACGTAACGACGTATAACGCTATATATTATTACGCAATGACGTATAACGTTATGTAGCATTACGCAACAGCGTATAACGTTATATAATACTACGTAATGACGTATAACGATATGTAGCATTACGTAACAACGTATAACGTTATATAGCATTACGTACCAACGTATAACGTTATGTAGAATTACGTAACGACGTATAACGATATATATTATTACGTAATGGTGTATAACGTTATGAAGCATTACGCAACAGCGTATAACGTTATATAATACTACGTAATGACGTATAACGTTATGTAGCATTACGTAACAACGTATAACGTTATGTAGCATTACGTAAAGATGTATAACGTTATGTATCATTACGTACCAACGTATAACGTTATGTAGCATTACCTAACAACGTGTAACGCTATATACTATTACGTAATGACGTATAACGTTATGTAGCATTACCTAACAACGTATAACGTTATGTAGCATTACGTAACGACGTATAACGTTATATAATACTACGTAATGACGTATAACGTTATGTAGCATTACGTAATGACGTATAACGTTATGTAGCATTACTTAACAACGTATAACGTTATGTTGAATTACGTAACTATGTATTACGTTACATACTATTACGTAATGACGTACAACGTTATGTAGCATTACGTAACAGCGTATAACGTTATGTAGAATTACGTAACGACGTATAACGATATATATTATTACGTAGTGATGTATAACGTTATGAAGCATTACGCAACAGCGTATAACGTTATATAATACTACGTAATGACGTATAACGTTATGTAGCATTACGTAACAACGTATAACGTTATGTAGCATTACGTAAAGATGTATAACGTTATGTATCATTACGTACCAACGTATAACGTTATGTAGCATTACCTAACAACGTGTAACGCTATATACTATTACGTAATGACGTATAACGTTATGTAGCATTACCTAACAACGTATAACGTTATGTAGCATTACGTAACGACGTATAACGTTATATAATACTACGTAATGACGTATAACGATATGTAGCATTACGTAACAACGTATAACGTTATATAGCATTACGTACCAACGTATAACGTTATGTAGAATTACGTAACGACGTATAACGATATATATTATTACGTAATGATGTATAACATTATGAAGCATTACGCAACAGCGTATAACGTTATATAATACTACGTAATGACGTATAACGTTATGTAGCATTACGTAACAACGTATAACGTTATGTAGCATTACGTAAAGATGTATAACGTTATGTATCATTACGTACCAACGTATAACGTTATGTAGCATTACCTAACAACGTGTAACGCTATATACTATTACGTAATGACGTATAACGTTATGTAGCATTGCGTAACAACGTATAACGTTATATAATAATACGATAATGACGTATAATGTTATGTAGCATTACGTAACAACGTATAACGTTATGTAGCATTACGAAACGACGTATAACGCTACATACTATTACGTAATGACGTATAACGTTATGTAGCATTACCTAACAACGTATAACGTTATGTAGCATTACGTAACGACGTATAACGTTATATAATACTTCGTGATGACGTATAACGTTATGTAGCATTACGCAACAGCGTATAACGTTATATAATACTACGTAATGACGTATAACGTTATGTAGCATTACGTAACAACGTATAACGTTATATAGCATTACGTACCAACGTATAACGTTATGTAGAATTACGTAACGACGTATAACGATATATATTATTACGTAATGACGTACAACGTTATGTAGCATTACGCAACAGCGTATAACGTTATATAATACTACGTAATGACGTATAACATTATGTAGCATTACGTAACAACGTATAACGTTATGTAGCATTACGTAATGATGTATAACGTTATGTAGCATTACGTACCAACGTATAACGTTATGTAGCATTACGAAACGACGTATGACGCTATATACTATTACGTAATGACGTATAACGTTATGTAGCATTACCTAACAACGTATAACGTTATGTAGCATTACGTAACGACGTATAACGGTTATATAATACTACGTGATGACGTATAACGTTATGTAGCATTACGTAACAGCGTATAACATTATATAATACTACGTAATGACGTATAACGTTATGTAGCATTACGTAATGACGTATAACGTTATATAGCATTACGTAACAACGTAAAACGTTATGTAGCATTACGTAACGACGTATAAGCTATATACTATTACGTAATGACGTATAACGTTATGTAGCATTACCTAACAACGTATAACGTTATGTAGCATTACGTAACGACGTATAACGTTATATAATACTACGTAATGACGTATAACGCT
The DNA here is from genome assembly GCA_963971185.1 of Bombus muscorum. Classification (NCBI taxonomy): domain Eukaryota; kingdom Metazoa; phylum Arthropoda; class Insecta; order Hymenoptera; family Apidae; genus Bombus; species Bombus muscorum. Next base: position 9,603,638 of record OZ020139.1, on the reverse strand, counting down.
ATGTAGCATTACGTAACAACGTATAACGTTATGTAGCATTACGTAACGACGTATAACGCTATATACTATTACGTAAAGACGTATATCGTTATGTAGCATTACGTAACAGCGTATAACGTTATGTAGCATTACGTAATGACGTATAACGTTATGTAGCATTACGTTATAACATATAACGTTTTCTACTATTTCGTAATGACGTATATCGTTATGTAGCATTACGATACAACGTATAACGTTATACACTATTACGTAATGACGTATAACGTTATGTAGCATTACGTAACAACGTATAACGTTATATACTATTATGTAACAACGTATAACGTTATATAATAATACGTAATGACGTATAATGTTATGTAGCATTACGTAACAACGTATAACGTTATGTAGCATTACGTAACGACGTATAACGCTATATAATACTACGTAATGACGTATAATGTTATGTAGCATTACGTACCAACGTATAACGTTATGTAGAATTACGTAACGACGTATAACGCTATATATTATTACGTAATGACGTATAACGTTATGTAGCATTACGCAACAGCGTATAACGTTATATAATACTACGTAATGACGTATAACGTGATGTAGCATTACGTAACGACGTATAACGTTATATAATAATACGTAATGACGTATAATGTTATGTAGCATTACGTAACAACGTATAACGTTATGTAGCATTACGTAACGACGTATAACGCTATATAATACTACGTAATGACGTATAATGTGATGTAGCATTACGTATCAACGTATAAAGCTATGTAGCATTACTTCACAACGTGTAACGTTATATACTGTTACGTAATGACGTATAACGTTATATAGCATTACGTACCAACGTATAACGTTATGAAGAATTACTTAACGACGTATAACGTTTATAATAATATGTAATGACGTATAATGTTATGTAGCATTACGCAATGACGTATAACGTTATATAGCATTACATACCAACGTATAAGGATATGTAGAATTACGTAACGACGTATAACGCTATATACTATTACGTAATGACGTATAACGTTATGTAGCATTACGCAACAGCGTATAATGTTATATAATACTACGTAATGACGTATAACGTTATGTAGCATTACGTATCAACGTATAAAGCTATGTAGCATTACTTCACAACGTGTAACGCTATATACTATTACGTAATGACGTATTACGTTATGTAGCATTACCTAACAACGTATAACGTTATGTAGCATTACGTAACGACGTATAAAGTTATATAATACTACGTGATGACGTATTACGTTAGGTAGCATTACGTAACGACGTATAACGCTATATAATACTACGTAATGACGTATAATGTGATGTAGCAATACGTATCAACGTATAAAGCTATGTAGCATTACTTCACAACGTGTAACGCTATATACTATTACGTAATGACGTATTACGTTATGTAGCATTACCTAACAACGTATAACGTTATGTAGCATTACGTAACAACGTGTAACGTTATTTACTATTACGTAATGACGTATAACGTTATGTAGCATTACGTAACAACGTATAACGTTATGTAGCATTACGTAATGACGTATAACGTTATGTAGCAATACGTAATGACGTTTAACGTTATGTAGCATTACGTAACGACGTATAACGTTATATAATACTACGTAATGACGTGTAACGTTATGTAGTATTACGTAACGACGTATAACTTTATATACTATTTCGTAGTGACGTACAACGTTATGTTGCATTACGTACCAACGTATAACTTCACGTCGCATTGCGTAACGACGTATAACGCTATATACTATTACGTAATGACGTATAACGTTATGTAGCATTACGATACAACGTATAACGTTATACACTATTACGTAATGACGTATAACGTTATGTCGCATTACGTTATAACGTATAACGCTATCTACTATTACGTAATGACATATAACGTTATGTAGCATTACGTAACAACGTATAACGTTATATACTATTATGTAACAACGTATAACGTTATATAATAATACGTAATGACGTATAATGTTATGTAGCATTACGTAACAACGTATAACGTAATGTAGCATTACGTAACGACGTATAACGCTATATAATACTACGTAATGACGTATAATGTTATGTAGCATTACGTACCAACGTATAACGTTATGTAGAATTACGTAACGACGTATAACGCTATATATTATTACGTAATGACGTATAACGTTATGTAGCATTACGCAACAGCGTATAACGTTATATAATACTACGTAATGACGTATAACGTGATGTAGCATTACGTAACGACGTATAACGTTATATAATAATACGTAATGACGTATAATGTTATGTAGCATTACGTAACAACGTATAACGTTATGTAGCATTACGTAACGACGTATAACGCTATATAATACTACGTAATGACGTATAATGTGATGTAGCATTACGTATCAACGTATAAAGCTATGTAGCATTACTTCACAACGTGTAACGTTATATACTGTTACGTAATGACGTATAACGTTATATAGCATTACGTACCAACGTATAACGTTATGAAGAATTACTTAACGACGTATAACGTTATATAATAATATGTAATGACGTATAATGTTATGTAGCATTACGTAACAACGTATAACGTTATGTACCATTACGTACCAACGTATAACTTCATGTAGCATTACGTAACGACGTATAACGCTATATACTATTACGTAATGACGTATAACGTTATGTAGCATTACGTAACAACGTATAACGTTATGTAGCATTACGTGACAACGTATAACGTTGTGTAGCATTACGTAATGACGTATAACGTTATGTAGCAATACGTAATGACGTATAACGTTATGTAGCATTACGTTATAGCGTATAACGTTACCTTCCATTACGTAATGACGTATAGCGTTATGTAGTATTACGTAATGACGTATAACGTGATGTAGCATAACGTTATAACGTAGAATGTTATGTAACATTACGCTATAACGTATAACGCTATGTAGCATCACTTCACAACGTGTAACGTTATGTAGCATTATGTAACAACGTATAACGTTATGTAGCATTACGTTACGACGTATAACGTTATGTAGCATTACGTAACAACGTATAACGTTATGTAGCATTACGTAACAACGTATAACGTTATGTAGCATTACGTTACGACGTATAACGTTATATAATACTACGTAATGACGTATAACGTTATGTAGCATTACGTAACAGCGTATAACATTATATAATACTACGTAATGACGTATAACGTTATGTAGCATTACGTACCAACGTATAACGTTATGTAGCATTACGTAACGACGTATAACGCTATATACTATTACGTAATGACCTAAAACGTTATGTAGCATTATGTAACAACGTATAACGTTATATAATACTACGTAATGACGTATAACGTTTTGTAGCATTACGTGACAACGTATAACGTTATATGCAATTACGTAATGGTGTATAACGTTATGTAGCATTACGTAACGACGTATAACGTTATATAATACTACGTAATGACGTATAACGTTATGTAGTATTACGTAACGACGTATAACTTTATATACTATTACGTAGTGACGTACAACGTTATGTTGCATTACGTACCAACGTATAACTTCACGTCGCATTGCGTAACGACGTATAACGCTATATACTATTACGTAATGACGTATAACGTTATGTAGCATTACGAAACAACGTATAACGTTATACACTATTACGTAATGACGTATAACGTTATGTCGCATTACGTTATAACGTATAACGCTATTTACTATTACGTAATGACGTATAACGTTATGTAGCATTACGTAACAACGTATAACGTTATATACTATTATGTAACAACGTATAACGTTATATAATAATACGTAATGACGTATAATGTTATGTAGCATTACGTAACAACGTATAACGTTATGTAGTATTACGTAACGACGTATAACGTTATCTACTATTACGTAATGCCGTGTAACGTTATGTAGCATTACGTACCAACGTATAACGTTATATACTATTACGTAATGACGTATAACGTTATGTAGCATTACGTAACAACGTATAACGTTATGTAGCATTACGTAATGACGTATAGCGTTATGTAGCATTACGTAACGCCGTATAACGCTATATACTATTACGTAATGACGTACAGCGTTATGTAGCATTACGTAACAACGTATAACGTTATGTAGTATTACGTAACGACGTATAACGTTATATAATACTACGTTATGACGTATAACGTTATGTAGTATTACGTAACGACGTATAACGTTATATACTATTACGTAACGACGTATAACGCTATATGCTATTACGTAGTGACGTATAACGTTATGTAGCATTACGTAACAACGTATAACGTTATGTAGCATTACGTTATAACGTATAACGTTATCTACTATTACGTAATGCCGTATAACGTTATGTAGCATTACGTACCAACGTATAACGTTATATAATAATACGTTAGGACGTATAATGTTATGTAGCATTACGTAACAACGTATAACGTTATGTAGCATTACGTAATGACGTATAACGTCATGTAGCAATACGTAATGACGTATAACGTTATGTAGCATTACGTAACGACGTATAACGTTATATAATACTACGTAATGACGTGTAACGTTATGTAGTATTACGTAACGACGTATAACTTTATATACTATTACGTAGTGACGTACAACGTTATGTTGCATTACGTACCAACGTATAACTTCACGTCGCATTGCGTAACGACGTATAACGCTATATACTATTACGTAATGACGTATAACGTTATGTAGCATTACGATACAACGTATAACGTTATACACTATTACGTAATGACATATAACGTTATGTCGCATTACGTTATAACGTATAACGCTATCTACTATTACGTAATGACGTATAACGTTATGTAGCATTACGTAACAACGTATAACGTTATATACTATTATGTAACAACGTATAACGTTATATAATAATACGTAATGACGTATAATGTTATGTAGCATTACGTAACAACGTATAACGTTATGTAGCATTACGTAACGACGTATAACGCTATATAATACTACGTAATGACGTATAATGTTATGTAGCATTACGTACCAACGTATAACGTTATGTAGAATTACGTAACGACGTATAACGCTATATATTATTACGTAATGACGTATAACGTTATGTAGCATTACGCAACAGCGTATAACGTTATATAATACTACGTAATGACGTATAACGTGATGTAGCATTACGTAACGACGTATAACGTTACATAATAATACGTAATGACGTATAATGTTATGTAGCATTACGTAACAACGTATAACGTTATGTAGCATTACGTAACGACGTATAACTTCATGTAGCATTACGTAACGACGTATAACGCTATATACTATTACGTAATGACGTATAACGTTATGTAGCATTACGTAACAACGTATAACGTTATGTAGCATTACGTGACAACGTATAACGTTGTGTAGCATTACGTAATGACGTATAACGTTATGTAGCAATACGTAATGACGTATAACGTTATGTAGCATTACGTTATAGCGTATAACGTTACCTTCCATTACGTAATGACGTATAGCGTTATGTAGTATTACGTAATGACGTATAACGTGATGTAGCATAACGTTATAACGTAGAACGTTATGTAACATTACGCTATAACGTATAACGCTATGTAGCATCACTTCACAACGTATAACGTGATGTAGCATTACGTAACGACGTATAACGTTATATAATAATACGTAATGACGTATAATGTTATGTAGCATTACGTAACAACGTATAACGTTATGTAGCATTACGTAACGACGTATAACGCTATATAATACTACGTAATGACGTATAATGTGATGTAGCATTACGTATCAACGTATAAAGCTATGTAGCATTACTTCACAACGTGTAACGTTATATACTGTTACGTAATGACGTATAACGTTATATAGCATTACGTACCAACGTATAGCGTTATGAAGAATTACTTAACGACGTATAACGTTTATAATAATATGTAATGACGTATAATGTTATGTAGCATTACGCAATGACGTATAACGTTATATAGCATTACATACCAACGTATAAGGTTATGTAGAATTACGTAACGACGTATAACGCTATATACTATTACGTAATGACGTATAACGTTATGTAGCATTACGCAACAGCGTATAATGTTATATAATACTACGTAATGACGTATAACGTTATGTAGCATTACGTATCAACGTATAAAGCTATGTAGCATTACTTCACAACGTGTAACGCTATATACTATTACGTAATGACGTATTACGTTATGTAGCATTACCTAACAACGTATAACGTTATGTAGCATTACGTAACGACGTATAAAGTTATATAATACTACGTGATGACGTATTACGTTAGGTAGCATTACGTAACGACGTATAACGCTATATAATACTACGTAATGACGTATAATGTGATGTAGCAATACGTATCAACGTATAAAGCTATGTAGCATTACTTCACAACGTGTAACGCTATATACTATTACGTAATGACGTATTACGTCTTGTAGCATTACCTAACAACGTATAACGTTATGTAGCATTACGTAACAACGTGTAACGTTATTTACTATTACGTAATGACGTATAACGTTATGTAGCATTACGCAACAGCGTATAACGTTATATAATACTACGTAATGACGTATAACGTGATGTAGCATTACGTAACGACGTATAACGTTATATAATAATACGTAATGACGTATAATGTTATGTAGCATTACGTAACAACGTATAACGTTATGTAGCATTACGTAACGACGTATAACGCTATATAATACTACGTAATGACGTATAATGTGATGTAGCATTACGTATCAACGTATAAAGCTATGTAGCATTACTTCACAACGTGTAACGTTATATACTGTTACGTAATGACGTATAACGTTATATAGCATTACGTACCAACGTATAACGTTATGAAGAATTACTTAACGACGTATAACGTTATATAATAATATGTAATGACGTATAATGTTATGTAGCATTACGTAACAACGTATAACGTTATGTAGCATTACGTACCAACGTATAACTTCATGTAGCATTACGTAACGACGTATAACGCTATATACTATTACGTAATGACGTATAACGTTATGTAGCATTACGTAACAACGTATAACGTTATGTAGCATTACGTGACAACGTATAACGTTGTGTAGCATTACGTAATGACGTATAACGTTATGTAGCAATACGTAATGACGTATAACGTTATGTAGCATTACGTTATAGCGTATAACGTTACCTTCCATTACGTAATGACGTATAGCGTTATGTAGTATTACGTAATGACGTATAACGTGATGTAGCATAACGTTATAACGTAGAATGTTATGTAACATTACGCTATAACGTATAACGCTATGTAGCATCACTTCACAACGTGTAACGTTATGTAGCATTATGTAACAACGTATAACGTTATGTAGCATTACGTTACGACGTATAACGTTATGTAGCATTACGTAACAACGTATAACGTTATGTAGCATTACGTAACAACGTATAACGTTATGTAGCATTACGTTACGACGTATAACGTTATATAATACTACGTAATGACGTATAACGTTATGTAGCATTACGTAACAGCGTATAACATTATATAATACTACGTAATGACGTATAACGTTATGTAGCATTACGTACCAACGTATAACGTTATGTAGCATTACGAAACAACGTATAACGTTATACACTATTACGTAATGACGTATAACGTTATGTCGCATTACGTTATAACGTATAACGCTATTTACTATTACGTAATGACGTATAACGTTATGTAGCATTACGTAACAACGTATAACGTTATATACTATTATGTAACAACGTATAACGTTATATAATAATACGAAATGACGTATAATGTTATGTAGCATTACGTAACAACGTATAACGTTATGTAGTATTACGTAACGACGTATAACGTTATCTACTATTACGTAATGCCGTGTAACGTTATGTAGCATTACGTACCAACGTATAACGTTATATACTATTACGTAATGACGTATAACGTTATGTAGCATTACGTAACAACGTATAACGTTATGTAGCATTACGTAATGACGTATAGCGTTATGTAGCATTACGTAACGCCGTATAACGCTATATACTATTACGTAATGACGTACAGCGTTATGTAGCATTACGTAACAACGTATAACGTTATGTAGTATTACGTAACGACGTATAACGTTATATAATACTACGTTATGACGTATAACGTTATGTAGTATTACGTAACGACGTATAACGTTATATACTATTACGTAACGACGTATAACGCTATATGCTATTACGTAGTGACGTATAACGTTATGTAGCATTACGTAACAACGTATAACGTTATGTAGCATTACGTTATAACGTATAACGTTATCTACTATTACGTAATGCCGTATAACGTTATGTAGCATTACGTACCAACGTATAACGTTATATAATAATACGTTAGGACGTATAATGTTATGTAGCATTACGTAACAACGTATAACGTTATGTAGCATTACGTAATGACGTATAACGTCATGTAGCAATACGTAATGACGTATAACGTTATGTAGCATTACGTAACGACGTATAACGTTATATAATACTACGTAATGACGTGTAACGTTATGTAGTATTACGTAACGACGTATAACTTTATATACTATTACGTAGTGACGTACAACGTTATGTTGCATTACGTACCAACGTATAACTTCACGTCGCATTGCGTAACGACGTATAACGCTATATACTATTACGTAATGACGTATAACGTTATGTAGCATTACGATACAACGTATAACGTTATACACTATTACGTAATGACATATAACGTTATGTCGCATTACGTTATAACGTATAACGCTATCTACTATTACGTAATGACGTATAACGTTATGTAGCATTACGTAACAACGTATAACGTTATATACTATTATGTAACAACGTATAACGTTATATAATAATACGTAATGACGTATAATGTTATGTAGCATTACGTAACAACGTATAACGTTATGTAGCATTTCGTAACGACGTATAACGCTATATAATACTACGTAATGACGTATAATGTTATGTAGCATTACGTACCAACGTATAACGTTATGTAGAATTACGTAACGACGTATAACGCTATATATTATTACGTAATGACGTATAACGTTATGTAGCATTACGCAACAGCGTATAACGTTATATAATACTACGTAATGACGTATAACGTGATGTAGCATTACGTAACGACGTATAACGTTACATAATAATACGTAATGACGTATAATGTTATGTAGCATTACGTAACAACGTATAACGTTATGTAGCATTACGTAACGACGTATAACGCTATATAATACTACGTAATGACGTATAATGTGATGTAGCATTACGTATCAACGTATAAAGCTATGTAGCATTACTTCACAACGTGTAACGTTATATACTGTTACGTAATGACGTATAACGTTATATAGCATTACGTACCAACGTATAACGTTATGAAGAATTACTTAACGACGTATAACGTTATATAATAATATGTAATGACGTATAATGTTATGTAGCATTACGTAACAACGTATAACGTTATGTAGCATTACGTACCAACGTATAACTTCATGTAGCATTACGTAACGACGTATAACGCTATATACTATTACGTAATGACGTATAACGTTATGTAGCATTACGTAACAACGTATAACGTTATGTAGCATTACGTGACAACGTATAACGTTGTGTAGCATTACGTAATGACGTATAACGTTATGTAGCAATACGTAATGACGTATAACGTTATGTAGCATTACGTTATAGCGTATAACGTTACCTTCCATTACGTAATGACGTATAGCGTTATGTAGTATTACGTAATGACGTATAACGTGATGTAGCATAACGTTATAACGTAGAACGTTATGTAACATTACGCTATAACGTATAACGCTATGTAGCATCACTTCACAACGTGTAACGTTATGTAGCATTATGTAACAACGTATAACGTTATGTAGCATTACGTTACGACGTATAACGTTATGTAGCATTACGTAACAACGTATAACGTTATGTAGCATTACGTAACAACGTATAACGTTATGTAGCATTACGTTACGACGTATAACGTTATATAATACTACGTAATGACGTATAACGTTATGTAGCATTACGTAACAGCGTATAACATTATATAATACTACGTAATGAAGTATAACGTTATGTAGCATTACGTACCAACGTATAACGTTATGTAGCATTACGTAACGACGTATAACGCTATATACTATTACGTAATGACCTAAAACGTTATGTAGCATTATGTAACAACGTATAACGTTATATAATACTACGTAATGACGTATAACGTTTTGTAGCATTACGTGACAACGTATAACGTTATATGCAATTACGTAATGGTGTATAACGTTATGTAGCATTACGTAACGACGTATAACGTTATATAATACTACGTAATGACGTATAACGTTATGTAGTATTACGTAACGACGTATAACTTTATATACTATTACGTAGTGACGTACAACGTTATGTTGCATTACGTACCAACGTATAACTTCACGTCGCATTGCGTAACGACGTATAACGCTATATACTATTACGTAATGACGTATAACGTTATGTAGCATTACGAAACAACGTATAACGTTATACACTATTACGTAATGACGTATAACGTTATGTCGCATTACGTTGTAACGTATAACGCTATTTACTATTACGTAATGACGTATAACGTTATGTAGCATTACGTAACAACGTATAACGTTATATACTATTATGTAACAACGTATAACGTTATATAATAATACGTAATGACGTATAATGTTATGTAGCATTACGTAACAACGTATAACGTTATGTAGTATTACGTAACGACGTATAACGTTATATAATACTACGTTATGACGTATAACGTTATGTAGTATTACGTAACGACGTATAACGTTATATACTATTACGTAACGACGTATAACGCTATATGCTATTACGTAGTGACGTATAACGTTATGTAGCATTACGTAACAACGTATAACGTTATGTAGCATTACGTTATAACGTATAACGTTATCTACTATTACGTAATGCCGTATAACGTTATGTAGCATTACGTACCAACGTATAACGTTATATAATAATAGGTTAGGACGTATAATGTTATGTAGCATTACGTAACGACGTATAACGCTATATGCTATTACGTAGTGACGTATAACGTTATGTAGCATTACGTAACAACGTATAACGTTATGTAGCATTACGTTATAACGTATAACGTTATCTACTATTACGTAATGACGTATAACGTTATGTAGCATTACGTAACAACGTATAACGTTATGTAGCATTACGTAATGACGTATAGCGTTATGTAGCATTACGTAACGCCGTATAACGCTATATACTATTACGTAATGACGTACAGCGTTATGTAGCATTACGTAACAACGTATAACGTTATGTAGTATTACGTAACGACGTATAACGTTATATAATACTACGTTATGACGTATAACGTTATGTAGTATTACGTAACGACGTATAACGTTATATACTATTACGTAACGACGTATAACGCTATATGCTATTACGTAGTGACGTATAACGTTATGTAGCATTACGTAACAACGTATAACGTTATGTAGCATTACGTTATAACGTATAACGTTATCTACTATTACGTAATGCCGTATAACGTTATGTAGCATTACGTACCAACGTATAACGTTATATAATAATACGTTAGGACGTATAATGTTATGTAGCATTACGTAACGACGTATAACGGTACATACTATTACGTAATGACGTATAACGTTATGTAGCATTACGTAACAACGTATAACGTTATGTAGCATTACATAACGACGTATAACGCTATATGCTATTACGTAATGACGTATAACGTTATGTAGTATTACGTAACGACGTATAACGTTATATAATACTACGTAATGACGTAAAACGTTATGTAGCATTACGTTATAACGTATAACGTTATCTACTATTACGTAATGCCGTGTAACGTTATGTAGCATTACGTACCAACGTATAACGTTATATAATAATACGTTAGGACGTATAATGTTATGTAGCATTACTTAACAACGTATAACGTTATATACTATTACGCAAGGACGTATAACGTTATGTAGCATTACGTAACCACGAATACCGTTATATAATACTACGTAATGATGTATAACGTTATGTAGCATTACGTAACAACGTATAACGTTATGTAGCATTACGTTATGGCGTATAACGTTATGTAGCATTATGCAACAACGTATAACGTTATGTAGCATTACGTAACGACGTATAACGGTACATACCATTACGTAATGACGTATAACGTTATATATTATTACCTAATGACGTATAACGTTATGTAGCATTACGTAACAGCGTATAACGTTGTATAATACTACGTAATGACGTATAACGTTATGTAGCATTACGTAACAACGTATAACGTTATGTAGCATTACGAACGACGTATAACGCCATATACTATTACGAAATGACGTATAACGTTATGTAGCATTACGTAACAACGTATAACGTTATGTACAATACGTTATAACGTATAACGTTATATACTATTACGTAGTGACGTATAACGCTATGTAGCATTACGTCACAACGTGTAACGTTATATACTATTACGTAATGACGTATAACGTTATGTAGCATTACGTAACAAGGTATAACGTTATGTAGCATTACGTACCAACGTATAACTTCATGTAGCATTACGTTACGCCGTATAACGCTATATACTATTACGTAATGACGTATAGCGTTATGTAGCATTACGTAACAACGTATAACGTTATGTAGCATTACGTTATAACGTATAACGTTATCTTCCATTACGTAACTACGTATAACGTTATATACTATTACGTAATGACGTATAACGTTATGTAGCATTACGTAACAGCGTATAACGTTATATAATACTACGTAATGACGTATAACGTTATGTAGCATTACATAACAACGTATAACGTTATGTAGCATTACGTAACGACGTATAACGCTATATACTAATACGTAATGACGTATAACGTTATGTAGCATTACGTAACAGCGTATAACGTTATGTGGCATTACGTACCAACGTATAACTTCATGTAGCATTACGTAACGCCGTATAACGCTATATACTATTACGTAATGACGTATAGCGTTATGTAGCATTACGTAACAACGTATAACGTTATGTAGTATTACGTAACGACGTATAACGTTATATAATACTACGTTATGACGTATAACGTTATGTAGTATTACGTAACGACGTATAACGTTATATACTATTACGCAATGACGTATAACGTTATGTAGCATTACGTAACCACGAATACCGTTATATAATACTACGTAATGATGTATAACGTTGTGTAGCATTACGTAACAACGTATAACGTTATGTAGCATTACGTAATGGCGTATAACGTTATGTAGCATTATGCAACAACGTATAACGTTATGTAGCATTACGTAACGACGTATAACGCTATATACTATTACGTAAAGACGTATATCGTTATGTAGCATTACGTAACAGCGTATAACGCTATATACTATTACGTAATGACGTATAGCGTTATGTAGCATTACGTAACAACGTATAACGTTATGTAGTATTACGTTACGACGTATAACGTTATATACTATTACGTAATGACGTATAACGTTATGTAGCATTACGTAACGACGTATAACGTTATGTAGCATTACGTTATAACGTATAACGTTATCTACTATTACGTAATGCCGTATAACGTTATGTAGCATTACGTAACAACGTACAACGTTATATAATACTACGTAATAACGTATATCGTCATGTAGCCTTACGTAACTACGTATTACGTTACATACTATTACGTAATGACGTATAACGTTTTGTAGCATTACGTAACAACGTATAACATTATATGCTATTACGTAATGACGTATAACGTTATGTAGCATTACGTAACCACGAATACCGTTATATAATAATACGTAATGCCGTATAACGTTATGTAACATTACGTAACAACGTATACCATTATATAGTACTACCTAATGACGTATAACGTTATTTACTATTACGTAATGACGTATAACGCTATGTAGCATTACTTCACAACGTGTAACGATATATACTATTACGTAATGACGTATAACGTTATGTAGCATTACGTAACAACGTATAACGTTATTTAGCATTACGTTACGACGTATAACGTTATATACTATTACGTAATGACGCATAACGTTATGTAGCATTACGTAACAACGTATAACGTTATGTACAATACGTTATAACATATAACGTTATATACTATTACGTAATGACGTATAACGCTATGTAGCATTACGTAACAACGTATAACGTTATGTAGTATTACGTAACGACGTATAACGTTATATAATACTACGTTATGACGTATAACGTTATGTAGCATTACGTACCAACGTATAACGTTATATAATAATACGTTAGGACGTATAATGTTATGTAGCATTACGTAACGACGTATAACGGTACATACTATTACGTAATGACGTATAACGTTATGTAGCATTACGTAACAGCGTATATCGTTATATAATACTACGTAATGACGTATAACGTTATGTAGCATTACGTAACAGCGTATAACGTTATGTGGCATTACGTACCAACGTATAACTTCATGTAGCATTACGTAACGCCGTATAACGCTATATACTATTACGTAATGACGTATAGCGTTATGTAGCATTACGTAACAACGTATAACGTTATGTAGTATTACGTAACGACGTATAACGTTATCTACTATTACGTAATGCCGTGTAACGTTATGTAGCATTACGTACCAACGTATAACGTTATATACTATTACGTAATGACGTATAACATTATGTAGCATTACGTAACAACGTATAACGTTATGTAGCATTACGTAATGACGTATAGCGTTATGTAGCATTACGTAACGCCGTATAACGCTATATACTATTACGCAATGACGTACAGCGTTATGTAGCATTACGTAACAACGTATAACGTTATGTAGTATTACGTAACGACGTATAACGTTATATAATACTACGTAATGCCGTATAACGTTATGTAGCATTACGTAACGCCGTATAACGCTATATACTATTACGTAATGACGTATAGCGTTATGTAGCATTACGTAACAACGTATAACGTTATGTAGCATTACGTAACAGCGTATAACGTTATATAATACTACGTAATGACGTATAACGTTATGAAGCATTACATAACAACGTATAACGTTATGTAGCATTACGTAACGACGTATAACGCTATATACTATTACGTAATGACTTATAACGTTAGCTACTATTACGTAATAACGTATAACGTTATGTAGCATTACGTTTTAACGTATAACGTTATATACTATTACGTACTAACGTATAACGTTATAAACTATTACGTACTAACGTATAACGTTATAAACTATTACGTACTAACGTATAACGTTATATACTATCACGTACTAACGTATAACGTTATATATTATTACGTTATAACGTATAATGTTATATACTATTACGTTATAACGTATAACGTTATATAGTATTACGTACTAACGTATAACGTTATAAACTATTACGTACTTACGTATAACGTGATATACTATTGCGTACTAACGTATAACATTATATACTATTACGTTATAACGTATAACGTTATGTAGCATTACGTAACAAGGTATAACGTTATGTAGCATTACGTACCAACGTATAACTTCATGTAGCAGTACGTTACGCCGTATAACGCTATATACTATTACGTAATGACGTATAGCGTTATGTAGCATTACGTAACAACGTATAACGTTATGTAGCATTACGTTATAACGTATAACGTTATCTTCCATTACGTAACTACGTGTAACGTTATATACTATTACGTAATGACGTATAACGTTATGTAGCATTACGTAACAGCGTATAACGTTATATAATACTACGTAATGACGTATAACGTTATGTAGCATTACATAACAACGTATAACGTTATGTAGCATTACGTAACGACGTATAACGCTATATACTATTACGTAATAACGTATAACGTTATGTAGCATTACGTAACAGCGTATAACGTTATGTAGCATTACGTTATAACGTATAACGTTATCTTCCATTACGTAACAACGTATAACGTTACATACTATTACGTAATGACGTATAACGTTATGTAGCATTACGTAACAGCGTATAACGTTATATAATACTACGTAATGACGTATAACGTTATGTAGCATTACATAACAACGTATAACGTTATGTAGCATTACGTAACGACGTATAACGCTATATACTATTACGTAATGACGTATAACGTTATGTAGCATTACGTAACAGCGTATAACGTTATGTGGCATTACGTACCAACGTATAACGTTATGTACAATACGTTATAACGTATAACGTTATATACTATTACGTAGTGACGTATAACGCTATGTAGCATTACGTCACAACGTGTAACGTTATATACTATTACGTAATGACGTATAACGTTATGTAGCATTACGTAACAAGGTATAACGTTATGTAGCATTACGTACCAACGTATAACTTCATGTAGCATTACGTTACGCCGTATAACGCTATATACTATTACGTAATGACGTATAGCGTTATGTAGCATTACGTAACAACGTATAACGTTATGTAGCATTACGTTATAACGTATAACGTTATCTTCCATTACGTAACTACGTATAACGTTATATACTATTACGTAATGACGTATAACGTTATGTAGCATTACGTAACAGCGTATAACGTTATATAATACTACGTAATGACGTATAACGTTATGTAGCATTACATAACAACGTATAACGTTATGTAGCATTACGTAACGACGTATAACGCTATATACTATTACGTAATGACGTATAACGTTATGTAGCATTACGTAACAGCGTATAACGTTATGTGGCATTACGTACCAACGTATAACTTCATGTAGCATTACGTAACGCCGTATAACGCTATATACTATTACGTAATGACGTATAGCGTTATGTAGCATTACGTAACAACGTATAACGTTATGTAGTATTACGTAACGACGTATAACGTTATATAATACTACGTTATGACGTATAACGTTATGTAGTATTACGTAACGACGTATAACGTTATATACTATTACGCAATGACGTATAACGTTATGTAGCATTACGTAACCACGAATACCGTTATATAATACTACGTAATGATGTATAACGTTTTGTAGCATTACGTAACAACGTATAACATTATATGCTATTACGTAATGACGTATAACGTTATGTAGCATTACGTAACCACGAATACCGTTATATAATAATACGTAATGCCGTATAACGTTATGTAACATTACGTAACAACGTATACCATTATATAGTACTACCTAATGACGTATAACGTTATTTACTATTACGTAATGACGTATAACGCTATGTAGCATTACTTCACAACGTGTAACGATATATACTATTACGTAATGACGTATAACGTTATGTAGCATTACGTAACAACGTATAACGTTATTTAGCATTACGTTACGACGTATAACGTTATATACTATTACGTAATGACGCATAACGTTATGTAGCATTACGTAACAACGTATAACGTTATGTACAATACGTTATAACATATAACGTTATATACTATTACGTAATGACGTATAACGCTATGTAGCATTACGTAACAACGTATAACGTTATGTAGTATTACGTAACGACGTATAACGTTATATAATACTACGTTATGACGTATAACGTTATGTAGCATTACGTACCAACGTATAACGTTATATAATAATACGTTAGGACGTATAATGTTATGTAGCATTACGTAACGACGTATAACGGTACATACTATTACGTAATGACGTATAACGTTATGTAGCATTACGTAACAGCGTATATCGTTATATAATACTACGTAATGACGTATAACGTTATGTAGCATTACGTAACAGCGTATAACGTTATGTGGCATTACGTACCAACGTATAACTTCATGTAGCATTACGTAACGCCGTATAACGCTATATACTATTACGTAATGACGTATAGCGTTATGTAGCATTACGTAACAACGTATAACGTTATGTAGTATTACGTAACGACGTATAACGTTATCTACTATTACGTAATGCCGTGTAACGTTATGTAGCATTACGTACCAACGTATAACGTTATATACTATTACGTAATGACGTATAACATTATGTAGCATTACGTAACAACGTATAACGTTATGTAGCATTACGTAATGACGTATAGCGTTATGTAGCATTACGTAACGCCGTATAACGCTATATACTATTACGCAATGACGTACAGCGTTATGTAGCATTACGTAACAACGTATAACGTTATGTAGTATTACGTAACGACGTATAACGTTATATAATACTACGTAATGCCGTATAACGTTATGTAGCATTACGTAACGCCGTATAACGCTATATACTATTACGTAATGACGTACAGCGTTATGTAGCATTACGTAACAACGTATAACGTTATGTAGCATTACGTAACAGCGTATAACGTTATATAATACTACGTAATGACGTATAACGTTATGAAGCATTACATAACAACGTATAACGTTATGTAGCATTACGTAACGACGTATAACGCTATATACTATTACGTAATGACTTATAACGTTAGCTACTATTACGTAATAACGTATAACGTTATGTAGCATTACGTTTTAACGTATAACGTTATATACTATTACGTACTAACGTATAACGTTATAAACTATTACGTACTAACGTATAACGTTATAAACTATTACGTACTAACGTATAACGTTATATACTATCACGTACTAACGTATAACGTTATATATTATTACGTTATAACGTATAATGTTATATACTATTACGTTATAACGTATAACGTTATATAGTATTACGTACTAACGTATAACGTTATAAACTATTACGTACTTACGTATAACGTGATATACTATTGCGTACTAACGTATAACATTATATACTATTACGTTATAACGTATAACGTTATGTAGCATTACGTAACAAGGTATAACGTTATGTAGCATTACGTACCAACGTATAACTTCATGTAGCAGTACGTTACGCCGTATAACGCTATATACTATTACGTAATGACGTATAGCGTTATGTAGCATTACGTAACAACGTATAACGTTATGTAGCATTACGTTATAACGTATAACGTTATCTTCCATTACGTAACTACGTGTAACGTTATATACTATTACGTAATGACGTATAACGTTATGTAGCATTACGTAACAGCGTATAACGTTATATAATACTACGTAATGACGTATAACGTTATGTAGCATTACATAACAACGTATAACGTTATGTAGCATTACGTAACGACGTATAACGCTATATACTATTACGTAATAACGTATAACGTTATGTAGCATTACGTAACAGCGTATAACGTTATGTAGCATTACGTTATAACGTATAACGTTATCTTCCATTACGTAACAACGTATAACGTTACATACTATTACGTAATGACGTATAACGTTATGTAGCATTACGTAACAGCGTATAACGTTATATAATACTACGTAATGACGTATAACGTTATGTAGCATTACATAACAACGTATAACGTTATGTAGCATTACGTAACGACGTATAACGCTATATACTATTACGTAATGACGTATAACGTTATGTAGCATTACGTAACAGCGTATAACGTTATGTGGCATTACGTACCAACGTATAACTTCATGTAGCATTACGTAACGCCGTATAACGCTATATACTATTACGTAATGACGTATAACGTTATGTAGCATTACGTAACAGCGTATAACGTTATGTAGCATTACGTTATAACGTATAACGTTATATACTATTACGTACTAACGTATAACGTTATAAACTATTACGTACTAACGTATAACGTTATAAACTATTACGTACTAACGTATAACGTTATATACTATCACGTACTAACGTATAACGTTATATATTATTACGTTATAACGTATAATGTTATATACTATTACGTTATAACGTATAACGTTATATAGTATTACGTACTAACGTATAACGTTATAAACTATTACGTACTAACGTATAACGTTATAAACTATTACGTACTAACGTATAACGTTATATACTATCACGTACTAACGTATAACGTTATATAGTATTACGTACTAACGTATAACGTTATAAACTATTACGTACTTACGTATAACGTGATATACTATTGCGTACTAACGTATAACGTTATATACTATTACGTTATAACGTATAACGTTATGTAGCATTACGTACCAACGTATAACTTCATGTAGCATTACGTAACGCCGTATAACGCTATATACTATTACGTAATGACGTACAGCGTTATGTAGCATTACGTAACAACGTATAACGTTATGTAGTATTACGTAACGACGTATAACGTTATATAATACTACGTTATGACGTATAACGTTATGTAGCATTACGTACCAACGTATAACGTTATATAATAATACGTTAGGACGTATAATGTTATGTAGCACTACGTAACGACGTATAACGGTACATACTATTACGTAATGACGTATAACGTTATGTAGCATTACGTAACAGCGTATAACGTTATATAATACTACGTAATGACGTATAACGTTATGTAGCATTACATAACAACGTATAACTTCATGTAGCATTACGTAACGACGTATAACGCTATATACTATTACGTAATGACGTATAACGTTATGTAGCATTACGATACAACGTATAACGTTATACACTATTACGTAATGACGTATAACGTTATGTCGCATTACGTTATAACGTATAACGCTATCTACTATTACGTAATGACGTATAACGTTATGTAGCATTACGTAACAACGTATAACGTTATATACTATTATGTAACAACGTATAACGTTATATAATAATACGTAATGACGTATAATGTTATGTAGCATTACGTAACAACGTATAACGTTATGTAGCATTACGTAACGACGTATAACGCTATATAATACTACGTAATGACGTATAATGTTATGTAGCATTACGTACCAACGTATAACGTTATGTAGAATTACGTAACGACGTATAACGCTATATATTATTACGTAATGACGTATAACGTTATGTAGCATTACGCAACAGCGTATAACGTTATATAATACTACGTAATGACGTATAACGTGATGTAGCATTACGTAACGACGTATAACGTTATATAATAATACGTAATGACGTATAATGTTATGTAGCATTACGTAACAACGTATAACGTTATGTAGCATTACGTAACGACGTATAACGCTATATAATACTACGTAATGACGTATAATGTGATGTAGCATTACGTATCAACGTATAAAGCTATGTAGCATTACTTCACAACGTGTAACGTTATATACTGTTACGTAATGACGTATAACGTTATATAGCATTACGTACCAACGTATAACGTTATGAAGAATTACTTAACGACGTATAACGTTTATAATAATATGTAATGACGTATAATGTTATGTAGCATTACGCAATGACGTATAACGTTATATAGCATTACATACCAACGTATAAGGTTATGTAGAATTACGTAACGACGTATAACGCTATATACTATTACGTAATGACGTATAACGTTATGTAGCATTACGCAACAGCGTATAATGTTATATAATACTACGTAATGACGTATAACGTTATGTAGCATTACGTATCAACGTATAAAGCTATGTAGCATTACTTCACAACGTGTAACGCTATATACTATTACGTAATGACGTATTACGTTATGTAGCATTACCTAACAACGTATAACGTTATGTAGCATTACGTAACGACGTATAAAGTTATATAATACTACGTGATGACGTATTACGTTAGGTAGCATTACGTAACGACGTATAACGCTATATAATACTACGTAATGACGTATAATGTGATGTAGCAATACGTATCAACGTATAAAGCTATGTAGCATTACTTCACAACGTGTAACGCTATATACTATTACGTAATGACGTATTACGTTATGTAGCATTACCTAACAACGTATAACGTTATGTAGCATTACGTAACGACGTATAAAGTTATATAATACTACGTGATGACGTATAACGTTATGTAGCATTACGTAATAGCGTATAACGATATATAATACTACCTAATGACGTATAACGTTATGTAGAATTACGTAACAACGTATAACGTTATGTAGCATTACGTAACAACGTGTAACGTTATTTACTATTACGTAATGACGTATAACGTTATGTAGCATTACGTAACAACGTATAACGTTATGTAGCATTACGTAATGACGTATAACGTTATGTAGCAATACATAATGACGTTTAACGTTATGTAGCATTACCTAACGACGTATAACGTTATATAATACTACGTAATGACGTGTAACGTTATGTAGTATTACGTAACGACGTATAACTTTATATACTATTTCGTAGTGACGTACAACGTTATGTTGCATTACGTACCAACGTATAACTTCACGTCGCATTACGTAACGACGTATAACGCTATATAATACTACGTAATGACGTATAATGTGATGTAGCATTACGTATCAACGTATAAAGCTATGTAGCATTACTTCACAACGTGTAACGTTATATACTGTTACGTAATGACGTATAACGTTATATAGCATTACGTACCAACGTATAACGTTATGAAGAATTACTTAACCACGTATAACGTTATATAATAATATGTAATGACGTATAATGTTATGTAGCATTACGTAACAACGTATAACGTTATGTAGCATTACGTACCAACGTATAACTTCATGTAGCATTACGTAACGACGTATAACGCTATATACTATTACGTAATGACGTATAACGTTATGTAGCATTACGTAACAACGTATAACGTTATGTAGCATTACGTGACAACGTATAACGTTGTGTAGCATTACGTAATGACGTATAACGTTATGTAGCAATACGTAATGACGTATAACGTTATGTAGCATTACGTTATAGCGTATAACGTTACCTTCCATTACGTAATGACGTATAGCGTTATGTAGTATTACGTAATGACGTATAACGTGATGTAGCATAACGTTATAACGTAGAATGTTATGTAACATTACGCTATAACGTATAACGCTATGTAGCATCACTTCACAACGTGTAACGTTATGTAGCATTATGTAACAACGTATAACGTTATGTAGCATTACGTTACGACGTATAACGTTATGTAGCATTACGTATCAACGTATAACGTTATGTAGCATTACGTAACAACGTATAACGTTATGTAGCATTACGTTACGACGTATAACGTTATATAATACTACGTAATGACGTATAACGTTATGTAGCATTACGTAACAGCGTATAACATTATATAATACTACGTAATGACGTATAACGTTATGTAGCATTACGTACCAACGTATAACGTTATGTAGCATTACGTAACGACGTATAACGCTATATACTATTACGTAATGACCTAAAACGTTATGTAGCATTATGTAACAACGTATAACGTTATATAATACTACGTAATGACGTATAACGTTTTGTAGCATTACGTGACAACGTATAACGTTATATGCAATTACGTAATGGTGTATAACGTTATGTAGCATTACGTAACGACGTATAACGTTATATAATACTACGTAATGACGTATAACGTTATGTAGTATTACGTAACGACGTATAACTTTATATACTATTACGTAGTGACGTACAACGTTATGTTGCATTACGTACCAACGTATAACTTCACGTCGCATTGCGTAACGACGTATAACGCTATATACTATTACGTAATGACGTATAACGTTATGTAGCATTACGAAACAACGTATAACGTTATACACTATTACGTAATGACGTATAACGTTATGTCGCATTACGTAACAACGTATAACGTTATATACTATTACGTAGTGACGTACAACGTTATGTTGCATTACGTACCAACGTATAACTTCACGTCGCATTGCGTAACGACGTATAACGTTATATAATAATACGTAATGACGTATAATGTTATGTAGCATTACGTAACAACGTATAACGTTATGTAGTATTACGTAACGACGTATAACGTTATCTACTATTACGTAATGCCGTGTAACGTTATGTAGCATTACGTACCAACGTATAACGTTATATACTATTACGTAATGACGTATAACGTTATGTAGCATTACGTAACAACGTATAACGTTATGTAGCATTACGTAATGACGTATAGCGTTATGTAGCATTACGTAACGCCGTATAACGCTATATACTATTACGTAATGACGTACAGCGTTATGTAGCATTACGTAACAACGTATAACGTTATGTAGTATTACGTAACGACGTATAACGTTATATAATACTACGTTATGACGTATAACGTTATGTAGTATTACGTAACGACGTATAACGTTATATACTATTACGTAACGACGTATAACGCTATATGCTATTACGTAGTGACGTATAACGTTATGTAGCATTACGTAACAACGTATAACGTTATGTAGCATTACGTTATAACGTATAACGTTATCTACTATTACGTAATGCCGTATAACGTTATGTAGCATTACGTACCAACGTATAACGTTATATAATAATACGTTAGGACGTATAATGTTATGTAGCATTACGTAACAACGTATAACGTTATGTAGCATTACGTAATGACGTATAACGTTATGTAGCAATACGTAATGACGTATAACGTTATGTAGCATTACGTAACGACGTATAACGTTATATAATACTACGTAATGACGTGTAACGTTATGTAGTATTACGTAACGACGTATAACTTTATATACTATTACGTAGTGACGTACAACGTTATGTTGCATTACGTACCAACGTATAACTTCACGTCGCATTGCGTAACGACGTATAACGCTATATACTATTACGTAATGACGTATAACGTTATGTAGCATTACGATACAACGTATAACGTTATACACTATTACGTAATGACATATAACGTTATGTCGCATTACGTTATAACGTATAACGCTATCTACTATTACGTAATGACGTATAACGTTATGTAGCATTACGTAACAACGTATAACGTTATATACTATTATGTAACAACGTATAACGTTATATAATAATACGTAATGACGTATAATGTTATGTAGCATTACGTAACAACGTATAACGTTATGTAGCATTACGTAACGACGTATAACGCTATATAATACTACGTAATGACGTATAATGTTATGTAGCATTACGTACCAACGTATAACGTTATGTAGAATTACGTAACGACGTATAACGCTATATATTATTACGTAATGACGTATAACGTTATGTAGCATTACGCAACAGCGTATAACGTTATATAATACTACGTAATGACGTATAACGTGATGTAGCATTACGTAACGACGTATAACGTTACATAATAATACGTAATGACGTATAATGTTATGTAGCATTACGTAACAACGTATAACGTTATGTAGCATTACGTAACGACGTATAACGCTATATAATACTACGTAATGACGTATAATGTGATGTAGCATTACGTATCAACGTATAAAGCTATGTAGCATTACTTCACAACGTGTAACGTTATATACTGTTACGTAATGACGTATAACGTTATATAGCATTAGGTACCAACGTATAACGTTATGAAGAATTACTTAACGACGTATAACGTTATATAATAATATGTAATGACGTATAATGTTATGTAGCATTACGTAACAACGTATAACGTTATGTAGCATTACGTACCAACGTATAACTTCATGTAGCATTACGTAACGACGTATAACGCTATATACTATTACGTAATGACGTATAACGTTATGTAGCATTACGTAACAACGTATAACGTTATGTAGCATTACGTGACAACGTATAACGTTGTGTAGCATTACGTAATGACGTATAACGTTATGTAGCAATACGTAATGACGTATAACGTTATGTAGCATTACGTTATAGCGTATAACGTTACCTTCCATTACGTAATGACGTATAGCGTTATGTAGTATTACGTTATAACGTATAACGCTATTTACTATTACGTAATGACGTATAACGTTATGTAGTATTACGTAACGACGTATAACGTTATATAATACTACGTTATGACGTATAACGTTATGTAGTATTACGTAACGAAATATAACGTTATATACTATTACGTAACGACGTATAACGCTATATGCTATTACGTAGTGACGTATAACGTTATGTAGCATTACGTAACAACGTATAACGTTATGTAGCATTACGTTATAACGTATAACGTTATCTACTATTACGTAATGCCGTATAACGTTATGTAGCATTACGTACCAACGTATAACGTTATATAATAATAGGTTAGGACGTATAATGTTATGTAGCATTACGTAACGACGTATAACGCTATATGCTATTACGTAGTGACGTATAACGTTATGTAGCATTACGTAACAACGTATAACGTTATGTAGCATTACGTTATAACGTATAACGTTATCTACTATTACGTAATGACGTATAACGTTATGTAGCATTACGTAACAACGTATAACGTTATGTAGCATTACGTAATGACGTATAGCGTTATGTAGCATTACGTAACGCCGTATAACGCTATATACTATTACGTAATGACGTACAGCGTTATGTAGCATTACGTAACAACGTATAACGTTATGTAGTATTACGTAACGACGTATAACGTTATATAATACTACGTTATGACGTATAACGTTATGTAGTATTACGTAACGACGTATAACGTTATATACTATTACGTAACGACGTATAACGCTATATGCTATTACGTAGTGACGTATAACGTTATGTAGCATTACGTAACAACGTATAACGTTATGTAGCATTACGTTATAACGTATAACGTTATCTACTATTACGTAATGCCGTATAACGTTATGTAGCATTACGTACCAACGTATAACGTTATATAATAATACGTTAGGACGTATAATGTTATGTAGCATTACGTAACGACGTATAACGGTACATACTATTACGTAATGACGTATAACGTTATGTAGCATTACGTAACAACGTATAACGTTATGTAGCATTACGTAACGACGTATAACGCTATATGCTATTACGTAATGACGTATAACGTTATGTAGTATTACGTAACGACGTATAACGTTATATAATACTACGTAATGACGTAAAACGTTATGTAGCATTACGTTATAACGTATAACGTTATCTACTATTACGTAATGCCGTGTAACGTTATGTAGCATTACGTACCAACGTATAACGTTATATAATAATACGTTAGGACGTATAATGTTATGTAGCATTACTTAACAACGTATAACGTTATATACTATTACGCAATGACGTATAACGTTATGTAGCATTACGTAACCACGAATACCGTTATATAATACTACGTAATGATGTATAACGTTATGTAGCATTACGTAACAACGTATAACGTTATGTAGCATTACGTTATGGCGTATAACGTTATGTAGCATTATGCAACAACGTATAACGTTATGTAGCATTACGTAACGACGTATAACGGTACATACCATTACGTAATGACGTATAACGTTATATATTATTACCTAATGACGTATAACGTTATGTAGCATTACGTAACAGCGTATAACGTTGTATAATACTACGTAATGACGTATAACGTTATGTAGCATTACGTAACAACGTATAACGTTATGTAGCATTACGAACGACGTATAACGCCATATACTATTACGAAATGACGTATAACGTTATGTAGCATTACGTAACAACGTATAACGTTATGTACAATACGTTATAACGTATAACGTTATATACTATTACGTAGTGACGTATAACGCTATGTAGCATTACGTCACAACGTGTAACGTTATATACTATTACGTAATGACGTATAACGTTATGTAGCATTACGTAACAAGGTATAACGTTATGTAGCATTACGTACCAACGTATAACTCCATGTAGCATTACGTTACGCCGTATAACGCTATATACTATTACGTAATGACGTATAGCGTTATGTAGCATTACGTAACAACGTATAACGTTATGTAGCATTACGTTATAACGTATAACGTTATCTTCCATTACGTAACTACGTATAACGTTATATACTATTACGTAATGACGTATAACGTTATGTAGCATTACGTAACAGCGTATAACGTTATATAATACTACGTAATGACGTATAACGTTATGTAGCATTACATAACAACGTATAACGTTATGTAGCATTACGTAACGACGTATAACGCTATATACTATTACGTAATGACGTATAACGTTATGTAGCATTACGTAACAGCGTATAACGTTATGTGGCATTACGTACCAACGTATAACTTCATGTAGCATTACGTAACGCCGTATAACGCTATATACTATTACGTAATGACGTATAGCGTTATGTAGCATTACGTAACAACGTATAACGTTATGTAGTATTACGTAACGACGTATAACGTTATATAATACTACGTTATGACGTATAACGTTATGTAGTATTACGTAACGACGTATAACGTTATATACTATTACGCAATGACGTATAACGTTATGTAGCATTACGTAACCACGAATACCGTTATATAATACTACGAAATGATGTATAACGTTGTGTAGCATTACGTAACAACGTATAACGTTATGTAGCATTACGTAATGGCGTATAACGTTATGTAGCATTATGCAACAACGTATAACGTTATGTAGCATTACGTAACGACGTATAACGCTATATACTATTACGTAAAGACGTATATCGTTATGTAGCATTACGTAACAGCGTATAACGCTATATACTATTACGTAATGACGTATAGCGTTATGTAGCATTACGTAACAACGTATAACGTTATGTAGTATTACGTTACGACGTATAACGTTATATACTATTACGTAATGACGTATAACGTTATGTAGCATTACGTAACGACGTATAACGTTATGTAGCATTACGTTATAACGTATAACGTTATCTACTATTACGTAATGCCGTATAACGTTATGTAGCATTACGTAACAACGTACAACGTTATATAATACTACGTAATAACGTATATCGTCATGTAGCCTTACGTAACTACGTATTACGTTACATACTATTACGTAATGACGTATAACGTTTTGTAGCATTACGTAACATCGTATAACATTATATGCTATTACGTAATGACGTATAACGTTATGTAGCATTACGTAACCACGAATACCGTTATATAATAATACGTAATGCCGTATAACGTTATGTAACATTACGTAACAACGTATACCATTATATAGTACTACCTAATGACGTATAACGTTATTTACTATTACGTAATGACGTATAACGCTATGTAGCATTACTTCACAACGTGTAACGATATATACTATTACGTAATGACGTATAACGTTATGTAGCATTACGTAACAACGTATAACGTTATTTAGCATTACGTTACGACGTATAACGTTATATACTATTACGTAATGACGCATAACGTTATGTAGCATTACGTAACAACGTATAACGTTATGTACAATACGTTATAACATATAACGTTATATACTATTACGTAATGACGTATAACGCTATGTAGCATTACGTAACAACGTATAACGTTATGTAGTATTACGTAACGACGTATAACGTTATATAATACTACGTTATGACGTATAACGTTATGTAGCATTACGTACCAACGTATAACGTTATATAATAATACGTTAGGACGTATAATGTTATGTAGCATTACGTAACGACGTATAACGGTACATACTATTACGTAATGACGTATAACGTTATGTAGCATTACGTAACAGCGTATATCGTTATATAATACTACGTAATGACGTATAACGTTATGTAGCATTACGTAACAGCGTATAACGTTATGTGGCATTACGTACCAACGTATAACTTCATGTAGCATTACGTAACGCCGTATAACGCTATATACTATTACGTAATGACGTATAGCGTTATGTAGCATTACGTAACAACGTATAACGTTATGTAGTATTACGTAACGACGTATAACGTTATCTACTATTACATAATGCCGTGTAACGTTATGTAGCATTACGTACCAACGTATAACGTTATATACTATTACGTAATGACGTATAACATTATGTAGCATTACGTAACAACGTATAACGTTATGTAGCATTACGTAATGACGTATAGCGTTATGTAGCATTACGTAACGCCGTATAACGCTATATACTATTACGCAATGACGTACAGCGTTATGTAGCATTACGTAACAACGTATAACGTTATGTAGTATTACGTAACGACGTATAACGTTATATAATACTACGTAATGCCGTATAACGTTATGTAGCATTACGTAACGCCGTATAACGCTATATACTATTACGTAATGACGTACAGCGTTATGTAGCATTACGTAACAACGTATAACGTTATGTAGCATTACGTAACAGCGTATAACGTTATATAATACTACGTAATGACGTATAACGTTATGAAGCATTACATAACAACGTATAACGTTATGTAGCATTACGTAACGACGTATAACGCTATATACTATTACGTAATGACTTATAACGTTAGCTACTATTACGTAATAACGTATAACGTTATGTAGCATTACGTTTTAACGTATAACGTTATATACTATTACGTACTAACGTATAACGTTATAAACTATTACGTACTAACGTATAACGTTATAAACTATTACGTACTAACGTATAACGTTATATACTATCACGTACTAACGTATAACGTTATATATTATTACGTTATAACGTATAATGTTATATACTATTACGTTATAACGTATAACGTTATATAGTATTACGTACTAACGTATAACGTTATAAACTATTACGTACTTACGTATAACGTGATATACTATTGCGTACTAACGTATAACATTATATACTATTACGTTATAACGTATAACGTTATGTAGCATTACGTAACAAGGTATAACGTTATGTAGCATTACGTACCAACGTATAACTTCATGTAGCAGTACGTTACGCCGTATAACGCTATATACTATTACGTAATGACGTATAGCGTTATGTAGCATTACGTAACAACGTATAACGTTATGTACAATACGTTATAACGTATAACGTTATCTACTATTACGTAATGCCGTATAACGTTATGTAGCATTACGTACCAACGTATAACGTTATATAATAATACGTTAGGACGTATAATGTTATGTAGCATTACGTAACGACGTATAACGGTACATACTATTACGTAATGACGTATAACGTTATGTAGCATTACGTAACAACGTATAACGTTATGTAGCATTACGTAACGACGTATAACGCTATATGCTATTACGTAATGACGTATAACGTTATGTAGTATTACGTAACGACGTATAACGTTATATAATACTACGTAATGACGTAAAACGTTATGTAGCATTACGTTATAACGTATAACGTTATCTACTATTACGTAATGCCGTGTAACGTTATGTAGCATTACGTACCAACGTATAACGTTATATAATAATACGTTAGGACGTATAATGTTATGTAGCATTACTTAACAACGTATAACGTTATATACTATTACGCAATGACGTATAACGTTATGTAGCATTACGTAACCACGAATACCGTTATATAATACTACGTAATGATGTATAACGTTATGTAGCATTACGTAACAACGTATAACGTTATGTAGCATTACGTTATGGCGTATAACGTTATGTAGCATTATGCAACAACGTATAACGTTATGTAGCATTACGTAACGACGTATAACGGTACATACCATTACGTAATGACGTATAACGTTATATATTATTACCTAATGACGTATAACGTTATGTAGCATTACGTAACAGCGTATAACGTTGTATAATACTACGTAATGACGTATAACGTTATGTAGCATTACGAAACAACGTATAACGTTATGTAGCATTACGAACGACGTATAACGCCATATACTATTACGAAATGACGTATAACGTTATGTAGCATTACGTAACAACGTATAACGTTATGTACAATACGTTATAACGTATAACGTTATATACTATTACGTAGTGACGTATAACGCTATGTAGCATTACGTCACAACGTGTAACGTTATATACTATTACGTAATGACGTATAACGTTATGTAGCATTACGTAACAAGGTATAACGTTATGTAGCATTACGTACCAACGTATAACTCCATGTAGCATTACGTTACGCCGTATAACGCTATATACTATTACGTAATGACGTATAGCGTTATGTAGCATTACGTAACAACGTATAACGTTATGTAGCATTACGTTATAACGTATAACGTTATCTTCCATTACGTAACTACGTATAACGTTATATACTATTACGTAATGACGTATAACGTTATGTAGCATTACGTAACAGCGTATAACGTTATATAATACTACGTAATGACGTATAACGTTATGTAGCATTACATAACAACGTATAACGTTATGTAGCATTACGTAACGACGTATAACGCTATATACTATTACGTAATGACGTATAACGTTATGTAGCATTACGTAACAGCGTATAACGTTATGTGGCATTACGTACCAACGTATAACTTCATGTAGCATTACGTAACGCCGTATAACGCTATATACTATTACGTAATGACGTATAGCGTTATGTAGCATTACGTAACAACGTATAACGTTATGTAGTATTACGTAACGACGTATAACGTTATATAATACTACGTTATGACGTATAACGTTATGTAGTATTACGTAACGACGTATAACGTTATATACTATTACGCAATGACGTATAACGTTATGTAGCATTACGTAACCACGAATACCGTTATATAATACTACGAAATGATGTATAACGTTGTGTAGCATTACGTAACAACGTATAACGTTATGTAGCATTACGTAATGGCGTATAACGTTATGTAGCATTATGCAACAACGTATAACGTTATGTAGCATTACGTAACGACGTATAACGCTATATACTATTACGTAAAGACGTATATCGTTATGTAGCATTACGTAACAGCGTATAACGCTATATACTATTACGTAATGACGTATAGCGTTATGTAGCATTACGTAACAACGTATAACGTTATGTAGTATTACGTTACGACGTATAACGTTATATACTATTACGTAATGACGTATAACGTTATGTAGCATTACGTAACGACGTATAACGTTATGTAGCATTACGTTATAACGTATAACGTTATCTACTATTACGTAATGCCGTATAACGTTATGTAGCATTACGTAACAACGTACAACGTTATATAATACTACGTAATAACGTATATCGTCATGTAGCCTTACGTAACTACGTATTACGTTACATACTATTACGTAATGACGTATAACGTTTTGTAGCATTACGTAACATCGTATAACATTATATGCTATTACGTAATGACGTATAACGTTATGTAGCATTACGTAACCACGAATACCGTTATATAATAATACGTAATGCCGTATAACGTTATGTAACATTACGTAACAACGTATACCATTATATAGTACTACCTAATGACGTATAACGTTATTTACTATTACGTAATGACGTATAACGCTATGTAGCATTACTTCACAACGTGTAACGATATATACTATTACGTAATGACGTATAACGTTATGTAGCATTACGTAACAACGTATAACGTTATTTAGCATTACGTTACGACGTATAACGTTATATACTATTACGTAATGACGCATAACGTTATGTAGCATTACGTAACAACGTATAACGTTATGTACAATACGTTATAACATATAACGTTATATACTATTACGTAATGACGTATAACGCTATGTAGCATTACGTAACAACGTATAACGTTATGTAGTATTACGTAACGACGTATAACGTTATATAATACTACGTTATGACGTATAACGTTATGTAGCATTACGTACCAACGTATAACGTTATATAATAATACGTTAGGACGTATAATGTTATGTAGCATTACGTAACGACGTATAACGGTACATACTATTACGTAATGACGTATAACGTTATGTAGCATTACGTAACAGCGTATATCGTTATATAATACTACGTAATGACGTATAACGTTATGTAGCATTACGTAACAGCGTATAACGTTATGTGGCATTACGTACCAACGTATAACTTCATGTAGCATTACGTAACGCCGTATAACGCTATATACTATTACGTAATGACGTATAGCGTTATGTAGCATTACGTAACAACGTATAACGTTATGTAGTATTACGTAACGACGTATAACGTTATCTACTATTACATAATGCCGTGTAACGTTATGTAGCATTACGTACCAACGTATAACGTTATATACTATTACGTAATGACGTATAACATTATGTAGCATTACGTAACAACGTATAACGTTATGTAGCATTACGTAATGACGTATAGCGTTATGTAGCATTACGTAACGCCGTATAACGCTATATACTATTACGCAATGACGTACAGCGTTATGTAGCATTACGTAACAACGTATAACGTTATGTAGTATTACGTAACGACGTATAACGTTATATAATACTACGTAATGCCGTATAACGTTATGTAGCATTACGTAACGCCGTATAACGCTATATACTATTACGTAATGACGTACAGCGTTATGTAGCATTACGTAACAACGTATAACGTTATGTAGCATTACGTAACAGCGTATAACGTTATATAATACTACGTAATGACGTATAACGTTATGAAGCATTACATAACAACGTATAACGTTATGTAGCATTACGTAACGACGTATAACGCTATATACTATTACGTAATGACTTATAACGTTAGCTACTATTACGTAATAACGTATAACGTTATGTAGCATTACGTTTTAACGTATAACGTTATATACTATTACGTACTAACGTATAACGTTATAAACTATTACGTACTAACGTATAACGTTATAAACTATTACGTACTAACGTATAACGTTATATACTATCACGTACTAACGTATAACGTTATATATTATTACGTTATAACGTATAATGTTATATACTATTACGTTATAACGTATAACGTTATATAGTATTACGTACTAACGTATAACGTTATAAACTATTACGTACTTACGTATAACGTGATATACTATTGCGTACTAACGTATAACATTATATACTATTACGTTATAACGTATAACGTTATGTAGCATTACGTAACAAGGTATAACGTTATGTAGCATTACGTACCAACGTATAACTTCATGTAGCAGTACGTTACGCCGTATAACGCTATATACTATTACGTAATGACGTATAGCGTTATGTAGCATTACGTAACAACGTATAACGTTATGTAGCATTACGTTATAACGTATAACGTTATCTTCCATTACGTAACTACGTGTAACGTTATATACTATTACGTAATGACGTATAACGTTATGTAGCATTACGTAACAGCGTATAACGTTATATAATACTACGTAATGACGTATAACGTTATGTAGCATTACATAACAACGTATAACGTTATGTAGCATTACGTAACGACGTATAACGCTATATACTATTACGTAATGACGTATAACGTTATGTAGCATTACGTAACAGCGTATAACGTTATGTGGCATTACGTACCAACGTATAACTTCATGTAGCATTACGTAACGCCGTATAACGCTATATACTATTACGTAATGACGTATAACGTTATGTAGCATTACGTAACAGCGTATAACGTTATGTAGCATTACGTTATAACGTATAACGTCATCTTCCATTACGTAACAACGTATAACGTTATATACTATTACGTTATGACTTATAACGTTAGCTACTATTACGTAATAACGCATAACGTTATGTACAATTACGTTTTAACGTATAACGTTATATACTATTACGTACTAACGTATAACGTTATAAACTATTACGTACTAACGTATAACGTTATAAACTATTACGTACTAACGTATAACGTTATATACTATCACGTACTAACGTATAACGTTATATATTATTACGTTATAACGTATAATGTTATATACTATTACGTTATAACGTATAACGTTATATAGTATTACGTACTAACGTATAACGTTATAAACTATTACGTACTTACGTATAACGTGATATACTATTGCGTACTAACGTATAACGTTATATACTATTACGTTATAACGTATAACGTTATGTAGCATTACGTACCAACGTATAACTTCATGTAGCATTACGTAACGCCGTATAACGCTATATACTATTACGTAATGACGTACAGCGTTATGTAGCATTACGTAACAACGTATAACGTTATGTAGTATTACGTAACGACGTATAACGTTATATAATACTACGTTATGACGTATAACGTTATGTAGCATTACGTACCAACGTATAACGTTATATAATAATACGTTAGGACGTATAATGTTATGTAGCATTACGTAACGACGTATAACGGTACATACTATTACGTAATGACGTATAACGTTATGTAGCATTACGTAACAGCGTATAACGTTATATAATACTACGTAATGACGTATAACGTTATGTAGCATTACATAACAACGTATAACGTTATGTAGCATTACGTAACGACGTATAACGCTATATACTATTACGTAATGACGTATAACGTTATGTAGCATTACGTAACAGCGTATAACGTTATATGGCATTACGTACCAACGTATAACTTCATGTAGCATTACGTAACGCCGTATAACGCTATATACTATTACGTAATGACGTATAGCGTTATGTAGCATTACGTAACAACGTATAACGTTATGTAGTATTACGTAACGACGTATAACGTTATCTACTATTACGTAATGCCGTGTAACGTTATGTAGCATTACGTACCAACGTATAACGTTATATACTATTACGTAATGACGTATAACATTATGTAGCATTACGTAACAACGTATAACGTTATGTAGCATTACGTAATGACGTATAGCGTTATGTAGCATTACGTAACGCCGTATAACGCTATATACTATTACGCAATGACGTACAGCGTTATGTAGCATTACGTAACAACGTATAACGTTATGTAGTATTACGTAACGACGTATAACGTTATATAATACTACGTAATGCCGTATAACGTTATGTAGCATTACGTAACGCCGTATAACGCTATATACTATTACGTAATGACGTACAGCGTTATGTAGCATTACGTAACAACGTATAACGTTATGTAGCATTACGTAACAGCGTATAACGTTATATAATACTACGTAATGACGTATAACGTTATGAAGCATTACATAACAACGTATAACGTTATGTAGCATTACGTAACGACGTATAACGCTATATACTATTACGTAATGACTTATAACGTTAGCTACTATTACGTAATAACGTATAACGTTATGTAGCATTACGTTTTAACGTATAACGTTATATACTATTACGTACTAACGTATAACGTTATAAACTATTACGTACTAACGTATAACGTTATAAACTATTACGTACTAACGTATAACGTTATATACTATCACGTACTAACGTATAACGTTATATATTATTACGTTATAACGTATAATGTTATATACTATTACGTTATAACGTATAACGTTATATAGTATTACGTACTAACGTATAACGTTATAAACTATTACGTACTTACGTATAACGTGATATACTATTGCGTACTAACGTATAACATTATATACTATTACGTTATAACGTATAACGTTATGTAGCATTACGTACCAACGTATAACTTCATGTAGCATTACGTAACGCCGTATAACGCTATATACTATTACGTAATGACGTATAGCGTTATGTAGCATTACGTAACAACGTATAACGTTATGTAGTATTACGTAACGACGTATAACGTTATATAATACTACGTTATGACGTATAACGTTATGTAGCATTACGTACCAACGTATAACGTTATATAATAATACGTTAGGACGTATAATGTTATGTAGCATTACGTAACGACGTATAACGGTACATACTATTACGTAATGACGTATAACGTTATGTAGCATTACGTAACAACGTATAACGTTATGTAGCATTACGTAACGACGTATAACGCTATATGCTATTACGTAATGACGTATAACATTATGTAGTATTACGTAACGACGTATAACGTTATATACTATTACGTTATGACTTATAACGTTAGCTACTATTACGTAACAACGTATAACGTTATGTAGCATTACGTTATAACGTATAACGTTATCTACTATTACGTAATGCCGTGTAACGTTATGTAGGATTACGTACCAATGTATAACGGTATATAATAATACGTTAGGACGTATAATGTTATGTAGCATTACTTAACAACGTATAACGTTATATACTATTACGCAATGACGTATAACGTTATGTAGCATTACGTAACCACGAATACCGTTATATAATACTACGTAATGATGTATAACGTTATGTAGCATTACGTAACAACGTATAACGTTATGTAGCATTACGTAATGGCGTATAACGTTATGTAGCATTATGCAACAACGTATAACGTTATGTAGTATTACGTAACGACGTATAACGGTACATACCATTACGTAATGACGGATAACGTTATATATTATTACCTAATGACGTATAACGTTATGTAGCATTACGTAACAGCGTATACCGTTGTATAATACTACGTAATGACGTATAACGTTATGTAGCATTACGTAACAACGTAAAACGTTATGTAGCATTACGAACGACGTATAACGCTATATACTATTACGTAATGACGTATAACGTTATGTAGCATTACGTAACAACGTATAACGTTATGTACAATACGTTATAACGTATAACGTTATATACTATTACGTAGTGACGTATAACGCTATGTAGCATTACGTCACAACGTGTAACGTTATATACTATTACGTAATGACGTATAACGTTATGTAGCATTACGTAACAGCGTATAACGTTATATAATACTACGTAATGACGTATAACGTTATGTAGCATTACATAACAACGTATAACGTTATGTAGCATTACGTAACGACGTATAACGCTATATACTATTACGTAATTACGTATAACGTTATGTAGCATTACGTAACAGCGTATAACGTTATGTAGCATTACGTTATAACGTATAACGTTATCTTCCATTACGTAACAACGTATAACGTTATATACTATTACGTAATGTCGTATAACGTTATCTTCCATTACGTAACAACGTATAACGTTATATACTATTACGTAATGACGTATAACGTTATGTAGCATTACGTAACAGCGTATAACGTTATATAATACTACGTAATGACGTATAACGTTATGTAGCATTACATAACAACGTATAACGTTATGTAGCATTACGTAACGACGTATAACGCTATATACTATTACGTAATGACGTATAACGTTATGTAGCATTACGTAACAGCGTATAACGTTATGTGGCATTACGTACCAACGTATAACTTCATGTAGCATTACGTAACGCCGTATAACGCTATATACTATTACGTAATGACGTATAGCGTTATGTAGCATTACGTAACAACGTATAACGTTATGTAGTATTACGTAACGACGTATAACGTTATCTACTATTACGTAATGCCGTGTAACGTTATGTAGCATTACGTACCAACGTATAACGTTATATACTATTCCGTAATGACGTATAACGTTATGTAGCATTACGTAACAACGTATAACGTTATGTAGCATTACGTAATGACGTATAGCGTTATGTAGCATTACGTAACGCCGTATAACGCTATATACTATTACGTAATGACGTACAGCGTTATGTAGCATTACGTAACAACGTATAACGTTATGTAGTATTACGTAACGACGTATAACGTTATATAATACTACGTTATGACGTATAACGTTATGTAGTATTACGTAACGACGTATAACGTTATATACTATTACGTAACGACGTATAACGCTATATGCTATTACGTAGTGACGTTTAACGTTATGTAGCATTACGTAACAACGTATAACGTTATGTAGCATTACGTTATAACGTATAACGTTATCTACTATTACGTAATGCCGTATAACGTTATGTAGCATTACGTACCAACGTATAACGTTATATAATAATAGGTTAGGACGTATAATGTTATGTAGCATTACGTAACGACGTATAACGGTACATACTATTACGTAATGACGTATAACGTTATGTAGCATTACGTAACAACGTATAACGTTATGTAGCATTACGTAACGACGTATAACGCTATATGCTATTACGTAATGACGTATAACGTTATGTAGTATTACGTAACGACGTATAACGTTATATACTATTACGTAATGACGTATAACGTTATGTAGCATTACGTAACAGCGTATAACGTTATATAATACTACGTAATGACGTATAACGTTATGAAGCATTACATAACAACGTATAACGTTATGTAGCATTACGTAACGACGTATAACGCTATATACTATTACGTAATGACGTATAACGTTATGTAGCATTACGTAACAGCGTATAACGTTATGTAGCATTACGTTATAACGTATAACGTTATCTTCCATTACGTAACAACGTATAACGTTATATACTATTACGTCATGACTTATAACGTTAGCTACTACTACGTAATAACGTATAACGTTATGTACAATTACGTTTTAACGTATAACGTTATATACTATTACGTACTAACGTATAACGTTATAAACTATTACGTACTAACGTATAACGTTATAAACTATTACGTACTAACGTATAACGTTATATACTATCACGTACTAACGTA
Organism: Bombus muscorum; assembly: GCA_963971185.1. Classification (NCBI taxonomy): domain Eukaryota; kingdom Metazoa; phylum Arthropoda; class Insecta; order Hymenoptera; family Apidae; genus Bombus; species Bombus muscorum. Next base: position 9,562,772 of record OZ020139.1, on the reverse strand, counting down.
TAACGTTATATATTATTACGTTATAACGTATAATGTTATATACTATTACGTTATAACGTATAACGTTATATAGTATTACGTACTAACGTATAACGTTATAAACTATTACGTACTTACGTATAACGTGATATACTATTGCGTACTAACGTATAACGTTATATACTATTACGTTATAACGTATAACGTTATGTAGCATTACGTTATAACGTATAACGCTATCTACTATTACGTAATGCCGTATAACGTTATGTAGTATTACGTAACGACGTATAACGTTATATACTATTACGTTATGACTTATAACGTTAGCTACTATTACGTAACAACGTATAACGTTATGTAGCATTACGTTATAACGTATAACGTTATCTACTATTACGTAATGCCGTGTAACGTTATGTAGCATTACGTACCAACGTATAACGTTATATAATAATACGTTAGGACGTATAATGTTATGTAGCATTACTTGACAACGTATAACGTTATATACTATTACGCAATGACGTATAACGTTATGTAGCATTACGTAACCACGAATACCGTTATATAATACTACGTAATGATGTATAACGTTATGTAGCATTACGTAACAACGTATAACGTTATGTAGCATTACGTAATGGCGTATAACGTTATGTAGCATTATGCAACAACGTATAACGTTATGTAGCATTACGTAACGACGTATAACGATACATACCATTACGTAATGACGTATAACGTTATATATTATTACCTAATGACGTATAACGTTATGTAGCATTACGTAACAGCGTATACCGATGTATAATACTACGTAATGACGTATAACGTTATGTAGCATTACGTAACAACGTATAACGTTATGTAGCATTACGAACGACGTATAACGCTATATACTATTACGTAATGACGTATAACGTTATGTAGCATTACGTAACAACGTATAACGTTATGTACAATACGTTATAACGTATAACGTTATCTTCCATTACGTAACTACGTATAACGTTATATACTATTTCGTAATGACGTATAACGTTATGTAGCATTACGTAACAGCGTATAACGTTATATAATACTACGTAATGACGTATAACGTTATGTAGCATTACATAACAACGTATAACGTTATGTAGCATTACGTAACGACGTATAACGGTATATACTATTACGTAATGACGTATAACGTTATGTAGCATTACGTAACAGCGTATAACGTTATGTAGCATTACGTACCAACGTATAACTTCATGTAGCATTACGTAATGCCGTATAACGCTATATACTATTACGTAATTACGTATAGCGTTATGTAGCATTACGTAACAACGTATAACGTTATGTAGTATTACGTAACGACGTATAACGTTATCTACTATTACGTAATGCCGTGTAACGTTATGTAGCATTACGTACCAACGTATAACGTTATATACTATTACGTAATGACGTATAACGTTATGTAGCATTACGTAACAACGTATAACGTTATGTAGCATTACGTAATGACGTATAGCGTTATGTAGCATTACGTAACGCCGTATAACGCTATATACTATTACGTAATGACGTATAGCGTTATGTAGCATTACGTAACAACGTATAACGTTATGTAGTATTTCGTAACGACGTATAACGTTATATACTATTACCTAATTACGTATAACGTTATGTAGCATTACGTAACAACGCATTACGTAATGACGTATAACGTTATGTAGCATAACGTAACAACGTATAACGTTATGTAGCATTACGTAATGGCGTATAACGTTATGTAGCATTACGTTATAACGTATAACGTTATCTTCCATTACGTAACAACGTATAACGTTATATACTATTACGTAATGACGTATAACGTTATGTAGCATTACGTAACAACGTACAACGTTATGTAGCATTACGTAACAACGTATAACGTTATGTAGCATTACGAACGACGTATAACGCTATATACTATTACGTAATGACGTATAACGTTATGTAGCATTGCGTAACAACGTATAACGTTATGTAGCATTACGTAACGACGTATAACGCTATATGCTATTACGTAATGACGTATAACGTTATGTAGCATTACGTTATAACGTATAACGTTATCTACTATTACGTAATGCCGTGTAACGTTTTGTAGCATTACGTACCAACGTATAACGTTATATAATGATACGTTAGGACGTATAATGTTATGTAGCATTACTTAACAACGTATAACGTTATATACTATTACGCAATGACGTATAACTTTATGTAGCATTACGTACCAACGTATAACGTTATATAATAATACGTTAGGACGTATAATGTTATGTAGCATTACTTAACAACGTATAACGTTATATACTATTACGCAATGACGTATAACGTTATGTAGCATTACGTTATAACGTATAACGTTATATACTATTACGCAATGACGTATAACTTTATGTAGCATTACGTACCAACGTATAACGTTATATAATAATACGTTAGGACGTATAATGTTAAGTGGCATTATGTAACAACGTATAACGTTATGTAGCATTACGTAACAACGTATAACGTTATGTAGCATTACGTAACAACGTATAACGTTATGTAGCATTACGTCACAACGTGAAACGTTATATACTATTACGTAATGACGTATAACGTTATGTAGCATTACGTAACAACGTATAACGTTATATAATAATACGTAATGACGTATAATGTTAAGTGGCATTATGTAACAACGTATAACGTTATGTAGCATTACGTAACAACGTATAACTTCATGTAGCATTACGTAATGCCGTATAACGCTATATACTATTACGTAATGACGTATAGCGTTATGTAGCATTACGTAACAACGTATAACGTTATGTAGCATTACGTAACAACGTATAACGTTATGTAGCATTACGTCACAACGTGAAACGTTATATACTATTACGTAATGACGTATAACGTTATGTAGCATTACGTAACAACGTATAACGTTATATAATAATACGTAATGACGTATAATGTTAAGTGGCATTATGTAACAACGTATAACGTTATGTAGCATTACGTAACAACGTATAACGTTATGTAGCATTACGTAACGACGTATAACGCTATATGCTATTACGTAATGATGTATAACGTTATGTAGCATTACGTTATAACGTATAACGTTATCTACTATTACGTAATGCCGTGTAACGTTTTGTAGCATTACGTACCAACGTATAACGTTATATAATGATACGTTAGGACGTATAATGTTATGTAGCATTACTTAACAACGTATAATGTTATATACTATTACGCAATGACGTATAACTTTATGTAACATTACGTAACCACGAATACCGTTATATAATACTACGTAATGATGTATAACGTTATGTAGCATTACGTAACAACGTATAACGTTATGTAGCATTACGTAATGGCGTATAACGTTATGTAGCATTATGCAACAACGTATAACGTTATGTAGCATTACGTAACGACGTATAACGGTACATACTATTACGTAATGACGTATAACGTTATATATTATTACCTAATGACGTATAACGTTATGTAGCATTACGTAACAGCGTATAACGTTGTATAATACTACGTAATGACGTATAACGTTATGTAGCATTACGTAACAACGTATAACGTTATGTAGCATTACGAACGACGTATAACGCTATATACTATTACGTAATGACGTATAACGTTATGTAGCATTACGTAACAACGTATAACGTTATGTACAATACGTTATAACGTATAACGTTATATACTATTACGTAGTGACGTATAACGCTATGTAGCATTACGTCACAACGTGTAACGTTATATACTATTACGTAATGACGTATAACGTTATGTAGCATTACGTAACAACGTATAACGTTATGTAGCATTACGTACCAACGTATAACTTCATGTAGCATTACGTAACGCCGTATAACGCTATATACTATTACGTAATGACGTATAGCGTTATGTAGCATTACGGAGCAACGTATAACGTTATGTAGTATTACGTAACGCCGTATAACGCTATATACTATTACGTAATGACGTATAGCGTTATGTAGCATTACGTTATAACGTATAACGTTATCTACTATTACGTAATGCCGTGTAACGTTTTGTAGCATTACGTACCAACGTATAACGTTATATAATGATACGTTAGGACGTATAATGTTAAGTAGCATTATGTAACAACGTATAACGTTATGTAGCATTACGTAACAACGTATAACGTTATGTAGCATTACGTAACGACGTATAACGCTATATGCTATTACGTAATGACTTATAACGTTATGTAGCATTACGTTATAACGTATAACGTTATCTACTATTACGTAATGCCGTGTAACGTTTTGTAGCATTACGTACCAACGTATAACGTTATATAATGATACGTTAGGACGTATAATGTTATGTAGCATTACTTAACAACGTATAACGTTATATACTATTACGCAATGACGTATAACTTTATGTAGCATTACGTACCAACGTATAACGTTATATAATAATACGTTAGGACGTATAATGTTATGTAGCATTACTTAACAACGTATAACGTTATATACTATTACGCAATGACGTATAACGTTATGTAGCATTACGTTATAACGTATAACGTTATATACTATTACGCAATGACGTATAACTTTATGTAGCATTACGTACCAACGTATAACGTTATATAATAATACGTTAGGACGTATAATGTTATGTAGCATTACTTAACAACGTATAACGTTATATACTATTACGCAATGACGTATAACGTTATGTAGCATTACGTAACCACGAATACCGTTATATAATACTACGTAATGATGTATAACGTTATGTAGCATTACGTAACAACGTATAACGTTATGTAGCATTACGTAATGGCGCATAACGTTATGTAGCATTATGCAACAACGTATAACGTTATGTAGCATTACGTAACGACGTATAACGGTACATACTATTACGTAATGACGTATAACGTTATGTAGCATTACGTAACAACGTATAACGTTATGTACAATACGTTATAACGTAAAACGTTATATACTATTACGTAGTGACGTATAACGCTATGTAGCATTACGTCACAACGTGTAACGTTATACACTATTACGTAATTACGTATAACGTTATATAATAATACGTAATGACGTATAATGTTATGTAGCATTACGTAACAACGTATAACGTTATGTAGCATTACGTCACAACGTGAAACGTTATATACTATTACGTAATGACGTATAACGTTATGTAGCATTACGTAACAACGTATAACGTTATATAATAATACGTAATGACGTATAATGTTAAGTGGCATTATGTAACAACGTATAACGTTATGTAGCATTACGTAACAACGTATAACGTTATGTAGCATTACGTAACGACGTATAACGCTATATGCTATTACGTAATGACGTATAACGTTATGTAGCATTACGTTATAACGTATAACGTTATCTACTATTACGTAATGCCGTGTAACGTTTTGTAGCATTACGTACCAACGTATAACGTTATATAATGATACGTTAGGACGTATAATGTTATGTAGCATTACTTAACAACGTATAACGTTATATACTATTACGCAATGACGTATAACTTTATGTAGCATTACGTAACCACGAATACCGTTATATAATACTACGTAATGATGTATAACGTTATGTAGCATTACGTAACAACGTATAACGTTATGTAGCATTACGTAATGGCGTATAACGTTATGTAGCATTATGCAACAACGTATAACGTTATGTAGCATTACGTAACGACGTATAACAGTACATACTATTACGTAATGACGTATAACGTTATATATTATTACCTAATGACGTATAACGTTATGTAGCATTACGTAACAGCGTATAACGTTGTATAATACTACGTAATGACGTATAACGTTTTGTAGCATTACGTACCAACGTATAACGTTATATAATGATACGTTAGGACGTATAATGTTATGTAGCATTACTTAACAACGTGTAACGTTATATACTATTACGTAATGACGTATAACGTTATGTAGCATTACGTAACAACGTATAACGTTATGTAGCATTACGTACCAACGTATAACTTCATGTAGCATTACGTAACGCCGTATAACGCTATATACTATTACGGAATGACGTATAGCGTTATGTAGCATTACGGAGCAACGTATAACGTTATGTAGTATTACGTAACGCCGTATAACGCTATATACTATTACGTAATGACGTATAGCGTTATGTAGCATTACGTAACAACGTATAACGTTATGTAGCATTACGTTATAACGTATAACGTTATCTTCCATTACGTAACTACGTATAACGTTATATACTATTACGTAATGACGTATAACGTTATGTAGCATTACGTAACAGCGTATAACGTTATATAATACTACGTAATGACGTATAACGTTATGTAGCATTACATAACAACGTATAACGTTATGTAGCATTACGTAACGACGTATAACGGTATATACTATTACGTAATGACGTATAACGTTATGTAGCATTACGTAACAGCGTATAACGTTATGTAGCATTACGTACCAACGTATAACTTCATGTAGCATTACGTAACGCCGTATAACGCTATATACTATTACGTAATGACGTATAGCGTTATGTAGCATTACGTAACAACGTATAACGTTATGTAGTATTACGTAACGACGTATAACGTTATCTACTATTACGTAATGCCGTGTAACGTTATGTAGCATTACGTACCAACGTATAACGTTGTATACTATTACGTAATGATGTATAACGTTATGTAGCATTACGTAACAACGTATAACGTTATGTAGCATTACGTAATGACGTATAGCGTTATGTAGCATTACGTAACGCCGTATAACGCTATATACTATTACGTAATGACGTATAGCGTTATGTAGCATTACGTAACAACGTATAACGTTATGTAGTATTTCGTAACGACGTATAACGTTATATACTATTACCTAATTACGTATAACGTTATGTAGCATTACGTAACAACGCATTACGTAATGACGTATAACGTTATGTAGCATAACGTAACAACGTATAACGTTATGTAGCATTACGTAATGGCGTATAACGTTATGTAGCATTATGCAACAACGTATAACGTTATGTAGCATTACGTAACGTCGTATAACGGTACATACTATTACGTAATGACGTATAACGTTATGTAGCATTACGTTACGACGTATAACGCTATATACTATTACGTAATGACGTATAACGTTATGTAGCATTACGTAACAACGTATAACGTTATATAATAATACGTAATGACGTATAATGTTAAGTGGCATTATGTAACAACGTATAACGTTATGTAGCATTACGTACCAACGTATAACGTTATATAATAATACGTTAGGACGTATAATGTTATGTAGCATTACGTAACGACGTATAACGGTACATACTATTACGTAATGACGTATAACGTTATGTAGCATTACGTAACAACGTATAACGTTATGTAGCATTACGTCACAACGTGAAACGTTATATACTATTACGTAATGACGTATAACGTTATGTAGCATTACGTAACAACGTATAACGTTATATAATAATACGTAATGACGTATAATGTTAAGTGGCATTATGTAACAACGTATAACGTTATGTAGCATTACGTAACAACGTATAACTTCATGTAGCATTACGTAATGCCGTATAACGCTATATACTATTACGTAATGACGTATAGCGTTATGTAGCATTACGTAACAACGTATAACGTTATGTAGCATTACGTAACAACGTATAACGTTATGTAGCATTACGTCACAACGTGAAACGTTATATACTATTACGTAATGACGTATAACGTTATGTAGCATTACGTAACAACGTATAACGTTATATAATAATACGTAATGACGTATAATGTTAAGTGGCATTATGTAACAACGTATAACGTTATGTAGCATTACGTAACAACGTATAACGTTATGTAGCATTACGTAACGACGTATAACGCTATATGCTATTACGTAATGATGTATAACGTTATGTAGCATTACGTTATAACGTATAACGTTATCTACTATTACGTAATGCCGTGTAACGTTTTGTAGCATTACGTACCAACGTATAACGTTATATAATGATACGTTAGGACGTATAATGTTATGTAGCATTACTTAACAACGTATAATGTTATATACTATTACGCAATGACGTATAACTTTATGTAACATTACGTAACCACGAATACCGTTATATAATACTACGTAATGATGTATAACGTTATGTAGCATTACGTAACAACGTATAACGTTATGTAGCATTACGTAATGGCGTATAACGTTATGTAGCATTATGCAACAACGTATAACGTTATGTAGCATTACGTAACGACGTATAACGGTACATACTATTACGTAATGACGTATAACGTTATATATTATTACCTAATGACGTATAACGTTATGTAGCATTACGTAACAGCGTATAACGTTGTATAATACTACGTAATGACGTATAACGTTATGTAGCATTACGTAACAACGTATAACGTTATGTAGCATTACGAACGACGTATAACGCTATATACTATTACGTAATGACGTATAACGTTATGTAGCATTACGTAACAACGTATAACGTTATGTACAATACGTTATAACGTATAACGTTATATACTATTACGTAGTGACGTATAACGCTATGTAGCATTACGTCACAACGTGTAACGTTATATACTATTACGTAATGACGTATAACGTTATGTAGCATTACGTAACAACGTATAACGTTATGTAGCATTACGTACCAACGTATAACTTCATGTAGCATTACGTAACGCCGTATAACGCTATATACTATTACGTAATGACGTATAGCGTTATGTAGCATTACGGAGCAACGTATAACGTTATGTAGTATTACGTAACGCCGTATAACGCTATATACTATTACGTAATGACGTATAGCGTTATGTAGCATTACGTTATAACGTATAACGTTATCTACTATTACGTAATGCCGTGTAACGTTTTGTAGCATTACGTACCAACGTATAACGTTATATAATGATACGTTAGGACGTATAATGTTAAGTAGCATTATGTAACAACGTATAACGTTATGTAGCATTACGTAACAACGTATAACGTTATGTAGCATTACGTAACGACGTATAACGCTATATGCTATTACGTAATGACTTATAAAGTTATGTAGCATTACGTTATAACGTATAACGTTATCTACTATTACGTAATGCCGTGTAACGTTTTGTAGCATTACGTACCAACGTATAACGTTATATAATGATACGTTAGGACGTATAATGTTATGTAGCATTACTTAACAACGTATAACGTTATATACTATTACGCAATGACGTATAACTTTATGTAGCATTACGTACCAACGTATAACGTTATATAATAATACGTAAGGACGTATAATGTTATGTAGCATTACTTAACAACGTATAACGTTATATACTATTACGCAATGACGTATAACGTTATGTAGCATTACGTTATAACGTATAACGTTATATACTATTACGCAATGACGTATAACTTTATGTAGCATTACGTACCAACGTATAACGTTATATAATAATACGTTAGGACGTATAATGTTATGTAGCATTACTTAACAACGTATAACGTTATATACTATTACGCAATGACGTATAACGTTATGTAGCATTACGTAACCACGAATACCGTTATATAATACTACGTAATGATGTATAACGTTATGTAGCATTACGTAACAACGTATAACGTTATGTAGCATTACGTAATGGCGCATAACGTTATGTAGCATTATGCAACAACGTATAACGTTATGTAGCATTACGTAACGACGTATAACGGTACATACTATTACGTAATGACGTATAACGTTATGTAGCATTACGTAACAACGTATAACGTTATGTACAATACGTTATAACGTAAAACGTTATATACTATTACGTAGTGACGTATAACGCTATGTAGCATTACGTCACAACGTGTAACGTTATACACTATTACGTAATTACGTATAACGTTATATAATAATACGTAATGACGTATAATGTTATGTAGCATTACGTAACAACGTATAACGTTATGTAGCATTACGTCACAACGTGAAACGTTATATACTATTACGTAATGACGTATAACGTTATGTAGCATTACGTAACAACGTATAACGTTATATAATAATACGTAATGACGTATAATGTTAAGTGGCATTATGTAACAACGTATAACGTTATGTAGCATTACGTAACAACGTATAACGTTGTGTAGCATTACGTAACGACGTATAACGCTATATGCTATTACGTAATGACGTATAACGTTATGTAGCATTACGTTATAACGTATAACGTTATCTACTATTACGTAATGCCGTGTAACGTTTTGTAGCATTACGTACCAACGTATAACGTTATATAATGATACGTTAGGACGTATAATGTTATGTAGCATTACTTAACAACGTATAACGTTATATACTATTACGCAATGACGTATAACTTTATGTAGCATTACGTAACCACGAATACCGTTATATAATACTACGTAATGATGTATAACGTTATGTAGCATTACGTAACAACGTATAACGTTATGTAGCATTACGTAATGGCGTATAACGTTATGTAGCATTATGCAACAACGTATAACGTTATGTAGCATTACGTAACGACGTATAACAGTACATACTATTACGTAATGACGTATAACGTTATATATTATTACCTAATGACGTATAACGTTATGTAGCATTACGTAACAGCGTATAACGTTGTATAATACTACGTAATGACGTATAACGTTTTGTAGCATTACGTACCAACGTATAACGTTATATAATGATACGTTAGGACGTATAATGTTATGTAGCATTACTTAACAACGTATAACGCTATATACTATTACGTAATGACGTATAACGTTATGTAGCATTACGTAACAACGTATAACGTTATGTACAATACGTTATAACGTATAACGTTATATACTATTACGTAGTGACGTATAACGCTATGTAGCATTACGTCACAACGTGTAACGTTATATACTATTACGTAATGACGTATAACGTTATGTAGCATTACGTAACAACGTATAACGTTATGTAGCATTACGTACCAACGTATAACTTCATGTAGCATTACGTAACGCCGTATAACGCTATATACTATTACGGAATGACGTATAGCGTTATGTAGCATTACGGAGCAACGTATAACGTTATGTAGTATTACGTAACGCCGTATAACGCTATATACTATTACGTAATGACGTATAGCGTTATGTAGCATTACGTAACAACGTATAACGTTATGTAGCATTACGTTATAACGTATAACGTTATCTTCCATTACGTAACTACGTATAACGTTATATACTATTACGTAATGACGTATAACGTTATGTAGCATTACGTAACAGCGTATAACGTTATATAATACTACGTAATGACGTATAACGTTATGTAGCATTACATAACAACGTATAACGTTATGTAGCATTACGTAACGACGTATAACGGTATATACTATTACGTAATGACGTATAACGTTATGTAGCATTACGTAACAGCGTATAACGTTATGTAGCATTACGTACCAACGTATAACTTCATGTAGCATTACGTAACGCCGTATAACGCTATATACTATTACGTAATGACGTATAGCGTTATGTAGCATTACGTAACAACGTATAACGTTATGTAGTATTACGTAACGACGTATAACGTTATCTACTATTACGTAATGCCGTGTAACGTTATGTAGCATTACGTACCAACGTATAACGTTGTATACTATTACGTAATGATGTATAACGTTATGTAGCATTACGTAACAACGTATAACGTTATGTAGCATTACGTAATGACGTATAGCGTTATGTAGCATTACGTAACGCCGTATAACGCTATATACTATTACGTAATGACGTATAGCGTTATGTAGCATTACGTAACAACGTATAACGTTATGTAGTATTTCGTAACGACGTATAACGTTATATACTATTACCTAATTACGTATAACGTTATGTAGCATTACGTAACAACGCATTACGTAATGACGTATAACGTTATGTAGCATAACGTAACAACGTATAACGTTATGTAGCATTACGTAATGGCGTATAACGTTATGTAGCATTATGCAACAACGTATAACGTTATGTAGCATTACGTAACGTCGTATAACGGTACATACTATTACGTAATGACGTATAACGTTATGTAGCATTACGTTACGACGTATAACGCTATATACTATTACGTAATGACGTATAACGTTATGTAGCATTACGTAACAACGTATAACGTTATATAATAATACGTAATGACGTATAATGTTAAGTGGCATTATGTAACAACGTATAACGTTATGTAGCATTACGTACCAACGTATAACGTTATATAATAATACGTTAGGACGTATAATGTTATGTAGCATTACGTAACGACGTATAACGGTACATACTATTACGTAATGACGTATAACGTTATGTAGCATTACGTAACAACGTATAACGTTATGTAGCATTACGTAACGACGTATAACGCTATATGCTATTACGTAATGACGTATAACATTATGTAGTATTACGTAACGACGTATAACGTTATATACTATTACGTTATGACTTATAACGTTAGCTACTATTACGTAACAACGTATAACGTTATGTAGCATTACGTTATAACGTATAACGTTATCTACTATTACGTAATGCCGTGTAACGTTATGTAGGATTACGTACCAACGTATAACGTTATATAATAATACGTTAGGACGTATAATGTTATGTAGCATTACTTAACAACGTATAACGTTATATACTATTACGCAATGACGTATAACGTTATGTAGCATTACGTAACCACGAATACCGTTATATAATACTACGTAATGATGTATAACGTTATGTAGCATTACGTAACAACGTATAACGTTATGTAGCATTACGTAATGGCGTATAACGTTATGTAGCATTATGCAACAACGTATAACGTTATGTAGCATTACGTAACGACGTATAACGGTACATACCATTACGTAATGACGGATAACGTTATATATTATTACCTAATGACGTATAACGTTATGTAGCATTACGTAACAGCGTATACCGTTGTATAATACTACGTAATGACGTATAACGTTATGTAGCATTACGTAACAACGTATAACGTTATGTAGCATTACGAACGACGTATAACGCTATATACTATTACGTAATGACGTATAACGTTATGTAGCATTACGTAACAACGTATAACGTTATGTACAATACGTTATAACGTATAACGTTATATACTATTACGTAGTGACGTATAACGCTATGTAGCATTACGTCACAACGTGTAACGTTATATACTATTACGTAATGACGTATAACGTTATGTAGCATTACGTAACAGCGTATAACGTTATATAATACTACGTAATGACGTATAACGTTATGTAGCATTACATAACAACGTATAACGTTATGTAGCATTACGTAACGACGTATAACGCTATATACTATTACGTAATTACGTATAACGTTATGTAGCATTACGTAACAGCGTATAACGTTATGTAGCATTACGTTATAACGTATAACGTTATCTTCCATTACGTAACAACGTATAACGTTATATACTATTACGTAATGTCGTATAACGTTATCTTCCATTACGTAACAACGTATAACGTTATATACTATTACGTAATGACGTATAACGTTATGTAGCATTACGTAACAGCGTATAACGTTATATAATACTACGTAATGACGTATAACGTTATGTAGCATTACATAACAACGTATAACGTTATGTAGCATTACGTAACGACGTATAACGCTATATACTATTACGTAATGACGTATAACGTTATGTAGCATTACGTAACAGCGTATAACGTTATGTGGCATTACGTACCAACGTATAACTTCATGTAGCATTACGTAACGCCGTATAACGCTATATACTATTACGTAATGACGTATAGCGTTATGTAGCATTACGTAACAACGTATAACGTTATGTAGTATTACGTAACGACGTATAACGTTATCTACTATTACGTAATGCCGTGTAACGTTATGTAGCATTACGTACCAACGTATAACGTTATATACTATTCCGTAATGACGTATAACGTTATGTAGCATTACGTAACAACGTATAACGTTATGTAGCATTACGTAATGACGTATAGCGTTATGTAGCATTACGTAACGCCGTATAACGCTATATACTATTACGTAATGACGTACAGCGTTATGTAGCATTACGTAACAACGTATAACGTTATGTAGTATTACGTAACGACGTATAACGTTATATAATACTACGTTATGACGTATAACGTTATGTAGTATTACGTAACGACGTATAACGTTATATACTATTACGTAACGACGTATAACGCTATATGCTATTACGTAGTGACGTATAACGTTATGTAGCATTACGTAACAACGTATAACGTTATGTAGCATTACGTTATAACGTATAACGTTATCTACTATTACGTAATGCCGTATAACGTTATGTAGCATTACGTACCAACGTATAACGTTATATAATAATACGTTAGGACGTATAATGTTATGTAGCATTACGTAACGACGTATAACGGTACATACTATTACGTAATGACGTATAACGTTATGTAGCATTACGTAACAACGTATAACGTTATGTAGCATTACGTAACGACGTATAACGCTATATGCTATTACGCAATGACGTATAACGTTATGTAGTATTACGTAACGACGTATAACGTTATATACTATTACGTAATGACGTATAACGTTATGTAGCATTACGTAACAGCGTATAACGTTATATAATACTACGTAATGACGTATAACGTTATGAAGCATTACATAACAACGTATAACGTTATGTAGCATTACGTAACGACGTATAACGCTATATACTATTACGTAATGACGTATAACGTTATGTAGCATTACGTAACAGCGTATAACGTTATGTAGCATTACGTTATAACGTATAACGTTATCTTCCATTACGTAACAACGTATAACGTTATATACTATTACGTCATGACTTATAACGTTAGCTACTATTGCGTAATAACGTATAACGTTATGTACAATTACGTTTTAACGTATAACGTTATATGCTATTACGTACTAACGTATAACGTTATAAACTATTACGTACTAACGTATAACGTTATAAACTATTACGTACTAACGTATAACGTTATATACTATCACGTACTAACGTATAACGTTATATATTATTACGTTATAACGTATAATGTTATATACTATTACGTTATAACGTATAACGTTATATAGTATTACGTACTAACGTATAACGTTATAAACTATTACGTACTTACGTATAACGTGATATACTATTGCGTACTAACGTATAACCTTATATACTATTACGTTATAACGTATAACGTTATGTAGCATTACGTACCAACGTATAACTTCATGTAGCATTACGTAACGCCGTATAACGCTATATACTATTACGTAATGACGTATAGCGTTATGTAGCATTACGTAACAACGTATAACGTTATGTAGTATTACGTAACGACGTATAACGTTATATAATACTACGTTATGACGTATAACGTTATGTAGTATTACGTAACGACGTATAACGTTATATACCATTATGTAATGACGTATAACGTTATGTAGCATTACATAACAACGTATAACGTTATGTAGCATTACGTAACGACGTATAACGCTATATGCTATTACGTAGTGACGTATAACGTTATGTAGCATTACGTAACAACGTATAACGTTATGTAGCATTACGTTATAACGTATAACGCTATCTACTATTACGTAATGCCGTATAACGTTATGTAGTATTACGTAACGACGTATAACGTTATATACTATTACGTTATGACTTATAACGTTAGCTACTATTACGTAACAACGTATAACGTTATGTAGCATTACGTTATAACGTATAACGTTATCTACTATTACGTAATGCCGTGTAACGTTATGTAGCATTACGTACCAACGTATAACGTTATATAATAATACGTTAGGACGTATAATGTTATGTAGCATTACTTGACAACGTATAACGTTATATACTATTACGCAATGACGTATAACGTTATGTAGCATTACGTAACCACGAATACCGTTATATAATACTACGTAATGATGTATAACGTTATGTAGCATTACGTAACAACGTATAACGTTATGTAGCATTACGTAATGGCGTATAACGTTATGTAGAATTATGCAACAACGTATAACGTTATGTAGCATTACGTAACGACGTATAACGATACATACCATTACGTAATGACGTATAACGTTATATATTATTACCTAATGACGTATAACGTTATGTAGCATTACGTAACAACGTATAACGTTATGTACAATACGTTATAACGTATAACGTTATATACTATTACGTAGTGACGTATAACGCTATGTAGCATTACGTCACAACGTGTAACGTTATATACTATTACGTAACAACGTATAACGTTATGTAGCATTACGTACCAACGTATAACTTCATGTAGCATTACGTAACGCCGTATAACGCTATATACTATTACGTAATGACGTATAGCGTTATGTGGCATTACGTAACAACGTATAACGTTATGTAGCATTACGTTATAACGTATAACGTTATCTTCCATTACGTAACTACGTATAACGTTATATACTATTACGTAATGACGTATAACGTTATGTAGCATTACGTAACAGCGTATAACGTTATATAATACTACGTAATGACGTATAACGTTATGTAGCATTACATAACAACGTATAACGTTATGTAGCATTACGTAACGACGTATAACGGTATATACTATTACGTAATGACGTATAACGTTATGTAGCATTACGTAACAGCGTATAACGTTATGTAGCATTACGTACCAACGTATAACTTCATGTAGCATTACGTAACGCCGTATAACGCTATATACTATTACGTAATGACGTATAGCGTTATGTAGCATTACGTAACAACGTATAACGTTATGTAGTATTACGTAACGACGTATAACGTTATCTACTATTACGTAATGCCGTGTAACGTTATGTAGCATTACGTACCAACGTATAACGTTATATACTATTACGTAATGACGTATAACGTTATGTAGCATTACGTAACAACGTATAACGTTATGTAGCATTACGTAATGACGTATAGCGTTATGTAGCATTACGTAACGCCGTATAACGCTATATACTATTACGTAATGACGTATAGCGTTATGTAGCATTACGTAACAACGTATAACGTTATGTAGTATTTCGTAACGACGTATAACGTTATATACTATTACCTAATTACGTATAACGTTATGTAGCATTACGTAACAACGCATTACGTAATGACGTATAACGTTATGTAGCATAACGTAACAACGTATAACGTTATGTAGCATTACGTAATGGCGTATAACGTTATGTAGCATTATGCAACAACGTATAACGTTATGTAGCATTACGTAACGACGTATAACGGTACATACTATTACGTAATGACGTATAACGTTATGTAGCATTACGTTACGACGTATAACGTTATACAATACTACGTAATGACGTATAACGTTATGTAGCATTACGTAACAACGTATAGCGTTATATAGTATTACGTAATGACGTATAACGTTATGCAGCAATACGTAATGACGTATAACGTTATGTAGCATTACGTAACGACGTATAACGTTATGTAGCATTACGTAACGACGTATAACGTTATGTAGCATTGCGTAACAAAGTATAGCGTTATATAATACTACGTAACGACGTATAAAGCTATATAATATTACGTGATGATGTATAACGTTATGTAGCATTACGTAACAACGTATAACGTTATGTAGCATTTCGTGACAACGAATAAAGTTATATAATACTACGTAATGACGTATAACGTTATGTAGCATTACGTAACAACGTATAGCGTTATATAGTATTACGTAATGACGTATAACGTTATGCAGCAATACGTAATGACGTATAACGTTATGTAGCATTACGTAACAACGTATAACGTTATGTAGCATTACGTAACGACGTCTAACGCTATATACTATTACGTTATAACGTATAAGGCTATCTACTATTACGTAATGACGTATAACGCTATGTAGCATTTCGTAACAACGTATAACGTTATATAATACTGCGTAATGACGTATAACGTTATGTAGCATTACGTAACAACGTATAACATTATATAGTATTACGTAATGACGCATAACGTTATGTAGCATTACGTAACCCAGAATACCGTTATACGAGGGTGACTCAAATATAAACGAGACTTTATTTTTAAAATAATTTTATTCAGTGAAATAACATAGCCAAGCACATATTATTTTTCAACATAGTCTCCTGCTTTGGAAATGCATTTTTCCCAGCGGATTGGGAGATTTTTGATCCCAGCATCGTAAAAAGAAGAGTGCTGTGTCAGAAGCCAATTGCGCACAAAGGCCTCCACCGCCGCGTCGTCTTGGAATCGTTGTCCTCCTAGTGCTTCTTTAAGCGGTCCGAAGAGATGGAAATCGCAGGGCGATAGGTCAGGACTGTAGGGAGGATGATCAAGTGGAGTCCACCTTATTTCCTCTAATGTTGTGCAGGTTAGAGCTGCTGTATGAGGCCTGGCGTTGTCGTGGAGGAGAATGACGTCTCGAATCGGTTGGTTACGCCTTTTCGAACGATAAGCAACCTTTGCCTCCCTCAAAAGCTCACAGTAATAAGCAGCATTTATTGTGCGACGCTCATGCAAAAAATCAATGTGCAAAACGCCACGCCGGTGGAAAAAAACGTGCGAATGTTCTCCTCCGTAATGCTGGTTCGAGGACGACGATCATGTTCCACATTTTCAACCAGTTCACGTCCTTCCTTGAACTTCTTATGCCAGGCAAACACGCGAGCCCTTGACAGTGTCTGATCCCCGAACTGTGCAGTCAATCTTTGCAGAATTTCTATTGGTTTGACGCCTTCATGTGTGAGAAATTTAATAATAATGCGTTGCGCAACTGAGAGGTGTACTTGTTGCTCTGACATCTTGAATACTACCGCCAAACGTGTCTGAACTGGACAACGGCCTGCTCTCCCCACTCCTGACATCCCAACCAATGCACACTAGAAGCGGCCGCTCGCTCCCTTTAAATTTACGCGCTCAGAAACAAAAGTCTCGTTTCTATTTGATTCACCCTCGTATAATACTTCGTAATGGCGTACAACGTTATGTAGCAATACGTAAGGACGCATAACGTTATGTAGCATTACGTAACGACGTATAACGTTTTGTAGCATTACGTAACAACGTATAACGTTATATAATATTACGTAATGACGTATAACGTTATGTAGCATTACGTAACAACGTATAACGTTATGTAGCATTACGTAACGACGTATAACGCTATATATTATTACGTAAAGATGTATAACGTTATGTAGCATTACGTAACAACGTATAACGTTATGTAGCATTACGTAACAATGTATAACGTTATGTAGCATTTCGTAACAACGAATACCGTTATATAATACTACGTAATGACGTATAACGTTATGTAGCTTTACGTAACAACGAATTCCATTATATAGTACTATGTAATGACGTATAACGTTATCTAGCACTAGGTAACAACGTATATCGTTATATACTATTACGTAATGACGCATAACGTTATGTAGCATTACGTAACAACGTATAACGTTATGTAGCATTACGTAACAATGTATAACGTTATGTAGCATTTCGTAACAACGAATACCGTTATATAATACTACGTAATGACGTATAACGTTATGTAGCTTTACGTAACAACGAATTCCATTATATAGTACTATGTAATGACGTATAACGTTATGTAGCACTAGGTAACAACGTATATCGTTATATACTATTACGTAATGACGTATAACGTTATGCAGCAATACGTAATGACGTATAACGTTATGTAGCATTACGTAACAACGTATAACGTTATGTAGCATTACGTAACGACGTATAACGTTATACAATACTACGTAATGACGTATAACGTTATGTAGCATTACGTAACAACGTATACCATTATATAGTACTACGTAATGACGTATAACGTTATGTAGCATTACGTAACAACGTATAACGTTATGTAGCATTACGTAACGACGTCTAACGCTATATACTATTACGTTATAACGTATAAGGCTATCTACTATTACGTAATGACGTATAACGCTATGTAGCATTTCGTAACAACGTATAACGTTATATAATACTGCGTAATGACGTGTAACGTTATGTAGCATTACGTAACAACGTATAACATTATATAGTATTACGTAATGACGCATAACGTTATGTAGCATTACGTAACCCAGAATACCGTTATATAATACTTCGTAATGGCGTATAACGTTATGTAGCAATACGTAAGGACGCATAACGTTATGTAGCAATACGTAATGACGTATAACGTCATGTAGCATTACGTAACAACGTATAACGTTATGTAGCATTACGTAACGACGTATAACGCTATATACTATTACGTAATGACGTATAACGTTATGTAGCATTACGTAACGACGTATAACGTTATGTAGCATTACGTAACGACGTATAACGTTATACAATACTACGTAATGACGTATAACGTTATGTAGCATTACGTAACAACGTATAGCGTTATATAGTATTACGTAATGACGTATAACGTTATGCAGCAATACGTAATGACGTATAACGTTATGTAGCATTACGTAACAACGTATAACGTTATGTAGCATTACGTAACGACGTCTAACGCTATATACTATTACGTTATAACGTATAAGGCTATCTACTATAACGTAATGACGTATAACGCTATGTAGCATTTCGTAACAACGTATAACGTTATATAATACTGCGTAATGACGTATAACGTTATGTAGCATTACGTAACAACGTATAACATTATATAGTATTACGTAATGACGCATAACGTTATGTAGCATTACGTAACCCAGAATACCGTTATATAATACTACGTAATGGCGTATAACGTTATGTAGCATTACCTAACAACGTATACCATTATATATGACTACGTAATGACGTATAACGTTATCTAGCACTAGGTAACAACGTATATCGTTATATACTATTACGTAATGACGCATAACGTTATGTAGCATTACGTAACAACGTATAACGTTATGTAGCATTACGTAACAATGTATAACGTTATGTAGCATTTCGTAACAACGAATACCGTTATATAATACTACGTAATGACGTATAACGTTATGTAGCTTTACGTAACAACGAATTCCATTATATAGTACTATGTAATGACGTATAACGTTATGTAGCACTAGGTAACAACGTATATCGTTATATACTATTACGTATTGACGTATAACGTTATGCAGCAATACGTAATGACGTATAACGTTATGTAGCATTACGTAACAACGTATAACGTTATGTAGCATTACGTAACGACGTATAACGTTATACAATACTACGTAATGACGTATAACGTTATGTAGCATTACGTAACAACGTATACCATTATATAGTACTACGTAATGACGTATAACGTTATGTAGCATTACGTAACAACGTATAACGTTATGTAGCATTACGTAACGACGTCTAACGCTATATACTATTACGTTATAACGTATAAGGCTATCTACTATTACGTAATGACGTATAACGCTATGTAGCATTTCGTAACAACGTATAACGTTATATAATACTGCGTAATGACGTGTAACGTTATGTAGCATTACGTAACAACGTATAACATTATATAGTATTACGTAATGACGCATAACGTTATGTAGCATTACGTAACCCAGAATACCGTTATATAATACTTCGTAATGGCGTATAACGTTATGTAGCAATACGTAAGGACGCATAACGTTATGTAGCAATACGTAATGACGTATAACGTCATGTAGCATTACGTAACAACGTATAACGTTATGTAGCATTACGTAACGACGTATAACGCTATATACTATTACGTAATGACGTATAACGTTATGTAGCATTACGTAACGACGTATAACGTTATGTAGCATTACGTAACGACGTATAACGTTATACAATACTACGTAATGACGTATAACGTTATGTAGCATTACGTAACAACGTATAGCGTTATATAGTATTACGTAATGACGTATAACGTTATGCAGCAATACGTAATGACGTATAACGTTATGTAGCATTACGTAACAACGTATAACGTTATGTAGCATTACGTAACGACGTCTAACGCTATATACTATTACGTTATAACGTATAAGGCTATCTACTATAACGTAATGACGTATAACGCTATGTAGCATTTCGTAACAACGTATAACGTTATATAATACTGCGTAATGACGTATAACGTTATGTAGCATTACGTAACAACGTATAACATTATATAGTATTACGTAATGACGCATAACGTTATGTAGCATTACGTAACCCAGAATACCGTTATATAATACTACGTAATGGCGTATAACGTTATGTAGCATTACCTAACAACGTATACCATTATATATGACTACGTAATGACGTATAACGTTATGTTGCAATACGTAATGACGCATAACGTTATGTAGCATTACGTAACGACGTATAACGTTATGTAGCATTACGTAACAACGTATAACGTTATGTAGCATTACGTAACGACGTATAACGTTATGTAGCATTACGTAACAATGTATAACGTTATGTAGCATTTCGTAACAACGAATACCGTTATATAATACTACGTAATGACGTATAACGTTATGTAGCTTTACGTAACAACGAATTCCATTATATAGTACTATGTAATGACGTATAACGTTATCTAGCACTAGGTAACAACGTATATCGTTATATACTATTACGTAATGACGCATAACGTTATGTAGCATTACGTAACAACGTATAACGTTATGTAGCATTACGTAACAATGTATAACGTTATGTAGCATTTCGTAACAACGAATACCGTTATATAATACTACGTAATGACGTATAACGTTATGTAGCTTTACGTAACAACGAATTCCATTATATAGTACTATGTAATGACGTATAACGTTATGTAGCACTAGGTAACAACGTATATCGTTATATACTATTACGTAATGACGTATAACGTTATGCAGCAATACGTAATGACGTATAACGTTATGTAGCATTACGTAACAACGTATAACGTTATGTAGCATTACGTAACGACGTATAACGTTATACAATACTACGTAATGACGTATAACGTTATGTAGCATTACGTAACAACGTATACCATTATATAGTACTACGTAATGACGTATAACGTTATGTAGCATTACGTAACAACGTATAACGTTATGTAGCATTACGTAACGACGTCTAACGCTATATACTATTACGTTATAACGTATAAGGCTATCTACTATTACGTAATGACGTATAACGCTATGTAGCATTTCGTAACAACGTATAACGTTATATAATACTACGTAATGACGTATAACGTTATGTAGCATTACGTAACAACGTATAGCGTTATATAGTATTACGTAATGACGTATAACGTTATGCAGCAATACGTAATGACGTATAACGTTATGTAGCATTACGTAACAACGTATAACGTTATGTAGCATTACGTAACGACGTCTAACGCTATATACTATTACGTTATAACGTATAAGGCTATCTACTATTACGTAATGACGTATAACGCTATGTAGCATTTCGTAACAACGTATAACGTTATATAATACTGCGTAATGACGTATAACGTTATGTAGCATTACGTAACAACGTATAACATTATATAGTATTACGTAATGACGCATAACGTTATGTAGCATTACGTAACCCAGAATACCGTTATACGAGGGTGACTCAAATATAAACGAGACTTTATTTTTAAAATAATTTTATTCAGTGAAATAACATAGCCAAGCACATATTATTTTTCAACATAGTCTCCTGCTTTGGAAATGCATTTTTCCCAGCGGATTGGGAGATTTTTGATCCCAGCATCGTAAAAAGAAGAGTGCTGTGTCAGAAGCCAATTGCGCACAAAGGCCTCCACCGCCGCGTCGTCTTGGAATCGTTGTCCTCCTAGTGCTTCTTTAAGCGGTCCGAAGAGATGGAAATCGCAGGGCGATAGGTCAGGACTGTAGGGAGGATGATCAAGTGGAGTCCACCTTATTTCCTCTAATGTTGTGCAGGTTAGAGCTGCTGTATGAGGCCTGGCGTTGTCGTGGAGGAGAATGACGTCTCGAATCGGTTGGTTACGCCTTTTCGAACGATAAGCAACCTTTGCCTCCCTCAAAAGCTCACAGTAATAAGCAGCATTTATTGTGCGACGCTCATGCAAAAAATCAATGTGCAAAACGCCACGCCGGTGGAAAAAAACGTGCGAATGTTCTCCTCCGTAATGCTGGTTCGAGGACGACGATCATGTTCCACATTTTCAACCAGTTCACGTCCTTCCTTGAACTTCTTATGCCAGGCAAACACGCGAGCCCTTGACAGTGTCTGATCCCCGAACTGTGCAGTCAATCTTTGCAGAATTTCTATTGGTTTGACGCCTTCATGTGTGAGAAATTTAATAATAATGCGTTGCGCAACTGAGAGGTGTACTTGTTGCTCTGACATCTTGAATACTACCGCCAAACGTGTCTGAACTGGACAACGGCCTGCTCTCCCCACTCCTGACATCCCAACCAATGCACACTAGAAGCGGCCGCTCGCTCCCTTTAAATTTACGCGCTCAGAAACAAAAGTCTCGTTTCTATTTGATTCACCCTCGTATAATACTTCGTAATGGCGTACAACGTTATGTAGCAATACGTAAGGACGCATAACGTTATGTAGCATTACGTAACGACGTATAACGTTTTGTAGCATTACGTAACAACGTATAACGTTATATAATATTACGTAATGACGTATAACGTTATGTAGCATTACGTAACAACGTATAACGTTATGTAGCATTACGTAACGACGTATAACGCTATATATTATTACGTAAAGATGTATAACGTTATGTAGCATTACGTAACAACGTATAACGTTATGTAGCATTACGTAACAATGTATAACGTTATGTAGCATTTCGTAACAACGAATACCGTTATATAATACTACGTAATGACGTATAACGTTATGTAGCTTTACGTAACAACGAATTCCATTATATAGTACTATGTAATGACGTATAACGTTATCTAGCACTAGGTAACAACGTATATCGTTATATACTATTACGTAATGACGCATAACGTTATGTAGCATTACGTAACAACGTATAACGTTATGTAGCATTACGTAACAATGTATAACGTTATGTAGCATTTCGTAACAACGAATACCGTTATATAATACTACGTAATGACGTATAACGTTATGTAGCTTTACGTAACAACGAATTCCATTATATAGTACTATGTAATGACGTATAACGTTATGTAGCACTAGGTAACAACGTATATCGTTATATACTATTACGTAATGACGTATAACGTTATGCAGCAATACGTAATGACGAATAACGTTATGTAGCATTACGTAACAACGTATAACGTTATGTAGCATTACGTAACGACGTATAACGTTATACAATACTACGTAATGACGTATAACGTTATGTAGCATTACGTAACAACGTATACCATTATATAGTACTACGTAATGACGTATAACGTTATGTAGCATTACGTAACAACGTATAACGTTATGTAGCATTACGTAACGACGTCTAACACTATATACTATTACGTTATAACGTATAAGGCTATCTACTATTACGTAATGACGTATAACGCTATGTAGCATTTCGTAACAACGTATAACGTTATATAATACTGCGTAATGACGTGTAACGTTATGTAGCATTACGTAACAACGTATAACATTATATAGTATTACGTAATGACGCATAACGTTATGTAGCATTACGTAACCCAGAATACCGTTATATAATACTTCGTAATGGCGTATAACGTTATGTAGCAATACGTAAGGACGCATAACGTTATGTAGCAATACGTAATGACGTATAACGTCATGTAGCATTACGTAACAACGTATAACGTTATGTAGCATTACGTAACGACGTATAACGCTATATACTATTACGTAATGACGTATAACGTTATGTAGCATTACGTAACGACGTATAACGTTATGTAGCATTACGTAACGACGTATAACGTTATACAATACTACGTAATGACGTATAACGTTATGTAGCATTACGTAACAACGTATAGCGTTATATAGTATTACGTAATGACGTATAACGTTATGCAGCAATACGTAATGACGTATAACGTTATGTAGCATTACGTAACAACGTATAACGTTATGTAGCATTACGTAACGACGTCTAACGCTATATACTATTACGTTATAACGTATAAGGCTATCTACTATAACGTAATGACGTATAACGCTATGTAGCATTTCGTAACAACGTATAACGTTATATAATACTGCGTAATGACGTATAACGTTATGTAGCATTACGTAACAACGTATAACATTATATAGTATTACGTAATGACGCATAACGTTATGTAGCATTACGTAACCCAGAATACCGTTATATAATACTACGTAATGGCGTATAACGTTATGTAGCATTACCTAACAACGTATACCATTATATATGACTACGTAATGACGTATAACGTTATGTTGCAATACGTAATGACGCATAACGTTATGTAGCATTACGTAACGACGTATAACGTTATGTAGCATTACGTAACAACGTATAACGTTATGTAGCATTACGTAACGACGTATAACGCTATATACTATTACGTAATGACGTATAACGCTATGTAGCATTTCGTAACAACGTATAACGTTATATAATACTGCGTAATGACGTATAACGTTATGTAGCATTACGTAACAACGTATAACATTATATAGTATTACGTAATGACGCATAACGTTATGTAGCATTACGTAACCCAGAATACCGTTATATAATACTTCGTAATGGCGTACAACGTTATGTAGCAATACGTAAGGACGCATAACGTTATGTAGCATTACGTAACGACGTATAACGTTTTGTAGCATTACGTAACAACGTATAACGTTATATAATATTACGTAATGACGTATAACGTTATGTAGCATTACGTAACAACGTATAACGTTATGTAGCATTACGTAACGACGTATAACGCTATATATTATTACGTAAAGATGTATAACGTTATGTAGCATTACGTAACAACGTATAACGTTATGTAGCATTACGTAACAATGTATAACGTTATGTAGCATTTCGTAACAACGAATACCGTTATATAATACTACGTAATGACGTATAACGTTATGTAGCTTTACGTAACAACGAATTCCATTATATAGTACTATGTAATGACGTATAACGTTATCTAGCACTAGGTAACAACGTATATCGTTATATACTATTACGTAATGACGCATAACGTTATGTAGCATTACGTAACAACGTATAACGTTATGTAGCATTACGTAACAATGTATAACGTTATGTAGCATTTCGTAACAACGAATACCGTTATATAATACTACGTAATGACGTATAACGTTATGTAGCTTTACGTAACAACGAATTCCATTATATAGTACTATGTAATGACGTATAACGTTATGTAGCACTAGGTAACAACGTATATCGTTATATACTATTACGTAATGACGTATAACGTTATGCAGCAATACGTAATGACGTATAACGTTATGTAGCATTACGTAACAACGTATAACGTTATGTAGCATTACGTAACGACGTATAACGTTATACAATACTACGTAATGACGTATAACGTTATGTAGCATTACGTAACAACGTATACCATTATATAGTACTACGTAATGACGTATAACGTTATGTAGCATTACGTAACAACGTATAACGTTATGTAGCATTACGTAACGACGTCTAACGCTATATACTATTACGTTATAACGTATAAGGCTATCTACTATTACGTAATGACGTATAACGCTATGTAGCATTTCGTAACAACGTATAACGTTATATAATACTGCGTAATGACGTGTAACGTTATGTAGCATTACGTAACAACGTATAACATTATATAGTATTACGTAATGACGCATAACGTTATGTAGCATTACGTAACCCAGAATACCGTTATATAATACTTCGTAATGGCGTATAACGTTATGTAGCAATACGTAAGGACGCATAACGTTATGTAGCAATACGTAATGACGTATAACGTCATGTAGCATTACGTAACAACGTATAACGTTATGTAGCATTACGTAACGACGTATAACGCTATATACTATTACGTAATGACGTATAACGTTATGTAGCATTACGTAACGACGTATAACGTTATGTAGCATTACGTAACGACGTATAACGTTATACAATACTACGTAATGACGTATAACGTTATGTAGCATTACGTAACAACGTATAGCGTTATATAGTATTACGTAATGACGTATAACGTTATGCAGCAATACGTAATGACGTATAACGTTATGTAGCATTACGTAACAACGTATAACGTTATGTAGCATTACGTAACGACGTCTAACGCTATATACTATTACGTTATAACGTATAAGGCTATCTACTATAACGTAATGACGTATAACGCTATGTAGCATTTCGTAACAACATATAACGTTATATAATACTGCGTAATGACGTATAACGTTATGTAGCATTACGTAACAACGTATAACATTATATAGTATTACGTAATGACGCATAACGTTATGTAGCATTACGTAACCCAGAATACCGTTATATAATACTACGTAATGGCGTATAACGTTATGTAGCATTACCTAACAACGTATACCATTATATATGACTACGTAATGACGTATAACGTTATGTTGCAATACGTAATGACGCATAACGTTATGTAGCATTACGTAACGACGTATAACGTTATGTAGCATTACGTAACAACGTATAACGTTATGTAGCATTACGTAACGACGTATAACGCTATATACTATTACGTAATGACGTATAACGTTATGTAGCATTACGTAACGACGTATAACGTTATGTAGCATTACGTAACGACGTATAACGTTATACAATACTACGTAATGACGTATAACGTTATGTAGCATTACGTAACAACGTATAGCGTTATATAGTATTACGTAATGACGTATAACGTTATGCAGCAATACGTAATGACGTATAACGTTATGTAGCATTACGTAACAACGTATAACGTTATGTAGCATTACGTAACGACGTATAACGTTATACAATACTACGTAATGACGTATAACGTTATGTAGCATTACGTAACAACGTATACCATTATATAGTACTACGTAATGACGTATAACGTTATGTAGCATTACGTAACAACGTATAACGTTATATACTATTACGTAACAACGTATAACGTTATGTAGCATTACGTAACAACGTATAATGTTATGTAGCATTACGTAACGACGTATAACGCTATATACTATTACGTAATTACGTATAACGTTATGTAGCATTACGTAACGACGTATAACGTTATGTAGCATTACGTAACGACGTATAACGTTATGTAGCATTACGTAACGACGTATAACGTTATACAATACTAGGTAATGACGTATAACGTTATGTAGCATTACGTAACAACGTATACCATTATGTAGTACTACGTAATGACGTATAACGTTATGTAGCATTACGTAACAACTTATAACGTTATATACTATTACGTAACAACGTATAACGTTATGTAGCATTACGTTATAACGTATACCATTATATAGTACTACGTAACAACGTATAACGTTATGTAGCATTACGTAACAACGTATAACGTTATATAATATTACGTAATGACGTATAACGTTATGTAGCATTACGTAACAACGTATAACGTTATGTAGCATTACGTAACAGCGAATTCCATTATATAGTACCACGTAATGACGTATAACGTTATGTAGCATTACGTGACAACGTATAACGTTATGTAGCATTACGTTATAACGTATAACTGTATCTACTATTATGTAATGACGTATAACGTTATGTAGCATTACGTAACAACGTATAACGTTATATAATACTGCGTAATGACGTATAACGTTATGTAGCATTACGTAACAACGTATAACGTTATGTAGCATTTCGTAACAACGTATACCATTATATAGTACTACGTAATGACGTATAACGTTATGTAGCAATACGTAAGGACGCATAACGTTATGTAGCATTACGTCACAACGTATAAGGTTATATACTATTACGTAACAACGTATAACGTTATGTAGCATTACCTAACAACGAAAACCATTATATAGTACTACGTAATGACGTATAACGTTATGTAGCAATACGTAAGGACGCATAACGTTATGTAGCATTACGTAACGATGTATAACGCTATATACTATTACGTAAAGACGTATAACGTTATGTAGCATTACGTAACAACGTATAACGTTATGTAGCATTACGTAACAACGTATAACGTTATGTAGCATTACGTTATAACGTATAACTGTATCTACTATTATGTAATGACGTATAACGTTATGTAGCATTACGTAACAACGTATAACGTTATATAATACTACGTAACGACGTATAAAGCTATATAATATTACGTAATGATGTATAACGCTTTGTAGCAATACGTAAGGACGCATAACGTTATGTAGCATTACGTAACAACGTATAACGTTATGTAGCATTACGTAATAATGTATTACGTTATGTAGCATTTCGTAACAACGAATACCGTTATATAATACTACGTAATGACGTATAACGTTATGTAGCTTTACGTAACAACGAATTCCATTATATAGTACTATGTAATGACGTATAACGTTATGTAGCACTAGGTAACAACGTATATCGTTATATACTATTACGTAATGACGTATAACGTTATGTAGCAATACGTAATGACGTATAACGTTATGTAGCATTACGTAACAACGTATAACGTTATATAATATTACGTAATGACGTATAACGTTATGTAGCATTACGTAACAACGTATAACGTTATGTAGCATTACGTAACTGCGAATTCCATTATATAGTACCACGTAATGACGTATAACGTTATGTAGCATTACGTGACAACGTATAACGTTATGTAGCATTACGTTATAACGTATAACTGTATCTACTATTATGTAATGACGTATAACGTTATGTAGCATTACGTAACAACGTATAACGTTATGTAGCATTACGTAACGACGTCTAACGCTATATACTATTACGTTATAACGTATAACGTTATCTACTATTACGTAATGACGTATAACGCTATGTAGCATTACAAAACCACGAATACCGTTATATAATACTACGTAATGGCGTATAACGTTATGTAGCATTACGTAAGGACGCATAACGTTATGTAGCATTACGTAACGACGTATAACGTTATGTAGCATTACGTAACAACGTATAACGTTATATAATACTGCGTAATGACGTATAACGTTATGTAGCATTACGTAACAACGTATAACGTTATGTAGCATTTCGTAACAACGTATACCATTATATAGTACTACGTAATGACGTATAACGTTATGTAGCAATACGTAAGGACGCATAACGTTATGTAGCATTACGTAACAACGTATAAGGTTATATACTATTACGTAACAACGTATAACGTTATGTAGCATTACCTAACAACGAAAACCATTATATAGTACTACGTAATGACGTATAACGTTATGTAGCAATACGTAAGGACGCATAACGTTATGTAGCATTACGTAACGATGTATAACGCTATATACTATTACGTAAAGACGTATAACGTTATGTAGCATTACGTAACAACGTATAACGTTATGTAGCATTACGTAACAACGTATAACGTTATGTAGCATTTCGTAACAACGAATACCGTTATATAATACTACGTAATGACGTATAACGTTATGTAGCATTACCTAACAACGAAAACCATTATATAGTACTACGTAATGACGTATAAAGTTATGTAGCAATACGTAAGGACGCATAACGTTATGTAGCATTACGTAACGACGTATAACGTTATGTAGCATTACCTAACAACGTATACCATTATATAGTACTACGTAATGACGTATAACGTTATGTAGCAATACGTAAGGACCCATAACGTTATGTAGCATTACGTAACAACGTATAACGTTATGTAGCATTACGTAACAATGTATAACGTTATGTAGCATTTCGTAACAACGAATACCGTTATATAATACTACGTAATGACGTATAACGTTATGTAGCTTTACGTAACAACGAATTCCATTATATAGTACTATGTAATGACGTATAACGTTATGTAGCACTAGTTAACAACGTATATCGTTATATACTATTACGTAATGACGTATAACGTTATGTAGCAATACGTAATGACGTATAACGTTATGCAGCAATAC
Source organism: Bombus muscorum (assembly GCA_963971185.1). Classification (NCBI taxonomy): domain Eukaryota; kingdom Metazoa; phylum Arthropoda; class Insecta; order Hymenoptera; family Apidae; genus Bombus; species Bombus muscorum. Next base: position 9,530,340 of record OZ020139.1, on the reverse strand, counting down.
GTAATGACGTATAACGTTATGTAGCATTACGTAACGACGTATAACGCTATATACTATTACGTAATGACGTATAACGTTATGTAGCATTACGTAACGACGTATAACGTTATACAATACTACGTAATAACGTATAACGTTATGTAGCATTATGTAACAACGTATACCATTATATAGTACTACGTAATGACGTATAACGTTATGTAGCATTACGTAACAACGTATAACGTTATATACTATTACGTAACAACGTATAACGTTATGTAGCATTACGTTATAACGTATACCATTATATAGTACTACGTAATGACGTATAACGTTATGTAGCAATACGTAAGGACGCATAACGTTATGTAGCATTACGTAACGACGTATAACGTTATGTAGCATTGCGTAACAAAGTATAGCGTTATATAATACTACGTAACGACGCATAAAGCTATATAATATTACGTGATGATGTATAACGTTATGTAGCATTACGTAACAACGTATAACGTTATGTAGTATTTCGTGACAACGTATAACGTTATGTAGCATTACGTAACGACGTCTAACGCTATATACTATTACGTTATAACGTATAAGGCTATCTACTATTACGTAATGACGTATAACGCTATGTAGCATTTCGTAACAACGTATAACGTTATATAATACTGCGTAATGACGTATAACGTTATGTAGCATTACGTAACAACGTATAGCGTTATATAGTATTACGTAATGACGTATAACGTTATGCAGCAATACGTAATGACGTATAACGTTATGTAGCATTACGTAACAACGTATAACGTTATGTAGCATTACGTAACGACGTATAACGTTATACAATACTACGTAATGACGTATAACGTTATGTAGCATTACGTAACAACGTATACCATTATATAGTACTACGTAATGACGTATAACGTTATGTAGCATTACGTAACAACGTATAACGTTATATACTATTACGTAACAACGTATAACGTTATGTAGCATTACGTAACAACGTATAACGTTATGTAGCATTACGTAACGACGTATAACGCTATATACTATTACGTAATTACGTATAACGTTATGTAGCATTACGTAACGACGTATGACGTTATGTAGCATTATGTAACGACGTATAACGTTATACAATACTACGTAATGACGTATAACGTTATGTAGCATTACGTAACAACGTATACCATTATATAGTACTACGTAATGACGTATAACGTTATGTAGCATTACGTAACAACTTATAACGTTATATACTATTACGTAACAACGTATAACGTTATGTAGCATTACGTTATAACGTATACCATTATATAGTACTACGTAACAACGTATAACGTTATGTAGCATTACGTAACAACGTATAACGTTATATAATATTACGTAATGACGTATAACGTTATGTAGCATTACGTAACAACGTATAACGTTATGTAGCATTACGTAACAGCGAATTCCATTATATAGTACCACGTAATGACGTATAACGTTATGTAGCATTACGTGACAACGTATAACGTTATGTAGCATTACGTTATAACGTATAACTGTATCTACTATTATGTAATGACGTATAACGTTATGTAGCATTACGTAACAACGTATAACGTTATATAATACTGCGTAATGACGTATAACGTTATGTAGCATTACGTAACAACGTATAACGTTATGTAGCATTTCGTAACAACGTATACCATTATATAGTACTACGTAATGACGTATAACGTTATGTAGCAATACGTAAGGACGCATAACGTTATGTAGCATTACGTCACAACGTATAAGGTTATATACTATTACGTAACAGCGTATAACGTTATGTAGCATTACCTAACAACGAAAACCATTATATAGTACTACGTAATGACGTATAACGTTATGTAGCAATACGTAAGGACGCATAACGTTATGTAGCATTACGTAACGATGTATAACGCTATATACTATTACGTAAAGACGTATAACGTTATGTAGCATTACGTAACAACGTATAACGTTATGTAGCATTACGTAACAACGTATAACGTTATGTAGCATTTCGTAACAACGAATACCGTTATATAATACTACGTAATGACGTATAACGTTATGTAGCATTACCTAACAACGAAAACCATTATATAGTACTACGTAATGACGTATAAAGTTATGTAGCAATACGTAAGGACGCATAACGTTATGTAGCATTACGTAACGACGTATAACGTTATGTAGCATTACCTAACAACGTATACCATTATATAGTACTACGTAATGACGTATAACGTTATGTTGCAATACGTAATGACGCATAACGTTATGTAGCATTACGTAACGACGTATAACGTTATGTAGCATTACGTAACAACGTATAACGTTATGTAGCATTACGTAACGACGTATAACGCTATATACTATTACGTAATGACGTATAACGTTATGTAGCATTACGTAACGACGTATAACGTTATGTAGCATTACGTAACGACGTATAACGTTATACAATACTACGTAATGACGTATAACGTTATGTAGCATTACGTAACGACGTATAACGCTATATACTATTACGTAAAGATGTATAACGTTATGTAGCATTACGTAACAACGTATAACGTTATGTAGCATTACGTAACAATGTATAACGTTATGTAGCATTTCGTAACAACGAATACCGTTATATAATACTACGTAATGACGTATAACGTTATGTAGCTTTACGTAACAACGAATTCCATTATATAGTACTATGTAATGACGTATAACGTTATCTAGCACTAGGTAACAACGTATATCGTTATATACTATTACGTAATGACGCATAACGTTATGTAGCATTACGTAACCCAGAATACCGTTATATAATACTTCGTAATGGCGTATAACGTTATGTAGCAATACGTAATGACGTATAACGTTATGTAGCATTACGTAACAACGTATAACGTTATGTAGCATTACGTAACGACGTATAACGCTATATACTATTACGTAATGACGTATAACGTTATGTAGCATTACGTAACGACGTATAACGTTATGTAGCATTACGTAACGACGTATAACGTTATACAATACTACGTAATGACGTATAACGTTATGTAGCATTACGTAACAACGTATAGCGTTATATAGTATTACGTAATGACGTATAACGTTATACAGCAATACGTAATGACGTATAACGTTATGTAGCATTACGTAACGACGTATAACGTTATGTAGCATTACGTAACGACGTATAACGTTATGTAGCATTGCGTAACAAAGTATAGCGTTATATAATACTACGTGACGACGTATAAAGCTATATAATATTACGTGATGATGTATAACGTTATGTAGCATTACGTAACAACGTATAACGTTATGTAGCATTTCGTGACAACGAATAAAGTTATATAATACTACGTAAAGACGTATAACGTTATGTAGCATTACGTAACAACGTATAGCGTTATATAGTATTACGTAATGACGTATAACGTTATGCAGCAATACGTAATGACGTATAACGTTATGTAGCATTACGTAACAACGTATAACGTTATGTAGCATTACGTAACGACGTCTAACGCTATATACTATTACGTTATAACGTATAAGGCTATCTACTATTACGTAATGACGTATAACGCTATGTAGCATTTCGTAACAACGTATAACGTTATATAATACTGCGTAATGACGTATAACGTTATGTAGCATTACGTAACAACGTATAACATTATATAGTATTACGTAATGACGCATAACGTTATGTAGCATTACGTAACCCAGAATACCGTTATATAATACTTCGTAATGGCGTATAACGTTATGTAGCAATACGTAAGGACGCATAACGTTATGTAGCATTACGTAACGACGTATAACGTTTTGTAGCATTACGTAACAACGTATAACGTTATATAATATTACGTAATGACGTATAACGTTATGTATCATTACGTAACAACGTATAACGTTATGTAGCATTACGTAACGACGTATAACGCTATATACTATTACGTAAAGATGTATAACGTTATGTAGCATTACGTAACAACGTATAACGTTATGTAGCATTACGTAACAATGTATAACGTTATGTAGCATTTCGTAACAACGAATACCGTTATATAATACTACGTAATGACGTATAACGTTATGTAGCTTTACGTAACAACGAATTCCATTATATAGTACTATGTAATGACGTATAACGTTATCTAGCACTAGGTAACAACGTATATCGTTATATACTATTACGTAATGACGCATAACGTTATGTAGCATTACGTAACAACGTATAACGTTATGTAGCATTACGTAACAATGTATAACGTTATGTAGCATTTCGTAACAACGAATACCGTTATATAATACTACGTAATGACGTATAACGTTATGTAGCTTTACGTAACAACGAATTCCATTATATAGTACTATGTAATGACTTATAACGTTATGTAGCACTAGGTAACAACGTTGATGATACGGTAATGACGTATAACGTTATGTAGCAATACGTAATGACGTATAACGTTATGTAGCATTACGTAACAACGTATAACGTTATGTAGCATTACGTAACGACGTCTAACGCTATATACTATTACGTTATAACGTATAAGGCTATCTACTATTACGTAATGACGTATAACGCTATGTAGCATTTCGTAACAACGTATAACGTTATATAATACTGCGTAATGACGTATAACGTTATGTAGCATTACGTAACAACGTATAACATTATATAGTATTACGTAATGACGCATAACGTTATGTAGCATTACGTAACCCAGAATACCGTTATATAATACTACGTAATGGCGTATAACGTTATGTAGCAATACGTAATGACGCATAACGTTATGTAGCATTACGTAACGACGTATAACGTTATGTAGCATTACGTAACAACGTATAACGTTATATAATATTACGTAATGACGTATAACGTTATGTAGCATTACGTAACAACGTATAACGTTATGTAGCATTACGTAACGACGTATAACGCTATATACTATTACGTAAAGATGTATAACGTTATGTAGCATTACGTAACAACGTATAACGTTTTGTAGCATTACGTAACAACGTATAACGTTATGTAGAATTTCGTAACAACGAATACCGTTATATAATACTACGTAATGACGTATAACGTTATGTAGCATTACCTAACAACGTATACCATTATATATGACTACGTAATGACGTATAACGTTATGCAGCAATACGTAATGACGTATAACGTTATGTAGCATTACGTAACAACATATAACGTTATGTAGCATTCCGTAACGACGTCTAACGCTATATACTATTACGTTATAACGTATAAGGCTATCTACTATTACGTAATGACGTATAACGCTATGTAGCATTTCGTAACAACGTATAACGTTATATAATACTGCGTAATGACGTATAACGTTATGTAGCAATACGAGAGGACGCATAACGTTATGTAGCATTACGTAACAACGTATAACGTTATGTAGCATTACGTAACAATGTATAACGTTATGTAGCATTTCGTAACAACGAATACCGTTATATAATACTACGTAATGACGTATAACGTTATGTAGCATTACGTAACAACGTATATCGTTATATACTATTACGTAATGACGTATAACGTTATGTAGCAATACGTAATGACGTATAACGTTATGTAGCATTACGTAACAACGTATAACGTTATGTAGCATTACGTAACGACGTATAACGCTATATACTATTACGTAATGACGTATAACGTTATGTAGCATTACGTAACGACGTATAACGTTATGTAGCATTACGTAACGACGTATAACGTTATACAATACTACGTAATGACGTATAACGTTATGTAGCATTACGTAACAACGTATACCATTATATAGTACTACGTAATGACGTATAACGTTATGTAGCATTACGTAACAACGTATAACGTTATATACTATTACGTAACAACGTATAACGTTATGTAGCATTACGTTATAACGTATACCATTATATAGTACTACGTAATGACGTATAACGTTATGTAGCAATACGTAAGGACGCATAACGTTATGTAGCATTACGTAACGACGTATAACGTTATGTAGCATTGCGTAACAAAGTATAGCGTTATATAATACTACGTAACGACGTATAAAGCTATATAATAATACGTGATGATGTATAACGTTATGTAGCATTACGTAACAACGTATAACGTTATGTAGCATTACGTAACAACGTATAACGTTATGTAGCATTACGTAACGACGTCTAACGCTATATACTATTACGTTATAACGTATAAGGCTATCTACTATTACGTAATGACGTATAACGCTATGTAGCATTTCGTAACAACGTATAACGTTATATAATACTGCGTAATGACGTATAAGGTTATGTAGCATTACGTAACAACGTATACCATTATATAGTACTACGTAATGACGTATAACGTTATGTAGCATTACGTAACAACGTATAACGTTATATACTATTACGTAACAACGTATAACGTTATGTAGCATTACGTTATAACGTATACCATTATATAGTACTACGTAATGACGTATAACGTTATGTAGCAATACGTAAGGACGCATAACGTTATGTAGCATTACGTAACAACGTATAACGTTATATACTATTACGTAACAACGTATAACGTTATGTAGCATTACGTTATAACGTATACCATTATATAGTACTACGTAATGACGTATAACGTTATGTAGCAATACGTAAGGACGCATAACGTTATGTAGCATTACGTAACGACGTATAACGCTATATACTATTACGTAAAGACGTATAACGTTATGTAGCATTACGTAACAACGTATAACGTTATGTAGCATTACGTAACAACGTATAACGTTATGTAGCATTTCGTAACAACGAATACCGTTATATAATACTACGTAATAACGTATAACGTTATGTAGCATTACCTAACAACGTATACCATTATATAGTACTACGTAATGACGTATAACGTTATGTAGCAATACGTAAGGACGCATAACGTTATGTAGCATTACGTAACGACGTATAACGTTATGTAGCATTACCTAACAACGTATACCATTATATAGTACTACGTAATGACGTATAACGTTATGTAGCAATACGTAAGGACGCATAACGTTATGTAGCATTACGTAACAACGTATAACGTTATGTAGCATTACGTAACAATGTATAACGTTATGTAGCATTTCGTAACAACGAATACCGTTATATAATACTACGTAATGACGTATAACGTTATGTAGCTTTACGTAACAACGAATTCCATTATATAGTACTATGTAATGACGTATAACGTTATGTAGCACTAGGTAACAACGTATATCGTTATATACTATTACGTAATGACGTATAACGTTATGTAGCAATACGTAATGACGTATAACGTTATGTAGCATTACGTAACAACGTATAACGTTATGTAGCATTACGTAACGACGTATAACGCTATATACTATTACGTAATGACGCATAACGTTATGTAGCATTACGTAACGACGTATGACGTTATGTAGCATTACGTAACGACGTATAACGTTATACAATACTACGTAATGACGTATAACGTTATGTAGCATTACGTAACAACGTATACCATTATATAGTACTACGTAATGACGTATAACGTTATGTAGCATTACGTAACAACGTATAACGTTATGTAGCATTACGTAACAACGTATACCATTATATAATATTACGTAATGACGTATAACGTTATGTAGCATTACGTAACAACGTATAACGTTATATATTATTACGTAACAACGTATAACGTTATGTAGCATTACGTAACAACGTATAACGTTATGTAGCATTACGTAACAACGTATAACGTTATGTAGCATTACGTAACAACGTATACCATTATATATTACTACGTAATGACGTATAACGTTATGTAGCATTACGTAACAACGTATAACGTTATGTAGCATTACGTAACAACGTATAACGTTATGTAGCATTACGTAACAACGTATAACGTTATGTAGCATTACGTAACGACGTATAACGTTATATAATACTACGTAATGACGTATAACGTTATGTTGCATTACGTAACAGCGTATAACGTTATATAATACTACGTAATGACGTATACCGTTATGTAGCATTACGTAAGAACAAATACCGTTATATAATACTACGTAATGACGTATAACGTTATGTAGCATTACGTAACAACGAATACCATTATATAGTACTACGTAATGACGTATAACGTTATGTAGCATTACGTAACGACGTATAACTCTATATACTATTACGTAATGACGTATAACGTTATGTAGCATTACGTAACAACGTATAACGTTATGTAGCATTACGTAACGACGTATAACGCTATATACTATTACGTATTGACGTATATCGTTATGTAGCATTACGTAACAACGTATACCGATATGTAGCATTACGTTATAACGTATAACGATATCTACTATTACGTAATGACGTATAACGTTATGTAGCAATACGTAACAACGTATAACGTTATATAATACTACGTAATGACGTATAATGTTCTGTAGTATTACGCAACAACGTATAACGTTATATAATACTACGTAATGACGTATAACGTTGTGTAGCATTACGTAACAACGTATAACGTTATGTAACATTACATGACGACGTATAACGCTGTATACTATTACGTAATGACGTTAAACGTTATGTAGCATTACGTAACAACGTATAACGGTATGTAGCATTACGTTATAACGTATAACGTTATCTACTATTACGTAATGACGTATAACGCTATGTAGCATTTCGTAACAACGTATAACGTTATATAATACTGCGTAATGACGTATAACGTTATGTAGCATTACGTAACCACGTATAACATTATATAGTATTACGTAATGACGTATAACGTTATGTAGCATTACGTAACCACGAATACCGTTATATAATACTACGTAATGGCGTATAACGTTATGTAGCATTACGTAACAACGTATACCATTATATAGTACTACGTAATGATGTATAACGTTATGTAGCATTATGTAACAACGTATAACGTTATATACTATTAGGTAACAATGTATAACGTTATGTAGCATTACGTAACAACGTATAACGTTATATAATATTACGTAATGACGTATAACGTTATGTAGCATTACGTAACCGCGAATACCGTTATATAATACTACGTAATGACGTACAACGTTATGTAGCATTACGTAACAACGTATACCATTATATAGTACTACGTAATGATGTATAACGTTACGTAGCAATACGTAAGGACGCATAACGTTATGTAGCATTACGTGACGACGTATAACGTTATGTAGCATTACGTAACAACGTATAACGTTATATAATATTACGTAATGACGTATAACGTTATGTAGCATTACGTGACGACGTGTAACGTTATGTAGCATTACGTAACGACGTATAACGTTATACAATACTACGTAATGACGTATAACGTTATGTAGCATTACGTAACAACGTATACCATTATATAGTACTACGTAATGACGTATAACGTTATGTAGCATTTCGTAACAACGTATAACGTTATATAATACTGCGTAATGACGTATAACGTTATGTAGCATTACGTAACCACGTATAACATTATATAGTATTACGTAATGACGTATAACGTTATGTAGCATTACGTAACCACGAATACCGTTATATAATACTACGTAATGGCGTATAACGTTATGTTGCATTACGTAACAGCGTATAACGTTATATAATACTACGTAATGACGTATAACGTTATGTAGCATTACGTAACAACGTATACCATTATATAGTACTACGTAATGACGTATAACGTTATGTAGCATTACGTAACAACGTATAACGTTATGTAGCATTACGTAACGACGTATAACGCTATATACTATTACGTAAAGACGTATAACGTTATGTAGCATTACGTAACAACGTATAACGTTATGTAGCATTACGTAACAACGTATAACGTTATGCAGCATTTCGTAACAACGAATACCGTTATATAATACTACGTAATGACGTATAACGTTATGTAGCATTACGTAACAACGTATAACGTTATGTAGCATTACGTAACAACGTATAACGTTATTTACTATTACGTAATGACGTATAACGTTATGTAGCATTACGTGACAACGTATAACGTTATGTAGCATTACGTTATAACGTATAACTGTATCTACTATTATGTAATGACGTATAACGTTATGTAGCATTACGTAACAACGTATAACGTTATATAATACTACGTAACGACGTATAAAGCTATATAATATTACGTAATGATGTATAACGTTATGTAGCATTACGTAACAACGTATAACGTTATGTAGCATTTCGTAACAACGAATAAAGTTATATAATACTACGTAATGACGTATAACGTTATGTTGCATTACGTAACAGCGTATAACGTTATATAATACTACGTAATGACGTATACCGTTATGTAGCATTACGTAACAACAAATACCGTTATATAATACTACGTAATGACGTATAACGTTATGTAGCATTACGTAACAACGTATACCATTATATATTACTACGTAATGACGTATAACGTTATGTAGCATTACGTAACAACGTATAACGTTATGTAGCATTACGTAACAACGTATAACGTTATGTAGCATTACGTAACAACGTATAACGTTATGTAACATTACGTAACGACTTATAACGTTATATAATACTACGTAATGACGTATAACGTTATGTTGCACTACGTAACAGCGTATAACGTTATATAATACTACGTAATGACGTATACCGTTATGTGGCATTACGTAAGAACAAATACCGTTATATAATACTACGTAATGACGTATAACGTTATGTAGCATTACGTAACAACGAATACCATTATATAGTACTACCTAATGACGTATAACGTTATGTAGCATTACGTAACGACGTGTAACTCTATATACTATTACGTAATGACGTATAACGTTATGTAGCATTACGTAACAACGTATAACGTTATGTAGCATTACGTAACGACGTATAACGCTATATACTATTACGTAATGACGTATATCGTTAGGTAGCATTACGTAACATCGTATAACGATATGTAGCATTACGTTATAACGTATAACGATATCTACTATTGCGTAATGACGTATAACGTTATGTAGCAATACGTAACAACGTATAACGTTATATAATACTACGTAATGGCGTATAATGTTCTGTAGTATTACGCAACAACGTATAACGTTATATAATACTACGTAATGACGTATAACGTTGTGTAGCATTACGTAACAACGTATAACGTTATGTAACATTACATAACGACGTATAACGCTGTATACTATTACGTAATGACGTTAAACGTTATGTAGCATTACGTAACAACGTATAACGGTATGTAGCATTACGTTATAACGTATAACGTTATCTACTATTACGTAATGACGTATAACGCTATGTAGCATTTCGTAACAGCGTATAACGTTATATAATACTGCGTAATGACGTATAACGTTATGTAGCACTACGTAACAACGTATAACATTATATAGAATTACGTAATGACGTATAACGTTATGTAGCATTACGTAACCACGAATACCGTTATATAATACTACGTAATGGCGTATAACGTTATGTAGCATTACGTAACAACGTATACCATTATATAGTACTACGTAATGATGTATAACGTTATGTAGCAATACGTAATGACGTATAACGTTATGTAGCATTACATAACAACGTATAACGTTATGTAGCATTACGTAACGACGTATAACGCTATATACTATTACGTAATGACGTATAACGTTATGTAGCAATACGTAATGACGTATAACGTTATGTAGCATTACGTAACGACGTATAACGCTATATACTATTACGTAAAGATGTATAACGTTATGTAGCATTACGTAACAACGTATAACGTTTTGTAGCATTACGTAACAACGTATAACGTTATGTAGCATTTCGTAACAACGAATACCGTTATATAATACTACGTAATGACGTATAACGTTATGTAGCATTACCTAACAACGTATACCATTATATAGTACTACGTAATGATGTATAACGTTATGTAGCAATACGTAAGGACGCATAACGTTATGTAGCATTACGTAACAACGTATACCATTATATAGTACTACGTAATGACGTATAACGTTATGTAGCAATACGTAAGGACGCATAACGTTATGTAGCATTACGTAACAACGTATAACGTTATGTAGCATTACGTAACAACGTATAACGTTATGTAGCATTTCGTAACAACGAATACCGTTATATAATACTACGAAATGACGTATAACGTTATGTAGCATTACCTAACAACGTATACCATTATATAGTACTACGTAATGACGTATAACGTTATGTAGCAATACGTAAGGACGCATAACGTTATGTAGCATTACGTAACGACGTATAACGTTATGTAGCATTACCTAACAACGTATACCATTATATAGTACTACGTAATGACGTATAACGTTATGTAGCAATACGTAAGGACGCATAACGTTATGTAGCATTACGTAACAACGTATAACGTTATGTAGCATTACGTAACAACGTATAACGTTATGTAGCATTTCGTAACAACGAATACCGTTATATAATACTACGTAATGACGTATAACGTTATGTAGCTTTACGTAACAACGAATTCCATTATATAGTACTATGTAATGACGTATAACGTTATGTAGCACTAGGTAACAACGTATATCGTTATATACTATTACGTAATGACGTATAACGTTATGTAGCAATACGTAATGACGTATAACGTTATGTAGCATTACGTAACAACGTATAACGTTATGTAGCATTACGTAACGACGTATAACGCTATATACTATTACGTAATGACGTATAACGTTATGTAGCATTACGTAACGACGTATAACGTTATGTAGCATTACGTAACGACGTATAACGTTATACAATACTACGTAATGACGTATAACGTTATGTAGCATTACGTAACAACGTATACCATTATATAGTACTACGTAATGACGTATAACGTTATGTAGCATTACGTAACAACGTATAACGTTATATACTATTACGTAACAAGGTATAACGTTATGTAGCATTACGTTATAACGTATACCATTATATAGTACTACGTAATGACGTATAACGTTATGTAGCAATACGTAAGGACGCATAACGTTATGTAGCATTACGTAACGACGTATAACGTTATGTAGCATTACGTAACAACGTATAACGTTATATAATATTACGTAATGACGTATAACGTTATGTAGCATTACGTAACAACGTATAACGTTATGTAGCATTACGTAACAGCGAATTCCATTATATAGTACCACGTAATGACGTATAACGTTATGTAGCATTACGTGACAACGTATAACGTTATGTAGCATTACGTTATAACGTATAACTGTATCTACTATTATGTAATGACGTATAACGTTATGTAGCATTACGTAACAACGTATAACGTTATGTAATACTACGTAACGACGTGTAAAGCTATATAATATTACGTAATGATGTATAACGTTATGTAGCATTACGTAACAACGTATAACGTTATGTAGCATTTCGTAACAACGAATAAAGTTATATAATACTACGTAATGACGTATAACGTTATGTAGCATTACGTAACAACGTATAGCGTTATATAGTATTACGTAATGACGTATAACGTTATGTAGCATTTCGTAAAAACGAATACCGTTATATAATACTACGTAATGACGTATAACGTTATGTAGCTTTACGTAACAACGAATTCCATTATATAGTACTATGTAATGACGTATAACGTTATGTAGCACTAGGTAACAACGTATATCGTTATATACTATTACGTAATGACGTATAACGTTATGTAGCAATACGTAATGACGTATAACGTTATGTAGCATTACGTAACAACGTATAACGTTATGTAGCATTACGTAACAACGTATAACGTTATATAATATTACGTAATGACGTACAACGTTATGTAGCATTACGTAACAACGTATAACGTTATGTAGCATTACGTAACAGCGAATTCCATTATATAGTACCACGTAATGACGTATAACGTTATATACTATTACGTAACAACGTATAACGTTATGTAGCATTACGTAACCACGAATACCGTTATATAATACTACGTAATGGCGTATAACGTTATGTAGCAATACGTAAGGACGCATAACGTTATGTAGCATTACGTAACGACGTATAACGTTATGTAGCATTACGTAACAACGTATAACGTTATATAATATTACGTAATGACGTATAACGTTATGTAGCATTACGTAACAACGTATAACGTTATGTAGCATTACGTAACAGCGAATTCCATTATATAGTACCACGTAATGACGTATAACGTTATGTAGCATTACGTGACAACGTATAACGTTATGTAGCATTACGTTATAACGTATAACTGTATCTACTATTATGTAATGACGTATAACGTTATGTAGCATTACGTAACAACGTATAACGTTATGTAATACTACGTAACGACGTGTAAAGCTATATAATATTACGTAATGATGTATAACGTTATGTAGCATTACGTAACAACGTATAACGTTATGTAGCATTTCGTAACAACGAATAAAGTTATATAATACTACGTAATGACGTATAACGTTATGTAGCATTACGTAACAACGTATAGCGTTATATAGTATTACGTAATGACGTATAACGTTATGTAGCATTTCGTAAAAACGAATACCGTTATATAATACTACGTAATGACGTATAACGTTATGTAGCTTTACGTAACAACGAATTCCATTATATAGTACTATGTAATGACGTATAACGTTATGTAGCACTAGGTAACAACGTATATCGTTATATACTATTACGTAATGACGTATAACGTTATGTAGCAATACGTAATGACGTATAACGTTATGTAGCATTACGTAACAACGTATAACGTTATGTAGCATTACGTAACGACGTATAACGCTATATACTATTACGAGATGACGTATAACGTTATGTAGCATTACGTAACGACGTATAACGTTATGTAGCATTACGTAACGACGTATAACGTTATACAATACTACGTAATGACGTATAACGTTATGTAGCATTACGTAACAACGTATACCATTATATAGTACTACGTAATGACGTATAACGTTATGTAGCATTACGTAACAACGTATAACGTTATGTAGCATTTCGAAACAACGAATAAAGTTATATAATACTACGTAATGACGTATAACGTTATGTAGCATTACGTAACAACGTATAGCGTTATATAGTATTACGTAATGACGTATAACGTTATGTAGTATTACGCAACAACGTATAACGTTATATAATACTACGTAATGACGTATAACGTTGTGTAGCATTACGTAACAACGTATAACGTTATGTAACATTACATAACGACGTATAACGCTGTATACTATTACGTAATGACGTTAAACGTTATGTAGCATTACGTAACAACGTATAACGGTATGTAGCATTACGTTATAACGTATAACGTTATCTACTATTACGTAATGACGTATAACGCTATGTAGCATTTCGTAACAGCGTATAACGTTATATAATACTGCGTAATGACGTATAACGTTATGTAGCACTACGTAACAACGTATAACATTATATAGAATTACGTAATGACGTATAACGTTATGTAGCATTACGTAACCACGAATACCGTTATATAATACTACGTAATGGC
Organism: Bombus muscorum; assembly: GCA_963971185.1. Lineage (NCBI taxonomy): Eukaryota > Metazoa > Arthropoda > Insecta > Hymenoptera > Apidae > Bombus > Bombus muscorum. The sequence goes on along the minus strand of OZ020139.1, from coordinate 9,514,622 downwards.
GTATAACGTTATGTAGCATTACGTAACAACGTATACCATTATATAGTACTACGTAATGATGTATAACGTTATGTAGCAATACGTAATGACGTATAACGTTATGTAGCATTACATAACAACGTATAACGTTATGTAGCATTACGTAACGACGTATAACGCTATATACTATTACGTAATGACGTATAACGTTATGTAGCAATACGTAATGACGTATAACGTTATGTAGCATTACGTAACGACGTATAACGCTATATACTATTACGTAAAGATGTATAACGTTATGTAGCATTACGTAACAACGTATAACGTTTTGTAGCATTACGTAACAACGTATAACGTTATGTAGCATTTCGTAACAACGAATACCGTTATATAATACTACGTAATGACGTATAACGTTATGTAGCATTACCTAACAACGTATACCATTATATAGTACTACGTAATGATGTATAACGTTATGTAGCAATACGTAAGGACGCATAACGTTATGTAGCATTACGTAACAACGTATACCATTATATAGTACTACGTAATGACGTATAACGTTATGTAGCAATACGTAAGGACGCATAACGTTATGTAGCATTACGTAACAACGTATAACGTTATGTAGCATTACGTAACAACGTATAACGTTATGTAGCATTTCGTAACAACGAATACCGTTATATAATACTACGTAATGACGTATAACGTTATGTAGCATTACCTAACAACGTATACCATTATATAGTACTACGTAATGACGTATAACGTTATGTAGCATTACGTAACGACGTATAACGTTATGTAGCATTACCTAACAACGTATACCATTATATAGTACTACGTAATGACGTATAACGTTATGTAGCAATACGTAAGGACGCATAACGTTATGTAGCATTACGTAACAACGTATAACGTTATGTAGCATTACGTAACAACGTATAACGTTATGTAGCATTTCGTAACAACGAATACCGTTATATAATACTACGTAATGACGTATAACGTTATGTAGCTTTACGTAACAACGAATTCCATTATATAGTACTATGTAATGACGTATAACGTTATGTAGCACTAGGTAACAACGTATATCGTTATATACTATTACGTAATGACGTATAACGTTATGTAGCAATACGTAATGACGTATAACGTTATGTAGCATTACGTAACAACGTATAACGTTATGTAGCATTACGTAACGACGTATAACGCTATATACTATTACGTAAAGACGTATAACGTTATGTAGCATTACGTAACAACGTATAACGTTATGTAGCATTACGTAACAACGTATAACGTTATGCAGCATTTCGTAACAACGAATACCGTTATATAATACTACGTAATGACGTATAACGTTATGTAGCATTACGTAACAACGTATAACGTTATGTAGCATTACGTAACAACGTATAACGTTATTTACTATTACGTAATGACGTATAACGTTATGTAGCATTACGTGACAACGTATAACGTTATGTAGCATTACGTTATAACGTATAACTGTATCTACTATTATGTAATGACGTATAACGTTATGTAGCATTACGTAACAACGTATAACGTTATATAATACTACGTAACGACGTATAAAGCTATATAATATTACGTAATGATGTATAACGTTATGTAGCATTACGTAACAACGTATAACGTTATGTAGCATTTCGTAACAACGAATAAAGTTATATAATACTACGTAATGACGTATAACGTTATGTTGCATTACGTAACAGCGTATAACGTTATATAATACTACGTAATGACGTATACCGTTATGTAGCATTACGTAACAACAAATACCGTTATATAATACTACGTAATGACGTATAACGTTATGTAGCATTACGTAACAACGTATACCATTATATATTACTACGTAATGACGTATAACGTTATGTAGCATTACGTAACAACGTATAACGTTATGTAGCATTACGTAACAACGTATAACGTTATGTAGCATTACGTAACAACGTATAACGTTATGTAACATTACGTAACGACTTATAACGTTATATAATACTACGTAATGACGTATAACGTTATGTTGCACTACGTAACAGCGTATAACGTTATATAATACTACGTAATGACGTATACCGTTATGTGGCATTACGTAAGAACAAATACCGTTATATAATACTACGTAATGACGTATAACGTTATGTAGCATTACGTAACAACGAATACCATTATATAGTACTACCTAATGACGTATAACGTTATGTAGCATTACGTAACGACGTGTAACTCTATATACTATTACGTAATGACGTATAACGTTATGTAGCATTACGTAACAACGTATAACGTTATGTAGCATTACGTAACGACGTATAACGCTATATACTATTACGTAATGACGTATATCGTTAGGTAGCATTACGTAACATCGTATAACGATATGTAGCATTACGTTATAACGTATAACGATATCTACTATTGCGTAATGACGTATAACGTTATGTAGCAATACGTAACAACGTATAACGTTATATAATACTACGTAATGACGTATAATGTTCTGTAGTATTACGCAACAACGTATAACGTTATATAATACTACGTAATGACGTATAACGTTGTGTAGCATTACGTAACAACGTATAACGTTATGTAACATTACATAACGACGTATAACGCTGTATACTATTACGTAATGACGTTAAACGTTATGTAGCATTACGTAACAACGTATAACGGTATGTAGCATTACGTTATAACGTATAACGTTATCTACTATTACGTAATGACGTATAACGCTATGTAGCATTTCGTAACAGCGTATAACGTTATATAATACTGCGTAATGACGTATAACGTTATGTAGCACTACGTAACAACGTATAACATTATATAGAATTACGTAATGACGTATAACGTTATGTAGCATTACGTAACCACGAATACCGTTATATAATACTACGTAATGGCGTATAACGTTATGTAGCATTACGTAACAACGTATACCATTATATAGTACTACGTAATGATGTATAACGTTATGTAGCAATACGTAATGACGTATAACGTTATGTAGCATTACATAACAACGTATAACGTTATGTAGCATTACGTAACGACGTATAACGCTATATACTATTACGTAATGACGTATAACGTTATGTAGCAATACGTAATGACGTATAACGTTATGTAGCATTACGTAACGACGTATAACGCTATATACTATTACGTAAAGATGTATAACGTTATGTAGCATTACGTAACAACGTATAACGTTTTGTAGCATTACGTAACAACGTATAACGTTATGTAGCATTTCGTAACAACGAATACCGTTATATAATACTACGTAATGACGTATAACGTTATGTAGCATTACCTAACAACGTATACCATTATATAGTACTACGTAATGATGTATAACGTTATGTAGCAATACGTAAGGACGCATAACGTTATGTAGCATTACGTAACAACGTATACCATTATATAGTACTACGTAATGACGTATAACGTTATGTAGCAATACGTAAGGACGCATAACGTTATGTAGCATTACGTAACAACGTATAACGTTATGTAGCATTACGTAACAACGTATAACGTTATGTAGCATTTCGTAACAACGAATACCGTTATATAATACTACGTAATGACGTATAACGTTATGTAGCATTACCTAACAACGTATACCATTATATAGTACTACGTAATGACGTATAACGTTATGTAGCAATACGTAAGGACGCATAACGTTATGTAGCATTACGTAACGACGTATAACGTTATGTAGCATTACCTAACAACGTATACCATTATATAGTACTACGTAATGACGTATAACGTTATGTAGCAATACGTAAGGACGCATAACGTTATGTAGCATTACGTAACAACGTATAACGTTATGTAGCATTACGTAACAACGTATAACGTTATGTAGCATTTCGTAACAACGAATACCGTTATATAATACTACGTAATGACGTATAACGTTATGTAGCTTTACGTAACAACGAATTCCATTATATAGTACTATGTAATGACGTATAACGTTATGTAGCACTAGGTAACAACGTATATCGTTATATACTATTACGTAATGACGTATAACGTTATGTAGCAATACGTAATGACGTATAACGTTATGTAGCATTACGTAACAACGTATAACGTTATGTAGCATTACGTAACGACGTATAACGCTATATACTATTACGTAATGACGTATAACGTTATGTAGCATTACGTAACGACGTATAACGTTATGTAGCATTACGTAACGACGTATAACGTTATACAATACTACGTAATGACGTATAACGTTATGTAGCATTACGTAACAACTTATACCATTATATAGTACTACGTAATGACGTATAACGTTATGTAGCATTACGTAACAACGTATAACGTTATATACTATTACGTAACAAGGTATAACGTTATGTAGCATTACGTTATAACGTATACCATTATATAGTACTACGTAATGACGTATAACGTTATGTAGCAATACGTAAGGACGCATAACGTTATGTAGCATTACGTAACGACGTATAACGTTATGTAGCATTACGTAACAACGTATAACGTTATATAATATTACGTAATGACGTATAACGTTATGTAGCATTACGTAACAACGTATAACGTTATGTAGCATTACGTAACAGCGAATTCCATTATATAGTACCACGTAATGACGTATAACGTTATGTAGCATTACGTGACAACGTATAACGTTATGTAGCATTACGTTATAACGTATAACTGTATCTACTATTATGTAATGACGTATAACGTTATGTAGCATTACGTAACAACGTATAACGTTATGTAATACTACGTAACGACGTGTAAAGCTATATAATATTACGTAATGATGTATAACGTTATGTAGCATTACGTAACAACGTATAACGTTATGTAGCATTTCGTAACAACGAATAAAGTTATATAATACTACGTAATGACGTATAACGTTATGTAGCATTACGTAACAACGTATAGCGTTATATAGTATTACGTAATGACGTATAACGTTATGTAGCATTTCGTAAAAACGAATACCGTTATATAATACTACGTAATGACGTATAACGTTATGTAGCTTTACGTAACAACGAATTCCATTATATAGTACTATGTAATGACGTATAACGTTATGTAGCACTAGGTAACAACGTATATCGTTATATACTATTACGTAATGACGTATAACGTTATGTAGCAATACGTAATGACGTATAACGTTATGTAGCATTACGTAACAACGTATAACGTTATGTAGCATTACGTAACAACGTATAACGTTATATAATATTACGTAATGACGTACAACGTTATGTAGCATTACGTAACAACGTATAACGTTATGTAGCATTACGTAACAGCGAATTCCATTATATAGTACCACGTAATGACGTATAACGTTATATACTATTACGTAACAACGTATAACGTTATGTAGCATTACGTAACCACGAATACCGTTATATAATACTACGTAATGGCGTATAACGTTATGTAGCAATACGTAAGGACGCATAACGTTATGTAGCATTACGTAACGACGTATAACGTTATGTAGCATTACGTAACAACGTATAACGTTATATAATATTACGTAATGACGTATAACGTTATGTAGCATTACGTAACAACGTATAACGTTATGTAGCATTACGTAACAGCGAATTCCATTATATAGTACCACGTAATGACGTATAACGTTATGTAGCATTACGTGACAACGTATAACGTTATGTAGCATTACGTTATAACGTATAACTGTATCTACTATTATGTAATGACGTATAACGTTATGTAGCATTACGTAACAACGTATAACGTTATGTAATACTACGTAACGACGTGTAAAGCTATATAATATTACGTAATGATGTATAACGTTATGTAGCATTACGTAACAACGTATAACGTTATGTAGCATTTCGTAACAACGAATAAAGTTATATAATACTACGTAATGACGTATAACGTTATGTAGCATTACGTAACAACGTATAGCGTTATATAGTATTACGTAATGACGTATAACGTTATGTAGCATTTCGTAAAAACGAATACCGTTATATAATACTACGTAATGACGTATAACGTTATGTAGCTTTACGTAACAACGAATTCCATTATATAGTACTATGTAATGACGTATAACGTTATGTAGCACTAGGTAACAACGTATATCGTTATATACTATTACGTAATGACGTATAACGTTATGTAGCAATACGTAATGACGTATAACGTTATGTAGCATTACGTAACAACGTATAACGTTATGTAGCATTACGTAACGACGTATAACGCTATATACTATTACGAGATGACGTATAACGTTATGTAGCATTACGTAACGACGTATAACGTTATGTAGCATTACGTAACGACGTATAACGTTATACAATACTACGTAATGACGTATAACGTTATGTAGCATTACGTAACAACGTATACCATTATATAGTACTACGTAATGACGTATAACGTTATGTAGCATTACGTAACAACGTATAACGTTATGTAGCATTTCGAAACAACGAATAAAGTTATATAATACTACGTAATGACGTATAACGTTATGTAGCATTACGTAACAACGTATAGCGTTATATAGTATTACGTAATGACGTATAACGTTATGTAGTATTACGCAACAACGTATAACGTTATATAATACTACGTAATGACGTATAACGTTGTGTAGCATTACGTAACAACGTATAACGTTATGTAACATTACATAACGACGTATAACGCTGTATACTATTACGTAATGACGTTAAACGTTATGTAGCATTACGTAACAACGTATAACGGTATGTAGCATTACGTTATAACGTATAACGTTATCTACTATTACGTAATGACGTATAACGCTATGTAGCATTTCGTAACAGCGTATAACGTTATATAATACTGCGTAATGACGTATAACGTTATGTAGCACTACGTAACAACGTATAACATTATATAGAATTACGTAATGACGTATAACGTTATGTAGCATTACGTAACCACGAATACCGTTATATAATACTACGTAATGGCGTATAACGTTATGTAGCATTACGTAACAACGTATACCATTATATAGTACTACGTAATGATGTATAACGTTATGTAGCAATACGTAATGACGTATAACGTTATGTAGCATTACATAACAACGTATAACGTTATGTAGCATTACGTAACGACGTATAACGCTATATACTATTACGTAATGACGTATAACGTTATGTAGCAATACGTAATGACGTATAACGTTATGTAGCATTACGTAACGACGTATAACGCTATATACTATTACGTAAAGATGTATAACGTTATGTAGCATTACGTAACAACGTATAACGTTTTGTAGCATTACGTAACAACGTATAACGTTATGTAGCATTTCGTAACAACGAATACCGTTATATAATACTACGTAATGACGTATAACGTTATGTAGCATTACCTAACAACGTATACCATTATATAGTACTACGTAATGATGTATAACGTTATGTAGCAATACGTAAGGACGCATAACGTTATGTAGCATTACGTAACAACGTATACCATTATATAGTACTACGTAATGACGTATAACGTTATGTAGCAATACGTAAGGACGCATAACGTTATGTAGCATTACGTAACAACGTATAACGTTATGTAGCATTACGTAACAACGTATAACGTTATGTAGCATTTCGTAACAACGAATACCGTTATATAATACTACGTAATGACGTATAACGTTATGTAGCATTACCTAACAACGTATACCATTATATAGTACTACGTAATGACGTATAACGTTATGTAGCAATACGTAAGGACGCATAACGTTATGTAGCATTACGTAACGACGTATAACGTTATGTAGCATTACCTAACAACGTATACCATTATATAGTACTACGTAATGACGTATAACGTTATGTAGCAATACGTAAGGACGCATAACGTTATGTAGCATTACGTAACAACGTATAACGTTATGTAGCATTACGTAACAACGTATAACGTTATGTAGCATTTCGTAACAACGAATACCGTTATATAATACTACGTAATGACGTATAACGTTATGTAGCTTTACGTAACAACGAATTCCATTATATAGTACTATGTAATGACGTATAACGTTATGTAGCACTAGGTAACAACGTATATCGTTATATACTATTACGTAATGACGTATAACGTTATGTAGCAATACGTAATGACGTATAACGTTATGTAGCATTACGTAACAACGTATAACGTTATGTAGCATTACGTAACGACGTATAACGCTATATACTATTACGTAATGACGTATAACGTTATGTAGCATTACGTAACGACGTATAACGTTATGTAGCATTACGTAACGACGTATAACGTTATACAATACTACGTAATGACGTATAACGTTATGTAGCATTACGTAACAACGTATACCATTATATAGTACTACGTAATGACGTATAACGTTATGTAGCATTACGTAACAACGTATAACGTTATATACTATTACGTAACAAGGTATAACGTTATGTAGCATTACGTTATAACGTATACCATTATATAGTACTACGTAATGACGTATAACGTTATGTAGCAATACGTAAGGACGCATAACGTTATGTAGCATTACGTAACGACGTATAACGTTATGTAGCATTACGTAACAACGTATAACGTTATATAATATTACGTAATGACGTATAACGTTATGTAGCATTACGTAACAACGTATAACGTTATGTAGCATTACGTAACAGCGAATTCCATTATATAGTACCACGTAATGACGTATAACGTTATGTAGCATTACGTGACAACGTATAACGTTATGTAGCATTACGTTATAACGTATAACTGTATCTACTATTATGTAATGACGTATAACGTTATGTAGCATTACGTAACAACGTATAACGTTATGTAATACTACGTAACGACGTGTAAAGCTATATAATATTACGTAATGATGTATAACGTTATGTAGCATTACGTAACAACGTATAACGTTATGTAGCATTTCGTAACAACGAATAAAGTTATATAATACTACGTAATGACGTATAACGTTATGTAGCATTACGTAACAACGTATAGCGTTATATAGTATTACGTAATGACGTATAACGTTATGTAGCATTTCGTAAAAACGAATACCGTTATATAATACTACGTAATGACGTATAACGTTATGTAGCTTTACGTAACAACGAATTCCATTATATAGTACTATGTAATGACGTATAACGTTATGTAGCACTAGGTAACAACGTATATCGTTATATACTATTACGTAATGACGTATAACGTTATGTAGCAATACGTAATGACGTATAACGTTATGTAGCATTACGTAACAACGTATAACGTTATGTAGCATTACGTAACAACGTATAACGTTATATAATATTACGTAATGACGTACAACGTTATGTAGCATTACGTAACAACGTATAACGTTATGTAGCATTACGTAACAGCGAATTCCATTATATAGTACCACGTAATGACGTATAACGTTATATACTATTACGTAACAACGTATAACGTTATGTAGCATTACGTAACCACGAATACCGTTATATAATACTACGTAATGGCGTATAACGTTATGTAGCAATACGTAAGGACGCATAACGTTATGTAGCATTACGTAACGACGTATAACGTTATGTAGCATTACGTAACAACGTATAACGTTATATAATATTACGTAATGACGTATAACGTTATGTAGCATTACGTAACAACGTATAACGTTATGTAGCATTACGTAACAGCGAATTCCATTATATAGTACCACGTAATGACGTATAACGTTATGTAGCATTACGTGACAACGTATAACGTTATGTACCATTACGTTATAACGTATAACTGTATCTACTATTATGTAATGACGTATAACGTTATGTAGCATTACGTAACAACGTACAACGTTATGTAATACTACGTAACGACGTGTAAAGCTATATAATATTACGTAATGATGTATAACGTTATGTAGCATTACGTAACAACGTATAACGTTATGTAGCATTTCGTAACAACGAATAAAGTTATATAATACTACGTAATGACGTATAACGTTATGTAGCATTACGTAACAACGTATAGCGTTATATAGTATTACGTAATGACGTATAACGTTATGTAGCATTTCGTAAAAACGAATACCGTTATATAATACTACGTAATGACGTATAACGTTATGTAGCTTTACGTAACAACGAATTCCATTATATAGTACTATGTAATGACGTATAACGTTATGTAGCACTAGGTAACAACGTATATCGTTATATACTATTACGTAATGACGTATAACGTTATGTAGCAATACGTAATGACGTATAACGTTATGTAGCATTACGTAACAACGTATAACGTTATGTAGCATTACGTAACGACGTATAACGCTATATACTATTACGAGATGACGTATAACGTTATGTAGCATTACGTAACGACGTATAACGTTATGTAGCATTACGTAACGACGTATAACGTTATACAATACTACGTAATGACGTATAACGTTATGTAGCATTACGTAACAACGTATACCATTATATAGTACTACGTAATGACGTATAACGTTATGTAGCATTACGTAACAACGTATAACGTTATGTAGCATTTCGAAACAACGAATAAAGTTATATAATACTACGTAATGACGTATAACGTTATGTAGCATTACGTAACAACGTATAGCGTTATATAGTATTACGTAATGACGTATAACGTTATGTAGCATTTCGTAAAAACGAATACCGTTATATAATACTACGTAATGACGTATAACGTTATGTAGCTTTACGTAACAACGAATTCCATTATATAGTACTATGTAATGACGTATAACGTTATGTAGCACTAGGTAACAACGTATATCGTTATATACTATTACGTAATGACGTATAACGTTATGTAGCAATACGTAATGACGTATAACGTTATGTAGCATTACGTAACAACGTATAACGTTATGTAGCATTACGTAACAACGTATAACGTTATATAATATTACGTAATGACGTACAACGTTATGTAGCATTACGTAACAACGTATAACGTTATGTAGCATTACGTAACAGCGAATTCCATTATATAGTACCACGTAATGACGTATAACGTTATATACTATTACGTAACAACGTATAACGTTATGTAGCATTACGTAACCACGAATACCGTTATATAATACTACGTAATGGCGTATAACGTTCTGTAGCAATACGTAAGGACGCATAACGTTATGTAGCATTACGTAACGACGTATAACGTTATGTAGCATTACGTAACAACGTATAACGTTATATACTATTACGTAACAACGTATAACGTTATGTAGCATTACGTAACCACGAATACCGTTATATAATACTACGTAATGGCGTATAACGTTATGTAGCAATACGTAAGGACGCATAACGTTATGTAGCATTACGTAACGACGTATAACGTTATGTAGCATTACGTAACAACGTATAACGTTATATAATATTACGTAATGACGTATAACGTTATGTAGCATTACGTAACAACGTATAACGTTATGTAGCATTACGTAACAGCGAATTCCATTATATAGTACCACGTAATGACGTATAACGTTATGTAGCATTACGTGACAACGTATAACGTTATGTAGCATTACGTTATAACGTATAACTGTATCTACTATTATGTAATGACGTATAACGTTATGTAGCATTACGTAACAACGTATAACGTTATGTAATACTACGTAACGACGTGTAAAGCTATATAATATTACGTAATGATGTATAACGTTATGTAGCATTACGTAACAACGTATAACGTTATGTAGCATTTCGTAACAACGAATAAAGTTATATAATGCTACGTAATGACGTATAACGTTATGTAGCATTACGTAACAACGTATAGCGTTATATAGTATTACGTAATGACGTATAACGTTATGTAGCATTTCGTAAAAACGAATACCGTTATATAATACTACGTAATGACGTATAACGTTATGTAGCTTTACGTAACAACGAATTCCATTATATAGTACTATGTAATGACGTATAACGTTATGTAGCACTAGGTAACAACGTATATCGTTATATACTATTACGTAATGACGTATAACGTTATGTAGCATTACGTAACGACGTATAACGTTATGTAGCATTACGTAACGACGTATAACGTTATACAATACTACGTAATGACGTATAACGTTATGTAGCATTACGTAACAACGTATACCATTATATAGTACTACGTAATGACGTATAACGTTATGTAGCATTACGTAACAACGTATAACGTTATATACTATTACGTAACAACGTATAACGTTATGTAGCATTACGTTATAACGTATACCATTATATAGTACTACGTAATGACGTATAACGTTATGTAGCAATACGTAAGGACGTATAACGTTATGTAGCATTACGTAACAACGTATAACGTTATGTAGCATTACGTAACGACGTATAACGCTATATACTATTACGAGATGACGTATAACGTTATGTAGCATTACGTAACGACGTATAACGTTATGTAGCATTACGTAACGACGTATAACGTTATACAATACTACGTAATGACGTATAACGTTATGTAGCATTACGTAACAACGTATACCATTATATAGTACTACGTAATGACGTATAACGTTATGTAGCATTACGTAACAACGTATAACGTTATGTAGCATTTCGAAACAACGAATAAAGTTATATAATACTACGTAATGACGTATAACGTTATGTAGCATTACGTAACAACGTATAGCGTTATATAGTATTACGTAATGACGTATAACGTTATGTAGCATTTCGTAAAAACGAATACCGTTATATAATACTACGTAATGACGTATAACGTTATGTAGCTTTACGTAACAACGAATTCCATTATATAGTACTATGTAATGACGTATAACGTTATGTAGCACTAGGTAACAACGTATATCGTTATATACTATTACGTAATGACGTATAACGTTATGTAGCAATACGTAATGACGTATAACGTTATGTAGCATTACGTAACAACGTATAACGTTATGTAGCATTACGTAACAACGTATAACGTTATATAATATTACGTAATGACGTACAACGTTATGTAGCATTACGTAACAACGTATAACGTTATGTAGCATTACGTAACAGCGAATTCCATTATATAGTACCACGTAATGACGTATAACGTTATATACTATTACGTAACAACGTATAACGTTATGTAGCATTACGTAACCACGAATACCGTTATATAATACTACGTAATGGCGTATAACGTTCTGTAGCAATACGTAAGGACGCATAACGTTATGTAGCATTACGTAACGACGTATAACGTTATGTAGCATTACGTAACAACGTATAACGTTATATACTATTACGTAACAACGTATAACGTTATGTAGCATTACGTAACCACGAATACCGTTATATAATACTACGTAATGGCGTATAACGTTATGTAGCAATACGTAAGGACGCATAACGTTATGTAGCATTACGTAACGACGTATAACGTTATGTAGCATTACGTAACAACGTATAACGTTATATAATATTACGTAATGACGTATAACGTTATGTAGCATTACGTAACAACGTATAACGTTATGTAGCATTACGTAACAGCGAATTCCATTATATAGTACCACGTAATGACGTATAACGTTATGTAGCATTACGTGACAACGTATAACGTTATGTAGCATTACGTTATAACGTATAACTGTATCTACTATTATGTAATGACGTATAACGTTATGTAGCATTACGTAACAACGTATAACGTTATGTAATACTACGTAACGACGTGTAAAGCTATATAATATTACGTAATGATGTATAACGTTATGTAGCATTACGTAACAACGTATAACGTTATGTAGCATTTCGTAACAACGAATAAAGTTATATAATGCTACGTAATGACGTATAACGTTATGTAGCATTACGTAACAACGTATAGCGTTATATAGTATTACGTAATGACGTATAACGTTATGTAGCATTTCGTAAAAACGAATACCGTTATATAATACTACGTAATGACGTATAACGTTATGTAGCTTTACGTAACAACGAATTCCATTATATAGTACTATGTAATGACGTATAACGTTATGTAGCACTAGGTAACAACGTATATCGTTATATACTATTACGTAATGACGTATAACGTTATGTAGCATTACGTAACGACGTATAACGTTATGTAGCATTACGTAACGACGTATAACGTTATACAATACTACGTAATGACGTATAACGTTATGTAGCATTACGTAACAACGTATACCATTATATAGTACTACGTAATGACGTATAACGTTATGTAGCATTACGTAACAACGTATAACGTTATATACTATTACGTAACAACGTATAACGTTATGTAGCATTACGTTATAACGTATACCATTATATAGTACTACGTAATGACGTATAACGTTATGTAGCAATACGTAAGGACGCATGACGTTATGTAGCATTACGTAACGACGTATAACGTTATGTAGCATTACGTAACAACGTATAAAGTTATATAATATTACGTAATGACGTACAACGTTATGTAGCATTACGTAACAACGTATAACGTTGTGTAGCATTACGTAACAGCGAATTCCATTATATAGTACCACGTAATGACGTATAACGTTATGTAGCATTACGTGACAAGGTATAACGTTATGTAGCATTACGTTATAACGTATAACTGTATCTACTATTATGTAATGACGTATAACGTTATGTAGCATTACGTAACAACGTATAACGTTATGTAATACTACGTAACGACGTATAAAACTATATAATATTACGTAATGATGTATAACGTTATGTAGCATTACGTAACAACGTATAACGTTATGTAGCATTACGTAACAACGTATAAAGTTATATAATATTACGTAATGACGTACAACGTTATGTAGCATTACGTAACAACGTATAACGTTATGTAGCATTACGTAACAGCGAATTCCATTATATAGTACCACGTAATGACGTATAACGTTATGTAGCATTACGTAACAACGTATAACGTTATGTAGCATTAAGTAACGACGTCTAACGCTATATACTATTACGTTATAACGTATAACGTTATCTACTATTACGTAATGACGTATAACGCTATGTAGCATTTCGTAACAACGAATAAAGTTATATAATACTACGTAATGACGTATAACATTATGTAGCATTACGTAACAACGTATAACATTATATAGTATTACGTAATGACGTATAACGTTATGTAGCATTACGTAACCACGAATACCGTTATATAATACTACGTAATGGCGTATAACGTTATGTAGCAATACGTAAGGACGCATAACGTTATGTAGCATTACGTAACGACGTATAACGTTATGTAGCATTACGTAACAACGTATAACGTTATATAATATTACGTAATGACGTATAACGTTATGTAGCATTACGTAACAACCTATAACGTTATGTAGCATTACGTAACGACGTATAACGCTATATACTATTACGTAAAGATGTATAACGTTATGTAGCATTACGTAACAACGTATAACGTTTTGTAGCATTACGTAACAACGTATAACGTTATGTAGCATTTCGTAACAACGAATACCGTTATATAATACTACGTAATGACGTATAACGTTATGTAGCATTACCTAACAACGTATACCATTATATAGTACTACGTAATGACGTATAACGTTATGTAGCAATACGTAACGACGTATAACGCTATATACTATTACGAGATGACGTATAACGTTATGTAGCATTACGTAACGACGTATAACGTTATGTAGCATTACGTAACGACGTATAACGTTATACAATACTACGTAATGACGTATAACGTTATGTAGCATTACGTAACAACGTATACCATTATATAGTACTACGTAATGACGTATAACGTTATGTAGCATTACGTAACAACGTATAACGTTATGTAGCATTTCGAAACAACGAATAAAGTTATATAATACTACGTAATGACGTATAACGTTATGTAGCATCACGTAACAACGTATAGCGTTATATAGTATTACGTAATGACGTATAACGTTATGTAGCATTTCGTAAAAACGAATACCGTTATATAATACTACGTAATGACGTATAACGTTATGTAGCTTTACGTAACAACGAATTCCATTATATAGTACTATGTAATGACGTATAACGTTATGTAGCACTAGGTAACAACGTATATCGTTATATACTATTACGTAATGACGTATAACGTTATGTAGCAATACGTAATGACGTATAACGTTATGTAGCATTACGTAACAACGTATAACGTTATGTAGCATTACGTAACAACGTATAACGTTATATAATATTACGTAATGACGTACAACGTTATGTAGCATTACGTAACAACGTATAACGTTATGTAGCATTACGTAACAGCGAATTCCATTATATAGTACCACGTAATGACGTATAACGTTATATACTATTACGTAACAACGTATAACGTTATGTAGCATTACGTAACCACGAATACCGTTATATAATACTACGTAATGGCGTATAACGTTCTGTAGCAATACGTAAGGACGCATAACGTTATGTAGCATTACGTAACGACGTATAACGTTATGTAGCATTACGTAACAACGTATAACGTTATATACTATTACGTAACAACGTATAACGTTATGTAGCATTACGTAACCACGAATACCGTTATATAATACTACGTAATGGCGTATAACGTTATGTAGCAATACGTAAGGACGCATAACGTTATGTAGCATTACGTAACGACGTATAACGTTATGTAGCATTACGTAACAACGTATAACGTTATATAATATTACGTAATGACGTATAACGTTATGTAGCATTACGTAACAACGTATAACGTTATGTAGCATTACGTAACAGCGAATTCCATTATATAGTACCACGTAATGACGTATAACGTTATGTAGCATTACGTGACAACGTATAACGTTATGTAGCATTACGTTATAACGTATAACTGTATCTACTATTATGTAATGACGTATAACGTTATGTAGCATTACGTAACAACGTATAACGTTATGTAATACTACGTAACGACGTGTAAAGCTATATAATATTACGTAATGATGTATAACGTTATGTAGCATTACGTAACAACGTATAACGTTATGTAGCATTTCGTAACAACGAATAAAGTTATATAATGCTACGTAATGACGTATAACGTTATGTAGCATTACGTAACAACGTATAGCGTTATATAGTATTACGTAATGACGTATAACGTTATGTAGCATTTCGTAAAAACGAATACCGTTATATAATACTACGTAATGACGTATAACGTTATGTAGCTTTACGTAACAACGAATTCCATTATATAGTACTATGTAATGACGTATAACGTTATGTAGCACTAGGTAACAACGTATATCGTTATATACTATTACGTAATGACGTATAACGTTATGTAGCATTACGTAACGACGTATAACGTTATGTAGCATTACGTAACGACGTATAACGTTATACAATACTACGTAATGACGTATAACGTTATGTAGCATTACGTAACAACGTATACCATTATATAGTACTACGTAATGACGTATAACGTTATGTAGCATTACGTAACAACGTATAACGTTATATACTATTACGTAACAACGTATAACGTTATGTAGCATTACGTTATAACGTATACCATTATATAGTACTACGTAATGACGTATAACGTTATGTAGCAATACGTAAGGACGCATGACGTTATGTAGCATTACGTAACGACGTATAACGTTATGTAGCATTACGTAACAACGTATAAAGTTATATAATATTACGTAATGACGTACAACGTTATGTAGCATTACGTAACAACGTATAACGTTGTGTAGCATTACGTAACAGCGAATTCCATTATATAGTACCACGTAATGACGTATAACGTTATGTAGCATTACGTGACAACGTATAACGTTATGTAGCATTACGTTATAACGTATAACTGTATCTACTATTATGTAATGACGTATAACGTTATGTAGCATTACGTAACAACGTATAACGTTATGTAATACTACGTAACGACGTATAAAACTATATAATATTACGTAATGATGTATAACGTTATGTAGCATTACGTAACAACGTATAACGTTATGTAGCATTACGTAACAACGTATAAAGTTATATAATATTACGTAATGACGTACAACGTTATGTAGCATTACGTAACAACGTATAACGTTATGTAGCATTACGTAACAGCGAATTCCATTATATAGTACCACGTAATGACGTATAACGTTATGTAGCATTACGTAACAACGTATAACGTTATGTAGCATTAAGTAACGACGTCTAACGCTATATACTATTACGTTATAACGTATAACGTTATCTACTATTACGTAATGACGTATAACGCTATGTAGCATTTCGTAACAACGAATAAAGTTATATAATACTACGTAATGACGTATAACATTATGTAGCATTACGTAACAACGTATAACATTATATAGTATTACGTAATGACGTATAACGTTATGTAGCATTACGTAACCACGAATACCGTTATATAATACTACGTAATGGCGTATAACGTTATGTAGCAATACGTAAGGACGCATAACGTTATGTAGCATTACGTAACGACGTATAACGTTATGTAGCATTACGTAACAACGTATAACGTTATATAATATTACGTAATGACGTATAACGTTATGTAGCATTACGTAACAACCTATAACGTTATGTAGCATTACGTAACGACGTATAACGCTATATACTATTACGTAAAGATGTATAACGTTATGTAGCATTACGTAACAACGTATAACGTTTTGTAGCATTACGTAACAACGTATAACGTTATGTAGCATTTCGTAACAACGAATACCGTTATATAATACTACGTAATGACGTATAACGTTATGTAGCATTACCTAACAACGTATACCATTATATAGTACTACGTAATGACGTATAACGTTATGTAGCAATACGTAAGGACGCATAACGTTATGTAGCATTACGTAACGACGTATAACGCTATATACTATTACGTAAAGACGTATAACGTTATGTAGCATTACGTAACAACGTATAACGTTATGTAGCATTACGTAACAACGTATAACGTTATGTAGCATTTCGTAACAACGAATACCGTTATATAATACTACGTAATGACGTATAACGTTATGTAGCATTACCTAACAACGTATACCATTATATAGTACTACGTAATGACGTATAACGTTATGTTGCAATACGTAAGGACGCATAACGTTATGTAGCATTACGTAACGACGTATAACGTTATGTAGCATTACCTAACAACGTATACCATTATATAGTACTACGTAATGACGTATAACGTTATGTAGCAATACGTAAGGACGCATAACGTTATGTAGCATTACGTAACCACGAATACCGTTATATAATACTACGTAATGGCGTATAACGTTATGTAGCAATACGTAAGGACGCATAACGTTATGTAGCATTACGTAACGACGTATAACGTTATGTAGCATTACGTAACAACGTATAACGTTATATACTATTACGTAACAACGTATAACGTTATGTAGCATTATGTAACAACGTATAACGTTATGTAGCATTACGTAACAGCGAATTCCATTATATAGTACCACGTAATGACGTATAACGTTATGTAGCATTACGTGACAACGTATAACGTTATGTAGCATTACGTTATAACGTAAAACTGTATCTACTATTATGTAATGACGTATAACGTTATGTAGCATTACGTAACAACGTATAACGTTATGTAATACTACGTAACGACGTGTAAAGCTATATAATATTACGTAATGATGTATAACGTTATGTAGCATTACGTAACAACGTATAACGTTATGTAGCATTTCGTAACAACGAATAAAGTTATATAATGCTACGTAATGACGTATAACGTTATGTAGCATTACGTAACAACGTATAGCGTTATATAGTATTACGTAATGACGTATAACGTTATGTAGCATTTCGTAAAAACGAATACCGTTATATAATACTACGTAATGACGTATAACGTTATGTAGCTTTACGTAACAACGAATTCCATTATATAGTACTATGTAATGACGTATAACGTTATGTAGCACTAGGTAACAACGTATATCGTTATTATACTATTACGTAATGACGTATAACGTTATGTAGCAATACGTAACAACGTATAACGTTATGTAGCATTACGTAACGACGTATAACGCTATATACTATTACGTAATGACGTATAACGTTATGTAGCATTACGTAACGACGTATAACGTTATGTAGCATTACGTAACGACGTATAACGTTATACAATACTACGTAATGACGTATAACGTTATGTAGCATTACGTAACAACGTATACCATTATATAGTACTACGTAATGACGTATAACGTTATGTAGCATTACGTAACAACGTATAACGTTATATACTATTACGTAACAACGTATAACGTTATGTAGCATTACGTTATAACGTATACCATTATATAGTACTACGTAATGACGTATAACGTTATGTAGCAATACGTAAGGACGCATGACGTTATGTAGCATTACGTAACGACGTATAACGTTATGTAGCATTACGTAACAACGTATAAAGTTATATAATATTACGTAATGACGTACAACGTTATGTAGCATTACGTAACAACGTATAACGTTATGTAGCATTACGTAACAGCGAATTCCATTATATAGTACCACGTAATGACGTATAACGTTATGTAGCATTACGTGACAACGTATAACGTTATGTAGCATTACGTTATAACGTATAACTGTATCTACTATTATGTAATGACGTATAACGTTATGTAGCATTACGTAACAACGTATAACGTTATGTAATACTACGTAACGACGTATAAAACTATATAATATTACGTAATGATGTATAACGTTATGTAGCATTACGTAACAACGTATAACGTTATGTAGCATTACGTAACAACGTATAAAGTTATATAATATTACGTAATGACGTACAACGTTATGTAGCATTACGTAACAACGTATAACGTTATGTAGCATTACGTAACAGCGAATTCCATTATATAGTACCACGTAATGACGTATAACGTTATGTAGCATTACGTAACAACGTATAACGTTATGTAGCATTAAGTAACGACGTCTAACGCTATATACTATTACGTTATAACGTATAACGTTATCTACTATTACGTAATGACGTATAACGCTATGTAGCATTTCGTAACAACGAATAAAGTTATATAATACTACGTAATGACGTATAACATTATGTAGCATTACGTAACAACGTATAACATTATATAGTATTACGTAATGACGTATAACGTTATGTAGCATTACGTAACCACGAATACCGTTATATAATACTACGTAATGGCGTATAACGTTATGTAGCAATACGTAAGGACGCATAACGTTATGTAGCATTACGTAACGACGTATAACGTTATGTAGCATTACGTAACAACGTATAACGTTATATAATATTACGTAATGACGTATAACGTTATGTAGCATTACGTAACAACCTATAACGTTATGTAGCATTACGTAACGACGTATAACGCTATATACTATTACGTAAAGATGTATAACGTTATGTAGCATTACGTAACAACGTATAACGTTTTGTAGCATTACGTAACAACGTATAACGTTATGTAGCATTTCGTAACAACGAATACCGTTATATAATATTACGTAATGACGTATAACGTTATGTAGCATTACCTAACAACGTATACCATTATATAGTACTACGTAATGACGTATAACGTTATGTAGCAATACGTAAGGACGCAAAACGTTATGTAGCATTACGTAACGACGTATAACGCTATATACTATTACGTAAAGACGTATAACGTTATGTAGCATTACGTAACAACGTATAACGTTATGTAGCATTACGTAACAACGTATAACGTTATGTAGCATTTCGTAACAACGAATACCGTTATATAATACTACGTAATGACGTATAACGTTATGTAGCATTACCTAACAACGTATACCATTATATAGTACTACGTAATGACGTATAACGTTATGTTGCAATACGTAAGGACGCATAACGTTATGTAGCATTACGTAACGACGTATAACGTTATGTAGCATTACCTAACAACGTATACCATTATATAGTACTACGTAATGACGTATAACGTTATGTAGCAATACGTAAGGACGCATAACGTTATGTAGCATTACGTAACAACGTATAACGTTATATACTATTACGTAACAACGTATAACGTTATGTAGCATTACGTAACCACGAAAACCGTTATATAATACTACGTAATGGCGTATAACGTTATGTAGCAATACGTAAGGACGCATAACGTTATGTAGCATTACGTAACGACGTATAACGTTATGTAGCATTCCGTAACAACGTATAACGTTATATACTATTACGTAACAACGTATAACGTTATGTAGCATTATGTAACCACGAATACCGTTATATAATACTACGTAATGGCGTATAACGTTATGTAGCAATACGTAAGGACGCATAACGTTATGTAGCATTACGTAACGACGTATAACGTTATGTAGCATTACGTAACAACGTATAACGTTATATACTATTACGTACCAACGTATAACGTTATGTAGCATTACGTAACAACGAATACCGTTATATAATACTACGTAATGACGTATAACGTTATGTAGCATTACGTAACAACGTATAACGTTATGTAGCATTACGTAACGACGTATAACGCTATATACTATTACGTAAAGATGTATAACGTTATGTATCATTACGTTATAACGTATAACTGTATCTACTATTATGTAATGACGTATAACGTTATGTAGCATTACGTAACAACGTATAACGTTATGTAGCATTACGTAACAACGTATAACGTTATATAATACTGCGTAATGACGTATAACGTTATGTAGCATTACGTAACAACGTATAACATTATATAGTATTACGTAATGACGTATAACGTTATGTAGCATTACGTAACCACGAATACCGTTATATAATACTACGTAATGGCGTATAACGTTATGTAGCAATACGTAAGGACGCATAACGTTATGTAGTATTACGTAGCGACGTATAACGTTATGTAGCATTACGTAACAACGTATAACGTTATATAATATTACGTAATGACGTATAACGTTATGTAGCATTACGTAACAACGTATAACGTTATGTAGCATTACGTAACGACGTATAACGCTATATACTATTACGTAAAGATGTATAACGTTATGTATCATTACGTTATAACGTATAACTGTATCTACTATTATGTAATGACGTATAACGTTATGTAGCATTACGTAACAACGTATAACGTTATATAATACTACGTAACGATGTATAAAGCTATATAATATTACGTAATGATGTATAACGTTATGTAGCATTACGTAACAACGTATAACGTTATGTAGCATTTCGTAACAACGAATAAAGTTATATAATACTACGTAATGACGTATAACGTTATGTTGCATTACGTAACAGCGTATAACGTTATATAATACTACGTAATGACGTGTACCGTTATGTAGCATTACGTAACAACAAATACCGTTATATAATACTACGTAATGACGTATAACGTTATGTAGCATTACGTAACAACGTATACCATTATATAATACTACGTAATGACGTATAACGTTATGTAGCATTACGTAACAACGTATAACGTTATGTAGCATTACGTAACAACGTATAACGTTATGTAGCATTACGTAACAACGTATAACGTTATGTAGCATTACGTAACGATGTATAACGTTATATAATACTACGTAATGACGTATAACGTTATGTAGCAATACGTAAGGACGCATAACGTTATGTAGCATTACGTAACAACGTATAACGTTATGTAGCATTACGTAACAATGTATAACGTTATGTAGCATTTCGTAACAACGAATACCGTTATATAATACTACGTAATGACGTATAACGTTATGTAGCTTTACGTAACAACGAATTCCATTATATAGTACTATGTAATGACGTATAACGTTATGTAGCACTAGGTAACAACGTATATCGTTATATACTATTACGTAATGACGTATAACGTTATGTAGCATTACGTAACAACGTATAACGTTATGTAGCATTACGTAACCACGAATACCGTTATATAATACTACGTAATGGCGTATAACGTTATGTAGCAATACGTAAGGACGCATAACGTTATGTAGCATTACGTAACAACGTATAACGTTATATACTATTACGTAACAACGTGTAACGTTATGTAGCATTACGTTATAACGTATACCATTATATAGTACTACGTAATGACGTATAACGTTATGTAACACTAGGTAACAACGTATATCGTTATATACTATTACGTAATGACGTATAACGTTATGTAGCAATACGTAATGACGTATAACGTTATGTAGCATTACGTAACAACGTATAACGTTATGTAGCATTTCGTAACAACGAATAAAGTTATATAATACTACGTAATGACGTATAACGTTATGTAGCAATACGTAAGGACGCATAACGTTATGTAGCATTACGTAACGACGTATAACGTTATGTAGCATTACGTAACACCGTATAACGTTGTATAATATTACGTAATGACGTATAACGTTATGTAGGATTGCGTGACAACGTATAACGTTATGTAGCATTACGTTATAACGTATAACTGTATCTACTATTATGTAATGACGTATAACGTTATGTAGCATTACGTAACAACGTATAACGTTATATAATACTACGTAACGACGTATAACGTTATGTAGCATTACGTAACGACGTATAACGTTATGTAGCATTACGTAACAACGTATAACGTTATATAATACTGCGTAATGACGTATAACGTTATGTAGCATTACGTAACAACATATAACATTACATAGTATTACGTAATGACGTATAACGTTATATAGCATTACGTAACCACGAATACCGTTATATAATACTACGTAATGGCGTATAACGTTATGTAGCAATACGTAAGGACGCATAACGTTATGTAGCATTACGTAACGACGTATAACGTTATGTAGCATTACGTAACAACGTATAATGTTATATAATTCTACGTAATGACGTATACCGCTATGTAGCATTACGTAACAACAAATACCGTTATATAATACTACGTAATGACGTATAACGTTATGTAGCATTACGTAACAACGTATACCATTATATATTACTACGTAATGACGTATAACGTTATGTAGCATTACGTAACAACGTATAACGTTATGTAGCATTACGTAACAACGTATAACGTTATGTAGCATTACGTAACAACGTATAACGTTATGTAGCATTACGTAACGACGTATAACGTTATATAATTCTACGTAATGATGTATAACGTTATGTTGCATTACGTAACAGCGTATAACGTTATATAATACTACGTAATGACGTATACCGTTATGTGGCATTACGTAAGAACAAATACTGTTATATAATACTACGTAATGACGTATAACGTTATGTAGCATTACGTAACAACGAATACCATTATATAGTACTACGTAATGACGTATAACGTTATGTAGCATTACGTAACGACGTATAACTCTATATACTATTACGTAATGACGTATAACGTTATGTAGCATTACGTAACAACGTATAACGTTATGTAGCATTACGTAACGACGTATAACGCTATATACTATTACGTAATGACGTATATCGTTATGTAGCATTACGTAACAACGTATAACGATATGTAGCATTACGTTATAACGTATAACGATATCTACTATTACGTAATGACGTATAACGTTATGTAGCAATACGTAACAACGTATAACGTTATATAATACTACGTAATGACGTATAATGTTCTGTAGTATTACGCAACAACGTATAACGTTATATAATACTACGTAATGACGTATAACGTTGTGTAGCATTACGTAACAACGTATAACGTTATGTAACATTATATAACGACGTATAACGCTGTATACTATTACGTAATGACGTTAAACGTTATGTAGCATTACGTAACAACGTATAACGGTATGTAGCATTCTGTTATAACGTATAACGTTATCTACTATTACGTAATGACGTATAACGCTATGTAGCATTTCGTAACAACGTATAACATTATATAGTATTACGTAATGACGTATAACGTTATGTAGCATTACGTAACCACGAATACCGTTATATAATACTACGTAATGGCGTATAATGTTCTGTAGTATTACGCAACAACGTATACCTTTATATAGTACCACGTAATGATGCATAACGCTATGTAGCAATACGTAAGGACGCATAACGTTATATAATACTACGTAATGGCGTATAACGTTATGTAGCATTACGTAACAACGTATACCATTATATAGTACTACGTAATGATGTATAATGTTATGTAGCATTATGTAACAACGTATAACGTTATATACTATTAGGTAACAATGTATAACGTTATGTAGCATTACGTAACAACGTATAACGTTATATACTATTAGGTAACAATGTATAACGTTATGTAGCATTACGTAACAACGTATAACGTTAAATAATATTACGTAATGACGTATAACGTTATGTAGCATTACGTAACCGAGAATACCGTTATATAATACTACGTAATGACGTACAACGTTATGTAGCATTACGTAACAACGTATACCATTATATAGTACTACGTAATGATGTATAACGCTATGTAGCAATACGTAAGGACGCATAACGTTATGTAGCATTACGTGACGACGTATAACGTTATGTAGCATTACGTAACAACGTATAACGTTATATAATATTACGTAATGACGTATAACGTTATGTAGCATTACGTACCGACGTGTAACGTTATGTAGCATTACGTCACGACGTATAACGTTATACAATACTACGTAATGACGTATAACGTTATGTAGCATTACGTAACAACGTATACCATTATATAGTACTACGTAATGACGTATAACGTTATGTAGCATTACGTAACAACGTATAACGTTATATACTATTACGTAACAACGTATAACGTTATGTAGCATTACGTTATAACGTATAACGCTATATACTATTACGTAATGACGTATAGCGTTATGTAGTATTACGTAACGACGTATAACGTTATATAATACTACGTAATGACATATAACGTTATGTAGCATTACGTAACAACGTATAACGTTATGTAGCATTACGTAACGACGTATAACGCTATATACTATTACGTAATGACGTATAACGTTATGTAGCATTA
The DNA here is from genome assembly GCA_963971185.1 of Bombus muscorum. Taxonomy (NCBI): domain Eukaryota; kingdom Metazoa; phylum Arthropoda; class Insecta; order Hymenoptera; family Apidae; genus Bombus; species Bombus muscorum. Next base: position 9,487,330 of record OZ020139.1, on the reverse strand, counting down.
CGTAACAACGTATAACGTTATGTAGCATTACGTAACGACGTATAACGCTATATACTATTACGTAATGACGTATAACGTTATGTAGCATTACGTAACGACGTATAACGTTATGTAGCATTACGTAACGACGTATAACGTTATACAATACTACGTAATGACGTATAACGTTATGTAGCATTACGTAACAACGTATACCATTATATAGTACTACGTAATGACGTATAACGTTATGTAGCATTACGTAACAACGTATAACGTTATATACTATTACGTAACAACGTATAACGTTATGTAGCATTACGTTATAACGTATAACGCTATATACTATTACGTAATGACGTATAGCGTTATGTAGTATTACGTAACGACGTATAACGTTATATAATACTACGTAATGACGTATAACGTTATGTTGCATTACGTAACAGCGTATAACGTTATATAATACTACGTAATGACGTATAACGTTATGTAGCATTACGTAACAACGTATACCATTATATAGTACTACGTAATGACGTATAACGTTATGTAGCATTACGTAACAACGTATAACGTTATGTAGCATTACGTAACAACGTATAACGTTATGTAGCATTACGTAACGACGTATAACGCTATATACTATTACGTAAAGACGTATAACGTTATGTAGCATTACGTAACAACGTATAACGTTATGTAGCATTACGTAACAACGTATAACGTTATGTAGCATTTCGTAACAACGAATACCGTTATATAATACTACGTAATGACGTATAACGTTATGTAGCATTACCTAACAACGTATACCATTATATAGTACTACGTAATGACGTATAACGTTATGTAGCAATACGTAAGGACGCATAACGTTATGTAGCATTACGTAACGACGTATAACGTTATGTAGCATTACGTAACAACGTATAACGTTATATAATATTACGTAATGACGTATAACGTTATGTAGCATTACGTAACAACGTATAACGTTATGTAGCATTACGTAACAGCGAATATCATTATATAGTACCACGTAATGACGTATAACGTTATGTAGCATTACGTGACAACGTATAACGTTATGTAGCATTACGTTATAACGTATAACTGTATCTACTATTATGTAATGACGTATAACGTTATGTAGCATTACGTAACAACGTATAACGTTATATAATACTACGTAACGACGTATAAAGCTATATAATATTACGTAATGATGTATAACGTTATGTAGCATTACGTAACAACGTATAACGTTAAATAATATTACGTAATGACGTATAACGTTATGTAGCATTACGTAACCGAGAATACCGTTATATAATACTACGTAATGGCGTATAACGTTATGTAGCAACACGTAAGGACGCATAACGTTATGTAGCATTACGTAACGACGTATAACGTTATGTAGCATTACGTAACAACGTATAACGTTATATAATATTACGTAATGGCGTATAACGTTATGTAGCAATACGTAAGGACGCATAACGTTATGTAGCATTACGTAACGACGTATAACGTTATGTAGCATTACGTAACAACGTATAACGTTATATAATATTACGTAATGACGTATAACGTTATGTAGCATTACGTAACAACGTATAACGTTATGTAGCATTACGTAACGACGTATAACGCTATATACTATTACGTAAAGATGTATAACGTTATGTAGCATTACGTAACAACGTATAACGTTTTGTAGCATTACGTAACAACGTATAACGTTATGTAGCATTTCGTAACAACGAATACCGTTATATAATACTACGTAATGACGTATAACGTTATGTAGCATTACCTAACAACGTATACCATTATATACTACTACGTAATGACGTATAACGTTATGTAGCAATACGTAACAACGTATACCATTATATAGTACTACGTAATGACGTATAACGTTATGTAGCATTACGTAACAACGTATAACGTTATGTAGCATTACGTAACAACGTATAACGTTATGTAGCATTACGTAACGACGTATAACGCTATATACTATTACGTAAAGACGTATAACGTTATGTAGCATTACGTAACAACGTATAACGTTATATAATATTACGTAATGACGTATAACGTTATGTAGCATTACGTAACAACGTATAACGTTATGTAGCATTACGTAACAGCGAATTCCATTATATAGTACCACGTAATGACGTATAACGTTATGTAGCATTACGTGACAACGTATAACGTTATGTAGCATTACGTTATAACGTATAACTGTATCTACTATTATGTAATGACGTATAACGTTATGTAGCATTACGTAACAACGTATAACGTTATATAATACTACGTAACGACGTATAAAGCTATATAATATTACGTAATGATGTATAACGTTATGTAGCATTACGTAACAACGTATAACGTTATGTAGCATTACGTAACGACGTCTAACGCTATATACTATTACGTTATAACGTATAACGTTATCTACTATTGCGTAATGACGTATAACGCTATGTAGCATTACGTAACCACGAATACCGTTATATAATGCTACGTAATAGCGTATAACGTTATGTAGCAATACGTAAGGACGCATAACGTTATGTAGTATTACGTAGCGACGTATAACGTTATGTAGCATTACGTAACAACGTATAACGTTATATAATACTACGTAATGACGTATAACGTTATGTAGCATTACCTAACAACGTATACCATTATATAGTACTACGTAATGACGTATAACGTTATGTAGCAATACGTAACAACGTATACCATTATATAGTACTACGTAATGACGTATAACGTTATGTAGCATTACGTAACAACGTATAACGTTATGTAGCATTACGTAACAACGTATAACGTTATGTAGCATTACGTAACGACGTATAACGCTATATACTATTACGTAAAGACGTATAACGTTATGTAGCATTACGTAACAACGTATAACGTTATGTAGCATTACGTAACAACGTATAACGTTATGTAGCATTTCGTAACAACGAATACCGTTATATAATACTACGTAATGACGTATAACGTTATGTAGCATTACCTAACAACGTATACCATTATATAGTACTACGTAATGACGTATAACGTTATGTAGCAATACGTAAGGACGCATAACGTTATGTAGCATTACGTAACGACGTATAACGTTATGTAGCATTACGTAACACCGTATAACGTTGTATAATATTACGTAATGACGTATAACGTTATGTAGCATTGCGTGACAACGTATAACGTTATGTAGCATTACGTTATAACGTATAACTGTATCTACTATTATGTAATGACGTATAACGTTATGTAGCATTACGTAACAACGTATAACGTTATATAATACTACGTAACGACGTATAACGTTATGTAGCATTACGTAACGACGTATAACGTTATGTAGCATTACGTAACAACGTATAACGTTATATAATACTGCGTAATGACGTATAACGTTATGTAGCATTACGTAACAACATATAACATTACATAGTATTACGTAATGACGTATAACGTTATATAGCATTACGTAACCACGAATACCGTTATATAATACTACGTAATGGCGTATAACGTTATGTAGCAATACGTAAGGACGCATAACGTTATGTAGCATTACGTAACGACGTATAACGTTATGTAGCATTACGTAACAACGTATAATGTTATATAATATTAAGTAATGATGTATAACGTTATGTAGCATTACGTAACAACGTATAACGTTATGTAGCATTTCGTAACAACGTATAACGTTATGTAGCATTTCGTAACAACGAATAAAGTTATATAATACTACGTAATGACGTATAACGTTATGTTGCATTACGTAACAGCGTATAACGTTATATAATACTACGTAATGACGTATACCGCTATGTAGCATTACGTAACAACAAATACCGTTATATAATACTACGTAATGACGTATACCGTTATGTGGCATTACGTAAGAACAAATACTGTTATATAATACTACGTAATGACGTATAACGTTATGTAGCATTACGTAACAACGAATACCATTATATAGTACTACGTAATGACGTATAACGTTATGTAGCATTACGTAACGACGTATAACTCTATATACTATTACGTAATGACGTATAACGTTATGTAGCATTACGTAACAACGTATAACGTTATGTAGCATTACGTAACGACGTATAACGCTATATACTATTACGTAATGACGTATATCGTTATGTAGCATTACGTAACAACGTATAACGATATGTAGCATTACGTTATAACGTATAACGATATCTACTATTACGTAATGACGTATAACGTTATGTAGCAATACGTAACAACGTATAACGTTATATAATACTACGTAATGACGTATAATGTTCTGTAGTATTACGCAACAACGTATAACGTTATATAATACTACGTAATGACGTATAACGTTGTGTAGCATTACGTAACAACGTATAACGTTATGTAACATTATATAACGACGTATAACGCTGTATACTATTACGTAATGACGTTAAACGTTATGTAGCATTACGTAACAACGTATAACGGTATGTAGCATTCTGTTATAACGTATAACGTTATCTACTATTACGTAATGACGTATAACGCTATGTAGCATTTCGTAACAACGTATAACATTATATAGTATTACGTAATGACGTATAACGTTATGTAGCATTACGTAACCACGAATACCGTTATATAATACTACGTAATGGCGTATAATGTTCTGTAGTATTACGCAACAACGTATACCTTTATATAGTACCACGTAATGATGCATAACGCTATGTAGCAATACGTAAGGACGCATAACGTTATATAATACTACGTAATGGCGTATAACGTTATGTAGCATTACGTAACAACGTATACCATTATATAGTACTACGTAATGATGTATAACGTTATGTAGCATTATGTAACAACGTATAACGTTATATACTATTAGGTAACAATGTATAACGTTATGTAGCATTACGTAACAACGTATAACGTTATATACTATTAGGTAACAATGTATAACGTTATGTAGCATTACGTAACAACGTATAACGTTAAATAATATTACGTAATGACGTATAACGTTATGTAGCATTACGTAACCGAGAATACCGTTATATAATACTACGTAATGACGTACAACGTTATGTAGCATTACGTAACAACGTATACCATTATATAGTACTACGTAATGATGTATAACGCTATGTAGCAATACGTAAGGACGCATAACGTTATGTAGCATTACGTGACGACGTATAACGTTATGTAGCATTACGTAACAACGTATAACGTTATATAATATTACGTAATGACGTATAACGTTATGTAGCATTACGTAACGACGTGTAACGTTATGTAGCATTACGTCACGACGTATAACGTTATACAATACTACGTAATGACGTATAACGTTATGTAGCATTACGTAACAACGTATACCATTATATAGTACTACGTAATGACGTATAACGTTATGTAGCATTACGTAACAACGTATAACGTTATATACTATTACGTAACAACGTATAACGTTATGTAGCATTACGTTATAACGTATAACGCTATATACTATTACGTAATGACGTATAGCGTTATGTAGTATTACGTAACGACGTATAACGTTATATAATACTACGTAATGACATATAACGTTATGTAGCATTACGTAACAACGTATAACGTTATGTAGCATTACGTAACGACGTATAACGCTATATACTATTACGTAATGACGTATAACGTTATGTAGCATTACGTAACAACGTATAACGTTATGTAGCATTACGTAACGACGTATAACGCTATATACTATTACGTAATGACGTATAACGTTATGTAGCATTACGTAACGACGTATAACGTTATGTAGCATTACGTAACGACGTATAACGTTATACAATACTACGTAATGACGTATAACGTTATGTAGCATTACGTAACAACGTATACCATTATATAGTACTACGTAATGACGTATAACGTTATGTAGCATTACGTAACAACGTATAACGTTATATACTATTACGTAACAACGTATAACGTTATGTAGCATTACGTTATAACGTATAACGCTATATACTATTACGTAATGACGTATAGCGTTATGTAGTATTACGTAACGACGTATAACGTTATATAATACTACGTAATGACGTATAACGTTATGTTGCATTACGTAACAGCGTATAACGTTATATAATACTACGTAATGACGTATAACGTTATGTAGCATTACGTAACAACGTATACCATTATATAGTACTACGTAATGACGTATAACGTTATGTAGCATTACGTAACAACGTATAACGTTATGTAGCATTACGTAACAACGTATAACGTTATGTAGCATTACGTAACGACGTATAACGCTATATACTATTACGTAAAGACGTATAACGTTATGTAGCATTACGTAACAACGTATAACGTTATGTAGCATTACGTAACAACGTATAACGTTATGTAGCATTTCGTAACACCGAATACCGTTATATAATACTACGTAATGACGTATAACGTTATGTAGCATTACCTAACAACGTATACCATTATATAGTACTACGTAATGACGTATAACGTTATGTAGCAATACGTAAGGACGCATAACGTTATGTAGCATTACGTAACGACGTATAACGTTATGTAGCATTACGTAACAACGTATAACGTTATATAATATTACGTAATGACGTATAACGTTATGTAGCATTACGTAACAACGTATAACGTTATGTAGCATTACGTAACAGCGAATTCCATTATATAGTACCACGTAATGACGTATAACGTTATGTAGCATTACGTGACAACGTATAACGTTATGTAGCATTACGTTATAACGTATAACTGTATCTACTATTATGTAATGACGTATAACGTTATGTAGCATTACGTAACAACGTATAACGTTATATAATACTACGTAACGACGTATAAAGCTATATAATATTACGTAATGATGTATAACGTTATGTAGCATTACGTAACAACGTATAACGTTAAATAATATTACGTAATGACGTATAACGTTATGTAGCATTACGTAACCGAGAATACCGTTATATAATACTACGTAATGGCGTATAACGTTATGTAGCAACACGTAAGGACGCATAACGTTATGTAGCATTACGTAACGACGTATAACGTTATGTAGCATTACGTAACAACGTATAACGTTATATAATATTACGTAATGGCGTATAACGTTATGTAGCAATACGTAAGGACGCATAACGTTATGTAGCATTACGTAACGACGTATAACGTTATGTAGCATTACGTAACAACGTATAACGTTATATAATATTACGTAATGACGTATAACGTTATGTAGCATTACGTAACAACGTATAACGTTATGTAGCATTACGTAACGACGTATAACGCTATATACTATTACGTAAAGATGTATAACGTTATGTAGCATTACGTAACAACGTATAACGTTTTGTAGCATTACGTAACAACGTATAACGTTATGTAGCATTTCGTAACAACGAATACCGTTATATAATACTACGTAATGACGTATAACGTTATGTAGCATTACCTAACAACGTATACCATTATATACTACTACGTAATGACGTATAACGTTATGTAGCAATACGTAACAACGTATACCATTATATAGTACTACGTAATGACGTATAACGTTATGTAGCATTACGTAACAACGTATAACGTTATGTAGCATTACGTAACAACGTATAACGTTATGTAGCATTACGTAACGACGTATAACGCTATATACTATTACGTAAAGACGTATAACGTTATGTAGCATTACGTAACAACGTATAACGTTATATAATATTACGTAATGACGTATAACGTTATGTAGCATTACGTAACAACGTATAACGTTATGTAGCATTACGTAACAGCGAATTCCATTATATAGTACCACGTAATGACGTATAACGTTATGTAGCATTACGTGACAACGTATAACGTTATGTAGCATTACGTTATAACGTATAACTGTATCTACTATTATGTAATGACGTATAACGTTATGTAGCATTACGTAACAACGTATAACGTTATATAATACTACGTAACGACGTATAAAGCTATATAATATTACGTAATGATGTATAACGTTATGTAGCATTACGTAACAACGTATAACGTTAAATAATATTACGTAATGACGTATAACGTTATGTAGCATTACGTAACCGAGAATACCGTTATATAATACTACGTAATGGCGTATAACGTTATGTAGCAACACGTAAGGACGCATAACGTTATGTAGCATTACGTAACGACGTATAACGTTATGTAGCATTACGTAACAACGTATAACGTTATATAATATTACGTAATGGCGTATAACGTTATGTAGCAATACGTAAGGACGCATAACGTTATGTAGCATTACGTAACGACGTATAACGTTATGTAGCATTACGTAACAACGTATAACGTTATATAATATTACGTAATGACGTATAACGTTATGTAGCATTACGTAACAACGTATAACGTTATGTAGCATTACGTAACGACGTATAACGCTATATACTATTACGTAAAGATGTATAACGTTATGTAGCATTACGTAACAACGTATAACGTTTTGTAGCATTACGTAACAACGTATAACGTTATGTAGCATTTCGTAACAACGAATACCGTTATATAATACTACGTAATGACGTATAACGTTATGTAGCATTACCTAACAACGTATACCATTATATACTACTACGTAATGACGTATAACGTTATGTAGCAATACGTAACAACGTATACCATTATATAGAACTACGTAATGACGTATAACGTTATGTAGCATTACGTAACAACGTATAACGTTATGTAGCATTACGTAACAACGTATAACGTTATGTAGCATTACGTAACGACGTATAACGCTATATACTATTACGTAAAGACGTATAACGTTATGTAGCATTACGTAACAACGTATAACGTTATGTAGCATTACGTAACAACGTATAACGTTATGTAGCATTTCGTAACAACGAATACCGTTATATAATACTACGTAATGACGTATAACGTTATGTAGCATTACCTAACAACGTATACCATTATATAGTACTACGTAATGACGTATAACGTTATGTAGCAATACGTAAGGACGCATAACGTTATGTAGCATTACGTAACGACGTATAACGTTATGTAGCATTACGTAACAACGTATAACGTTGTATAATATTACGTAATGACGTATAACGTTATGTAGCATTACGTGACAACGTATAACGTTATGTAGCATTACGTTATAACGTATAACTGTATCTACTATTATGTAATGACGTATAACGTTATTTAGCATTACGTAACAACGTATAACGTTATATAATACTACGTAACGACGTATAAAGCTATATAATATTAAGTAATGATGTATAACGTTATGTAGCATTACGTAACAACGTATAACGTTATGTAGCATTTCGTAACAACGTATAACGTTATGTAGCATTTCGTAACAACGAATAAAGTTATATAATACTACGTAATGACGTATAACGTTATGTAGCATTACGTAACAACGTATACCATTATATATTACTACGTAATGACGTATAACGTTATGTAGCATTACGTAACAACGTATAACGTTATGTAGCATTACGTAACAACGTATAACGTTATATAATACTACGTAATGACGTATACCGCTATGTAGCATTACGTAACAACAAATACCGTTATATAATACTACGTAATGACGTATAACGTTATGTAGCATTACGTAACAACGTATACCATTATATATTACTACGTAATGACGTATAACGTTATGTAGCATTACGTAACAACGTATAACGTTATGTAGCATTACGTAACAACGTATAACGTTATGTAGCATTACGTAACAACGTATAACGTTATGTAGCATTACGTAACGACGTATAACGTTATATAATTCTACGTAATGATGTATAACGTTATGTTGCATTACGTAACAGCGTATAACGTTATATAATACTACGTAATGACGTATACCGTTATGTGGCATTACGTAAGAACAAATACCGTTATATAATACTACGTAATGACGTATAACGTTATGTAGCATTACGTAACAACGAATACCATTATATAGTACTACGTAATGACGTATAACGTTATGTAGCATGACGTAACGACGTATAACTCTATATACTATTACGTAATGACGTATAACGTTATGTAGCATTACGTAACAACGTATAACGTTATGTAGCATTACGTAACGACGTATAACGCTATATACTATTACGTAATGACGTATATCGTTATGTAGCATTACGTAACAACGTATAACGATATGTAGCATTACGTTATAACGTATAACGATATCTACTATTACGTAGTGACGTATAACGTTATGTAGCAATACGTAACAACGTATAACGTTATATAATACTACGTAATGACGTATAATGTTCTGTAGTATTACGCAACAACGTATAACGTTATATAATACTACGTAATGACGTATAACGTTGTGTAGCATTACGTAACAACGTATAACGTTATGTAGCATTACGTTATAACGTATAACGCTATATACTATTACGTAATGACGTATAGCGTTATGTAGTATTACGTAACGACGTATAACGTTATATAATACTACGTAATGACGTATAACGTTATGTTGCATTACGTAACAGCGTATAACGTTATATAATACTACGTAATGACGTATAACGTGATGTAGCATTACGTAACAACGTATACCATTATATAGTACTACGTAATGACGTATAACGTTATGTAGCATTACGTAACAACGTATAACGTTATGTAGCATTACGTAACAACGTATAACGTTATGTAGCATTACGTAACGACGTATAACGCTATATACTATTACGTAAAGACGTATAACGTTATGTATCATTACGTAACAACGTATAACGTTATGTAGCATTACGTAACAACGTATAACGTTATGTAGCATTTCGTAACAACGAATACCGTTATATAATACTACGTAATGACGTATAACGTTATGTAGCATTACCTAACAACGTATACCATTATATAGTACTACGTAATGACGTATAACGTTATGTAGCAATACGTAAGGACGCATAACGTTATGTAGCATTACGTAACGACGTATAACGTTATGTAGCATTACGTAACAACGTATAACGTTATATAATATTACGTAATGACGTATAACGTTATGTAGCATTACGTAACAACGTATAACGTTATGTAGCATTACGTAACAACGAATTCCATTATATAGTACCACGTAATGACGTATAACGTTATGTAGCATTACGTGACAACGTATAACGTTATGTAGCATTACGTTATAACGTATAACTGTATCTACTATTATGTAATGACGTATAACGTTATGTAGCATTACGTAACAACGTATAACGTTATATAATACTACGTAACGACGTATAAAGCTATATAATATTACGTAATGATGTATAACGTTATGTAGCATTACGTAACAACGTATAACGTTATGTAGCATTTCGTAACAACGAATAAAGTTATATAATACTACGTAATGACGTATAACGTTATGTAGCATTACGTAATGACGTATACCGTTATGTAGCATTACGTAACAACGTATAACGTTATGTAGCATTACGTAACGACGTCTAACGCTATATACTATTACGTTATAACGTATAACGTTATCTACTATTACGTAATGACGTATAACGCTATGTAGCATTACGTAACCACGAATACCGTTATATAATACTACGTAATGGCGTATAACGTTATGTAGCAATACGTAAGGACGCATAACGTTAAGTAGCATTACGTAACGACGTATAACGTTATGTAGCATTACGTAACAACGTATAACGTTATATAATACTGCGTAATGACGTATAACGTTATGTAGCATTACGTAACATCGTATAACATTATATAGTATTACGTAATGACGTATAACGTTATGTAGCATTACGTAACCACGAATACCGTTATATAATACTACGTAATGGCGTATAACGTTATGTAACAATACGTAAGGACGCATAACGTTATGTAGCATTACGTAACGACGTATAACGTTATGTAGCATTACGTAACAACGTATAACGTTATATAATATTACGTAATGACGTATAACGTTATGTAGAAATTACGTAAAAACGTATAACGTTATGTAGCATTACGTAACGACGTATAACGCTATATACTATTACGTAAAGATGTATAACGTTATGTAGCATTACGTAAAAACGTATAACGTTTTGTAGCATTACGTAACAACGTATAACGTTATGTAGCATTTCGTAACAACGAATACCGTTATATAATACTACGTAATGACGTATAACGTTATGTAGCATTACCTAACAACGTATACCATTATATAGTACTACGTAATGACGTATAACGTTATGTAGCAATACGTAAGGACGCATAACGTTATGTAGCATTACGTAACGACGTATAACGCAATATACTATTACGTAAAGACGTATAACGTTATGTAGCATTACGTAACAACGTATAACGTTATGTAGCATTTCGTAACAACGAATACCGTTATATAATACTACGTAATGACGTATAACGTTATGTAGCATTACCTAACAACGTATACCATTATATAGTACTACGTAATGACGTATAACGTTATGTAGTAATACGTAAGGACGCATAACGTTATGTAGCATTACGTAACGACGTATAACGTTATGTAGCATTACGTAACAACGTATAACGTTATATAATATTACGTAATGACGTATAACGTTATGTAGCATTACGTAACAACGTATAACGTTATGTAGCATTACGTAACAACGAATTCCATTATATAGTACCACGTAAAGACGTATAACGTTATGTAGCATTACGTGACAACGTATAACGTTATGTAGCATTACGTTATAACGTATAACTGTATCTACTATTATGTAATGACGTATAACGTTATGTAGCATTACGTAACAACGTATAACGTTATATAATACTACGTAACGACGTATAAAGCTATATAATATTACGTAATGATGTATAACGTTATGTAGCATTACGTAACAACGTATAACGTTATGTAGCATTTCGTAACAACGAATAAAGTTATATAATACTACGTAATGACGTATAACGTTATGTAGCATTACGTAATGACGTATACCGTTATGTAGCATTACGTAACAACGTATAACGTTATGTAGCATTACGTAACGACGTCTAACGCTATATACTATTACGTTATAACGTATAACGTTATCTACTATTACGTAATGACGTATAACGCTATGTAGCATTACGTAACCACGAATACCGTTATATAATACTACGTAATGGCGTATAACGTTATGTAGCAATACGTAAGGACGCATAACGTTATGTAGCATTACGTAACGACGTATAACGTTATGTAGCATTACGTAACAACGTATAACGTTATATAATACTGCGTAATGACGTATAACGTTATGTAGCATTACGTAACATCGTATAACATTATATAGTATTACGTAATGACGTATAACGTTATGTAGCATTACGTAACCACGAATACCGTTATATAATACTACGTAATGGCGTATAACGTTATGTAACAATACGTAAGGACGCATAACGTTATGTAGCATTACGTAACGACGTATAACGTTATGTAGCATTACGTAACAACGTATAACGTTATATAATATTACGTAATGACGTATAACGTTATGTAGAAATTACGTAAAAACGTATAACGTTATGTAGCATTACGTAACGACGTATAACGCTATATACTATTACGTAAAGATGTATAACGTTATGTAGCATTACGTAAAAACGTATAACGTTTTGTAGCATTACGTAACAACGTATAACGTTATGTAGCATTTCGTAACAACGAATACCGTTATATAATACTACGTAATGACGTATAACGTTATGTAGCATTACCTAACAACGTATACCATTATATAGTACTACGTAATGACGTATAACGTTATGTAGCAATACGTAAGGACGCATAACGTTATGTAGCATTACGTAACGACGTATAACGCTATATACTATTACGTAAAGACGTATAACGTTATGTAGCATTACGTAACAACGTATAACGTTATGTAGCATTACGTAACAACGTATAACGTTATGTAGCATTTCGTAACAACGAATACCGTTATATAATACTACGTAATGACGTATAACGTTATGTAGCAATACGTAAGGACGCATAACGTTATGTAGCATTACGTAACGACGTATAACGCAATATACTATTACGTAAAGACGTATAACGTTATGTAGCATTACGTAACAACGTATAACGTTATGTAGCATTTCGTAACAACGAATACCGTTATATAATACTACGTAATGACGTATAACGTTATGTAGCATTACCTAACAACGTATACCATTATATAGTACTACGTAATGACGTATAACGTTATGTAGTAATACGTAAGGACGCATAACGTTATGTAGCATTACGTAACGACGTATAACGTTATGTAGCATTACGTAACAACGTATAACGTTATATAATATTACGTAATGACGTATAACGTTATGTAGCATTACGTAACAACGTATAACGTTATGTAGCATTACGTAACAACGAATTCCATTATATAGTACCACGTAATGACGTATAACGTTATGTAGCATTACGTGACAACGTATAACGTTATGTAGCATTACGTTATAACGTATAACTGTATCTACTATTATGTAATGACGTATAACGTTATGTAGCATTACGTAACAACGTATAACGTTATATAATACTACGTAACGACGTATAAAGCTATATAATATTACGTAATGATGTATAACGTTATGTAGCATTACGTAACAACGTATAACGTTATGTAGCATTTCGTAACAACGAATAAAGTTATATAATACTACGTAATGACGTATAACGTTATGTAGCATTACGTAATGACGTATACCGTTATGTAGCATTACGTAACAACGTATAACGTTATGTAGCATTACGTAACGACGTCTAACGCTATATACTATTACGTTATAACGTATAACGTTATCTACTATTACGTAATGACGTATAACGCTATGTAGCATTACGTAACCACGAATACCGTTATATAATACTACGTAATGGCGTATAACGTTATGTAGCAATACGTAAGGACGCATAACGTTATGTAGCATTACGTAACGACGTATAACGTTATGTAGCATTACGTAACAACGTATAACGTTATATAATACTGCGTAATGACGTATAACGTTATGTAGCATTACGTAACATCGTATAACATTATATAGTATTACGTAATGACGTATAACGTTATGTAGCATTACGTAACCACGAATACCGTTATATAATACTACGTAATGGCGTATAACGTTATGTAACAATACGTAAGGACGCATAACGTTATGTAGCATTACGTAACGACGTATAACGTTATGTAGCATTACGTAACAACGTATAACGTTATATAATATTACGTAATGACGTATAACGTTATGTAGAAATTACGTAAAAACGTATAACGTTATGTAGCATTACGTAACGACGTATAACGCTATATACTATTACGTAAAGATGTATAACGTTATGTAGCATTACGTAAAAACGTATAACGTTTTGTAGCATTACGTAACAACGTATAACGTTATGTAGCAATACGTAAGGACGCATAACGTTATGTAGCATTACGTAACGACGTATAACGCAATATACTATTACGTAAAGACGTATAACGTTATGTAGCATTACGTAACAACGTATAACGTTATGTAGCATTTCGTAACAACGAATACCGTTATATAATACTACGTAATGACGTATAACGTTATGTAGCATTACCTAACAACGTATACCATTATATAGTACTACGTAATGACGTATAACGTTATGTAGTAATACGTAAGGACGCATAACGTTATGTAGCATTACGTAACGACGTATAACGTTATGTAGCATTACGTAACAACGTATAACGTTATATAATATTACGTAATGACGTATAACGTTATGTAGCATTACGTAACAACGTATAACGTTATGTAGCATTACGTAACAACGAATTCCATTATATAGTACCACGTAAAGACGTATAACGTTATGTAGCATTACGTGACAACGTATAACGTTATGTAGCATTACGTTATAACGTATAACTGTATCTACTATTATGTAATGACGTATAACGTTATGTAGCATTACGTAACAACGTATAACGTTATATAATACTACGTAACGACGTATAAAGCTATATAATATTACGTAATGATGTATAACGTTATGTAGCATTACGTAACAACGTATAACGTTATGTAGCATTTCGTAACAACGAATAAAGTTATATAATACTACGTAATGACGTATAACGTTATGTAGCATTACGTAATGACGTATACCGTTATGTAGCATTACGTAACAACGTATAACGTTATGTAGCATTACGTAACGACGTCTAACGCTATATACTATTACGTTATAACCTATAACGTTATCTACTATTACGTAATGACGTATAACGCTATGTAGCATTACGTAACCACGAATACCGTTATATAATACTACGTAATGGCGTATAACGTTATGTAGCAATACGTAAGGACGCATAACGTTATGTAGCATTACGTAACGACGTATAACGTTATGTAGCATTACGTAACAACGTATAACGTTATATAATACTGCGTAATGACGTATAACGTTATGTAGCATTACGTAACATCGTATAACATTATATAGTATTACGTAATGACGTATAACGTTATGTAGCATTACGTAACCACGAATACCGTTATATAATACTACGTAATGGCGTATAACGTTATGTAACAATACGTAAGGACGCATAACGTTATGTAGCATTACGTAACGACGTATAACGTTATGTAGCATTACGTAACAACGTATAACGTTATATAATATTACGTAATGACGTATAACGTTATGTAGAAATTACGTAAAAACGTATAACGTTATGTAGCATTACGTAACGACGTATAACGCTATATACTATTACGTAAAGATGTATAACGTTATGTAGCATTACGTAAAAACGTATAACGTTTTGTAGCATTACGTAACAACGTATAACGTTATGTAGCATTTCGTAACAACGAATACCGTTATATAATACTACGTAATGACGTATAACGTTATGTAGCATTACCTAACAACGTATACCATTATATAGTACTACGTAATGACGTATAACGTTATGTAGCAATACGTAAGGACGCATAACGTTATGTAGCATTACGTAACGACGTATAACGTTATGTAGCATTACCTAACAACGTATACCATTATATAGTACTACGTAATGACGTATAACGTTATGTAGCAATACGTAAGGACGCATATCGTTATGTAGCATTACGTAACAACGTATAACGTTATGTAGCATTACGTAACAACGTATAACGTTATGTAGCATTTCGTAACAACGAATACCGTTATATAATACTACGTAATGACGTATAACGTTATGTAGCTTTACGTAACAACGAATTCCATTATATAGTACTATGTAATGACGTATAACGTTATGTAGCACTAGGTAACAACGTATATCGTTATATACTATTACGTAATGACGTATAACGTTATGTAGCAATACGTAATGACGTATAACGTTATGTAGCATTACGTAACAACGTATAACGTTATGTAGCATTACGTAACGACGTATAACGCTATATACTATTACGTAATGACGTATAACGTTATGTAGCATTACGTAACGACGTATAACGTTATGTAGCATTACGTAACGACGTATAACGTTATACAATACTACGTAATGACGTATAACGTTATGTAGCATTACGTAACAACGTATAACATTATATAGTACTACGTAATGACGTGTAACGTTATGTAGCATTACGTAACAACGTATAACGTTATATACTATTACGTAACAACGTATAACGTTATGTAGCATTACGTTATAACGTATACCATTATATAGTACTACGTAATGACGTATAACGTTATGTAGCAATACGTAAGGACGCATAACGTTATGTAGCATTACGTAACGACGTATAACGTTATGTAGCATTACGTAACAACGTATAACGTTATATAATATTACGTAATGACGTATAACGTTATGTAGCATTACGTAACAACGTATAACGTTATGTAGCATTACGTAACAGCGAATTCCATTATATAGTACCACGTAATGACGTATAACGTTATGTAGCATTACGTGACAACGTATAACGTTATGTAGCATTACGTTATAACGTATAACTGTATCTACTTTTATGTAATGACGTATAACGTTATGTAGCATTACGTAACAACGTATAACGTTATATAGTATTACGTAATGACGTATAACGTTATGTAGCATTACGTAACCACGAATACCGTTATATAATACTACGTAATGGCGTATAACGTTATGTAGCAATACGTAAGGACGCATAACGTTATGTAGCATTACGTAACGACGTATAACGTTATGTAGCATTACGTAACAACGTATAACGTTATATAATATTACGTAATGACGTATAACGTTATGTAGCATTACGTAACAACGTATAACGTTATGTAGCATTACGTAACGACGTATAACGCTATATACTATTACGTAAAGATGTATAACGTTATGTAGCATTACGTAACAACGTATAACGTTTTGTAGCAGTACGTAACAGCGTACAACGTTATGTAGCATTTCGTAACAACGAATACCGTTATATAATACTACGTAATGACGTATAACGTTATGTAGCATTACCTAACAACGTATACCATTATATAGTACTACGTAATGACGTATAACGTTATGTAGCAATACGTAAGGACGCATAACGTTATGTAGCATTACGTAACGACGTATAACGCTATATACTATTACGTAAAGACGTATAACGTTATGTAGCATTACGTAACAACGTATAACGTTATGTAGCATTACGTAACAACGTATAACGTTATGTAGCATTTCGTAACAACGAATACCGTTATATAATACTACGTAATGACGTATAACGTTATGTAGCATTACCTAACAACGTATACCATTATATAGTACTACGTAATGACGTATAACGTTATGTAGCATTACGCAACGATGTATAACGTTATGTAGCATTACCTAACAACGTATACCATTATATAGTACTACGTAATGACGTATAACGTTATATAGTACTACGTAATGACGTATAACGTTATGTAGCATTACGTAACAACGTATAACGTTATATACTATTACGTAACAACGTATAACGTTATGTAGCATTACGTTATAACGTATACCATTATATAGTACTACGTAATGACGTATAACGTTATGTAGCAATACGTAAGGACGCATAACGTTATGTAGCATTACGTAACGACGTATAACGTTATGTAGCATTACGTAACAACGTATACCATTATATAATATTACGTAATGACGTATAACGTTATGTAGCATTACGTAACAACGTATAACTTTATGTAGCATTACGTAACAACGTATAACGTTATGTAGCATTACGTTATAACGTATAGCGCTATATACTATTACGTAATGACGTATAACGTTATGTAGTATTAGGTAACGACGTATAACGTTATATAATACTACGTAATGACGTATAACGTTATGTTGCATTACGTAACAGCGTATAACGTTATATAATACTACGTAATGACGTATACCGTTATGTAGCATTACGTAACAACAAATACCGTTATATAATACTACGTAATGACGTATAACGTTATGTAGCATTACGTAACAACGTATACCATTATATATTTCTACGTAATGACGTATAACGTTATGTAGCATTACGTAACAACGTATAACGTTATGTAGCATTACGTAACAACGTATAACGTTATGTAGCATTACGTAACAACGTATAACGTTATGTAGCATTACGTAACAACGTATAACGTCATGTAGCATTACGTAACGACGTATAACGTTATATAATACTACGTAATGACGTATACCGTTATGTAGCATTACGTAAGAACAAATACCGTTATATAATACTACGTAATGACGTATAACGTTATGTAGCATTACGTAACAACGAATACCATTATATAGTACTACGTAATGACGTATAACGTTATGTAGCATTACGTAACGACGTATAACTCTATATACTATTACGTAATGACGTATAACGTTATGTAGCAATACGTAACAACGTATAACGTTATATAATACTACGTAATGACGTATATTGTTCTGTAGTATTACGCAACAACGTATAACGTTATATAATACTACGTAATGACGTATAACGTTGTGTAGCATTACGTAACGACGTATAACGCTATATACTATTACGTAAAGATGTATAACGTTATGTATCATTACGTTATAACGTATAACTGTATCTACTATTATGTAATGACGTATAACGTTATGTAGCATTACGTAACAACGTATAACGTTATATAATACTACGTAACGATGTATAAAGCTATATAATATTACGTAATGATGTATAACGTTATGTAGCATTACGTAACAACGTATAACGTTATGTAGCATTACGTAACGACGTCTAACGCTATATACTATTACGTTATAACGTATCACGTTATCTACTATTACGTAATGACGTATAACGCTATGTAGCATTACGTAACGACGTATAACGCTATATACTATTACGTAAAGATGTATAACGTTATGTATCATTACGTTATAACGTATAACTGTATCTACTATTATGTAATGACGTATAACGTTATGTAGCATTACGTAACAACGTATAACGTTATATAATACTACGTAACGATGTATAAAGCTATATAATATTACGTAATGATGTATAACGTTATGTAGCATTACGTAACAACGTATAACGTTATGTAGCATTACGTAACGACGTCTAACGCTATATACTATTACGTTATAACGTATCACGTTATCTACTATTACGTAATGACGTATAACGCTATGTAGCATTACGTAACCACGAATACCGTTATATAATACTACGTAATGGCGTATAACGTTATGTAGCAATACGTAAGGACGCATAACGTTATGTAGCATTACGTAACGACGTATAACGTTATGTAGCATTACGTAACAACGTATAACGTTATATAATACTGCGTAATGACGTATAACGTTATGTAGCATTACGTAACAACGTATAACATTATATAGTATTACGTAATGACGTATAACGTTATGTAGCATTACGTAACCACGAATACCGTTATATAATACTACGTAATGGCGTATAACGTTATGTAGCAATACGTAAGGACGCATAACGTTATGTAGTATTACGTAGCGACGTATAACGTTATGTAGCATTACGTAACAACGTATAACGTTATATAATATTACGTAATGACGTATAACGTTATGTAGCATTACGTAACAACGTATAACGTTATGTAGCATTACGTAACGACGTATAACGCTATATACTATTACGTAAAGATGTATAACGTTATGTATCATTACGTTATAACGTATAACTGTATCTACTATTATGTAATGACGTATAACGTTATGTAGCATTACGTAACAACGTATAACGTTATATAATACTACGTAACGATGTATAAAGCTATATAATATTACGTAATGATGTATAACGTTATGTAGCATTACGTAACAACGTATAACGTTATGTAGCATTTCGTAACAACGAATAAAGTTATATAATACTACGTAATGACGTATAACGTTATGTTGCATTACGTAACAGCGTATAACGTTATATAATACTACGTAATGACGTATACCGTTATGTAGCATTACGTAACAACAAATACCGTTATATAATACTACGTAATGACGTATAACGTTATGTAGCATTACGTAACAACGTATACCATTATATAATACTACGTAATGACGTATAACGTTATGTAGCATTACGTAACAACGTATAACGTTATGTAGCATTACGTAACAACGTATAACGTTATGTAGCATTACGTAACAACGTATAACGTTATGTAGCATTACGTAACGATGTATAACGTTATATAATACTACGTAATGACGTATAACGTTATGTAGCAATACGTAAGGACGCATAACGTTATGTAGCATTACGTAACAACGTATAACGTTATGTAGCATTACGTAACAATGTATAACGTTATGTAGCATTTCGTAACAACGAATACCGTTATATAATACTACGTAATGACGTATAACGTTATGTAGCTTTACGTAACAACGAATTCCATTATATAGTACTATGTAATGACGTATAACGTTATGTAGCACTAGGTAACAACGTATATCGTTATATACTATTACGTAATGACGTATAACGTTATGTAGCATTACGTAACAACGTATAACGTTATGTAGCATTACGTAACCACGAATACCGTTATATAATACTACGTAATGGCGTATAACGTTATGTAGCAATACGTAAGGACGCATATCGTTATGTAGCATTACGTAACAACGTATAACGTTATATACTATTACGTAACAACGTGTAACGTTATGTAGCATTACGTTATAACGTATACCATTATATAGTACTACGTAATGACGTATAACGTTATGTAGCATTACGTAACGACGTATAACGCTATATACTATTACGTAAAGATGTATAACGTTATGTATCATTACGTAACAACGTATAACGTTTCGTAGCATTACGTAACAACGTATAACGTTATGTAGCATTTCGTAACAACGAATACCGTTATATAATACTACGTAATGACGTATAACGTTATGTAGCATTACCTAACAACGTATACCATTATATACTACTACGTAATGACGTATAACGTTATGTAGCAATACGTAACAACGTATACCATTATATAGTACTACGTAATGACGTATAACGTTATGTAGCATTACGTAACAACGTATAACGTTATGTAGCATTACGTAACAACGTATAACGTTATGTAGCATTACGTAACGACGTATAACGCTATATACTATTACGTAAAGACGTATAACGTTATGTAGCATTACGTAACAACGTATAACGTTTCGTAGCATTACGTAACAACGTATAACGTTATGTAGCATTTCGTAACAACGAATACCGTTATATAATACTACGTAATGACGTATAACGTTATGTAGCATTACCTAACAACGTATACCATTATATGCTACTACGTAATGACGTATAACGTTATGTAGCAATACGTAAAAACGTATACCATTATATAGTACTACGTAATGACGTATAACGTTATGTAGCATTACGTAACAACGTATAACGTTATGTAGCATTACGTAACAACGTATAACGTTATGTAGCATTTCGTAACAACGAATACCGTTATATAATACTACGTAATGACGTATAACGTTATGTAGCATTACCTAACAACGTATACCATTATATAGTACTACGTAATGACGTATAACGTTATGTAGCAATACGTAAGGACGCATAACGTTATGTAGCATTACGTAACGACGTATAACGTTATGTAGCATTACGTAACAACGTATAACGTTGTATAATATTACGTAATGACGTATAACGTTATGTAGCATTACGTGACAACGTATAACGTTATGTAGCATTACGTTATAACGTATAACTGTATCTACTATTATGTAATGACGTATAACGTTATGTAGCATTACGTAACAACGTATAACGTTATATAATACTACGTAACGACGTATAAAGCTATATAATATTAAGTAATGATGTATAACGTTATGTAGCATTACGTAACAACGTATAACGTTATGTAGCATTTCGTAACAACGTATAACGTTATGTAGCATTTCGTAACAACGAATAAAGTTATATAATACTACGTAATGACGTATAACGTTATGTTGCATTACGTAACAGCGTATAACGTTATATAATACTACGTAATGACGTATACCGCTATGTAGCATTACGTAACAACAAATACCGTTATATAATACTACGTAATGACGTATAACGTTATGTAGCATTACGTAACAACGTATACCATTATATATTACTACGTAATGACGTATAACGTTATGTAGCATTACGTAACAACGTATAACGTTATGTAGCATTACGTAACAACGTATAACGTTATGTAGCATTACGTAACAACGTATAACGTTATGTAGCATTACGTAACGACGTATAACGTTATATAATTCTACGTAATGATGTATAACGTTATGTTGCATTACGTAACAGCGTATAACGTTATATAATACTACGTAATGACGTATACCGTTATGTGGCATTACGTAAGAACAAATACTGTTATATAATACTACGTAATGACGTATAACGTTATGTAGCATTACGTAACAACGAATACCATTATATAGTACTACGTAATGACGTATAACGTTATGTAGCATTACGTAACGACGTATAACTCTATATACTATTACGTAATGACGTATAACGTTATGTAGCATTACGTAACAACGTATAACGTTATGTAGCATTACGTAACGACGTATAACGCTATATACTATTACGTAATGACGTATATCGTTATGTAGCATTACGTAACAACGTATAACGATATGTAGCATTACGTTATAACGTATAACGATATCTACTATTACGTAATGACGTATAACGTTATGTAGCAATACGTAACAACGTATAACGTTATATAATACTACGTAATGACGTATAATGTTCTGTAGTATTACGCAACAACGTATAACGTTATATAATACTACGTAATGACGTATAACGTTGTGTAGCATTACGTAACAACGTATAACGTTATGTAACATTATATAACGACGTACAACGCTGTATACTATTACGTAATGACGTTAAACGTTATGTAGCATTACGTAACAACGTATAACGGTATGTAGCATTCTGTTATAACGTATAACGTTATCTACTATTACGTAATGACGTATAACGCTATGTAGCATTTCGTAACAACGTATAACATTATATAGTATTACGTAATGACGTATAACGTTATGTAGCATTACGTAACCACGAATACCGTTATATAATACTACGTAATGGCGTATAATGTTCTGTAGTATTACGCAACAACGTATACCATTATATAGTACCACGTAGTAATGCATAACGCTATGTAGCAATACGTAAGGACGCATAACGTTATATAATACTACGTAATGGCGTATAACGTTATGTAGCATTACGTAACAACGTATACCATTATATAGTACTACGTAATGATGTATAACGTTATGTAGCATTATGTAACAACGTATAACGTTATATAATATTACGTAATGACGTATAACGTTATGTAGCATTACGTAACAACGTATAACGTTATGTAGCATTACGTAACGACGTATAACGCTATATACTATTACGTAAAGATGTATAACGTTATGTATCATTACGTTATAACGTATAACTGTATCTACTATTATGTAATGACGTATAACGTTATGTAGCATTACGTAACAACGTATAACGTTATATAATACTACGTAACGATGTATAAAGCTATATAATATTACGTAATGATGTAACGTTATGTAGCATTACGTAACAACGTATAACGTTATGTAGCATTTCGTAACAACGAATAAAGTTATATAATACTACGTAATGACGTATAACGTTATGTTGCATTACGTAACAGCGTATAACGTTATATAATACTACGTAATGACGTATACCGTTATGTAGCATTACGTAACAACAAATACCGTTATATAATACTACGTAATGACGTATAACGTTATGTAGCATTACGTAACAACGTATACCATTATATAATACTACGTAATGACGTATAACGTTATGTAGCATTACGTAACAACGTATAACGTTATGTAGCATTACGTAACAACGTATAACGTTATGTAGCATTACGTAACAACGTATAACGTTATGTAGCATTACGTAACGATGTATAACGTTATATAATACTACGTAATGACGTATAACGTTATGTAGCAATACGTAAGGACGCATAACGTTATGTAGCATTACGTAACAACGTATAACGTTATGTAGCATTACGTAACAATGTATAACGTTATGTAGCATTTCGTAACAACGAATACCGTTATATAATACTACGTAATGACGTATAACGTTATGTAGCTTTACGTAACAACGAATTCCATTATATAGTACTATGTAATGACGTATAACGTTATGTAGCACTAGGTAACAACGTATATCGTTATATACTATTACGTAATGACGTATAACGTTATGTAGCATTACGTAACAACGTATAACGTTATGTAGCATTACGTAACCACGAATACCGTTATATAATACTACGTAATGGCGTATAACGTTATGTAGCAATACGTAAGGACGCATATCGTTATGTAGCATTACGTAACAACGTATAACGTTATATACTATTACGTAACAACGTGTAACGTTATGTAGCATTACGTTATAACGTATACCATTATATAGTACTACGTAATGACGTATAACGTTATGTAGCATTACGTAACGACGTATAACGCTATATACTATTACGTAAAGATGTATAACGTTATGTATCATTACGTAACAACGTATAACGTTTCGTAGCATTACGTAACAACGTATAACGTTATGTAGCATTTCGTAACAACGAATACCGTTATATAATACTACGTAATGACGTATAACGTTATGTAGCATTACCTAACAACGTATACCATTATATACTACTACGTAATGACGTATAACGTTATGTAGCAATACGTAACAACGTATACCATTATATAGTACTACGTAATGACGTATAACGTTATGTAGCATTACGTAACAACGTATAACGTTATGTAGCATTACGTAACAACGTATAACGTTATGTAGCATTACGTAACGACGTATAACGCTATATACTATTACGTAAAGACGTATAACGTTATGTAGCATTACGTAACAACGTATAACGTTTCGTAGCATTACGTAACAACGTATAACGTTATGTAGCATTTCGTAACAACGAATACCGTTATATAATACTACGTAATGACGTATAACGTTATGTAGCATTACCTAACAACGTATACCATTATATGCTACTACGTAATGACGTATAACGTTATGTAGCAATACGTAAAAACGTATACCATTATATAGTACTACGTAATGACGTATAACGTTATGTAGCATTACGTAACAACGTATAACGTTATGTAGCATTACGTAACAACGTATAACGTTATGTAGCATTTCGTAACAACGAATACCGTTATATAATACTACGTAATGACGTATAACGTTATGTAGCATTACCTAACAACGTATACCATTATATAGTACTACGTAATGACGTATAACGTTATGTAGCAATACGTAAGGACGCATAACGTTATGTAGCATTACGTAACGACGTATAACGTTATGTAGCATTACGTAACAACGTATAACGTTGTATAATATTACGTAATGACGTATAACGTTATGTAGCATTACGTGACAACGTATAACGTTATGTAGCATTACGTTATAACGTATAACTGTATCTACTATTATGTAATGACGTATAACGTTATGTAGCATTACGTAACAACGTATAACGTTATATAATACTACGTAACGACGTATAAAGCTATATAATATTAAGTAATGATGTATAACGTTATGTAGCATTACGTAACAACGTATAACGTTATGTAGCATTTCGTAACAACGTATAACGTTATGTAGCATTTCGTAACAACGAATAAAGTTATATAATACTACGTAATGACGTATAACGTTATGTTGCATTACGTAACAGCGTATAACGTTATATAATACTACGTAATGACGTATACCGCTATGTAGCATTACGTAACAACAAATACCGTTATATAATACTACGTAATGACGTATAACGTTATGTAGCATTACGTAACAACGTATACCATTATATATTACTACGTAATGACGTATAACGTTATGTAGCATTACGTAACAACGTATAACGTTATGTAGCATTACGTAACAACGTATAACGTTATGTAGCATTACGTAACAACGTATAACGTTATGTAGCATTACGTAACGACGTATAACGTTATATAATTCTACGTAATGATGTATAACGTTATGTTGCATTACGTAACAGCGTATAACGTTATATAATACTACGTAATGACGTATACCGTTATGTGGCATTACGTAAGAACAAATACTGTTATATAATACTACGTAATGACGTATAACGTTATGTAGCATTACGTAACAACGAATACCATTATATAGTACTACGTAATGACGTATAACGTTATGTAGCATTACGTAACGACGTATAACTCTATATACTATTACGTAATGACGTATAACGTTATGTAGCATTACGTAACAACGTATAACGTTATGTAGCATTACGTAACGACGTATAACGCTATATACTATTACGTAATGACGTATATCGTTATGTAGCATTACGTAACAACGTATAACGATATGTAGCATTACGTTATAACGTATAACGATATCTACTATTACGTAATGACGTATAACGTTATGTAGCAATACGTAACAACGTATAACGTTATATAATACTACGTAATGACGTATAATGTTCTGTAGTATTACGCAACAACGTATAACGTTATATAATACTACGTAATGACGTATAACGTTGTGTAGCATTACGTAACAACGTATAACGTTATGTAACATTATATAACGACGTACAACGCTGTATACTATTACGTAATGACGTTAAACGTTATGTAGCATTACGTAACAACGTATAACGGTATGTAGCATTCTGTTATAACGTATAACGTTATCTACTATTACGTAATGACGTATAACGCTATGTAGCATTTCGTAACAACGTATAACATTATATAGTATTACGTAATGACGTATAACGTTATGTAGCATTACGTAACCACGAATACCGTTATATAATACTACGTAATGGCGTATAATGTTCTGTAGTATTACGCAACAACGTATACCATTATATAGTACCACGTAGTAATGCATAACGCTATGTAGCAATACGTAAGGACGCATAACGTTATATAATACTACGTAATGGCGTATAACGTTATGTAGCATTACGTAACAACGTATACCATTATATAGTACTACGTAATGATGTATAACGTTATGTAGCATTATGTAACAACGTATAACGTTATATACTATTAGGTAACAATGTATAACGTTATGTAGCATTACGTAACAACGTATAACGTTATATACTATTAGGTAACAATGTATAACGTTATGTAGCATTACGTAACAACGTATAACGTTAAATAATATTACGTAATGACGTATAACGTTATGTAGCATTACGTAACCGAGAATACCGTTATATAATACTACGTAATGACGTACAACGTTATGTAGCATTACGTAACAACGTATACCATTATATAGTACTACGTAATGATGTATAACGCTATGTAGCAATACGTAAGGACGCATAACGTTATGTAGCATTACGTGACGACGTATAACGTTATGTAGCATTACGTAACAACGTATAACGTTATATAATATTACGTAATGACGTATAACGTTATGTAGCATTACGTAACGACGTGTAACGTTATGTAGCATTACGTCACGACGTATAACGTTATACAATACTACGTAATGACGTATAACGTTATGTAGCATTACGTAACAACGTATAACGTTATGTAGCATTACGTAACGACGTCTAACGCTATATACTATTACGTTATAACGTATAACGTTATCTACTATTACGTAATGACGTATAACGCTATGTAGCATTACGTAACCACGAATACCGTTATATAATACTACGTAATGGCGTATAACGTTATGTAGCAATACGTAAGGACGCATAACGTTATGTAGCATTACGTAACGACGTATAACGTTATGTAGCATTACGTAACAACGTATAACGTTATATAATACTGCGTAATGACGTATAACGTTATGTAGCATTACGTAACAACGTATAACGTTATGTAGCATTACGTAACGACGTATAACGCTATATACTATTACGTAAAGATGTATAACGTTATGTATCATTACGTTATAACGTATAACTGTATCTACTATTATGTAATGACGTATAACGTTATGTAGCATTACGTAACAACGTATAACGTTATATAATACTACGTAACGATGTATAAAGCTATATAATATTACGTAATGATGTATAACGTTATGTAGCATTACGTAACAACGTATAACGTTATGTAGCATTTCGTAACAACGAATAAAGTTATATAATACTACGTAATGACGTATAACGTTATGTTGCATTACGTAACAGCGTATAACGTTATATAATACTACGTAATGACGTATACCGTTATGTAGCATTACGTAACAACAAATACCGTTATATAATACTACGTAATGACGTATAACGTTATGTAGCATTACGTAACAACGTATACCATTATATAATACTACGTAATGACGTATAACGTTATGTAGCATTACGTAACAACGTATAACGTTATGTAGCATTACGTAACAACGTATAACGTTATGTAGCATTACGTAACAACGTATAACGTTATGTAGCATTACGTAACGATGTATAACGTTATATAATACTACGTAATGACGTATAACGTTATGTAGCAATACGTAAGGACGCATAACGTTATGTAGCATTACGTAACAACGTATAACGTTATGTAGCATTACGTAACAATGTATAACGTTATGTAGCATTTCGTAACAACGAATACCGTTATATAATACTACGTAATGACGTATAACGTTATGTAGCTTTACGTAACAACGAATTCCATTATATAGTACTATGTAATGACGTATAACGTTATGTAGCACTAGGTAACAACGTATATCGTTATATACTATTACGTAATGACGTATAACGTTATGTAGCATTACGTAACAACGTATAACGTTATGTAGCATTACGTAACCACGAATACCGTTATATAATACTACGTAATGGCGTATAACGTTATGTAGCAATACGTAAGGACGCATAACGTTATGTAGCATTACGTAACAACGTATAACGTTATATACTATTACGTAACAACGTGTAACGTTATGTAGCATTACGTTATAACGTATACCATTATATAGTACTACGTAATGACGTATAACGTTATGTAACACTAGGTAACAACGTATATCGTTATATACTATTACGTAATGACGTATAACGTTATGTAGCAATACGTAATGACGTATAACGTTATGTAGCATTACGTAACAACGTATAACGTTATGTAGCATTTCGTAACAACGAATAAAGTTATATAATACTACGTAATGACGTATAACGTTATGTAGCATTACGTAACAACGTATAGCGTTATATAGTATTACGTAATGACGTATAACGTTATGCAGCAATACGTAATGACGTATAACGTTATGTAGCATTACGTAACAACGTATAACGTTATGTAGCATTACGTAACGACGTCTAACGCTATATACTATTACGTTATAACGTATAACGTTATCTACTATTGCGTAATGACGTATAACGCTATGTAGCATTACGTAACCACGAATACCGTTATATAATGCTACGTAATGGCGTATAACGTTATGTAGCAATACGTAAGGACGCATAACGTTATGTAGCATTACGTAACGACGTATAACGTTATGTAGCATTACGTAACCACGAATACCGTTATATAATACTACGTAATGGCGTATAACGTTATGTAGCAATACGTAAGGACGCATAACGTTATGTAGCATTACGTAACGACGTATAACGTTATGTAGCATTACGTAACAACGTATAACGTTATATAATATTACGTAATGGCGTATAACGTTATGTAGCAATACGTAAGGACGCATAACGTTATGTAGCATTACGTAACGACGTATAACGTTATGTAGCATTACGTAACAACGTATAACGTTATATAATATTACGTAATGACGTATAACGTTATGTAGCATTACGTAACAACGTATAACGTTATGTAGCATTACGTAACGACGTATAACGCTATATACTATTACGTAAAGATGTATAACGTTATGTATCATTACGTAACAACGTATAACGTTTCGTAGCATTACGTAACAACGTATAACGTTATGTAGCATTTCGTAACAACGAATACCGTTATATAATACTACGTAATGACGTATAACGTTATGTAGCATTACCTAACAACGTATACCATTATATACTACTACGTAATGACGTATAACGTTATGTAGCAATACGTAACAACGTATACCATTATATAGTACTACGTAATGACGTATAACGTTATGTAGCATTACGTAACAACGTATAACGTTATGTAGCATTACGTAACAACGTATAACGTTATGTAGCATTACGTAACGACGTATAACGCTATATACTATTACGTAAAGACGTATAACGTTATGTAGCATTACGTAACAACGTATAACGTTATGTAGCATTACGTAACGACGTCTAACGCTATATACTATTACGTTATAACGTATAACGTTATCTACTATTGCGTAATGACGTATAACGCTATGTAGCATTACGTAACCACGAATACCGTTATATAATGCTACGTAATGGCGTATAACGTTATGTAGCAATACGTAAGGACGCATAACGTTATGTAGCATTACGTAACGACGTATAACGTTATGTAGCATTACGTAACCACGAATACCGTTATATAATACTACGTAATGGCGTATAACGTTATGTAGCAATACGTAAGGACGCATAACGTTATGTAGCATTACGTAACGACGTATAACGTTATGTAGCATTACGTAACAACGTATAACGTTATATAATATTACGTAATGGCGTATAACGTTATGTAGCAATACGTAAGGACGCATAACGTTATGTAGTATTACGTAACGACGTATAACGTTATGTAGCATTACGTAACAACGTATAACGTTATATAATATTACGTAATGACGTATAACGTTATGTAGCATTACGTAACAACGTATAACGTTATGTAGCATTACGTAACGACGTATAACGCTATATACTATTACGTAAAGATGTATAACGTTATGTATCATTACGTAACAACGTATAACGTTTCGTAGCATTACGTAACAACGTATAACGTTATGTAGCATTTCGTAACAACGAATACCGTTATATAATACTACGTAATGACGTATAACGTTATGTAGCATTACCTAACAACGTATACCATTATATACTACTACGTAATGACGTATAACGTTATGTAGCAATACGTAACAACGTATACCATTATATAGTACTACGTAATGACGTATAACGTTATGTAGCATTACGTAACAACGTATAACGTTATGTAGCATTACGTAACAACGTATAACGTTATGTAGCATTACGTAACGACGTATAACGCTATATACTATTACGTAAAGACGTATAACGTTATGTAGCATTACGTAACAACGTATAACGTTTCGTAGCATTACGTAACAACGTATAACGTTATGTAGCATTTCGTAACAACGAATACCGTTATATAATACTACGTAATGACGTATAACGTTATGTAGCATTACCTAACAACGTATACCATTATATACTACTACGTAATGACGTATAACGTTATGTAGCAATACGTAACAACGTATACCATTATATAGTACTACGTAATGACGTATAACGTTATGTAGCATTACGTAACAACGTATAACGTTATGTAGCATTACGTAACAACGTATAACGTTATGTAGCATTACGTAACGACGTATAACGCTATATACTATTACGTAAAGACGTATAACGTTATGTAGCATTACGTAACAACGTATAACGTTATGTAGCATTACGTAACAACGTATAACGTTATGTAGCATTTCGTAACAACGAATACCGTTATATAATACTACGTAATGACGTATAACGTTATGTAGCATTACCTAACAACGTATACCATTATATAGTACTACGTAATGACGTATAACGTTATGTAGCAATACGTAAGGACGCATAACGTTATGTAGCATTACGTAACGACGTATAACGTTATGTAGCATTACGTAACAACGTATAACGTTGTATAATATTACGTAATGACGTATAACGTTATGTAGCATTACGTGACAACGTATAACGTTATGTAGCATTACGTTATAACGTATAACTGTATCTACTATTATGTAATGACGTATAACGTTATGTAGCATTACGTAACAACGTATAACGTTATATAATACTACGTAACGACGTATAAAGCTATATAATATTAAGTAATGATGTATAACGTTATGTAGCATTACGTAACAACGTATAACGTTATGTAGCATTTCGTAACAACGTATAACGTTATGTAGCATTTCGTAACAACGAATAAAGTTATATAATACTACGTAATGACGTATAACGTTATGTTGCATTACGTAACAGCGTATAACGTTATATAATACTACGTAATGACGTATACCGCTATGTAGCATTACGTAACAACAAATACCGTTATATAATACTACGTAATGACGTATAACGTTATGTAGCATTACGTAACAACGTATACCATTATATATTACTACGTAATGACGTATAACGTTATGTAGCATTACGTAACAACGTATAACGTTATGTAGCATTACGTAACAACGTATAACGTTATGTAGCATTACGTAACAACGTATAACGTTATGTAGCATTACGTAACGACGTATAACGTTATATAATTCTACGTAATGATGTATAACGTTATGTTGCATTACGTAACAGCGTATAACGTTATATAATACTACGTAATGACGTATACCGTTATGTGGCATTACGTAAGAACAAATACTGTTATATAATACTACGTAATGACGTATAACGTTATGTAGCATTACGTAACAACGAATACCATTATATAGTACTACGTAATGACGTATAACGTTATGTAGCATTACGTAACGACGTATAACTCTATATACTATTACGTAATGACGTATAACGTTATGTAGCATTACGTAACAACGTATAACGTTATGTAGCATTACGTAACGACGTATAACGCTATATACTATTACGTAATGACGTATATCGTTATGTAGCATTACGTAACAACGTATAACGATATGTAGCATTACGTTATAACGTATAACGATATCTACTATTACGTAATGACGTATAACGTTATGTAGCAATACGTAACAACGTATAACGTTATATAATACTACGTAATGACGTATAATGTTCTGTAGTATTACGCAACAACGTATAACGTTATATAATACTACGTAATGACGTATAACGTTGTGTAGCATTACGTAACAACGTATAACGTTATGTAACATTATATAACGACGTACAACGCTGTATACTATTACGTAATGACGTTAAACGTTATGTAGCATTACGTAACAACGTATAACGGTATGTAGCATTCTGTTATAACGTATAACGTTATCTACTATTACGTAATGACGTATAACGCTATGTAGCATTTCGTAACAACGTATAACATTATATAGTATTACGTAATGACGTATAACGTTATGTAGCATTACGTAACCACGAATACCGTTATATAATACTACGTAATGGCGTATAATGTTCTGTAGTATTACGCAACAACGTATACCATTATATAGTACCACGTAATGATGCATAACGCTATGTAGCAATACGTAAGGACGCATAACGTTATATAATACTACGTAATGGCGTATAACGTTATGTAGCATTACGTAACAACGTATACCATTATATAGTACTACGTAATGATGTATAACGTTATGTAGCATTATGTAACAACGTATAACGTTATATACTATTAGGTAACAATGTATAACGTTATGTAGCATTACGTAACAACGTATAACGTTATATACTATTAGGTAACAATGTATAACGTTATGTAGCATTACGTAACAACGTATAACGTTAAATAATATTACGTAATGACGTATAACGTTATGTAGCATTACGTAACCGAGAATACCGTTATATAATACTACGTAATGACGTACAACGTTATGTAGCATTACGTAACAACGTATACCATTATATAGTACTACGTAATGATGTATAACGCTATGTAGCAATACGTAAGGACGCATAACGTTATGTAGCATTACGTGACGACGTATAACGTTATGTAGCATTACGTAACAACGTATAACGTTATATAATATTACGTAATGACGTATAACGTTATGTAGCATTACGTAACGACGTGTAACGTTATGTAGCATTACGTCACGACGTATAACGTTATACAATACTACGTAATGACGTATAACGTTATGTAGCATTACGTAACAACGTATACCATTATATAGTACTACGTAATGACGTATAACGTTATGTAGCATTACGTAACAACGTATAACGTTATATACTATTACGTAACAACGTATAACGTTATGTAGCATTACGTTATAACGTATAACGCTATATACTATTACGTAATGACGTATAGCGTTATGTAGTATTACGTAACGACGTATAACGTTATATGATACTACGTAATGACATATAACGTTATGTAGCATTACGTAACAACGTATAACGTTATGTAGCATTACGTAACGACGTATAACGCTATATACTATTACGTAATGACGTATAACGTTATGTAGCATTACGTAACAACGTATAACGTTATGTAGCATTACGTAACGACGTATAACGCTATATACTATTACGTAATGACGTATAACGTTATGTAGCATTACGTAACGACGTATAACGTTATGTAGCATTACGTAGCGACGTATAACGTTATACAATACTACGTAATGACGTATAACGTTATGTAGCATTACGTAACAACGTATACCATTATATAGTACTACGTAATGACGTATAACGTTATGTAGCATTACGTAACAACGTATAACGTTATATACTATTACGTAACAACGTATAACGTTATGTAGCATTACGTTATAACGTATAACGCTATATACTATTACGTAATGACGTATAGCGTTATGTAGTATTACGTAACGACGTATAACGTTATATAATACTACGTAATGACGTATAACGTTATGTTGCATTACGTAACAGCGTATAACGTTATATAATACTACGTAATGACGTATAACGTTATGTAGCATTACGTAAGAACAAATACTGTTATATAATACTACGTAATGACGTATAACGTTATGTAGCATTACGTAACAACGAATACCATTATATAGTACTACGTAATGACGTATAACGTTATGTAGCATTACGTAACGACGTATAACTCTATATACTATTACGTAATGACGTATAACGTTATGTAGCATTACGTAACAACGTATAACGTTATGTAGCATTACGTAACGACGTATAACGCTATATACTATTACGTAATGACGTATATCGTTATGTAGCATTACGTAACAACGTATAACGATATGTAGCATTACGTTATAACGTATAACGATATCTACTATTACGTAATGACGTATAACGTTATGTAGCAATACGTAACAACGTATAACGTTATATAATACTACGTAATGACGTATAATGTTCTGTAGTATTACGCAACAACGTATAACGTTATATAATACTACGTAATGACGTATAACGTTGTGTAGCATTACGTAACAACGTATAACGTTATGTAACATTATATAACGACGTACAACGCTGTATACTATTACGTAATGACGTTAAACGTTATGTAGCATTACGTAACAACGTATAACGGTATGTAGCATTCTGTTATAACGTATAACGTTATCTACTATTACGTAATGACGTATAACGCTATGTAGCATTTCGTAACAACGTATAACATTATATAGTATTACGTAATGACGTATAACGTTATGTAGCATTACGTAACCACGAATACCGTTATATAATACTACGTAATGGCGTATAATGTTCTGTAGTATTACGCAACAACGTATACCATTATATAGTACCACGTAATGATGCATAACGCTATGTAGCAATACGTAAGGACGCATAACGTTATATAATACTACGTAATGGCGTATAACGTTATGTAGCATTACGTAACAACGTATACCATTATATAGTACTACGTAATGATGTATAACGTTATGTAGCATTATGTAACAACGTATAACGTTATATACTATTAGGTAACAATGTATAACGTTATGTAGCATTACGTAACAACGTATAACGTTATATACTATTAGGTAACAATGTATAACGTTATGTAGCATTACGTAACAACGTATAACGTTAAATAATATTACGTAATGACGTATAACGTTATGTAGCATTACGTAACCGAGAATACCGTTATATAATACTACGTAATGACGTACAACGTTATGTAGCATTACGTAACAACGTATACCATTATATAGTACTACGTAATGATGTATAACGCTATGTAGCAATACGTAAGGACGCATAACGTTATGTAGCATTACGTGACGACGTATAACGTTATGTAGCATTACGTAACAACGTATAACGTTATATAATATTACGTAATGACGTATAACGTTATGTAGCATTACGTAACGACGTGTAACGTTATGTAGCATTACGTCACGACGTATAACGTTATACAATACTACGTAATGACGTATAACGTTATGTAGCATTACGTAACAACGTATACCATTATATAGTACTACGTAATGACGTTTAACGTTATGTAGCATTACGTAACAACGTATAACGTTATATACTATTACGTAACAACGTATAACGTTATGTAGCATTACGTTATAACGTATAACGCTATATACTATTACGTAATGACGTATAGCGTTATGTAGTATTACGTAACGACGTATAACGTTATATAATACTACGTAATGACATATAACGTTATGTAGCATTACGTAACAACGTATAACGTTATGTAGCATTACGTAACGACGTATAACGCTATATACTATTACGTAATGACGTATAACGTTATGTAGCATTACGTAACAACGTATAACGTTATGTAGCATTACGTAACGACGTATAACGCTATATACTATTACGTAATGACGTATAACGTTATGTAGCATTACGTAACGACGTATAACGTTATGTAGCATTACGTAGCGACGTATAACGTTATACAATACTACGTAATGACGTATAACGTTATGTAGCATTACGTAACAACGTATACCATTATATAGTACTACGTAATGACGTATAACGTTATGTAGCATTACGTAACAACGTATAACGTTATATACTATTACGTAACAACGTATAACGTTATGTAGCATTACGCTATAACGTATAACGCTATATACTATTACGTAATGACGTATAGCGTTATGTAGTATTACGTAACGACGTATAACGTTATATAATACTACGTAATGACGTATAACGTTATGTTGCATTACGTAACAGCGTATAACGTTATATAATACTACGTAATGACGTATAACGTTATGTAGCATTACGTAACAACGTATACCATTATATAGTACTACGTAATGACGTATAACGTTATGTAGCATTACGTAACAACGTATAACGTTATGTAGCATTACGTAACAACGTATAACGTTATGTAGCATTACGTAACGACGTATAACGCTATATACTATTACGTAAAGACGTATAACGTTATGTAGCATTACGTAACAACGTATAACGTTATGTAGCATTACGTAACAACGAATAACGTTATGTAGCATTTCGTAACAACGAATACCGTTATATAATACTACGTAATGACGTATAACGTTATGTAGCATTACCTAACAACGTATACCATTATATAGTACTACGTAACGACGTATAACGTTATGTAGCATTACGTAACAACGTATAACGTTATATAATATTACGTAATGACGTATAACGTTATGTAGCATTACGTAACAACGTATAACGTTATGTAGCATTACGTAACAGCGAATTCCATTATATAGTACCACGTAATGACGTATAACGTTATGTAGCATTACGTGACAACGTATAACGTTATGTAGCATTACGTTATAACGTATAACTGTATCTACTATTATGTAATGACGTATAACGTTATGTAGCATTACGTAACAACGTATAACGTTATATAATACTACGTAACGACGTATAAAGCTATATAATATTACGTAATGATGTATAACGTTATGTAGCATTACGTAACAACGTATAACGTTAAATAATATTACGTAATGACGTATAACGTTATGTAGCATTACGTAACCGAGAATACCGTTATATAATACTACGTAATGGCGTATAACGTTATGTAGCAACACGTAAGGACGCATAACGTTATGTAGCATTACGTAACGACGTATAACGTTATGTAGCATTACGTAACAACGTATAACGTTATATAATATTACGTAATGGCGTATAACGTTATGTAGCAATACGTAAGGACGCATAACGTTATGTAGCATTACGTAACGACGTATAACGTTATGTAGCATTACGTAACAACGTATAACGTTATATAATATTACGTAATGACGTATAACGTTATGTAGCATTACGTAACAACGTATAACGTTATGTAGCATTACGTAACGACGTATAACGCTATATACTATTACGTAAAGATGTATAACGTTATGTAGCATTACGTAACAACGTATAACGTTTTGTAGAATTACGTAACAACGTATAACGTTATGTAGCATTTCGTAACAACGAATACCGTTATATAATACTACGTAATGACGTATAACGTTATGTAGCATTACCTAACAACGTATACCATTATATACTACTACGTAATGACGTATAACGTTATGTAGCAATACGTAACAACGTATACCATTATATAGTACTACGTAATGACGTATAACGTTATGTAGCATTACGTAACAACGTATAACGTTATGTAGCATTACGTAACAACGTATAACGTTATGTAGCATTACGTAACGACGTATAACGCTATATACTATTACGTAAAGACGTATAACGTTATGTAGCATTACGTAACAACGTATAACGTTATGTAGCATTACGTAACAACGTATAACGTTATGTAGCATTTCGTAACAACGAATACCGTTATATAATACTACGTAATGACGTATAACGTTATGTAGCATTACCTAACAACGTATACCATTATATAGTACTACGTAATGACGTATAACGTTATGTAGCAATACGTAAGGACGCATAACGTTATGTAGCATTACGTAACGACGTATAACGTTATGTAGCATTACGTAACAACGTATAACGTTGTATAATATTACGTAATGACGTATAACGTTATGTAGCATTACGTGACAACGTATAACGTTATGTAGCATTACGTTATAACGTATAACTGTATCTACTATTATGTAATGACGTATAACGTTATGTAGCATTACGTAACAACGTATAACGTTATATAATACTACGTAACGACGTATAAAGCTATATAATATTAAGTAATGATGTATAACGTTATGTAGCATTACGTAACAACGTATAACGTTATGTAGCATTTCGTAACAACGTATAACGTTATGTAGCATTTCGTAACAACGAATAAAGTTATATAATACTACGTAATGACGTATAACGTTATGTTGCATTACGTAACAGCGTATAACGTTATATAATACTACGTAATGACGTATACCGCTATGTAGCATTACGTAACAACAAATACCGTTATATAATACTACGTAATGACGTATAACGTTATGTAGCATTACGTAACAACGTATACCATTATATATTACTACGTAATGACGTATAACGTTATGTAGCATTACGTAACAACGTATAACGTTATGTAGCATTACGTAACAACGTATAACGTTATGTAGCATTACGTAACAACGTATAACGTTATGTAGCATTACGTAACGACGTATAACGTTATATAATTCTACGTAATGATGTATAACGTTATGTTGCATTACGTAACAGCGTATAACGTTATATAATACTACGTAATGACGTATACCGTTATGTGGCATTACGTAAGAACAAATACCGTTATATAATACTACGTAATGACGTATAACGTTATGTAGCATTACGTAACAACGAATACCATTATATAGTACTACGTAATGACGTATAACGTTATGTAGCATTACGTAACTACGTATAACTCTATATACTATTACGTAATGACGTATAACGTTATGTAGCATTACGTAACAACGTATAACGTTATGTAGCATTACGTAACGACGTATAACGCTATATACTATTACGTAATGACGTATATCGTTATGTAGCATTACGTAACAACGTATAACGATATGTAGCATTACGTTATAACGTATAACGATATCTACTATTACGTAGTGACGTATAACGTTATGTAGCATTATGTAACAACGTATAACGTTATATACTATTAGGTAACAATGTATAACGTTATGTAGCATTACGTAACAACGTATAACGTTATATACTATTAGGTAACAATGTATAACGTTATGTAGCATTACGTAACAACGTATAACGTTAAATAATATTACGTAATGACGTATAACGTTATGTAGCATTACGTAACCGAGAATACCGTTATATAATACTACGTAATGACGTACAACGTTATGTAGCATTACGTAACAACGTATACCATTATATAGTACTACGTAATGATGTATAACGCTATGTAGCAATACGTAAGGACGCATAACGTTATGTAGCATTACGTGACGACGTATAACGTTATGTAGCATTACGTAACAACGTATAACGTTATATAATATTACGTAATGACGTATAACGTTATGTAGCATTACGTAACGACGTGTAACGTTATGTAGCATTACGTAACGACGTATAACGTTATACAATACTACGTAATGACGTATAACGTTATGTAGCATTACGTAACAACGTATACCATTATATAGTACTACGTAATGACGTATAACGTTATATAGCATTACGTAACAACGTATAACGTTATATACTATTACGTAACAACGTATAACGTTATGTAGCATTACGTTATAACGTATAACGCTATATACTATTACGTAATGACGTATAGCGTTATGTAGTATTACGTAACGGCGTATAACGTTATATAGTACTACGTA
The DNA here is from genome assembly GCA_963971185.1 of Bombus muscorum. Lineage (NCBI taxonomy): Eukaryota > Metazoa > Arthropoda > Insecta > Hymenoptera > Apidae > Bombus > Bombus muscorum. Next base: position 9,444,724 of record OZ020139.1, on the reverse strand, counting down.
ATGACATATAACGTTATGTAGCATTACGTAACAACGTATAACGTTATGTAGCATTACGTAACGACGTATAACGCTATATACTATTACGTAATGACGTATAACGTTATGTAGCATTACGTAACAACGTATAACGTTATGTAGCATTACGTAACGACGTATAACGCTATATACTATTACGTAATGACGTATAACGTTATGTAGCATTACGTAACGACGTATAACGTTATGTAGCATTACGTAACGACGTATAACGTTATACAATACTACGTAATGACGTATAACGTTATGTAGCATTACGTAACAACGTATACCATTATATAGTACTACGTAATGACGTATAACGTTATGTAGCATTACGTAACAACGTATAACGTTATATACTATTACGTAACAACGTATAACGTTATGTAGCATTACGTTATAACGTATAACGCTATATACTATTACGTAATGACGTATAGCGTTATGTAGTATTACGTAACGACGTATAACGTTATATAATACTACGTAATGACGTATAACGTTATGTTGCATTACGTAACAGCGTATAACGTTATATAATACTACGTAATGACGTATAACGTGATGTAGCATTACGTGACAACGTATACCATTATATAGTACTACGTAATGACGTATAACGTTATGTAGCATTACGTAACAACGTATAACGTTATGTAGCATTACGTAACAACGTATAACGTTATGTAGCATTACGTAACAACGTATAACGTTATGTAGCATTTCGTAACAACGAATACCGTTATATAATACTACGTAATGACGTATAACGTTATGTAGCATTACCTAACAACGTATACCATTATATAGTACTACGTAATGACGTATAACGTTATGTAGCAATACGTAAGGACGCATAACGTTATGTAGCATTACGTAACGACGTATAACGTTATGTAGCATTACGTAACAACGTATAACGTTATATACTATTACGTAAAGACGTATAACGTTATGTATCATTACGTAACAACGTATAACGTTATGTAGCATTACGTAACAACGTATAACGTTATGTAGCATTTCGTAACAACGAATACCGTTATATAATACTACGTAATGACGTATAACGTTATGTAGCATTACCTAACAACGTATACCATTATATAGTACTACGTAATGACGTATAACGTTATGTAGCAATACGTAAGGACGCATAACGTTATGTAGCATTACGTAACGACGTATAACGTTATGTAGCATTACGTAACAACGTATAACGTTATATAATATTACGTAATGACGTATAACGTTATGTAGCATTACGTAACAACGTATAACGTTATGTAGCATTACGTAACAACGAATTCCATTATATAGTACCACGTAATGACGTATAACGTTATGTAGCATTACGTGACAACGTATAACGTTATGTAGCATTACGTTATAACGTATAACTGTATCTACTATTATGTAATGACGTATAACGTTATGTAGCATTACGTAACAACGTATAACGTTATATAATACTACGTAACGACGTATAAAGCTATATAATATTACGTAATGATGTATAACGTTATGTAGCATTACGTAACAACGTATAACGTTATGTAGCATTTCGTAACAACGAATAAAGTTATATAATACTACGTAATGACGTATAACGTTATGTAGCATTACGTAATGACGTATACCGTTATGTAGCATTACGTAACAACGTATAACGTTATGTAGCATTACGTAACGACGTCTAACGCTATATACTATTACGTTATAACGTATAACGTTATCTACTATTACGTAATGACGTATAACGCTATGTAGCATTACGTAACCACGAATACCGTTATATAATACTACGTAATGGCGTATAACGTTATGTAGCAATACGTAAGGACGCATAACGTTATGTAGCATTACGTAACGACGTATAACGTTATGTAGCATTACGTAACAACGTATAACGTTATATAATACTGCGTAATGACGTATAACGTTATGTAGCATTACGTAACATCGTATAACATTATATAGTATTACGTAATGACGTATAACGTTATGTAGCATTACGTAACCACGAATACCGTTATATAATACTACGTAATGGCGTATAACGTTATGTAACAATACGTAAGGACGCATAACGTTATGTAGCATTACGTAACGACGAATAACGTTATGTAGCATTACGTAACAACGTATAACGTTATATAATATTACGTAATGACGTATAACGTTATGTAGAAATTACGTAAAAACGTATAACGTTATGTAGCATTACGTAACGACGTATAACGCTATATACTATTACGTAAAGATGTATAACGTTATGTAGCATTACGTAAAAACGTATAACGTTTTGTAGCATTACGTAACAACGTATAACGTTATGTAGCATTTCGTAACAACGAATACCGTTATATAATACTACGTAATGACGTATAACGTTATGTAGCATTACCTAACAACGTATACCATTATATAGTACTACGTAATGACGTATAACGTTATGTAGCAATACGTAAGGACGCATAACGTTATGTAGCATTACGTAACGACGTATAACGCTATATACTATTACGTAAAGACGTATAACGTTATGTAGCATTACGTAACAACGTATAACGTTATGTAGCATTACGTAACAACGTATAACGTTATGTAGCATTTCGTAACAACGAATACCGTTATATAATACTACGTAATGACGTATAACGTTATGTAGCATTACCTAACAACGTATACCATTATATAGTACTACGTAATGACGTATAACGTTATGTAGCAATACGTAAGGACGCATAACGTTATGTAGCATTACGTAACGACGTATAACGTTATGTAGCATTACCTAACAACGTATACCATTATATAGTACTACGTAATGACGTATAACGTTATGTAGCAATACGTAAGGACGCATAACGTTATGTAGCATTACGTAACAACGTATAACGTTATGTAGCATTACGTAACAACGTATAACGTTATGTAGCATTTCGGAACAACGAATACCGTTATATAATACTACGTAATGACGTATAACGTTATGTAGCTTTACGTAACAACGAATTCCATTATATAGTACTATGTAATGACGTATAACGTTATGTAGCACTAGGTAACAACGTATATCGTTATATACTATTACGTAATGACGTATAACGTTATGTAGCATTACCTAACAACGTATACCATTATATAGTACTACGTAATGACGTATAACGTTATGTAGCAATACGTAAGGACGTATAACGTTATGTAGCATTACGTAACAACGTATAACGTTATGTAGCATTACGTAACGACGTATAACGCTATATACTATTACGTAATGACGTATAACGTTATGTAGCATTACGTAACGACGTATAACGTTATGTAGCATTACGTAACGACGTATAACGTTATACAATACTACGTAATGACGTATAACGTTATGTAGCATTACGTAACAACGTATAACATTATATAGTACTACGTAATGACGTGTAACGTTATGTAGCATTACGTAACAACGTATAACGTTATATACTATTACGTAACAACGTATAACGTTATGTAGCATTACGTTATAACGTATACCATTATATAGTACTACGTAATGACGTATAACGTTATGTAGCAATACGTAAGGACGCATAACGTTATGTAGCATTACGTAACGACGTATAACGTTATGTAGCATTACGTAACAACGTATAACGTTATATAATATTACGTAATGACGTATAACGTTATGTAGCATTACGTAACAACGTATAACGTTATGTAGCATTACGTAACAACGAATTCCATTATATAGTACCACGTAATGACGTATAACGTTATGTAGCATTACGTGACAACGTATAACGTTATGTAGCATTACGCTATAACGTATAACTGTATCTACTTTTATGTAATGACGTATAACGTTATGTAGCATTACGTAACAACGTATAACGTTATATAGTATTACGTAATGACGTATAACGTTATGTAGCATTACGTAACCACGAATACCGTTATATAATACTACGTAATGGCGTATAACGTTATGTAGCAATACGTAAGGACGCATAACGTTATGTAGCATTACGTAACGACGTATAACGTTATGTAGCATTACGTAACAACGTATAACGTTATATAATATTACGTAATGACGTATAACGTTATGTAGCATTACGTAACAACGTATAACGTTATGTAGCATTACGTAACGACGTATAACGCTATATACTATTACGTAAAGATGTATAACGTTATGTAGCATTACGTAACAACGTATAACGTTTTGTAGCAGTACGTAACAGCGTATAACGCTATATACTATTACGTAAAGACGTATAACGTTATGTAGCATTACGTAACAACGTATAACGTTATGTAGCATTACGTAACAACGTATAACGTTATGTAGCATTTCGTAACAACGAATACCGTTATATAATACTACGTAATGACGTATAACGTTATGTAGCATTACCTAACAACGTATACCATTATATAGTACTACGTAATGACGTATAACGTTATGTAGCATTACGTAACGACGTATAACGTTATGTAGCATTACCTAACAACGTATACCATTATATAGTACTACGTAATGACGTATAACGTTATATAGTACTACGTAATGACGTATAACGTTATGTAGCATTACGTAACAACGTATAACGTTATATACTATTACGTAACAACGTATAACGTTATGTAGCATTACGTTATAACGTATACCATTATATAGTACTACGTAATGACGTATAACGTTATGTAGCAATACGTAAGGACGCATAACGTTATGTAGCATTACGTAACGACGTATAACGTTATGTAGCATTACGTAACAACGTATACCATTATATAATATTACGTAATGACGTATAACGTTATGTAGCATTACGTAACAACGTATAACTTTATGTAGCATTACGTAACAACGTATAACGTTATGTAGCATTACGTTATAACGTATAGCGCTATATACTATTACGTAATGACGTATAACGTTATGTAGTATTAGGTAACGACGTATAACGTTATATAATACTACGTAATGACGTATAACGTTATGTTGCATTACGTAACAGCGTATAACGTTATATAATACTACGTAATGACGTATACCGTTATGTAGCATTACGTAACAACAAATACCGTTATATAATACTACGTAATGACGTATAACGTTATGTAGCATTACGTAACAACGTATACCATTATATATTTCTACGTAATGACGTATAACGTTATGTAGCATTACGTAACAACGTATAACGTTATGTAGCATTACGTAACAACGTATAACGTTATGTAGCATTACGTAACAACGTATAACGTTATGTAGCATTACGTAACAACGTATAACGTCATGTAGCATTACGTAACGACGTATAACGTTATATAATACTACGTAATGACGTATACCGTTATGTAGCATTACGTAAGAACAAATACCGTTATATAATACTACGTAATGACGTATAACGTTATGTAGCATTACGTAACAACGAATACCATTATATAGTACTACGTAATGACGTATAACGTTATGTAGCATTACGTAACGACGTATAACTCTATATACTATTACGTAATGACGTATAACGTTATGTAGCAATACGTAACAACGTATAACGTTATATAATACTACGTAATGACGTATATTGTTCTGTAGTATTACGCAACAACGTATAACGTTATATAATACTACGTAATGACGTATAACGTTGTGTAGCATTACGTAACAACGTATAACGTTATGTAACATTACATAACGACGTATAACGCTGTATACTATTACGTAATGACGTTAAACGCCATGTAGCATAACGTAACAACGTATAACGGTATGTAGCATTACGTTATAACGTATAACGTTATCTACTATTACGTAATGACGTATAACGCTATGTAGCATTTCGTAACAACGTATAACGTTATATAATACTGCGTAATGACGTATAACGTTATGTAGCATTACGTAACAACGTATAACATTATATAGTATTACGTAATGACGTATAACGTTATGTAGCATTACGTAACCACGAATACCGTTATATAATTCTACGTAATGGCGTATAACGTTATGTAGCATTACGTAACAACGTATACCATTATATAGTACTACGTAATGACGTACAACGTTATGTAGCATTACGTAACAACGTATAACATTATATAGTACTACGTAATGATGTATAACGTTATGTAGCAATACGTAAGGACGCATAACGTTATGTAGCATTACGTGACGACGTATAACGTTATGTAGCATTACGTAACAACGTATAACGTTATATAATATTACGTAATGACGTATAACGTTATGTAGCATTACGTAACGACGTGTAACGTTATGTAGCATTACGTAACGACGTATAACGTTATACAATACTACGTAATGACGTATAACGTTATGTAGCATTACGTAACAACGTATACCATTATATAGTACTACGTAATGACGTATAACGTTATGTAGCATTACGTAACAACGTATAACGTTATATACTATTACGTAACAACGTATAACGTTATGTAGCATTACGTTATAACGTATAACGCTATATACTATTACGTAATGACGTATAGCGTTATGTAGTATTACGTAACGACGTATAACGTTATATAATACTACGTAATGACGTATAACGTTATGTAGCATTACGTAACAACGTATAACGTTATGTAGCATTACGTAACGACGTATAACGCTATATACTATTACGTAATGACGTATAACGTTATGTAGCATTACGTAACAACGTATAACGTTATGTAGCATTACGTAACGACGTATAACGCTATATACTATTACGTAATGATGTATAACGTTATGTAGCATTACGTAACGACGTATAACGTTATGTAGCATTACGTAACGACGTATAACGTTATACAATACTACGTAATGACGTATAACGTTATGTAGCATTACGTAACAACGTATACCATTATATAGTACTACGTAATGACGTATAACGTTACGTAGCATTACGTAACAACGTATAACGTTATATACTATTACGTAACAACGTATAACGTTATGTAGCATTACGTTATAACGTATAACGCTATATACTATTACGTTATGACGTATAGCGTTATGTAGTATTACGTAACGACGTATAACGTTATACGAGGGTGATTCAAATATAAACGAGACTTTATTTTTAAAATAATTTTATTCAGTGAAATAACATAGCCAAGCACATATTATTTTTCAACATAGTCTCCTGCTTTGGAAATGCATTTTTCCCAGCGGATTGGGAGATTTTTGATCCCAGCATTGTAAAAAGAAGAGTGCTGTGTCAGAAGCCAATTGCGCACAAAGGCCTCCACCGCCGCGTCGTCTTGGAATCGTTGTCCTCCTAGTGCTTCTTTAAGCGGTCCGAAGAGATGGAAATCGCAGGGCGATAGGTCAGGACTGTAGGGAGGATGATCAAGTGGTGTCCACCTTATTTCCTCTAATGTTGTGCAGGTCAGAGCTGCTGTATGAGGCCTGGCGTTGTCGTGGAGGAGAATGACGTCTCGAATCGGTTGGTTACGCCTTTTCGAACGATAAGCAACCTTTGCCTCCCTCAAAAGCTCACAGTAATAAGCAGCATTTATTGTGCGACGCTCATGCAAAAAATCAATGTGCAAAACGCCACGCCGGTCGAAAAAAACGTGCGAATGTTCTCCTCCGTAATGCTGGTTCGAGGACGACGATCATGTTCCACATTTTCAACCAGTTCACGTCCTTCCTTGAACTTCTTATGCCAGGCAAACACGCGAGCCCTTGACAGTGTCTGATCCCCGAACTGTGCAGTCAATCTTTGCAGAATTTCTATTGGTTTGACGCCTTCATGTGTGAGAAATTTAATAATAATGCGTTGCGCAACTGAGAGGTGTACTTGTTGCTCTGACATCTTGAATACTACCGCCAAACGTGTCTGAACTGGACAACGGCCTGCTCTCCCCACTCCTGACATCCCAACCAATGCACACTAGAAGCGTCCGCTCGCTCCCTTTAAATTTACGCGCTCAGAAAATAAAGTCTCGTTTATATTTGAATCACCCTCGTATAATACTACGTAATGACGCATAACGTTATGTTGCATTACGTAACAGCGTATAACGTTATATAATACTACGTAATGACGTATAACGTTATGTAGCATTACGTAACAACGTATACCATTATATAGTACTACGTAATGACGTATAACGTTATGTAGCATTACGTAACAACGTATAAAGTTATGTAGCATTACGTAACAACGTATAACGTTATGTAGCATTACGTAACGAGGTATAACGCTATATACTATTACGTAAAGACGTATAACGTTATGTAGCATTACGTAACAACGTATAACGTTATGTAGCATTACGTAACAACGTATAACGTTATGTAGCATTTCTTATCAACGAATACCGTTATATAATACTACGTAATGACGTATAACGTTATGTAGCATTATCTAACAACGTATACCATTATATAGTACTACGTAATGACGTATAACGTTATGTAGCAATACGTAAGGACGCATAACGTTATGTAGCATTACGTAACGACGTATAACGTTATGTAGCATTACGTAACAACGTATAACGTTATATAATATTACGTAATGACGTATAACGTTATGTAGCATTACGTAACAACGTATAACGTTATGTAGCATTACGTAACAGCGAATTCCATTATATAGTACCACGTAATGACGTATAACGTTATGTAGCATTACGTGACAACGTACAACGTTATGTAGCATTACGTTATAACGTATAACTGTATCTACTATTATGTAATGACGTATAACGTTATGTAGCATTACGTAACAACGTATAACGTTATATAATACTACGTAACGACGTATAAAGCTATATAATATTACGTAATGATGTATAACGTTATGTAGCATTACGTAACAACGTATAACGTTATACAATACTACGTAATGACGTATAACGTTATGTAGCATTACGTAACAACGTATACCATTATATAGTACTACGTAATGACGTATAACGTTATGTAGCATTACGTAACAACGTATACCATTATATAGTACTACGTAATGACGTATAACGTTATGTAGCATTACGTAACAACGTATAACGTTATATAATATTACGTAATGACGTATAACGTTATGTAGCATTATGTAACGACGTATAACGCTATATACTATTACGTAATGACGTATAACGTTATGTAGCATTACGTAACAACGTATAACGTTATGTAGCATTACGTAACGACGTATAACGCTATATACTATTACGTAATGACGTATAACGCTAAATACTATTACGTAATGACGTATAACGTTTTGTAGCATTACCGAACAACGTATAACGTTATGTAGCATTACGTAACGACGTATAACGCTATATACTATTACGTAATGACGTATAACGTTATGTAGCATTACGTAACGACGTATAACGTTATGTAGCATTACGTAACGACGTATAACGTTATACAATACTACGTAATGACGTATAACGTTATGTAGCATTACGTAACAACGTATACCATTATATAGTACTACGTAATGACGTATAACGTTATGTAGCATTACGTAACAACGTATAACGTTATATACTATTACGTAACAACGTATAACGTTATGTAGCATTACGTTATAACGTATAACGCTATATACTATTACGTAATGACGTATAGCGTTATGTAGTATTACGTAACGACGTATAACGTTATATAATACTACGTAATGACGTATAACGTTATGTTGCATTACGTAACAGCGTATAACGTTATATAATACTACGTAATGACGTATAACGTTATGTAGCATTACGTAACAACGTATACCATTATATAGTACTACGTAATGACGTATAACGTTATGTAGCATTACGTAACAACGTATACCATTATATAGTACTACGTAATGACGTATAACGTTATGTAGCATTACGTAACAACGTATAACGTTATATAATATTACGTAATGACGTATAACGTTATGTAGCATTATGTAACGACGTATAACGCTATATACTATTACGTAATGACGTATAACGTTATGTAGCATTACGTAACAACGTATAACGTTATGTAGCATTACGTAACGACGTATAACGCTATATACTATTACGTAATGACGTATAACGCTAAATACTATTACGTAATGACGTATAACGTTTTGTAGCATTACCTAACAACGTATAACGTTATGTAGCATTACGTAACGACGTATAACGCTATATACTATTACGTAATGACGTATAACGTTATGTAGCATTACGTAACGACGTATAACGTTATGTAGCATTACGTAACGACGTATAACGTTATACAATACTACGTAATGACGTATAACGTTATGCAGCATTACGTAACAACGTATACCATTATATAGTACTACGTAATGACGTATAACGTTATGTAGCATTACGTAACAACGTATAACGTTATATACTATTACGTAACAACGTATAACGTTATGTAGCATTACGTTATAACGTATAACGCTATATACTATTACGTAATGACGTATAGCGTTATGTAGTATTACGTAACGACGTATAACGTTATATAATACTACGTAATGACGTATAACGTTATGTTGCATTACATAACAGCGTATAACGTTATATAATACTACGTAATGACGTATAACGTTATGTAGCATTACGTAACAACGTATACCATTATATAGTACTACGTAATGACGTATAACGTTATGTAGCATTACGTAACAACGTATAACGTTATGTAGCATTACGTAACAACGTATAACGTTATGTAGCATTACGTAACGACGTATAACGCTATATACTATTACGTAAAGACGTATAACGTTATGTAGCATTACGTAACAACGTATAACGGTATGTAGCATTACGTTATAACGTATAACGTTATCTACTATTACGTAATGACGTATAACGCTATGTAGCATTTCGTAACAACGTATAACGTTATATAATACTGCGTAATGACGTATAACGTTATGTAGCATTACGTAACAACGTATAACATTATATAGTATTACGTAATGACGTATAACGTTATGTAGCATTGCGTAACCACGAATACCGTTATATAATACTACGTAATGGCGTATAACGTTATGTAGCATTACGTAACAACGTATACCATTATATAGTACTACGTAATGATGTATAACGTTATATAATATTACGTAATGACGTATAACGTTATGTAGAAATTACGTAAAAACGTATAACGTTATGTAGCATTACGTAACGACGTATAACGCTATATACTATTACGTAAAGATGTATAACGTTATGTAGCATTACGTAAAAACGTATAACGTTTTGTAGCATTACGTAACAACGTATAACGTTATGTAGCATTTCGTAACAACGAATACCGTTATATAATACTACGTAATGACGTATAACGTTATGTAGCATTACCTAACAACGTATACCATTATATAGTACTACGTAATGACGTATAACGTTATGTAGCAATACGTAAGGACGCATAACGTTATGTAGCATTACATAACGACGTATAACGCTATATACTATTACGTAAAGACGTATAACGTTATGTAGCATTACGTAACAACGTATAACGTTATGTAGCATTACGTAACAACGTATAACGTTATGTAGCATTTCGTAACAACGAATACCGTTATATAATACTACGTAATGACGTATAACGTTATGTAGCATTACCTAACAACGTATACCATTATATAGTACTACGTAATGACGTATAACGTTATGTAGCAATACGTAAGGACGCATAACGTTATGTAGCATTACGTAACGACGTATAACGTTATGTAGCATTACCTAACAACGTATACCATTATATAGTACTACGTAATGACGTATAACGTTATGTAGCATTATGTAACGACGTATAACGCTATATACTATTACGTAATGACGTATAACGTTATGTAGCATTACGTAACAACGTATAACGTTATGTAGCATTACGTAACGACGTATAACGCTATATACTATTACGTAATGACGTATAACGCTAAATACTATTACGTAATGACGTATAACGTTTTGTAGCATTACCTAACAACGTATAACGTTATGTAGCATTACGTAACGACGTATAACGCTATATACTATTACGTAATGACGTATAACGTTATGTAGCATTACGTAACGACGTATAACGTTATGTAGCATTACGTAACGACGTATAACGTTATACAATACTACGTAATGACGTATAACGTTATGTAGCATTACGTAACAACGTATACCATTATATAGTACTACGTAATGACGTATAACGTTATGTAGCATTACGTAACAACGTATAACGTTATATACTATTACGTAACAACGTATAACGTTATGTAGCATTACGTTATAACGTATAACGCTATATACTATTACGTAATGACGTATAGCGTTATGTAGTATTACGTAACGACGTATAACGTTATATAATACTACGTAATGACGTATAACGTTATGTTGCATTACGTAACAGCGTATAACGTTATATAATACTACGTAATGACGTATAACGTTATGTAGCATTACGTAACAACGTATACCATTATATAGTACTACGTAATGACGTATAACGTTATGTAGCATTACGTAACAACGTTTACCATTATATAGTACTACGTAATGACGTATAACGTTATGTAGCATTACGTAACAACGTATAACGTTATATAATATTACGTAATGACGTATAACGTTATGTAGCATTATGTAACGACGTATAACGCTATATACTATTACGTAATGACGTATAACGTTATGTAGCATTACGTAACAACGTTTAACGTTATGTAGCATTACGTAACGACGTATAACGCTATATACTATTACGTAATGACGTATAACGCTAAATACTATTACGTAATGACGTATAACGTTTTGTAGCATTACCTAACAACGTATAACGTTATGTAGCATTACGTAACGACGTATAACGCTATATACTATTACGTAATGACGTATAACGTTATGTAGCATTACGTAACGACGTATAACGTTATGTAGCATTACGTAACGACGTATAACGTTATACAATACTACGTAATGACGTATAACGTTATGTAGCATTACGTAACAACGTATACCATTATATAGTACTACGTAATGACGTATAACGTTATGTAGCATTACGTAACAACGTATAACGTTATATACTATTACGTAACAACGTATAACGTTATGTAGCATTACGTTATAACGTATAACGCTATATACTATTACGTAATGACGTATAGCGTTATGTAGTATTACGTAACGACGTATAACGTTATATAATACTACGTAATGACGTATAACGTTATGTTGCATTACGTAACAGCGTATAACGTTATATAATACTACGTAATGACGTATAACGTTATGTAGCATTACGTAACAACGTATACCATTATATAGTACTACGTAATGACGTATAACGTTATGTAGCATTACGTAACAACGTATAACGTTATGTAGCATTACGTAACAACGTATAACGTTATGTAGCATTACGTAACGACGTATAACGCTATATACTATTACGTAAAGACGTATAACGTTATGTAGCATTACGTAACAACGTATAACGGTATGTAGCATTACGTTATAACGTATAACGTTATCTACTATTACGTAATGACGTATAACGCTATGTAGCATTTCGTAACAACGTATAACGTTATATAATACTGCGTAATGACGTATAACGTTATGTAGCATTACGTAACAACGTATAACATTATATAGTATTACGTAATGACGTATAACGTTATGTAGCATTACGTAACCACGAATACCGTTATATAGTACTACGTAATGACGTATAACGTTATGTAGCAATACGTAAGGACGCATAACGTTATGTAGCATTACGTAACGACGTATAACGCTATATACTATTACGTAAAGACGTATAACGTTATGTAGCATTACGTAACAACGTATAACGTTATGTAGCATTACGTAACAACGTATAACGTTATGTAGCATTACGTAACAACGTATAACGTTATGTAGCATTACGTAACGACGTATAACGCTATATACTATTACGTAAAGACGTATAACGTTATGTAGCATTACGTAACAACGTATAACGGTATGTAGCATTACGTTATAACGTATAACGTTATCTACTATTACGTAATGACGTATAACGTTATGTAGCATTACGTAACAACGTATACCATTATATAGTACTACGTAATGATGTATAACGTTATATAATATTACGTAATGACGTATAACGTTATGTAGAAATTACGTAAAAACGTATAACGTTATGTAGCATTACGTAACGACGTATAACGCTATATACTATTACGTAAAGATGTATAACGTTATGTAGCATTACGTAAAAACGTATAACGTTTTGTAGCATTACGTAACAACGTATAACGTTATGTAGCATTTCGTAACAACGAATACCGTTATATAATACTACGTAATGACGTATAACGTTATGTAGCATTACCTAACAACGTATACCATTATATAGTACTACGTAATGACGTATAACGTTATGTAGCAATACGTAAGGACGCATAACGTTATGTAGCATTACGTAACGACGTATAACGCTATATACTATTACGTAAAGACGTATAACGTTATGTAGCATTACGTAACAACGTATAACGTTATGTAGCATTACGTAACAACGTATAACGTTATGTAGCATTTCGTAACAACGAATACCGTTATATAATACTACGTAATGACGTATAACGTTATGTAGCATTACCTAACAACGTATACCATTATATAGTACTACGTAATGACGTATAACGTTATGTAGCAATACGTAAGGACGCATAACGTTATGTAGCATTACGTAACGACGTATAACGTTATGTAGCATTACCTAACAACGTATACCATTATATAGTACTACGTAATGACGTATAACGTTATGTAGCAATACGTAAGGACGCATAACGTTATGTAGCATTACGTAACAACGTATAACGTTATGTAGCATTTCGTAACAACGAATACCGTTATATAATACTACGTAATGACGTATAACGTTATGTAGCATTTCTTAACAACGAATACCGTTATATAATACTACGTAATGACGTATAACGTTATGTAGCTTTACGTAACAACGAATTCCATTATATAGTACTATGTAATGACGTATAACGTTATGTAGCACTAGGTAACAACGTATATCGTTATATACTATTACGTAATGACGTATAACGTTATGTAGCAATACGTAATGACGTATAACGTTATGTAGCATTACGTAACAACGTATAACGTTATGTAGCATTACGTAACGACGTATAACGCTATATACTATTACGTAATGACGTATAACGTTATGTAGCATTACGTAACGACGTATAACGTTATGTAGCATTACGTAACGACGTATAACGTTATACAATACTACGTAATGACGTATAACGTTATGTAGCATTACGTAACAACGTATAACATTATATAGTACTACGTAATGACGTGTAACGTTATGTAGCATTACGTAACAACGTATAACGTTATATACTATTACGTAACAACGTATAACGTTATGTAGCATTACGTTATAACGTATACCATTATATAGTACTACGTAATGACGTATAACGTTATGTAGCAATACGTAAGGACGCATAACGTTATGTAGCATTACGTAACGACGTATAACGTTATGTAGCATTACGTAACAACGTATAACGTTATATAATATTACGTAATGACGTATAACGTTATGTAGCATTACGTAACAACGTATAACGTTATGTAGCATTACGTAACAGCGAATTCCATTATATAGTACCACGTAATGACGTATAACGTTATGTAGCATTACGTGACAACGTATAACGTTATGTAGCATTACGTTATAACGTATAACTGTATCTACTTTTATGTAATGACGTATAACGTTATGTAGCATTACGTAACAACGTATAACGTTATATAGTATTACGTAATGACGTATAACGTTATGTAGCATTACGTAACCACGAATACCGTTATATAATACTACGTAATGGCGTATAACGTTATGTAGCAATACGTAAGGACGCATAACGTTATGTAGCATTACGTAACGACGTATAACGTTATGTAGCATTACGTAACAACGTATAACGTTATATAATATTACGTAATGACGTATAACGTTATGTAGCATTACGTAACAACGTATAACGTTATGTAGCATTACGTAACGACGTATACCGCTATATACTATTACGTAAAGATGTATAACGTTATGTAGCATTACGTAACAACGTATAACGTTTTGTAGCAGTACGTAACAGCGTATAACGCTATATACTATTACGTAAAGACGTATAACGTTATGTAGCATTACGTAACAACGTATAACGTTATGTAGCATTACGTAACAACGTATAACGTTATGTAGCATTTCGTAACAACGAATACCGTTATATAATACTACGTAATGACGTATAACGTTATGTAGCATTACCTAACAACGTATACCATTATATAGTACTACGTAATGACGTATAACGTTATGTAGCATTACGTAACGACGTATAACGTTATGTAGCATTACCTAACAACGTATACCATTATATAGTACTACGTAATGACGTATAACGTTATATAGTACTACGTAATGACGTATAACGTTATGTAGCATTACGTAACAACGTATAACGTTATATACTATTACGTAACAACGTATAACGTTATGTAGCATTACGTTATAACGTATACCATTATATAGTACTACGTAATGACGTATAACGTTATGTAGCAATACGTAAGGACGCATAACGTTATGTAGCATTACGTAACGACGTATAACGTTATGTAGCATTACGTAACAACGTATACCATTATATAATATTACGTAATGACGTATAACGTTATGTAGCATTACGTAACAACGTATAACTTTATGTAGCATTACGTAACAACGTATAACGTTATGTAGCATTACGTTATAACGTATAGCGCTATATACTATTACGTAATGACGTATAACGTTATGTAGTATTAGGTAACGACGTATAACGTTATATAATACTACGTAATGACGTATAACGTTATGTTGCATTACGTAACAGCGTATAACGTTATATAATACTACGTAATGACGTATACCGTTATGTAGCATTACATAACAACAAATACCGATATATAATACTACGTAATGACGTATAACGTTATGTAGCATTACGTAACAACGTATACCATTATATATTTCTACGTAATGACGTATAACGTTATGTAGCATTACGTAACAACGTATAACGTTATGTAGCATTACGTAACAACGTATATCGTTATGTAGCATTACGTAACAACGTATAACGTTATGTAGCATTACGTAACAACGTATAACGTCATGTAGCATTACGTAACGACGTATAACGTTATATAATACTACGTAATGACGTATACCGTTATGTAGCATTACGTAAGAACAAATACCGTTATATAATACTACGTAATGACGTATAACGTTATGTAGCATTACGTAACAACGAATACCATTATATAGTACTACGTAATGACGTATAACGTTATGTAGCATTACGTAACGACGTATAACTCTATATACTATTACGTAATGACGTATAACGTTATGTAGCAATACGTAACAACGTATAACGTTATATAATACTACGTAATGACGTATATTGTTCTGTAGTATTACGCAACAACGTATAACGTTATATAATACTACGTAATGACGTATAACGTTGTGTAGCATTACGTAACAACGTATAACGTTATGTAACATTACATAACGACGTATAACGCTGTATACTATTACGTAATGACGTTAAACGCCATGTAGCATAACGTAACAACGTATAACGGTATGTAGCATTACGTTATAACGTATAACGTTATCTACTATTACGTAATGACGTATAACGCTATGTAGCATTTCGTAACAACGTATAACGTTATATAATACTGCGTAATGACGTATAACGTTATGTAGCATTACGTAACAACGTATAACATTATATAGTATTACGTAATGACGTATAACGTTATGTAGCATTACGTAACCACGAATACCGTTATATAATTCTACGTAATGTCGTATAACGTTATGTAGCATTACGTAACAACGTATACCATTATATAGTACTACGTAATGACGTACAACGTTATGTAGCATTACGTAACAACGTATAACATTATATAGTACTACGTAATGATGTATAACGTTATGTAGCAATACGTAAGGACGCATAACGTTATGTAGCATTACGTGACGACGTATAACGTTATGTAGCATTACGTAACAACGTATAACGTTATATAATATTACGTAATGACGTATAACGTTATGTAGCATTACGTAACGACGTGTAACGTTATGTAGCATTACGTAACGACGTATAACGTTATACAATACTACGTAATGACGTATAACGTTATGTAGCATTACGTAACAACGTATACCATTATATAGTACTACGTAATGACGTATAACGTTATGTAGCATTACGTAACAACGTATAACGTTATATACTATTACGTAACAACGTATAACGTTATGTAGCATTACGTTATAACGTATAACGCTATATACTATTACGTAATGACGTATAGCGTTATGTAGTATTACGTAACGACGTATAACGTTATATAATACTACGTAATGACGTATAACGTCATGTAGCATTACGTAACAACGTATAACGTTATGTAGCATTACGTAACGACGTATAACGCTATATACTATTACGTAATGACGTATAACGTTATGTAGCATTACGTAACAACGTATAACGTTATGTAGCATTACGTAACGACGTATAACGCTATATACTATTACGTAATGATGTATAACGTTATGTAGCATTACGTAACGACGTATAACGTTATGTAGCATTACGTAACGACGTATAACGTTATGTAGCATTACGTAACAACGTATACCATTATATAGTACTACGTAATGACGTATAACGTTACGTAGCATTACGTAACAACGTATAACGTTATATACTATTACGTAACAACGTATAACGTTATGTAGCATTACGTTATAACGTATAACGCTATATACTATTACGTAAAGACGTATAACGTTATGTAGCATTACGTAACAACGTATAACGTTATGTAGCATTACGTAACAACGTATAACGTTATGTAGCATTTCTTATCAACGAATACCGTTATATAATACTACGTAATGACGTATAACGTTATGTAGCATTATCTAACAACGTATACCATTATATAGTACTACGTAATGACGTATAACGTTATGTAGCAATACGTAAGGACGCATAACGTTATGTAGCATTACGTAACGACGTATAACGTTATGTAGCATTACGTAACAACGTATAACGTTATATAATATTACGTAATGACGTATAACGTTATGTAGCATTACGTAACAACGTATAACGTTATGTAGCATTACGTAACAGCGAATTCCATTATATAGTACCACGTAATGACGTATAACGTTATGTAGCATTACGTGACAACGTATAACGTTATGTAGCATTACGTTATAACGTATAACTGTATCTACTATTATGTAATGACGTATAACGTTATGTAGCATTACGTAACAACGTATAACGTTATATAATACTACGTAACGACGTATAAAGCTATATAATATTACGTAATGATGTATAACGTTATGTAGCATTACGTAACAACGTATAACGTTATACAATACTACGTAATGACGTATAACGTTATGTAGCATTACGTAACAACGTATACCATTATATAGTACTACGTAATGACGTATAACGTTATGTAGCATTACGTAACAACGTATACCATTATATAGTACTACGTAATGACGTATAACGTTATGTAGCATTACGTAACAACGTATAACGTTATATAATATTACGTAATGACGTATAACGTTATGTAGCATTATGTAACGACGTATAACGCTATATACTATTACGTAATGACGTATAACGTTATGTAGCATTACGTAACAACGTATAACGTTATGTAGCATTACGTAACGACGTATAACGCTATATACTATTACGTAATGACGTATAACGCTAAATACTATTACGTAATGACGTATAACGTTTTGTAGCATTACCTAACAACGTATACCATTATATAGTACTACGTAATGACGTATAACGTTATGTAGCATTACGTAACAACGTATAACGTTATATACTATTACGTAACAACGTATAACGTTATGTAGCATTACGTTATAACGTATAACGCTATATACTATTACGTAATGACGTATAGCGTTATGTAGTATTACGTAACGACGTATAACGTTATATAATACTACGTAATGACGTATAACGTTATGTTGCATTACGTAACAGCGTATAACGTTATATAATACTACGTAATGACGTATAACGTTATGTAGCATTACGTAACAACGTATACCATTATATAGTACTACGTAATGACGTATAACGTTATGTAGCATTACGTAACAACGTATAACGGTATGTAGCATTACGTTATAACGTATAACGTTATCTACTATTACGTAATGACGTATAACGCTATGTAGCATTTCGTAACAACGTATAACGTTATATAATACTGCGTAATGACGTATAACGTTATGTAGCATTACGTAACAACGTATAACATTATATAGTATTACGTAATGACGTATAACGTTATGTAGCATTACGTAACCACGAATACCGTTATATAATACTACGTAATGGCGTATAACGTTATGTAGCATTACGTAACAACGTATACCATTATATAGTACTACGTAATGATGTATAACGTTATGTAGCATTATGTAACAACGTATAACGTTATATACTATTAGGTAACAATGTATAACGTTATGTAGCATTACGTAACAACGTATAACGTTATATAATATTACGTAATGACGTATAACGTTATGTAGCATTACGTAACCGCGAATACCGTTATATAATACTACGTAATGACGTACAACGTTATGTAGCATTACGTAACAACGTATACCATTATATAGTACTACGTAATGACGTATAACGTTATGTAGCATTACGTAACAACGTATAACGTTATATACTATTACGTAACAACGTATAACGTTATGTAGCATTACGTTATAACTTATAACGCTATATACTATTACGTAATGACGTATAGCGTTATGTAGTATTACGTAACGACGTATAACGTTATATAATACTACGTAATGACGTATAACGTTATGTAGCATTACGTAACAACGTATAACGTTATGTAGCATTACGTAACGACGTATAACGCTATATACTATTACGTAATGACGTATAAAGTTATGTAGCATTACGTAACAACGTATAACGTTATGTAGCATTACGTAACTACGTATAACGTTATACAATACCACGTAATGACGTATAACGTTATGTAGCATTACGTAACAACGTATACCATTATATAGTACTACGTAATGACGTATAACGTTATGTAGCATTACGTAACAACGTATAACGTTATATAATACTACGTAATGACGTATAACGTTATGTTGCATTACGTAACAGCGTATAACGTTATATAATACTACGTAATGACGTATAACGTGATGTAGCATTACGTAACAACGTATACCATTATATAGTACTACGTAATGACGTATAACGTTATGTAGCATTACGTAACAACGTATAACGTTATGTAGCATTACGTAACAACGTATAACGTTATGTAGCATTACGTAACGACGTATAACGCTATATACTATTACGTAATGACGTATAAAGTTATGTAGCATTACGTAACAACGTATAACGTTATGTAGCATTACGTAACTACGTATAACGTTATACAATACCACGTAATGACGTATAACGTTATGTAGCATTACGTAACAACGTATAACGTTATATACTATTACGTAACAACGTATAACGTTATGTAGCATTACGTTATAACGTATAACGCTATATACTATTACGTAATGACGTATAGCGTTATGTAGTATTACGTAACGACGTATAACGTTATATAATACTACGTAATGACGTATAACGTTATGTTGCATTACGTAACAGCGTATAACGTTATATAATACTACGTAATGACGTATAACGTGATGTAGCATTACGTAACAACGTATACCATTATATAGTACTACGTAATGACGTATAACGTTATGTAGCATTACGTAACAACGTATAACGTTATGTAGCATTACGTAACAACGTATAACGTTATGTAGCATTACGTAACGACGTATAACGCTATATACTATTACGTAAAGACGTATAACGTTATGTATCATTACGTAACAACGTATAACGTTATGTAGCATTACGTAACAACGTATAACGTTATGTAGCATTTCGTAACAACGAATACCGTTATATAATACTACGTAATGACGTATAACGTTATGTAGCATTACCTAACAACGTATACCATTATATAGTACTACGTAATGACGTATAACGTTATGTAGCAATACGTAAGGACGCATAACGTTATGTAGCATTACGTAACGACGTATAACGTTATGTAGCATTACGTAACAACGTATAACGTTATATAATATTACGTAATGACGTATAACGTTATGTAGCATTACGTAACAACGTATAACGTTATGTAGCATTACGTAACAACGAATTCCATTATATAGTACCACGTAATGACGTATAACGTTATGTAGCATTACGTGACAACGTATAACGTTATGTAGCATTACGTTATAACGTATAACTGTATCTACTATTATGTAATGACGTATAACGTTATGTAGCATTACGTAACAACGTATAACGTTATATAATACTACGTAACGACGTATAAAGCTATATAATATTACGTAATGATGTATAACGTTATGTAGCATTACGTAACAACGTATAACGTTATGTAGCATTTCGTAACAACGAATAAAGTTATATAATACTACGTAATGACGTATAACGTTATGTAGCATTACGTAATGACGTATACCGTTATGTAGCATTACGTAACAACGTATAACGTTATGTAGCATTACGTAACGACGTCTAACGCTATATACTATTACGTTATAACGTATAACGTTATCTACTATTACGTAATGACGTATAACGCTATGTAGCATTACGTAACCACGAATACCGTTATATAATACTACGTAATGGCGTATAACGTTATGTAGCAATACGTAAGGACGCATAACGTTATGTAGCATTACGTAACGACGTATAACGTTATGTAGCATTACGTAACAACGTATAACGTTATATAATACTGCGTAATGACGTATAACGTTATGTAGCATTACGTAACATCGTATAACATTATATAGTATTACGTAATGACGTATAACGTTATGTAGCATTACGTAACCACGAATACCGTTATATAATACTACGTAATGGCGTATAACGTTATGTAACAATACGTAAGGACGCATAACGTTATGTAGCATTACGTAACGACGTATAACGTTATGTAGCATTACGTAACAACGTATAACGTTATATAATATTACGTAATGACGTATAACGTTATGTAGAAATTACGTAAAAACGTATAACGTTATGTAGCATTACGTAACGACGTATAACGCTATATACTATTACGTAAAGATGTATAACGTTATGTAGCATTACGTAAAAACGTATAACGTTTTGTAGCATTACGTAACAACGTATAACGTTATGTAGCATTTCGTAACAACGAATACCGTTATATAATACTACGTAATGACGTATAACGTTATGTAGCATTACCTAACAACGTATACCATTATATAGTACTACGTAATGACGTATAACGTTATGTAGCAATACGTAAGGACGCATAACGTTATGTAGCATTACGTAACGACGTATAACGCTATATACTATTACGTAAAGACGTATAACGTTATGTAGCATTACGTAACAACGTATAACGTTATGTAGCATTACGTAACAACGTATAACGTTATGTAGCATTTCGTAACAACGAATACCGTTATATAATACTACGTAATGACGTATAACGTTATGTAGCATTACCTAACAACGTATACCATTATATAGTACTACGTAATGACGTATAACGTTATGTAGCAATACGTAAGGACGCATAACGTTATGTAGCATTACGTAACGACGTATAACGTTATGTAGCATTACCTAACAACGTATACCATTATATAGTACTACGTAATGACGTATAACGTTATGTAGCAATACGTAAGGACGCATAACGTTATGTAGCATTACGTAACAACGTATAACGTTATGTAGCATTACGTAACAACGTATAACGTTATGTAGCATTTCGTAACAACGAATACCGTTATATAATACTACGTAATGACGTATAACGTTATGTAGCTTTACGTAACAACGAATTCCATTATATAGTACTATGTAATGACGTATAACGTTATGTAGCACTAGGTAACAACGTATATCGTTATATACTATTACGTAATGACGTATAACGTTATGTAGCAATACGTAATGACGTATAACGTTATGTAGCATTACGTAACAACGTATAACGTTATGTAGCATTACGTAACGACGTATAACGCTATATACTATTACGTAATGACGTATAACGTTATGTAGCATTACGTAACCACGAATACCGTTATATAATTCTACGTAATGGCGTATAACGTTATGTAGCATTACGTAACAACGTATACCATTATATAGTACTACGTAATGACGTACAACGTTATGTAGCATTACGTAACAACGTATAACATTATATAGTACTACGTAATGATGTATAACGTTATGTAGCAATACGTAAGGACGCATAACGTTATGTAGCATTACGTGACGACGTATAACGTTATGTAGCATTACGCAACAACGTATAACGTTATATAATATTACGTAATGACGTATAACGTTATGTAGCATTACGTAACGACGTGTAACGTTATGTAGCATTACGTAACGACGTATAACGTTATACAATACTACGTAATGACGTATAACGTTATGTAGCATTACGTAACAACGTATACCATTATATAGTACTACGTAATGACGTATAACGTTATGTAGCATTACGTAACAACGTATAACGTTATATACTATTACGTAACAACGTATAACGTTATGTAGCATTACGTTATAACGTATAACGCTATATACTATTACGTAATGACGTATAGCGTTATGTAGTATTACGTAACGACGTATAACGTTATATAATACTACGTAATGACGTATAACGTTATGTAGCATTACGTAACAACGTATAACGTTATGTAGCATTACGTAACGACGTATAACGCTATATACTATTACGTAATGACGTATAACGTTATGTAGCATTACGTAACAACGTATAACGTTATGTAGCATTACGTAACGACGTATAACGCTATATACTATTACGTAATGATGTATAACGTTATGTAGCATTACGTAACGACGTATAACGTTATGTAGCATTACGTAACGACGTATAACGTTATACAATACTACGTAATGACGTATAACGTTATGTAGCATTACGTAACAACGTATACCATTATATAGTACTACGTAATGACGTATAACGTTACGTAGCATTACGTAACAACGTATAACGTTATATACTATTACGTAACAACGTATAACGTTATGTAGCACTACGTTATAACGTATAACGCTATATACTATTACGTTATGACGTATAGCGTTATGTAGTATTACGTAACGACGTATAACGTTATATAATACTACGTAATGACGCATAACGTTATGTTGCATTACGTAACAGCGTATAACGTTATATAATACTACGTAATGACGTATAACGTTATGTAGCATTACGTTATAACGTATAACGCTATATACTATTACGTAAAGACGTATAACGTTATGTAGCATTACGTAACAACGTATAACGTTATGTAGCATTACGTAACAACGTATAACGTTATGTAGCATTTCTTATCAACGAATACCGTTATATAATACTACGTAATGACGTATAACGTTATGTAGCATTATCTAACAACGTATACCATTATATAGTACTACGTAATGACGTATAACGTTATGTAGCAATACGTAAGGACGCATAACGTTATGTAGCATTACGTAACCACGAATACCGTTATATAATTCTACGTAATGTCGTATAACGTTATGTAGCATTACGTAACAACGTATACCATTATATAGTACTACGTAATGACGTACAACGTTATGTAGCATTACGTAACAACGTATAACATTATATAGTACTACGTAATGATGTATAACGTTATGTAGCAATACGTAAGGACGCATAACGTTATGTAGCATTACGTGACGACGTATAACGTTATGTAGCATTACGTAACAACGTATAACGTTATATAATATTACGTAATGACGTATAACGTTATGTAGCATTACGTAACGACGTGTAACGTTATGTAGCATTACGTAACGACGTATAACGTTATACAATACTACGTAATGACGTATAACGTTATGTAGCATTACGTAACAACGTATACCATTATATAGTACTACGTAATGACGTATAACGTTATGTAGCATTACGTAACAACGTATAACGTTATATACTATTACGTAACAACGTATAACGTTATGTAGCATTACGTTATAACGTATAACGCTATATACTATTACGTAATGACGTATAGCGTTATGTAGTATTACGTAACGACGTATAACGTTATATAATACTACGTAATGACGTATAACGTCATGTAGCATTACGTAACAACGTATAACGTTATGTAGCATTACGTAACGACGTATAACGCTATATACTATTACGTAATGACGTATAACGTTATGTAGCATTACGTAACAACGTATAACGTTATGTAGCATTACGTAACGACGTATAACGCTATATACTATTACGTAATGATGTATAACGTTATGTAGCATTACGTAACGACGTATAACGTTATGTAGCATTACGTAACGACGTATAACGTTATGTAGCATTACGTAACAACGTATACCATTATATAGTACTACGTAATGACGTATAACGTTACGTAGCATTACGTAACAACGTATAACGTTATATACTATTACGTAACAACGTATAACGTTATGTAGCATTACGTTATAACGTATAACGCTATATACTATTACGTAAAGACGTATAACGTTATGTAGCATTACGTAACAACGTATAACGTTATGTAGCATTACGTAACAACGTATAACGTTATGTAGCATTTCTTATCAACGAATACCGTTATATAATACTACGTAATGACGTATAACGTTATGTAGCATTATCTAACAACGTATACCATTATATAGTACTACGTAATGACGTATAACGTTATGTAGCAATACGTAAGGACGCATAACGTTATGTAGCATTACGTAACGACGTATAACGTTATGTAGCATTACGTAACAACGTATAACGTTATATAATATTACGTAATGACGTATAACGTTATGTAGCATTACGTAACAACGTATAACGTTATGTAGCATTACGTAACAGCGAATTCCATTATATAGTACCACGTAATGACGTATAACGTTATGTAGCATTACGTGACAACGTATAACGTTATGTAGCATTACGTTATAACGTATAACTGTATCTACTATTATGTAATGACGTATAACGTTATGTAGCATTACGTAACAACGTATAACGTTATATAATACTACGTAACGACGTATAAAGCTATATAATATTACGTAATGATGTATAACGTTATGTAGCATTACGTAACAACGTATAACGTTATACAATACTACGTAATGACGTATAACGTTATGTAGCATTACGTAACAACGTATACCATTATATAGTACTACGTAATGACGTATAACGTTATGTAGCATTACGTAACAACGTATACCATTATATAGTACTACGTAATGACGTATAACGTTATGTAGCATTACGTAACAACGTATAACGTTATATAATATTACGTAATGACGTATAACGTTATGTAGCATTATGTAACGACGTATAACGCTATATACTATTACGTAATGACGTATAACGTTATGTAGCATTACGTAACAACGTATAACGTTATGTAGCATTACGTAACGACGTATAACGCTATATACTATTACGTAATGACGTATAACGCTAAATACTATTACGTAATGACGTATAACGTTTTGTAGCATTACCTAACAACGTATACCATTATATAGTACTACGTAATGACGTATAACGTTATGTAGCATTACGTAACAACGTATAACGTTATATACTATTACGTAACAACGTATAACGTTATGTAGCATTACGTTATAACGTATAACGCTATATACTATTACGTAATGACGTATAGCGTTATGTAGTATTACGTAACGACGTATAACGTTATATAATACTACGTAATGACGTATAACGTTATGTTGCATTACGTAACAGCGTATAACGTTATATAATACTACGTAATGACGTATAACGTTATGTAGCATTACGTAACAACGTATACCATTATATAGTACTACGTAATGACGTATAACGTTATGTAGCATTACGTAACAACGTATAACGGTATGTAGCATTACGTTATAACGTATAACGTTATCTACTATTACGTAATGACGTATAACGCTATGTAGCATTTCGTAACAACGTATAACGTTATATAATACTGCGTAATGACGTATAACGTTATGTAGCATTACGTAACAACGTATAACATTATATAGTATTACGTAATGACGTATAACGTTATGTAGCATTACGTAACCACGAATACCGTTATATAATACTACGTAATGGCGTATAACGTTATGTAGCATTACGTAACAACGTATACCATTATATAGTACTACGTAATGATGTATAACGTTATGTAGCATTATGTAACAACGTATAACGTTATATACTATTAGGTAACAATGTATAACGTTATGTAGCATTACGTAACAACGTATAACGTTATATAATATTACGTAATGACGTATAACGTTATGTAGCATTACGTAACCGCGAATACCGTTATATAATACTACGTAATGACGTACAACGTTATGTAGCATTACGTAACAACGTATACCATTATATAGTACTACGTAATGACGTATAACGTTATGTAGCATTACGTAACAACGTATAACGTTATATACTATTACGTAACAACGTATAACGTTATGTAGCATTACGTTATAACTTATAACGCTATATACTATTACGTAATGACGTATAGCGTTATGTAGTATTACGTAACGACGTATAACGTTATATAATACTACGTAATGACGTATAACGTTATGTAGCATTACGTAACAACGTATAACGTTATGTAGCATTACGTAACGACGTATAACGCTATATACTATTACGTAATGACGTATAAAGTTATGTAGCATTACGTAACAACGTATAACGTTATGTAGCATTACGTAACTACGTATAACGTTATACAATACCACGTAATGACGTATAACGTTATGTAGCATTACGTAACAACGTATACCATTATATAGTACTACGTAATGACGTATAACGTTATGTAGCATTACGTAACAACGTATAACGTTATATAATACTACGTAATGACGTATAACGTTATGTTGCATTACGTAACAGCGTATAACGTTATATAATACTACGTAATGACGTATAACGTGATGTAGCATTACGTAACAACGTATACCATTATATAGTACTACGTAATGACGTATAACGTTATGTAGCATTACGTAACAACGTATAACGTTATGTAGCATTACGTAACAACGTATAACGTTATGTAGCATTACGTAACGACGTATAACGCTATATACTATTACGTAATGACGTATAAAGTTATGTAGCATTACGTAACAACGTATAACGTTATGTAGCATTACGTAACTACGTATAACGTTATACAATACCACGTAATGACGTATAACGTTATGTAGCATTACGTAACAACGTATAACGTTATATACTATTACGTAACAACGTATAACGTTATGTAGCATTACGTTATAACGTATAACGCTATATACTATTACGTAATGACGTATAGCGTTATGTAGTATTACGTAACGACGTATAACGTTATATAATACTACGTAATGACGTATAACGTTATGTTGCATTACGTAACAGCGTATAACGTTATATAATACTACGTAATGACGTATAACGTGATGTAGCATTACGTAACAACGTATACCATTATATAGTACTACGTAATGACGTATAACGTTATGTAGCATTACGTAACAACGTATAACGTTATGTAGCATTACGTAACAACGTATAACGTTATGTAGCATTACGTAACGACGTATAACGCTATATACTATTACGTAAAGACGTATAACGTTATGTATCATTACGTAACAACGTATAACGTTATGTAGCATTACGTAACAACGTATAACGTTATGTAGCATTTCGTAACAACGAATACCGTTATATAATACTACGTAATGACGTATAACGTTATGTAGCATTACCTAACAACGTATACCATTATATAGTACTACGTAATGACGTATAACGTTATGTAGCAATACGTAAGGACGCATAACGTTATGTAGCATTACGTAACGACGTATAACGTTATGTAGCATTACGTAACAACGTATAACGTTATATAATATTACGTAATGACGTATAACGTTATGTAGCATTACGTAACAACGTATAACGTTATGTAGCATTACGTAACAACGAATTCCATTATATAGTACCACGTAATGACGTATAACGTTATGTAGCATTACGTGACAACGTATAACGTTATGTAGCATTACGTTATAACGTATAACTGTATCTACTATTATGTAATGACGTATAACGTTATGTAGCATTACGTAACAACGTATAACGTTATATAATACTACGTAACGACGTATAAAGCTATATAATATTACGTAATGATGTATAACGTTATGTAGCATTACGTAACAACGTATAACGTTATGTAGCATTTCGTAACAACGAATAAAGTTATATAATACTACGTAATGACGTATAACGTTATGTAGCATTACGTAATGACGTATACCGTTATGTAGCATTACGTAACAACGTATAACGTTATGTAGCATTACGTAACGACGTCTAACGCTATATACTATTACGTTATAACGTATAACGTTATCTACTATTACGTAATGACGTATAACGCTATGTAGCATTACGTAACCACGAATACCGTTATATAATACTACGTAATGGCGTATAACGTTATGTAGCAATACGTAAGGACGCATAACGTTATGTAGCATTACGTAACGACGTATAACGTTATGTAGCATTACGTAACAACGTATAACGTTATATAATACTGCGTAATGACGTATAACGTTATGTAG
Organism: Bombus muscorum; assembly: GCA_963971185.1. Lineage (NCBI taxonomy): Eukaryota > Metazoa > Arthropoda > Insecta > Hymenoptera > Apidae > Bombus > Bombus muscorum. The sequence continues at coordinate 9,413,651 of OZ020139.1, read as the reverse complement.
CATTACGTAACATCGTATAACATTATATAGTATTACGTAATGACGTATAACGTTATGTAGCATTACGTAACCACGAATACCGTTATATAATACTACGTAATGGCGTATAACGTTATGTAACAATACGTAAGGACGCATAACGTTATGTAGCATTACGTAACGACGTATAACGTTATGTAGCATTACGTAACAACGTATAACGTTATATAATATTACGTAATGACGTATAACGTTATGTAGAAATTACGTAAAAACGTATAACGTTATGTAGCATTACGTAACGACGTATAACGCTATATACTATTACGTAAAGATGTATAACGTTATGTAGCATTACGTAAAAACGTATAACGTTTTGTAGCATTACGTAACAACGTATAACGTTATGTAGCATTTCGTAACAACGAATACCGTTATATAATACTACGTAATGACGTATAACGTTATGTAGCATTACCTAACAACGTATACCATTATATAGTACTACGTAATGACGTATAACGTTATGTAGCAATACGTAAGGACGCATAACGTTATGTAGCATTACGTAACGACGTATAACGCTATATACTATTACGTAAAGACGTATAACGTTATGTAGCATTACGTAACAACGTATAACGTTATGTAGCATTACGTAACAACGTATAACGTTATGTAGCATTTCGTAACAACGAATACCGTTATATAATACTACGTAATGACGTATAACGTTATGTAGCATTACCTAACAACGTATACCATTATATAGTACTACGTAATGACGTATAACGTTATGTAGCAATACGTAAGGACGCATAACGTTATGTAGCATTACGTAACGACGTATAACGTTATGTAGCATTACCTAACAACGTATACCATTATATAGTACTACGTAATGACGTATAACGTTATGTAGCAATACGTAAGGACGCATAACGTTATGTAGCATTACGTAACAACGTATAACGTTATGTAGCATTACGTAACAACGTATAACGTTATGTAGCATTTCGTAACAACGAATACCGTTATATAATACTACGTAATGACGTATAACGTTATGTAGCTTTACGTAACAACGAATTCCATTATATAGTACTATGTAATGACGTATAACGTTATGTAGCACTAGGTAACAACGTATATCGTTATATACTATTACGTAATGACGTATAACGTTATGTAGCAATACGTAATGACGTATAACGTTATGTAGCATTACGTAACAACGTATAACGTTATGTAGCATTACGTAACGACGTATAACGCTATATACTATTACGTAATGACGTATAACGTTATGTAGCATTACGTAACCACGAATACCGTTATATAATTCTACGTAATGGCGTATAACGTTATGTAGCATTACGTAACAACGTATACCATTATATAGTACTACGTAATGACGTACAACGTTATGTAGCATTACGTAACAACGTATAACATTATATAGTACTACGTAATGATGTATAACGTTATGTAGCAATACGTAAGGACGCATAACGTTATGTAGCATTACGTGACGACGTATAACGTTATGTAGCATTACGCAACAACGTATAACGTTATATAATATTACGTAATGACGTATAACGTTATGTAGCATTACGTAACGACGTGTAACGTTATGTAGCATTACGTAACGACGTATAACGTTATACAATACTACGTAATGACGTATAACGTTATGTAGCATTACGTAACAACGTATACCATTATATAGTACTACGTAATGACGTATAACGTTATGTAGCATTACGTAACAACGTATAACGTTATATACTATTACGTAACAACGTATAACGTTATGTAGCATTACGTTATAACGTATAACGCTATATACTATTACGTAATGACGTATAGCGTTATGTAGTATTACGTAACGACGTATAACGTTATATAATACTACGTAATGACGTATAACGTTATGTAGCATTACGTAACAACGTATAACGTTATGTAGCATTACGTAACGACGTATAACGCTATATACTATTACGTAATGACGTATAACGTTATGTAGCATTACGTAACAACGTATAACGTTATGTAGCATTACGTAACGACGTATAACGCTATATACTATTACGTAATGATGTATAACGTTATGTAGCATTACGTAACGACGTATAACGTTATGTAGCATTACGTAACGACGTATAACGTTATACAATACTACGTAATGACGTATAACGTTATGTAGCATTACGTAACAACGTATACCATTATATAGTACTACGTAATGACGTATAACGTTACGTAGCATTACGTAACAACGTATAACGTTATATACTATTACGTAACAACGTATAACGTTATGTAGCATTACGTTATAACGTATAACGCTATATACTATTACGTTATGACGTATAGCGTTATGTAGTATTACGTAACGACGTATAACGTTATATAATACTACGTAATGACGCATAACGTTATGTTGCATTACGTAACAGCGTATAACGTTATATAATACTACGTAATGACGTATAACGTTATGTAGCATTACGTAACAACGTATACCATTATATAGTACTACGTAATGACGTATAACGTTATGTAGCATTACGTAACAACGTATAAAGTTATGTAGCATTACGTAACAACGTATAACGTTATGTAGCATTACGTAACGAGGTATAACGCTATATACTATTACGTAAAGACGTATAACGTTATGTAGCATTACGTAACAACGTATAACGTTATGTAGCATTACGTAACAACGTATAACGTTATGTAGCATTTCTTATCAACGAATACCGTTATATAATACTACGTAATGACGTATAACGTTATGTAGCATTATCTAACAACGTATACCATTATATAGTACTACGTAATGACGTATAACGTTATGTAGCAGTACGTAAGGACGCATAACGTTATGTAGCATTACGTAACGACGTATAACGTTATGTAGCATTACGTAACAACGTATAACGTTATATAATATTACGTAATGACGTATAACGTTATGTAGCATTACGTGACAACGTATAACGTTATGTAGCATTACGTTATAACGTATAACTGTATCTACTATTATGTAATGACGTATAACGTTATGTAGCATTACGTAACAACGTATAACGTTATATAATACTACGTAACGACGTATAAAGCTATATACTATTACGTAATGACGTATAGCGTTATGTAGTATTACGTAACGACGTATAACGTTATATAATACTACGTAATGACGTATAACGTTATGTTGCATTACGTAACAGCGTATAACGTTATATAATACTACGTAATGACGTATAACGTTATGTAGCATTACGTAACAACGTATACCATTATATAGTACTACGTAATGACGTATAACGTTATGTAGCATTACGTAACAACGTATACCATTATATAGTACTACGTAATGACGTATAACGTTATGTAGCATTACGTAACAACGTATAACGTTATATAATATTACGTAATGACGTATAACGTTATGTAGCATTATGTAACGACGTATAACGCTATATACTATTACGTAATGACGTATAACGTTATGTAGCATTACGTAACAACGTATAACGTTATGTAGCATTACGTAACGACGTATAACGCTATATACTATTACGTAATGACGTATAACGCTAAATACTATTACGTAATGACGTATAACGTTTTGTAGCATTACCTAACAACGTATAACGTTATGTAGCATTACGTAACGACGTATAACGCTATATACTATTACGTAATGACGTATAACGTTATGTAGCATTACGTAACGACGTATAACGTTATGTAGCATTACGTAACGACGTATAACGTTATACAATACTACGTAATGACGTATAACGTTATGCAGCATTACGTAACAACGTATACCATTATATAGTACTACGTAATGACGTATAACGTTATGTAGCATTACGTAACAACGTATAACGTTATATACTATTACGTAACAACGTATAACGTTATGTAGCATTACGTTATAACGTATAACGCTATATACTATTACGTAATGACGTATAGCGTTATGTAGTATTACGTAACGACGTATAACGTTATATAATACTACGTAATGACGTATAACGTTATGTTGCATTACGTAACAGCGTATAACGTTATATAATACTACGTAATGACGTATAACGTTATGTAGCATTACGTAACAACGTATACCATTATATAGTACTACGTAATGACGTATAACGTTATGTAGCATTACGTAACAACGTATAACGTTATGTAGCATTACGTAACAACGTATAACGTTATGTAGCATTACGTAACGACGTATAACGCTATATACTATTACGTAAAGACGTATAACGTTATGTAGCATTACGTAACAACGTATAACGGTATGTAGCATTACGTTATAACGTATAACGTTATCTACTATTACGTAATGACGTATAACGCTATGTAGCATTTCGTAACAACGTATAACGTTATATAATACTGCGTAATGACGTATAACGTTATGTAGCATTACGTAACAACGTATAACATTATATAGTATTACGTAATGACGTATAACGTTATGTAGCATTACGTAACCACGAATACCGTTATATAATACTACGTAATGGCGTATAACGTTATGTAGCATTACGTAACAACGTATACCATTATATAGTACTACGTAATGATGTATAACGTTATATAATATTACGTAATGACGTATAACGTTATGTAGAAATTACGTAAAAACGTATAACGTTATGTAGCATTACGTAACGACGTATAACGCTATATACTATTACGTAAAGATGTATAACGTTATGTAGCATTACGTAAAAACGTATAACGTTTTGTAGCATTACGTAACAACGTATAACGTTATGTAGCATTTCGTAACAACGAATACCGTTATATAATACTACGTAATGACGTATAACGTTATGTAGCATTACCTAACAACGTATACCATTATATAGTACTACGTAATGACGTATAACGTTATGTAGCAATACGTAAGGACGCATAACGTTATGTAGCATTACGTAACGACGTATAACGCTATATACTATTACGTAAAGACGTATAACGTTATGTAGCATTACGTAACAACGTATAACGTTATGTAGCATTACGTAACAACGTATAACGTTATGTAGCATTTCGTAAGAACGAATACCGTTATATAATACTACGTAATGACGTATAACGTTATGTAGCATTACCTAACAACGTATACCATTATATAGTACTACGTAATGACGTATAACGTTATGTAGCAATACGTAAGGACGCATAACGTTATGTAGCATTACGTAACGACGTATAACGTTATGTAGCATTACCTAACAACGTATACCATTATATAGTACTACGTAATGACGTATAACGTTATGTAGCATTATGTAACGACGTATAACGCTATATACTATTACGTAATGACGTATAACGTTATGTAGCATTACGTAACAACGTATAACGTTATGTAGCATTACGTAACGACGTATAACGCTATATACTATTACGTAATGACGTATAACGCTAAATACTATTACGTAATGACGTATAACGTTTTGTAGCATTACCTAACAACGTATAACGTTATGTAGCATTACGTAACGACGTATAACGCTATATACTATTACGTAATGACGTATAACGTTATGTAGCATTACGTAACGACGTATAACGTTATGTAGCATTACGTATCGACGTATAACGTTATACAATACTACGTAATGACGTATAACGTTATGTAGCATTACGTAACAACGTATACCATTATATAGTACTACGTAATGACGTATAACGTTATGTAGCATTACGTAACAACGTATAACGTTATATACTATTACGTAACAACGTATAACGTTATGTAGCATTACGTTATAACGTATAACGCTATATACTATTACGTAATGACGTATAGCGTTATGTAGTATTACGTAACGACGTATAACGTTATATAATACTACGTAATGACGTATAACGTTATGTTGCATTACGTAACAGCGTATAACGTTATATAATACTACGTAATGACGTATAACGTTATGTAGCATTACGTAACAACGTATACCATTATATAGTACTACGTAATGACGTATAACGTTATGTAGCATTACGTAACAACGTATACCATTATATAGTACTACGTAATGACGTATAACGTTATGTAGCATTACGTAACAACGTATAACGTTATATAATATTACGTAATGACGTATAACGTTATGTAGCATTATGTAACGACGTATAACGCTATATACTATTACGTAATGACGTATAACGTTATGTAGCATTACGTAACAACGTATAACGTTATGTAGCATTACGTAACGACGTATAACGCTATATACTATTACGTAATGACGTATAACGCTAAATACTATTACGTAATGACGTATAACGTTTTGTAGCATTACCTAACAACGTATAACGTTATGTAGCATTACGTAACGACGTATAACGCTATATACTATTACGTAATGACGTATAACGTTATGTAGCATTACGTAACGACGTATAACGTTATGTAGCATTACGTAACGACGTATAACGTTATACAATACTACGTAATGACGTATAACGTTATGTAGCATTACGTAACAACGTATACCATTATATAGTACTACGTAATGACGTATAACGTTATGTAGCATTACGTAACAACGTATAACGTTATATACTATTACGTAACAACGTATAACGTTATGTAGCATTACGTTATAACGTATAACGCTATATACTATTACGTAATGACGTATAGCGTTATGTAGTATTACGTAACGACGTATAACGTTATATAATACTACGTAATGACGTATAACGTTATGTTGCATTACGTAACAGCGTATAACGTTATATAATACTACGTAATGACGTATAACGTTATGTAGCATTACGTAACAACGTATACCATTATATAGTACTACGTAATGACGTATAACGTTATGTAGCATTACGTAACAACGTATAACGTTATGTAGCATTACGTAACAACGTATAACGTTATGTAGCATTACGTAACGACGTATAACGCTATATACTATTACGTAAAGACGTATAACGTTATGTAGCATTACGTAACAACGTATAACGGTATGTAGCATTACGTTATAACGTATAACGTTATCTACTATTACGTAATGACGTATAACGCTATGTAGCATTTCGTAACAACGTATAACGTTATATAATACTGCGTAATGACGTATAACGTTATGTAGCATTACGTAACAACGTATAACATTATATAGTATTACGTAATGACGTATAACGTTATGTAGCATTACGTAACCACGAATACCGTTATATAATACTACGTAATGGCGTATAACGTTATGTAGCATTACGTAACAACGTATACCATTATATAGTACTACGTAATGATGTATAACGTTATATAATATTACGTAATGACGTATAACGTTATGTAGAAATTACGTAAAAACGTATAACGTTATGTAGCATTACGTAACGACGTATAACGCTATATACTATTACGTAAAGATGTATAACGTTATGTAGCATTACGTAAAAACGTATAACGTTTTGTAGCATTACGTAACAACGTATAACGTTATGTAGCATTTCGTAACAACGAATACCGTTATATAATACTACGTAATGACGTATAACGTTATGTAGCATTACCTAACAACGTATACCATTATATAGTACTACGTAATGACGTATAACGTTATGTAGCAATACGTAAGGACGCATAACGTTATGTAGCATTACGTAACGACGTATAACGCTATATACTATTACGTAAAGACGTATAACGTTATGTAGCATTACGTAACAACGTATAACGTTATGTAGCATTACGTAACAACGTATAACGTTATGTAGCATTTCGTAACAACGAATACCGTTATATAATACTACGTAATGACGTATAACGTTATGTAGCATTACCTAACAACGTATACCATTATATAGTACTACGTAATGACGTATAACGTTATGTAGCAATACGTAAGGACGCATAACGTTATGTAGCATTACGTAACGACGTATAACGTTATGTAGCATTACCTAACAACGTATACCATTATATAGTACTACGTAATGACGTATAACGTTATGTAGCAATACGTAAGGACGCATAACGTTATGTAGCATTACGTAACAACGTATAACGTTATGTAGCATTACGTAACAACGTATAACGTTATGTAGCATTTCTTAACAACGAATACCGTTATATAATACTACGTAATGACGTATAACGTTATGTAGCTTTACGTAACAACGAATTCCATTATATAGTACTATGTAATGACGTATAACGTTATGTAGCACTAGGTAACAACGTATATCGTTATATACTATTACGTAATGACGTATAACGTTATGTAGCAATACGTAATGACGTATAACGTTATGTAGCATTACGTAACAACGTATAACGTTATGTAGCATTACGTAACGACGTATAACGCTATATACTATTACGTAATGACGTATAACGTTATGTAGCATTACGTAACGACGTATAACGTTATGTAGCATTACGTAACGACGTATAACGTTATACAATACTACGTAATGACGTATAACGTTATGTAGCATTACGTAACAACGTATACCATTATATAGTACTACGTAATGACGTATAACGTTATGTAGCATTACGTAACAACGTATAACGTTATATACTATTACGTAACAACGTATAACGTTATGTAGCATTACGTTATAACGTATAACGCTATATACTATTACGTAATGACGTATAGCGTTATGTAGTATTACGTAACGACGTATGACGTTATATAATACTACGTAATGACGTATAACGTTATGTTGCATTACGTAACAGCGTATAACGTTATATAATACTACGTAATGACGTATAACGTTATGTAGCATTACGTAACGACGTATAACGCTATATACTATTACGTAAAGATGTATAACGTTATGTAGCATTACGTAAAAACGTATAACGTTTTGTAGCATTACGTAACAACGTATAACGTTATGTAGCATTTCGTAACAACGAATACCGTTATATAATACTACGTAATGACGTATAACGTTATGTAGCATTACCTAACAACGTATACCATTATATAGTACTACGTAATGACGTATAACGTTATGTAGCAATACGTAAGGACGCATAACGTTATGTAGCATTACGTAACGACGTATAACGCTATATACTATTACGTAAAGACGTATAACGTTATGTAGCATTACGTAACAACGTATAACGTTATGTAGCATTACGTAACAACGTATAACGTTATGTAGCATTTCGTAACAACGAATACCGTTATATAATACTACGTAATGACGTATAACGTTATGTAGCATTACCTAACAACGTATACCATTATATAGTACTACGTAATGACGTATAACGTTATGTAGCAATACGTAAGGACGCATAACGTTATGTAGCATTACGTAACGACGTATAACGTTATGTAGCATTACCTAACAACGTACACCATTATATAGTACTACGTAATGACGTATAACGTTATGTAGCAATACGTAAGGACGCATAACGTTATGTAGCATTACGTAACAACGTATAACGTTATGTAGCATTACGTAACAACGTATAACGTTATGTAGCATTTCTTAACAACGAATACCGTTATATAATACTACGTAATGACGTATAACGTTATGTAGCTTTACGTAACAACGAATTCCATTATATAGTACTATGTAATGACGTATAACGTTATGTAGCACTAGGTAACAACGTATATCGTTATATACTATTACGTAATGACGTATAACGTTATGTAGCAATACGTAATGACGTATAACGTTATGTAGCATTACGTAACAACGTATAACGTTATGTAGCATTACGTAACGACGTATAACGCTATATACTATTACGTAATGACGTATAACGTTATGTAGCATTACGTAACGACGTATAACGTTATGTAGCATTACGTAACGACGTATAACGTTATACAATACTACGTAATGACGTATAACGTTATGTAGCATTACGTAACAACGTATAACATTATATAGTACTACGTAATGACGTGTAACGTTATGTAGCATTACGTAACAACGTATAACGTTATATACTATTACGTAACAACGTATAACGTTATGTAGCATTACGTTATAACGTATACCATTATATAGTACTACGTAATGACGTATAAGGTTATGTAGCAATACGTAAGGACGCATAACGTTATGTAGCATTACGTAACGACGTATAACGTTATGTAGCATTACGTAACAACGTATAACGTTATATAATATTACGTAATGACGTATAACGTTATGTAGCATTACGTAACAACGTATAACGTTATGTAGCATTACGTAACAGCGAATTCCATTATATAGTACCATGTAATGACGTATAACGTTATGTAGCATTACGTGACAACGTATAACGTTATGTAGCATTACGTTATAACGTATAACTGTATCTACTTTTATGTAATGACGTATAACGTTATGTAGCATTACGTAACAACGTATAACGTTATATAGTATTACGTAATGACGTATAACGTTATGTAGCATTACGTAACCACGAATACCGTTATATAATACTACGTAATGGCGTATAACGTTATGTAGCAATACGTAAGGACGCATAACGTTATGTAGCATTACGTAACGACGTATAACGTTATGTAGCATTACGTAACAACGTATAACGTTATATAATATTACGTAATGACGTATAACGTTATGTAGCATTACGTAACAACGTATAACGTTATGTAGCATTACGTAACGACGTATACCGCTATATACTATTACGTAAAGATGTATAACGTTATGTAGCATTACGTAACAACGTATAACGTTTTGTAGCAGTACGTAACAGCGTATAACGCTATATACTATTACGTAAAGACGTATAACGTTATGTAGCATTACGTAACAACGTATAACGTTATGTAGCATTACGTAACAACGTATAACGTTATGTAGCATTTCGTAACAACGAATACCGTTATATAATACTACGTAATGACGTATAACGTTATGTAGCATTACCTAACAACGTATACCATTATATAGTACTACGTAATGACGTATAACGTTATGTAGCATTACGTAACGACGTATAACGTTATGTAGCATTACCTAACAACGTATACCATTATATAGTACTACGTAATGACGTATAACGTTATGTAGCAATACGTAAGGACGCATAACGTTATGTAGCATTACGTAACGACGTATAACGTTATGTAGCATTACCTAACAACGTACACCATTATATAGTACTACGTAATGACGTATAACGTTATGTAGCAATACGTAAGGACGCATAACGTTATGTAGCATTACGTAACAACGTATAACGTTATGTAGCATTACGTAACAACGTATAACGTTATGTAGCATTTCTTAACAACGAATACCGTTATATAATACTACGTAATGACGTATAACGTTATGTAGCTTTACGTAACAACGAATTCCATTATATAGTACTATGTAATGACGTATAACGTTATGTAGCACTAGGTAACAACGTATATCGTTATATACTATTACGTAATGACGTATAACGTTATGTAGCAATACGTAATGACGTATAACGTTATGTAGCATTACGTAACAACGTATAACGTTATGTAGCATTACGTAACGACGTATAACGCTATATACTATTACGTAATGACGTATAACGTTATGTAGCATTACGTAACGACGTATAACGTTATGTAGCATTACGTAACGACGTATAACGTTATACAATACTACGTAATGACGTATAACGTTATGTAGCATTACGTAACAACGTATAACATTATATAGTACTACGTAATGACGTGTAACGTTATGTAGCATTACGTAACAACGTATAACGTTATATACTATTACGTAACAACGTATAACGTTATGTAGCATTACGTTATAACGTATACCATTATATAGTACTACGTAATGACGTATAACGTTATGTAGCAATACGTAAGGACGCATAACGTTATGTAGCATTACGTAACGACGTATAACGTTATGTAGCATTACGTAACAACGTATAACGTTATATAATATTACGTAATGACGTATAACGTTATGTAGCATTACGTAACAACGTATAACGTTATGTAGCATTACGTAACAGCGAATTCCATTATATAGTACCACGTAATGACGTATAACGTTATGTAGCATTACGTGACAACGTATAACGTTATGTAGCATTACGTTATAACGTATAACTGTATCTACTTTTATGTAATGACGTATAACGTTATGTAGCATTACGTAACAACGTATAACGTTATATAGTATTACGTAATGACGTATAACGTTATGTAGCATTACGTAACCACGAATACCGTTATATAATACTACGTAATGGCGTATAACGTTATGTAGCAATACGTAAGGACGCATAACGTTATGTAGCATTACGTAACGACGTATAACGTTATGTAGCATTACGTAACAACGTATAACGTTATATAATATTACGTAATGACGTATAACGTTATGTAGCATTACGTAACAACGTATAACGTTATGTAGCATTACGTAACGACGTATACCGCTATATACTATTACGTAAAGATGTATAACGTTATGTAGCATTACGTAACAACGTATAACGTTTTGTAGCAGTACGTAACAGCGTATAACGCTATATACTATTACGTAAAGACGTATAACGTTATGTAGCATTACGTAACAACGTATAACGTTATGTAGCATTACGTAACAACGTATAACGTTATGTAGCATTTCGTAACAACGAATACCGTTATATAATACTACGTAATGACGTATAACGTTATGTAGCATTACCTAACAACGTATACCATTATATAGTACTACGTAATGACGTATAACGTTATGTAGCATTACGTAACGACGTATAACGTTATGTAGCATTACCTAACAACGTATACCATTATATAGTACTACGTAATGACGTATAACGTTATATAGTACTACGTAATGACGTATAACGTTATGTAGCATTACGTAACAACGTATAACGTTATATACTATTACGTAACAACGTATAACGTTATGTAGCATTACGTTATAACGTATACCATTATATAGTACTACGTAATGACGTATAACGTTATGTAGCAATACGTAAGGACGCATAACGTTATGTAGCATTACGTAACGACGTATAACGTTATGTAGCATTACGTAACAACGTATACCATTATATAATATTACGTAATGACGTATAACGTTATGTAGCATTACGTAACAACGTATAACTTTATGTAGCATTACGTAACAACGTATAACGTTATGTAGCATTACGTTATAACGTATAGCGCTATATACTATTACGTAATGACGTATAACGTTATGTAGTATTAGGTAACGACGTATAACGTTATATAATACTACGTAATGACGTATAACGTTATGTTGCATTACGTAACAGCGTATAACGTTATATAATACTACGTAATGACGTATACCGTTATGTAGCATTACGTAACAACAAATACCGTTATATAATACTACGTAATGACGTATAACGTTATGTAGCATTACGTAACAACGTATACCATTATATATTTCTACGTAATGACGTATAACGTTATGTAGCATTACGTAACAACGTATAACGTTATGTAGCATTACGTAACAACGTATAACGTTATGTAGCATTACGTAACAACGTATAACGTTATGTAGCATTACGTAACAACGTATAACGTCATGTAGCATTACGTAACGACGTATAACGTTATATAATACTACGTAATGACGTATACCGTTATGTAGCATTACGTAAGAACAAATACCGTTATATAATACTACGTAATGACGTATAACGTTATGTAGCATTACGTAACAACGAATACCATTATATAGTACTACGTAATGACGTATAACGTTATGTAGCATTACGTAACGACGTATAACTCTATATACTATTACGTAATGACGTATAACGTTATGTAGCAATACGTAACAACGTATAACGTTATATAATACTACGTAATGACGTATATTGTTCTGTAGTATTACGCAACAACGTATAACGTTATATAATACTACGTAATGACGTATAACGTTGTGTAGCATTACGTAACAACGTATAACGTTATGTAACATTACATAACGACGTATAACGCTGTATACTATTACGTAATGACGTTAAACGCCATGTAGCATAACGTAACAACGTTTAACGGTATGTAGCATTACGTTATAACGTATAACGTTACCTACTATTACGTAATGACGTATAACGCTATGTAGCATTTCGTAACAACGTATAACGTTATATAATACTGCGTAATGACGTATAACGTTATGTAGCATTACGTAACAACGTATAACATTATATAGTATTACGTAATGACGTATAACGTTATGTAGCATTACGTAACCACGAATACCGTTATATAATTCTACGTAATGGCGTATAACGTTATGTAGCATTACGTAACAACGTATACCATTATATAGTACTACGTAATGACGTACAACGTTATGTAGCATTACGTAACAACGTATAACATTATATAGTACTACGTAATGATGTATAACGTTATGTAGCAATACGTAAGGACGCATAACGTTATGTAGCATTACGTGACGACGTATAACGTTATGTAGCATTACGTAACAACGTATAACGTTATATAATATTACGTAATGACGTATAACGTTATGTAGCATTACGTAACGACGTGTAACGTTATGTAGCATTACGTAACGACGTATAACGTTATACAATACTACGTAATGACGTATAACGTTATGTAGCATTACGTAACAACGTATACCATTATATAGTACTACGTAATGACGTATAACGTTATGTAGCATTACGTAACAACGTATAACGTTATATACTATTACGTAACAACGTATAACGTTATGTAGCATTACGTTATAACGTATAACGCTATATACTATTACGTAATGACGTATAGCGTTATGTAGTATTACGTAACGACGTATAACGTTATATAATACTACGTAATGACGTATAACGTCATGTAGCATTACGTAACAACGTATAACGTTATGTAGCATTACGTAACGACGTATAACGCTATATACTATTACGTAATGACGTATAACGTTATGTAGCATTACGTAACAACGTATAACGTTATGTAGCATTACGTAACGACGTATAACGCTATATGCTATTACGTAATGATGTATAACGTTATGTAGCATTACGTAACGACGTATAACGTTATGTAGCATTACGTAACGACGTATAACGTTATGTAGCATTACGTAACAACGTATACCATTATATAGTACTACGTAATGACGTATAACGTTACGTAGCATTACGTAACAACGTATAACGTTATATACTATTACGTAACAACGTATAACGTTATGTAGCATTACGTTATAACGTATAACGCTATATACTATTACGTTATGACGTATAGCGTTATGTAGTATTACGTAACGACGTATAACGTTATATAATACTACGTAATGACGCATAACGTTATGTTGCATTACGTAACAGCGTATAACGTTATATAATACTACGTAATGACGTATAACGTTATGTAGCATTACGTAACAACGTATACCATTATATAGTACTACGTAATGACGTATAACGTTATGTAGCATTACGTAACAACGTATAACGTTATGTAGCATTACGTAACAACGTATAACGTTATGTAGCATTTCTTATCAACGAATACCGTTATATAATACTACGTAATGACGTATAACGTTATGTAGCATTATCTAACAACGTATACCATTATATAGTACTACGTAATGACGTATAACGTTATGTAGCAATACGTAAGGACGCATAACGTTATGTAGCATTACGTAACGACGTATAACGTTATGTAGCATTACGTAACAACGTATAACGTTATATAATATTACGTAATGACGTATAACGTTATGTAGCATTACGTAACAACGTATAACGTTATGTAGCATTACGTAACAGCGAATTCCATTATATAGTACCACGTAATGACGTATAACGTTATGTAGCATTACGTGACAACGTATAACGTTATGTAGCATTACGTTATAACGTATAACTGTATCTACTATTATGTAATGACGTATAACGTTATGTAGCATTACGTAACAACGTATAACGTTATATAATACTACGTAACGACGTATAAAGCTATATAATATTACGTAACGATGTATAACGTTATGTAGCATTACGTAACAACGTATAACGTTATACAATACTACGTAATGACGTATAACGTTATGTAGCATTACGTAACAACGTATACCATTATATAGTACTACGTAATGACGTATAACGTTATGTAGCATTACGTAACAACGTATACCATTATATAGTACTACGTAATGACGTATAACGTTATGTAGCATTACGTAACAACGTATAACGTTATATAATATTACGTAATGACGTATAACGTTATGTAGCATTATGTAACGACGTATAACGCTATATACTATTACGTAATGACGTATAACGTTATGTAGCATTACGTAACAACGTATAACGTTATGTAGCATTACGTAACGACGTATAACGCTATATACTATTACGTAATGACGTATAACGCTAAATACTATTACGTAATGACGTATAACGTTTTGTAGCATTACCTAACAACGTATAACGTTATGTAGCATTACGTAACGACGTATAACGCTATATACTATTACGTAATGACGTATAACGTTATGTAGCATTACGTAACGACGTATAACGTTATGTAGCATTACGTAACGACGTATAACGTTATACAATACTACGTAATGACGTATAACGTTATGTAGCATTACGTAACAACGTATACCATTATATAGTACTACGTAATGACGTATAACGTTATGTAGCATTACGTAACAACGTATAACGTTATATACTATTACGTAACAACGTATAACGTTATGTAGCATTACGTTATAACGTATAACGCTATATACTATTACGTAATGACGTATAGCGTTATGTAGTATTACGTAACGACGTATAACGTTATATAATACTACGTAATGACGTATAACGTTATGTTGCATTACGTAACAGCGTATAACGTTATATAATACTACGTAATGACGTATAACGTTATGTAGCATTACGTAACAACGTATACCATTATATAGTACTACGTAATGACGTATAACGTTATGTAGCATTACGTAACAACGTATAACGTTATGTAGCATTACGTAACAACGTATAACGTTATGTAGCATTACGTAACGACGTATAACGCTATATACTATTACGTAAAGACGTATAACGTTATGTAGCATTACGTAACAACGTATAACGGTATGTAGCATTACGTTATAACGTATAACGTTATCTACTATTACGTAATGACGTATAACGCTATGTAGCATTTCGTAACAACGTATAACGTTATATAATACTGCGTAATGACGTATAACGTTATGTAGCATTACGTAACAACGTATAACATTATATAGTATTACGTAATGACGTATAACGTTATGTAGCATTACGTAACCACGAATACCGTTATATAATACTACGTAATGGCGTATAACGTTATGTAGCATTACGTAACAACGTATACCATTATATAGTACTACGTAATGATGTATAACGTTATGTAGCATTATGTAACAACGTATAACGTTATATACTATTAGGTAACAATGTATAACGTTATGTAGCATTACGTAACAACGTATAACGTTATATAATATTACGTAATGACGTATAACGTTATGTAGCATTACGTAACCGCGAATACCGTTATATAATACTACGTAATGACGTACAACGTTATGTAGCATTACGTAACAACGTATACCATTATATAGTACTACGTAATGACGTATAACGTTATGTAGCATTACGTAACAACGTATAACGTTATATACTATTACGTAACAACGTATAACGTTATGTAGCATTACGTTATAACTTATAACGCTATATACTATTACGTAATGACGTATAGCGTTATGTAGTATTACGTAACGACGTATAACGTTATATAATACTACGTAATGACGTATAACGTTATGTAGCATTACGTAACAACGTATAACGTTATGTAGCATTACGTAACGACGTATAACGCTATATACTATTACGTAATGACGTATAAAGTTATGTAGCATTACGTAACAACGTATAACGTTATGTAGCATTACGTAACTACGTATAACGTTATACAATACCACGTAATGACGTATAACGTTATGTAGCATTACGTAACAACGTATACCATTATATAGTACTACGTAATGACGTATAACGTTATGTAGCATTACGTAACAACGTATAACGTTATATACTATTACGTAACAACGTATAACGTTATGTAGCATTACGTTATAACGTATAACGCTATATACTATTACGTAATGACGTATAGCGTTATGTAGTATTACGTAACGACGTATAACGTTATATAATACTACGTAATGACGTATAACGTTATGTTGCATTACGTAACAACGTATACCATTATATAGTACTACGTAATGACGTATAACGTTATGTAGC
The DNA here is from genome assembly GCA_963971185.1 of Bombus muscorum. Classification (NCBI taxonomy): domain Eukaryota; kingdom Metazoa; phylum Arthropoda; class Insecta; order Hymenoptera; family Apidae; genus Bombus; species Bombus muscorum. Next base: position 9,395,287 of record OZ020139.1, on the reverse strand, counting down.
ATTACGTAACAACGTATACCATTATATAGTACTACGTAACGACGTATAACGTTATGTAGCATTACGTAACAACGTATAACGTTATGTAGCATTACGTAACAACGTATAACGTTATGTAGCATTACGTAACGACGTATAACGCTATATACTATTACGTAAAGACGTATAACGTTATGTAGCATTACGTTATAACGTATAACGCTATATACTATTACGTAATGACGTATAGCGTTATGTAGTATTACGTAACGACGTATAACGTTATATAATACTACGTAATGACGTATAACGTTATGTAGCATTACCTAACAACGTATACCATTATATAGTACTACGTAATGACGTATAACGTTATGTAGCAATACGTAAGGACGCATAACGTTATGTAGCATTACGTAACGACGTATAACGTTATGTAGCATTACGTAACAACGTATAACGTTATATAATATTACGTAATGACGTATAACGTTATGTAGCATTACGTAACAACGTATAACGTTATGTAGCATTACGTAACAGCGAATTCCATTATATAGTACCACGTAATGACGTATAACGTTATGTAGCATTACGTGACAACGTATAACGTTATATACTATTAGGTAACAATGTATAACGTTATGTAGCATTACGTAACAACGTATAACGTTATGTAGCATTACGTAACGACGTATAACGCTATATACTATTACGTAAAGACGTATAACGTTATGTAGCATTACGTAACAACGTATAACGGTATGTAGCATTACGTTATAACGTATAACGTTATCTACTATTACGTAATGACGTATAACGCTATGTAGCATTTCGTAACAACGTATAACGTTATATAATACTGCGTAATGACGTATAACGTTATGTAGCATTACGTAACAACGTATAACGTTATATACTATTACGTAACAACGTATAACGTTATGTAGCATTACGTTATAACGTATAACGCTATATACTATTACGTAATGACGTATAGCGTTATGTAGTATTACGTAACGACGTATAACGTTATATAATACTACGTAATGACGTATAACGTCATGTAGCATTACGTAACAACGTATAACGTTATGTAGCATTACGTAACGACGTATAACGCTATATACTATTACGTAATGACGTATAACGTTATGTAGCATTACGTAACAACGTATAACGTTATGTAGCATTACGTAACGACGTATAACGCTATATGCTATTACGTAATGATGTATAACGTTATGTAGCATTACGTAACGACGTATAACGTTATGTAGCATTACGTAACGACGTATAACGTTATGTAGCATTACGTAACAACGTATACCATTATATAGTACTACGTAATGACGTATAACGTTACGTAGCATTACGTAACAACGTATAACGTTATATACTATTACGTAACAACGTATAACGTTATGTAGCATTACGTTATAACGTATAACGCTATATACTATTACGTTATGACGTATAGCGTTATGTAGTATTACGTAACGACGTATAACGTTATATACGAGGGTGACTCAAATCTAAACGAGACTTTTGTTTCTGAGCGCGTAAATTTAAAGGGAGCGAGCGGCCGCTTCTAGTGTGCATTGGTTGGGATGTCAGGAGTGGGGAGAGCAGGCCGTTGTCCAGTTCAGACACGTTTGGCGGTAGTATTCAAGATGTCAGAGCAACAAGTACACCTCTCAGTTGCGCAACGCATTATTATTAAATTTCTCACACATGAAGGCGTCAAACCAATAGAAATTCTGCAAAGATTGACTGCACAGTTCGGGGATCAGACACTGTCAAGGGCTCGCGTGTTTGCCTGGCATAAGAAGTTCAAGGAAGGACGTGAACTGGTTGAAAATGTGGAACATGATCGTCGTCCTCGAACCAGCATTACGGAGGAGAACATTCGCACGTTTTTTTCGACCGGCGTGGCGTTTTGCACATTGATTTTTTGCATGAGCGTCGCACAATAAATGCTGCTTATTACTGTGAGCTTTTAAGGGAGGCAAAGGTTGCCTATCGTTCGAAAAGGCGTAACCAACCGATTCGAGACGTCAGCAGCTCTAACCTGCACAACATTAGAGGAAATAAGGTGGACTCCACTTGATCATCCTCCCTACAGTCCTGACCTATCGCCCTGCGATTTCCATCTCTTCGGACCGCTTAAAGAAGCACTAGGAGGACAACGATTCCAAGACGACGCGGCGGTGGAGGCCTTTGTGCGCAATTGGCTTCTGACACAGCACTCTTCTTTTTACGATGCTGGGATCAAAAATCTCCCAATCCGCTGGGAAAAATGCATTTCCAAAGCAGGAGACTATGTTGAAAAATAATATGTGCTTGGCTATGTTATTTCACTGAATAAAATTATTTTAAAAATAAAGTCTCGTTTATATTTGAGTCACCCTCGTAATACTACGTAATGACGCATAACGTTATGTTGCATTACGTAACAGCGTATAACGTTATATAATACTACGTAATGACGTATAAAGTTATGTAGCATTACGTAACAACGTATACCATTATATAGTACTACGTAATGACGTATAACGTTATGTAGCATTACGTAACAACGTATAAAGTTATGTAGCATTACGTAACAACGTATAACGTTATGTAGCATTACGTAACGAGGTATAACGCTATATACTATTACGTAAAGACGTATAACGTTATGTAGCATTACGTAACAACGTATAACGTTATGTAGCATTACGTAACAACGTATAACGTTATGTAGCATTTCTTATCAACGAATACCGTTATATAATACTACGTAATGACGTATAACGTTATGTAGCATTATCTAACAACGTATACCATTATATAGTACTACGTAATGACGTATAACGTTATGTAGCAATACGTAAGGACGCATAACGTTATGTAGCATTACGTAACGACGTATAACGTTATGTAGCATTACGTAACAACGTATAACGTTATATAATATTACGTAATGACGTATAACGTTATGTAGCATTACGTAACAACGTATAACGTTATGTAGCATTACGTAACAGCGAATTCCATTATATAGTACCACGTAATGACGTATAACGTTATGTAGCATTACGTGACAACGTATAACGTTATGTAGCATTACGTTATAACGTATAACTGTATCTACTATTATGTAATGACGTATAACGTTATGTAGCATTACGTAACAACGTATAACGTTATATAATACTACGTAACGACGTATAAAGCTATATAATATTACGTAATGATGTATAACGTTATGTAGCATTACGTAACAACGTATAACGTTATACAATACTACGTAATGACGTATAACGTTATGTAGCATTACGTAACAACGTATACCATTATATAGTACTACGTAATGACGTATAACGTTATGTAGCATTACGTAACAACGTATACCATTATATAGTACTACGTAATGACGTATAACGTTATGTAGCATTACGTAACAACGTATAACGTTATATAATATTACGTAATGACGTATAACGTTATGTAGCATTATGTAACGACGTATAACGCTATATACTATTACGTAATGACGTATAACGTTATGTAGCATTACGTAACAACGTATAACGTTATGTAGCATTACGTAACGACGTATAACGCTATATACTATTACGTAATGACGTATAACGCTAAATACTATTACGTAATGACGTATAACGTTTTGTAGCATTACCTAACAACGTATAACGTTATGTAGCATTACGTAACGACGTATAACGCTATATACTATTACGTAATGACGTATAACGTTATGTAGCATTACGTAACGACGTATAACGTTATGTAGCATTACGTAACGACGTATAACGTTATACAATACTACGTAATGACGTATAACGTTATGTAGCATTACGTAACAACGTATACCATTATATAGTACTACGTAATGACGTATAACGTTATGTAGCATTACGTAACAACGTATAACGTTATATACTATTACGTAACAACGTATAACGTTATGTAGCATTACGTTATAACGTATAACGCTATATACTATTACGTAATGACGTATAGCGTTATGTAGTATTACGTAACGACGTATAACGTTATATAATACTACGTAATGACGTATAACGTTATGTTGCATTACGTAACAGCGTATAACGTTATATAATACTACGTAATGACGTATAACGTTATGTAGCATTACGTAACAACGTATACCATTATATAGTACTACGTAATGACGTATAACGTTATGTAGCATTACGTAACAACGTATAACGTTATGTAGCATTACGTAACAACGTATAACGTTATGTAGCATTACGTAACGACGTATAACGCTATATACTATTACGTAAAGACGTATAACGTTATGTAGCATTACGTAACAACGTATAACGGTATGTAGCATTACGTTATAACGTATAACGTTATCTACTATTACGTAATGACGTATAACGCTATGTAGCATTTCGTAACAACGTATAACGTTATATAATACTGCGTAATGACGTATAACGTTATGTAGCATTACGTAACAACGTATAACATTATATAGTATTACGTAATGACGTATAACGTTATGTAGCATTACGTAACCACGAATACCGTTATATAATACTACGTAATGGCGTATAACGTTATGTAGCATTACGTAACAACGTATACCATTATATAGTACTACGTAATGATGTATAACGTTATGTAGCATTATGTAACAACGTATAACGTTATATACTATTAGGTAACAATGTATAACGTTATGTAGCATTACGTAACAACGTATAACGTTATATAATATTACGTAATGACGTATAACGTTATGTAGCATTACGTAACCGCGAATACCGTTATATAATACTACGTAATGACGTACAACGTTATGTAGCATTACGTAACAACGTATACCATTATATAGTACTACGTAATGACGTATAACGTTATGTAGCATTACGTAACAACGTATAACGTTATATACTATTACGTAACAACGTATAACGTTATGTAGCATTACGTTATAACTTATAACGCTATATACTATTACGTAATGACGTATAGCGTTATGTAGTATTACGTAACGACGTATAACGTTATATAATACTACGTAATGACGTATAACGTTATGTAGCATTACGTAACAACGTATAACGTTATGTAGCATTACGTAACGACGTATAACGCTATATACTATTACGTAATGACGTATAAAGTTATGTAGCATTACGTAACAACGTATAACGTTATGTAGCATTACGTAACTACGTATAACGTTATACAATACCACGTAATGACGTATAACGTTATGTAGCATTACGTAACAACGTATACCATTATATAGTACTACGTAATGACGTATAACGTTATGTAGCATTACGTAACAACGTATAACGTTATATACTATTACGTAACAACGTATAACGTTATGTAGCATTACGTTATAACGTATAACGCTATATACTATTACGTAATGACGTATAGCGTTATGTAGTATTACGTAACGACGTATAACGTTATATAATACTACGTAATGACGTATAACGTTATGTTGCATTACGTAACAACGTATACCATTATATAGTACTACGTAATGACGTATAACGTTATGTAGCATTACGTAACAACGTATACCATTATATAGTACTACGTAACGACGTATAACGTTATGTAGCATTACGTAACAACGTATAACGTTATGTAGCATTACGTAACAACGTATAACGTTATGTAGCATTACGTAACGACGTATAACGCTATATACTATTACGTAAAGACGTATAACGTTATGTAGCATTACGTTATAACGTATAACGCTATATACTATTACGTAATGACGTATAGCGTTATGTAGTATTACGTAACGACGTATAACGTTATATAATACTACGTAATGACGTATAACGTTATGTAGCATTACCTAACAACGTATACCATTATATAGTACTACGTAATGACGTATAACGTTATGTAGCAATACGTAAGGACGCATAACGTTATGTAGCATTACGTAACGACGTATAACGTTATGTAGCATTACGTAACAACGTATAACGTTATATAATATTACGTAATGACGTATAACGTTATGTAGCATTACGTAACAACGTATAACGTTATGTAGCATTACGTAACAGCGAATTCCATTATATAGTACCACGTAATGACGTATAACGTTATGTAGCATTACGTGACAACGTATAACGTTATATACTATTAGGTAACAATGTATAACGTTATGTAGCATTACGTAACAACGTATAACGTTATGTAGCATTACGTAACGACGTATAACGCTATATACTATTACGTAAAGACGTATAACGTTATGTAGCATTACGTAACAACGTATAACGGTATGTAGCATTACGTTATAACGTATAACGTTATCTACTATTACGTAATGACGTATAACGCTATGTAGCATTTCGTAACAACGTATAACGTTATATAATACTGCGTAATGACGTATAACGTTATGTAGCATTACGTAACAACGTATAACATTATATAGTATTACGTAATGACGTATAACGTTATGTAGCATTACGTAACCACGAATACCGTTATATAATACTACGTAATGGCGTATAACGTTATGTAGCATTACGTAACAACGTATACCATTATATAGTACTACGTAATGATGTATAACGTTATGTAGCATTATGTAACAACGTTTAACGTTATATACTATTAGGTAACAATGTATAACGTTATGTAGCATTACGTAACAACGTATAACGTTATATAATATTACGTAATGACGTATAACGTTATGTAGCATTACGTAACCGCCAATACCGTTATATAATACTACGTAATGACGTACAACGTTATGTAGCATTACGTAACAACGTATACCATTATATAGTACTACGTAATGACGTATAACGTTATGTAGCATTACGTAACAACGTATAACGTTATATACTATTACGTAACAACGTATAACGTTATGTAGCATTACGTTATAACGTATAACGCTATATACTATTACGTAATATCGTATAGCGTTATGTAGTATTACGTAACGACGTATAACGTTATATAATACTACGTAATGACGTATAACGTTATGTAGCATTACGTAACAACGTATAACGTTATGTAGCATTACGTAACGACGTATAACGCTATATACTATTACGTAATGACGTATAACGTTATGTAGCATTACGTAACAACGTATAACGTTATGTAGCATTACGTAACTACGTATAACGCTATATACTATTACGTAATGACGTATAACGTTATGTAGCATTACGTAACGACGTATAACGTTATGTAGCATTACGTAACGACGTATAACGTTATACAATACCACGTAATGACGTATAACGTTATGTAGCATTACGTAACAACGTATACCATTATATAGTACTACGTAATGACGTATAACGTTATGTAGCAATACGTAAGGACGCATAACGTTATGTAGCATTACGTAACAACGTATAACGTTATGTAGCATTACGTTATAACGTATAACGCTATATACTATTACGTAATGACGTATAGCGTTATGTAGTATTACGTAACGACGTATAACGTTATATAATACTACGTAATGACGTATAACGTTATGTTGCATTACGTAACAGCGTATAACGTTATATAATACTACGTAATGACGTATAACGTTATGTAGCATTACGTAACAACGTATACCATTATATAGTACTACGTAATGACGTATAACGTTATGTAGCATTACGTAACAACGTATAACGTTATGTAGCATTACGTAACAACGTATACCGTTATGTAGCATTACGTAACGACGTATAACGCTATATACTATTACGTAAAGACGTATAACGTTATGTAGCATTACGTTATAACGTATAACGCTATATACTATTACGTAATGACGTATAGCGTTATGTAGCATTACGTAACGACGTATAACGTTATGTAGCATTACCTAACAACGTATACCATTATATAGTACTACGTAATGACGTATAACGTTATGTAGCAATACGTAAGGACGCATAACGTTATGTAGCATTACGTAACGACGTATAACGTTATGTAGCATTACGTAACAACGTATAACGTTATATAATATTACCTAATGACGTATAACGTTATGTAGCATTACGTAACAACGTATAACGTTATGTAGCATTACGTAACAGCGAATTCCATTATATAGTACCACGTAATGACGTATAACGTTATGTAGCATTACGTGACAACGTATAACGTTATGTAGCATTACGTTATAACGTATAACTGTATCTACTATTATGTAATGACGTATAACGTTATGTAGCATTACGTAACAACGTATAACGTTATATAATACTACGTAACGACGTATAAAGCTATATAATATTACGTAATGATGTATAACGTTATGTAGCATTACGTAACAACGTATAACGTTATGTAGCATTTCGTAACAACGAATAAAGTTATATAATACTACGTAATGACGTATAACGTTATGTAGCAATACGTAACAACGTATAACGTTATATAATACTGCGTAATGACGTATAACGTTATGTAGCATTACGTAACAACGTATAACATTATATAGTATTACGTAATGACGTATAATGTTATGTAGCATTACGTAACCACGAATACCGTTATATAATACTACGTAATGGCGTATAACGTTATGTAGCAATACGTAAGGACGCATAACGTTATGTAGCATTACGTAACGACGTATAACGTTATGTAGCATTACGTAACAACGTATAACGTTATATAATATTACGTAATGACGTATAACGTTATGTAGTATTACGTAACAACGTATAACGTTTTGTAGCATTACGTAACAACGTATAACGTTATGTAGCATTTCGTAACAACGAATACCGTTATATAATACTACGTAATGACGTATAACGTTATGTAGCATTACCTAACAACGTATACCATTATATAGTACTACGTAATGACGTATAACGTTATGTAGCCATACGTAAGACGCATAACGTTATGTAGCATTACGTAACGACGTATAACGTTATGTAGCATTACCTAACAACGTATACCATTATATAGTACTACGTAATGACGTATAACGTTATGTAGCAATACGTAAGGACGCATAACGTTATGTAGCATTACGTAACAACGTATAACGTTATGTAGCATTACGTAACAACGTATAACGTTATGTAGCATTTCGTAACAACGAATACCGTTATATAATACTACGTAATGACGTATAACGTTATGTAGCTTTACGTAACAACGAATTCCATTATATAGTACTATGTAATGACGTATAACGTTATGTAGCACTAGGTAACAACGTATATCGTTATATACTATTACGTAATGACGTATAACGTTATGTAGCAATACGTAATGACGTATAACGTTATGTAGCATTACGTAACAACGTATAACGTTATGTAGCATTACGTAACGACGTATAACGCTATATACTATTACGTAATGACGTATAACGTTATGTAGCATTACGTAACGACGTATAACGTTATGTAGCATTACGTAACGACGTATAACGTTATACAATACTACGTAATGACGTATAACGTTATGTAGCATTACGTAACAACGTATACCATTATATAGTACTACGTAATGACGTATAACGTTATGTAGCATTACGTAACAACGTATAACGTTATATACTATTACGTAACAACGTATAACGTTATGTAGCATTACGTTATAACGTATACCATTATATTGTACTACGTAATGACGTATAACGTTATGTAGCAATACGTAAAGACGCATAACGTTATGTAGCATTACGTAACGACGTATAACGTTATGTAGCATTACGTAACAACGTATAAGGTTATATAATATTACGTAATGACGTATAACGTTATGTAGCATTACGTAACAACGTATAACGTTATGTAGCATTACGTAACAGCGAATTCCATTATATAGTACCACGTAATGACGTATAACGTTATGTAGCATTACGTGACAACGTATAACGTTATGTAGCATTACGTTATAACGTATAACTGTATCTACTTTTATGTAATGACGTATAACGTTATGTAGCATTACGTAACAACGTATAACGTTATATAATACTACGTAACGACGTATAAAGCTGTATAATATTACGTAATGATGTATAACGTTATGTAGCATTTGTAACAACGTATAACGTTATGTAGCATTTCGTAACAACGAATAAAGTTATATAATACTACGTAATGACGTATAACGTTATGTAGCATTACGTAACAACGTATAGCGTTATATAGTATTACGTAGTGACGTATAACGTTATCCAGCAATACGTAATGACGTATAACGCTATGTAGCATTTCGTAACCACGAATACCGTTATATAATACTACGTAATGGCGTATAACGTTATGTAGCAATACGTAAGGACGCATAACGTTATGTAGCATTACGTAACGACGTATAACGTTATGTAGCATTACGTAACAACGTATAACGTTATATAATGCTGCGTAATGACGTATAACGTTATGTAGCATTACATAACAACGTATAACATTATATAGTATTACGTAATGACGTATAACGTTATGTAGCATTACGTAACCACGAATACCGTTATATAATACTACGTAATGGCGTATAACGTTATGTAGCAATACGTAAGGACGCATAACGTTATGTAGCATTACGTAACGACGTATAACGTTATGTAGCATTACGTAACAACGTATAACGTTATATAATATTACGTAATGACGTATAACGTTATGTAGCATTACGTAACAACGTATAACGTTATGTAGCATTACGTAACGACGTATAACGCTATATACTATTACATAAAGATGTATAACGTTATGTAGCATTACGTAACAACGTATAACGTTATGTAGCATTACGTAACGACGTATAACGCTATATACTATTACGTAAAGACGTATAACGTTATGTAGCATTACGTAACAACGTATAACGTTATGTAGCATTACGTAACGACGTATAACGTTATGCAGCATTACGTAACGACGTATAACGTTATACAATACCACGTAATGACGTATAACGTTATGTAGCATTACGTAACAACGTATACCATTATATAGTACTACGTAATGACGTATAACGTTATGTAGCATTACGAAACAACGTATAACGTTATATACTATTACGTAACAACGTATAACGTTATGTAGCATTACGTTATAACGTATAACGCTAAATACTATTACGCAATGACGTATAGCGTTATGTAGTATTACGTAACGACGTATAACGTTATATAATACTACGTAATGACGTATAACGTTATGTTGCATTACGTAACAGCGTATAACGTTATATAATACTACGTAATGACGTATAACGTTATGTAGCATTACGTAACAACGTATACCATTATATAGTACTACGTAATGACGTATAACGTTATGTAGCATTACGTAACAACGTATAACGTTATGTAGCATTACGTAACAACGTATAACGTTATGTAGCATTACGTAACGACGTATAACGCTATATACTATTACGTAAAGACGTATAACGTTATGTAGCATTACGTTATAACGTATAACGCTATATACTATTACGTAATGACGTATAGCGTTATGTAGTATTACGTAACGAAGTATAACGTTATATAATACTACGTAATGACGTATAACGTTATGTAGCATTACCTAACAACGTATACCATTATATAGTACTACGTAATGACGTATAACGTTATGTAGCATTACGTTATAACGTATAACGCTATATACTATTACGTAATGACGTATAGCGTTATGTAGTATTACGTAACGAAGTATAACGTTATATAATACTACGTAATGACGTATAACGTTATGTAGCATTACCTAACAACGTATACCATTATATAGTACTACGTAATGACGTATAACGTTATGTAGCAATACGTAAGGACGCATAACGTTATGTAGCATTACGTAACGACGTATAACGTTATGTAGCATTACGCAACAACGTATAACGTTATATAATATTACGTAATGACGTATAACGTTATGTAGCATTACGTAACAACGTATAACGTTATGTAGCATTACGTAACAGCGAATTCCATTATATAGTACCACGTAATGACGTATAACGTTATGTAGCATTACGTGACAACGTATAACGTTATGTAGCATTACGTTATAACGTATAACTGTATCTACTATTATGTAATGACGTATAACGTTATGTAGCATTACGTAACAACGTATAACGTTATATAATACTACGTAACGACGTATAAAGCTATATAATATTACGTAATGATGTATAACGTTATGTAGCATTACGTAACAACGTATAACGTTATGTAGCATTTCGTAACAACGAATAAAGTTATATAATACTACGTAATGACGTACAACGTTATGTAGCAATATGTAACAACGTATAGCGTTATATAGTATTACGTAATGACGTATAACGTTATGCAGCAATACGTAATGACGTATAACGTTATGTAGCATTACGTAACGACGTATAACGTTATGTAGCATTACGTAACAACGTATAACGTTATATAATACTGCGTAATGACGTATAACGTTATGTAGCATTACGTAACAACGTATAACATTATATAGTATTACGTAATGACGTATAACGTTATGTAGCATTACGTAACCACGAATACCGTTATATAATACTACGTAATGGCGTATAACGTTATGTAGCAATACGTAAGGACGCATAACGTTATGTAGCATTACGTAACGACGTATAACGTTATGTAGCATTACGTAACAACGTATAACGTTATATAATATTACGTAATGACGTATAACGTTATGTAGCATTACGTAACAATGTATAACGTTATGTAGCATTACGTAACGACGTATAACGCTATATAATATTACGTAAAGATGTATAACGTTATGTAGCATTACGTAACAACGTATAACGTTTTGTAGCATTACGTAACAACGTATAACGTTATGTAGCATTTCGTAACAACGAATACCGTTATATAATACTACGTAATGACGTATAACGTTATGTAGCATTACCTAACAACGTATACCATTATATAGTACTACGTAATGACGTATAACGTTATGTAGCCATACGTAAGACGCATAACGTTATGTAGCATTACGTAACGACGTATAACGTTATGTAGCATTACCTAACAACGTATAACGTTATGTAGCATTTCGTAACAACGAATACCGTTATATAATACTACGTAATGACGTATAACGTTATGTAGCTTTACGTAACAACGAATTCCATTATATAGTACTATGTAATGACGTATAACGTTATGTAGCACTAGGTAACAACGTATATCGTTATATACTATTACGTAATGACGTATAACGTTATGTAGCAATACGTAATGACGTATAACGTTATGTAGCATTACGTAACAACGTATAACGTTATGTAGCATTACGTAACGACGTATAACGCTATATACTATTACGTAATGACGTATAACGTTATGTAGCATTACCTAACGACGTATAACGTTATGTAGCATTACGTAACGACGTATAACGTTATACAATACTACGTAATGACGTATAACGTTATGTAGCATTACGTAACAACGTATACCATTATATAGTACTACGTAATGACGTATAACGTTATGTAGCATTACGTAAAAACGTATAACGTTATATACTATTACGTAACAACGTATAACGTTATGTAGCATTACGTTATAACGTATACCATTATATTGTACTACGTAATGACGTATAACGTTATGTAGCAATACGTAAGGACGCATAACGTTATGTAGCATTACGTAACGACGTATAACGTTATGTAGCATTACGTAACAACGTATAACGTTATATAATATTACGTAATGACGTATAACGTTATGTAGCATTACGTAACAACGTATAACGTTATGTAGCATTACGTAACAGCGAATTCCATTATATAGTACCACGTAATGACGTATAACGTTATGTAGCATTACGTGACAACGTATAACGTTATGTAGCATTACGTTATAACGTATAACTGTATCTACTTTTATGTAATGACGTATAACGTTATGTAGCATTACGTAACAACGTATAACGTTATATAATACTACGTAACGACGTATAAAGCTATATAATATTACGTATTGATGTATAACGTTATGTAGCATTTGTAACAACGTATAACGTTATGTAGCATTTCGTAACAACGAATAAAGTTATATAATACTACGTAATGACGTATAACGTTATGTAGCATTACGTAACAACGTATAGCGTTATATAGTATTACGTAATGACGTATAACGTTATCCAGCAATACGTAATGACGTATAACGTTATGTAGCATTACGTAACAACGTATAACGTTATGTAGCATTACGTAACGACGTCTAACGCTATATACTATTACGTTATAACGTATAACGTTATCTACTATTACGTAATGACGTATAACGCTATGTAGCATTTCGTAACCACGAATACCGTTATATAATACTACGTAATGGCTTATAACGTTATGTAGCAATACGTAAGGACGCATAACGTTATGTAGCATTACGTAACGACGTATAACGTTATGTAGCATTACGTAACAACGTATAACGTTATATAATACTGCGTAATGACGTATAACGTTATGTAGCATTACGTAACAACGTATAACATTATATAGTATTACGTAATGACGTATAACGTTATGTAGCATTACGTAACCACGAATACCGTTATATAATACTACGTAATGGCGTATAACGTTATGTAGCAATACGTAAGGACGCATAACGTTATGTAGCATTACGTAACGACGTATAACGTTATGTAGCATTACGTAACAACGTATAACGTTATATAATACTGCGTAATGACGTATAACGTTATGTAGCATTACGTAACGACGTATAACGCTATATACTATTACGTAAAGATGTATAACGTTATGTAGCATTACGTAACAACGTATAACGTTTTGTAGCATTACGTAACAACGTATAACGTTATGTAGCATTTCGTAACAACGAATACCGTTATATAATACTACGTAATGACGTATAACGTTATGTAGCATTACCTAACAACGTATACCATTATATAGTACTACGTAATGACGTATAACGTTATGTAGCAATACGTAAGGACGCATAACGTTATGTAGCATTACGTAACGACGTATAACGCTATATACTATTACGTAAAGACGTATAACGTTATGTAGCATTACGTAACAACGTATAACGTTATGTAGCATTGCGTAACAACGTATAACGTTGTGTAGCATTTCGTAACAACGAATACCGTTATATAATAGTACGTAATGACGTATAACGTTATGTAGCATTACCTAACAACGTATACCATTATATAGTACTACGTAATGACGTATAACGTTATATAGTACTACGTAATGACGTATAACGTTATGTAGCATTACGTAACAACGTATAACGTTATATACTATTACGTAACAACGTATAACGTTATGTAGCATTACATAACAACGTATACCATTATATAGTACTACGTAATGATGTATAACGTTATGTAGCATTATGTAACAACGTATAACGTTATATACTATTAGGTAACAATGTATAACGTTATGTAGCATTACGTAACAACGTATAACGTTATATAATATTACGTAATGACGTATAACGTTATGTAGCATTACGTAACCGCGAATACCGTTATATAATACTACGTAATGACGTACAACGTTATGTAGCATTACGTAACAACGTATACCATTATATAGTACTACGTAATGATGTATAACGTTATGTAGCAATACGTAAGGACGCATAACGTTATGTAGCATTACGTGACGACGTATAACGTTATGTAGCATTACGTAACAACGTATAACGTTATATAATATTACGTAATGACGTATAACGTTATGTAGCATTACGTAACGACGTGTAACGTTATGTAGCATTACGTAGCGACGTGTAACGTTATACAATACTACGTAATGACGTATAACGTTATGTAGCATTACGTAACAACGTATACCATTATATAGTACTACGTAATGACGTATAACGTTATGTAGCATTACGTAACAACGTATAACGTTATATACTATTACGTAACAACGTATAACGTTATGTAGCATTACGTTATAACGTATAACGCTATATACTATTACGTAATGACGTATAGCGTTATGTAGTATTACGTAACGACGTATAACGTTATATAATACTACATAATGACGTATAACGTTATGTAGCATTACGTAACAACGTATAACGTTATGTAGCATTACGTAACGACGTATAACGCTATATACTATTACGTAATGACGTATAACGTTATGTAGCATTACGTAACAACGTATAACGTTATGTAGCATTACGTAACAACGTATAACGTTATGTAGCATTACGTAACGACGTATAACGCTATATTCTATTACGTAAAGACGTATAACGTTATGTAGCATTACGTAACAACGTATAACGTTATGTAGCATTACGTAACAACGTATAACGTTATGTAGCATTTCGTAACAACGAATACCGTTATATAATACTACGTAATGACGTATAACGTTATGTAGCATTACCTAACAACGTATACCATTATATAGTACTACGTAATGACGTATAACGTTATGTAGCATTACGTAACAACGTATAACGTTATATAATATTACGTAATGACGTATAACGTTATGTAGCATTACGTAACAACGTATAACGTTATGTAGCATTACGTAACAGCGAATTCCATTATATAGTACCACGTAATGACGTATAACGTTATGTAGCATTACGTGACAACGTATAACGTTATGTAGCATTACGTTATAACGTATAACTGTATCTACTATTATGTAATGACGTATAACGTTATGTAGCATTACGTAACAATGTATAACGTTATATAATACTACGTAACGACGTATAAAGCTATATAATATTACGTAATGATGTATAACGTTATGTAGCATTACGTAACAACGTATAACGTTATGTAGCATTTCGTAACAACGAATAAAGTTATATAATACTACGTAATGACGTATAACGTTATGTTGCATTACGTAACAGCGTATAACGTTATATAATACTACGTAATGACGTATACCGTTATGTAGCATTACGTAACAACAAATACCGTTATATAATACTACGTAATGACGTATAACGTTATGTAGCATTACGTAACAACGTATACCATTATATATTACTACGTAATGACGTATAACGTTATGTAGCATTACGTAACAACGTATAACGTTATGTAGCATTACGTAACAACGTGTATCGTTATGTAGCATTACGTAACAACGTATAACGTTATGTAGCATTACGTAACAATGTATAACGTTATATAATACTACGTAATGACGTATACCGTTATGTAGCATTACGTAAGAACAAATACCGTTATATAATACTACGTAATGACGTATAACGTTATGTAGCATTACGTAACAACGAATACCATTATATAGTACTACGTAATGACGTATAACGTTATGTAGCATTACGTAACAACGTATAACGTTATGTAACATTACATAACGACGTATAACGCTGTATACTATTACGTAATGACGTTAAACGTTATGTAGCATTACGTAACAACGTATAACGGTATGTAGCATTACGTTATAACGTATAACGTTATCTACTATTACGTAATGACGTATAACGCTATGTAGCATTTCGTAACAACGTATAACGTTATATAATACTGCGCAATGACGTATAACGTTATGTAGCATTACGTAACAACGTATAACATTATATAGTATTACGTAATGACGTATACCGTTATGTAGCATTACGTAACAACAAATACCGTTATATAATACTACGTAATGACGTATAACGTTATGTAGCATTACGTAACAACGTATACCATTATATATTACTACGTAATGACGTATAACGTTATGTAGCATTACGTAACAACGTATAACGTTATGTAGCATTACGTAACAACGTGTAACGTTATGTAGCATTACGTAACAACGTATAACGTTATGTAGCATTACGTGACGACGTATAACGCTATATACTATTACGTAATGACGTATAACGTTGTGTAGCATTACGTAACAACGTGTAACGATATGTAGCATTACGTAACAACGTATAACGTTATGTTGCATTACGTAACAACAAATACCGTTATATAATACTACGTAATGACGTATACCGTTATGTAGCATTACGTAAGAACAAATACCGTTATATAATACTACGTAATGACGTATAACGTTATGTAGCAATACGTAACTACGTATAACGTTATATAATACTACGTAATGACGTATAACGTTATGTAGCATTACGTAACCGCGAATACCGTTATATAATACTACGTAATGACGTACAACGTTATGTAGCATTACGTAACAACGTATACCATTATATAGTACTACGTAATGATGTATAACGTTATGTAGCAATACGTAAGGACGCATAACGTTATGTAGCATTACGTGACGACGTATAACGTTATGTAGCATTACGTAACGACGTATAACGCTATATACTATTACGTAAAGACGTATAACGTTATGTAGCATTACGTAACAACGTATAACGTTATATAATATTACGTAATGACGTATAACGTTATGTAGCATTACGTAACAACGTATAACGTTATGTAGCATTACGTAACAGCGAATTCCATTATATAGTACCACGTAATGACGTATAACGTTATGTAGCATTACGTGACAACGTATAACGTTATGTAGCATTACGTAACAACGTATAACGTTATATAATATTACGTAATGACGTATAACGTTATGTAGCATTACGTAACAACGTATAACGTTATGTAGCATTACGTAACAGCGAATTCCATTATATAGTACCACGTAATGACGTATAACGTTATGTAGCATTACGTAACGACGTGTAACGTTATGTAGCATTACGTAACGACGTATAACGTTATACAATACTACGTAATGACGTATAACGTTATGTAGCATTACGTAACAACGTATACCATTATATAGTACTACGTAATGACGTACAACGTTATGTAGCATTACGTAACAACGTATAACGTTATATACTATTACGTAACAACGTATAACGTTATGTAGCATTACGTTATAACGTATAACGCTATATACTATTACGTAATGACGTATAGCGTTATGTAGTATTACGTAACGACGTATAACGTTGTATAATACTACGTAATGACGTATAACGTTATGTAGCATTACGTAACAACGTATAACGTTATGTAGCATTACGTAACGACGTATAACGCTATATACTATTACGTAATGACGTATAACGTTATGTAGCATTACGTAACGACGTATAACGTTATGTAGCATTACGTAACGACGTATAACGTTATACAATACTACGTTATGACGTATAACGTTATGTAGCATTACGTAACAACGTATACCATTATATAGTACTACGTAATGACGTATAACGTTATGTAGCATTACGTAACAACGTATAACGTTATATACTATTACGTAACAACGTATAACGTTATGTAGCATTACGTTATAACATGTAACGCTATATACTATTACGTAATGACGTATAGCGTTATGTAGTATTACGTAACGACGTATAACGATATATAATACTACGTAATGACGTATAACGTTATGTTGCATTACGTAACAGCGTATAACGTTATATAATACTACGTAATGACGTATAACGTTATGTAGAATTACGTAACAACGTATACCATTATATAGTACTACGTAATGACGTATAACGTTATGTAGCATTACGTAACAACGTATAACGTTATGTAGCATTACGTAACAACGTATAACGTTATGTAGCATTACGTAACGACGTATAACGCTATATACTATTACGTAAAGACGTATAACGTTATGTAGCATTACGTAACAACGTATAACGTTATATAATATTACGTAATGACGTATAACGTTATGTAGCATTACGTAACAACGTATAACGTTATGTAGCATTACGTAACAGCGAATTCCATTATATAGTACCACGTAATGACGTATAACGTTATGTAGCATTACGTGACAACGTATAACGTTATGTAGCATTACGTAACAACGTATAACGTTATGTAGCATTTCGTAACAACGAATAAAGTTATATAATACTACGTAATGACGTATAACGTTATATAGCAATACGTAACAACGTATAGCGTTATATAGTATTACGTAATGACGTGTAACGTTACGTAGCATTACGTAGCGACGTATAACGTTATACAATACTACGTAATGACGTATAACGTTATGTAGCATTACGTAACAACGTATACCATTATATAGTACTACGTAATGACGTATAACGTTATGTAGCATTACGTAACAACGTATAACGTTATATACTATTACGTAACAACGTATAACGTTATGTAGCATTACGTTATAACGTATAACGCTATATACTATTACGTAATGACGTATAGCGTTATGTAGTATTACGTAACGACGTATAACGTTATATAATACTACGTAATGACGTATAACGTTATGTAGCATACGTAACGACGTATAACGTTATGTAGCATTACGTAACGACGTATAACGTTATACAATACTACGTAATGACGTATAACGTTATGTAGCATTACGTAACAACGTATACCATTATATAGTACTACGTAATGACGTATAACGTTATGTAGCATTACGTAACAACGTATAACGTTATATACTATTACGTAACAACGTATAACGTTATGTAGCATTACGTTATAACGTATAACGCTATATACTATTACGTAATGACGTATAGCGTTATGTAGTATTACGTAACGACGTATAACGTTATATAATACTACGTAATGACGCATAACGTTATGTTGCATTACGTAACAGCGTATAACGTTATATAATACTACGTAATGACGTATAACGTTATGTAGCATTACGTAACAACGTATACCATTATATAGTACTACGTAATGACGTATAACGTTATGTAGCATTACGTAACAACGTATAACGTTATGTAGCATTACGTAACAACGTATAACGTTATGTAGCATTACGTAACGACGTATAACGCTATATTCTATTACGTAAAGACGTATAACGTTATGTAGCATTACGTAACGACGTATAACGCTATATTCTATTACGTAAAGACGTATAACGTTACGTAGTATTACGTAACGACGTATAACGTTATACAATACTACGTAATGACGTATAACGTTATGTAGCATTACGTAACAACGTATAACGTTATGTAGCATTACGTAACGACGTATAACCCTATATACTATTACGTAATGACGTGTAACGTTATGTAGCATTACGTAACAACGTATAACGTTATGTAGCATTACGTAACGACGTATAACGCTATATACTATTACGTAATGACGTATAACGTTATGTAGCATACGTAACGACGTATAACGTTATGTAGCATTACGTAACGACGTATAACGTTATACAATACTACGTAATGACGTATAACGTTATGTAGCATTACGTAACAACGTATACCATTATATAGTACTACGTAATGACGTATAACGTTATGTAGCATTACGTAACAACGTATAACGTTATATACTATTACGTAACGACGTGTAACGTTATGTAGCATTACGTAACGACGTATAACGCTATATACTATTACGTAAAGACGTATAACGTTATGTAGCATTACGTAACAACGTATAACGTTATATAATATTACGTAATGACGTATAACGTTATGTAGCATTACGTAACAACGTATAACGTTATGTAGCATTACGTAACAGCGAATTCCATTATATAGTACCACGTAATGACGTATAACGTTATGTAGCATTACGTGACAACGTATAACGTTATGTAGCATTACGTAACAACGTATAACGTTATATAATATTACGTAATGACGTATAACGTTATGTAGCATTACGTAACAACGTATAACGTTATGTAGCATTACGTAACAGCGAATTCCATTATATAGTACCACGTAATGACGTATAACGTTATGTAGCATTACGTAACGACGTGTAACGTTATGTAGCATTACGTAACGACGTATAACGTTATACAATACTACGTAATGACGTATAACGTTATGTAGCATTACGTAACAACGTATACCATTATATAGTACTACGTAATGACGTACAACGTTATGTAGCATTACGTAACAACGTATAACGTTATATACTATTACGTAACAACGTATAACGTTATGTAGCATTACGTTATAACGTATAACGCTATATACTATTACGTAATGACGTATAGCGTTATGTAGTATTACGTAACGACGTATAACGTTGTATAATACTACGTAATGACGTATAACGTTATGTAGCATTACGTAACAACGTATAACGTTATGTAGCATTACGTAACGACGTATAACGCTATATACTATTACGTAATGACGTATAACGTTATGTAGCATTACGTAACGACGTATAACGTTATGTAGCATTACGTAACGACGTATAACGTTATACAATACTACGTTATGACGTATAACGTTATGTAGCATTACGTAACAACGTATAACGTTATGTAGCATTACGTAACAACGTATAACGTTATGTAGCATTACGTAACGACGTATAACGCTATATACTATTACGTAAAGACGTATAACGTTATGTAGCATTACGTAACAACGTATAACGTTATATAATATTACGTAATGACGTATAACGTTATGTAGCATTACGTAACAACGTATAACGTTATGTAGCATTACGTAACAGCGAATTCCATTATATAGTACCACGTAATGACGTATAACGTTATGTAGCATTACGTGACAACGTATAACGTTATGTAGCATTACGTAACAACGTATAACGTTATGTAGCATTACGTAACAACAAATACCGTTATATAATACTACGTAATGACGTATAACGTTATGTAGCATTACGTAACAACGTATACCATTATATATTACTACGTAATGACGTATAACGTTATGTAGCATTACGTAACAACGTATAACGTTATGTAGCATTACGTAACAACGTGTAACGTTATGTAGCATTACGTAACAACGTATAACGTTATGTAGCATTACGTAACAACGTGTAACGTTATGTAGCATTACGTAACAACGTATAACGTTATGTAGCATTACGTGACGACGTATAACGCTATATACTATTACGTAATGACGTATAACGTTGTGTAGCATTACGTAACAACGTGTAACGATATGTAGCATTACGTAACAACGTATAACGTTATGTTGCATTACGTAACAACAAATACCGTTATATAATACTACGTAATGACGTATACCGTTATGTAGCATTACGTAAGAACAAATACCGTTATATAATACTACGTAATGACGTATAACGTTATGTAGCAATACGTAACTACGTATAACGTTATATAATACTACGTAATGACGTATAACGTTATGTAGCATTACGTAACCGCGAATACCGTTATATAATACTACGTAATGACGTACAACGTTATGTAGCATTACGTAACAACGTATACCATTATATAGTACTACGTAATGATGTATAACGTTATGTAGCAATACGTAAGGACGCATAACGTTATGTAGCATTACGTGACGACGTATAACGTTATGTAGCATTACGTAACGACGTATAACGCTATATACTATTACGTAAAGACGTATAACGTTATGTAGCATTAC
Source organism: Bombus muscorum (assembly GCA_963971185.1). NCBI lineage: Eukaryota > Metazoa > Arthropoda > Insecta > Hymenoptera > Apidae > Bombus > Bombus muscorum. The sequence continues at coordinate 9,371,832 of OZ020139.1, read as the reverse complement.
GTAACAACGTATAACGTTATATAATATTACGTAATGACGTATAACGTTATGTAGCATTACGTAACAACGTATAACGTTATGTAGCATTACGTAACAGCGAATTCCATTATATAGTACCACGTAATGACGTATAACGTTATGTAGCATTACGTGACAACGTATAACGTTATGTAGCATTACGTAACAACGTATAACGTTATATAATATTACGTAATGACGTATAACGTTATGTAGCATTACGTAACAACGTATAACGTTATGTAGCATTACGTAACAGCGAATTCCATTATATAGTACCACGTAATGACGTATAACGTTATGTAGCATTACGTAACGACGTGTAACGTTATGTAGCATTACGTAACGACGTATAACGTTATACAATACTACGTAATGACGTATAACGTTATGTAGCATTACGTAACAACGTATACCATTATATAGTACTACGTAATGACGTACAACGTTATGTAGCATTACGTAACAACGTATAACGTTATATACTATTACGTAACAACGTATAACGTTATGTAGCATTACGTTATAACGTATAACGCTATATACTATTACGTAATGACGTATAGCGTTATGTAGTATTACGTAACGACGTATAACGTTGTATAATACTACGTAATGACGTATAACGTTATGTAGCATTACGTAACAACGTATAACGTTATGTAGCATTACGTAACGACGTATAACGCTATATACTATTACGTAATGACGTATAACGTTATGTAGCATTACGTAACGACGTATAACGTTATGTAGCATTACGTAACGACGTATAACGTTATACAATACTACGTTATGACGTATAACGTTATGTAGCATTACGTAACAACGTATACCATTATATAGTACTACGTAATGACGTATAACGTTATGTAGCATTACGTAACAACGTATAACGTTATATACTATTACGTAACAACGTATAACGTTATGTAGCATTACGTTATAACATGTAACGCTATATACTATTACGTAATGACGTATAGCGTTATGTAGTATTACGTAACGACGTATAACGATATATAATACTACGTAATGACGTATAACGTTATGTTGCATTACGTAACAGCGTATAACGTTATATAATACTACGTAATGACGTATAACGTTATGTAGAATTACGTAACAACGTATACCATTATATAGTACTACGTAATGACGTATAACGTTATGTAGCATTACGTAACAACGTATAACGTTATGTAGCATTACGTAACAACGTATAACGTTATGTAGCATTACGTAACGACGTATAACGCTATATACTATTACGTAAAGACGTATAACGTTATGTAGCATTACGTAACAACGTATAACGTTATATAATATTACGTAATGACGTATAACGTTATGTAGCATTACGTAACAACGTATAACGTTATGTAGCATTACGTAACAGCGAATTCCATTATATAGTACCACGTAATGACGTATAACGTTATGTAGCATTACGTGACAACGTATAACGTTATGTAGCATTACGTAACAACGTATAACGTTATGTAGCATTTCGTAACAACGAATAAAGTTATATAATACTACGTAATGACGTATAACGTTATATAGCAATACGTAACAACGTATAGCGTTATATAGTATTACGTAATGACGTGTAACGTTACGTAGCATTACGTAGCGACGTATAACGTTATACAATACTACGTAATGACGTATAACGTTATGTAGCATTACGTAACAACGTATACCATTATATAGTACTACGTAATGACGTATAACGTTATGTAGCATTACGTAACAACGTATAACGTTATATACTATTACGTAACAACGTATAACGTTATGTAGCATTACGTTATAACGTATAACGCTATATACTATTACGTAATGACGTATAGCGTTATGTAGTATTACGTAACGACGTATAACGTTATATAATACTACGTAATGACGTATAACGTTATGTAGCATACGTAACGACGTATAACGTTATGTAGCATTACGTAACGACGTATAACGTTATACAATACTACGTAATGACGTATAACGTTATGTAGCATTACGTAACAACGTATACCATTATATAGTACTACGTAATGACGTATAACGTTATGTAGCATTACGTAACAACGTATAACGTTATATACTATTACGTAACAACGTATAACGTTATGTAGCATTACGTTATAACGTATAACGCTATATACTATTACGTAATGACGTATAGCGTTATGTAGTATTACGTAACGACGTATAACGTTATATAATACTACGTAATGACGCATAACGTTATGTTGCATTACGTAACAGCGTATAACGTTATATAATACTACGTAATGACGTATAACGTTATGTAGCATTACGTAACAACGTATACCATTATATAGTACTACGTAATGACGTATAACGTTATGTAGCATTACGTAACAACGTATAACGTTATGTAGCATTACGTAACAACGTATAACGTTATGTAGCATTACGTAACGACGTATAACGCTATATTCTATTACGTAAAGACGTATAACGTTATGTAGCATTACGTAACGACGTATAACGCTATATTCTATTACGTAAAGACGTATAACGTTACGTAGTATTACGTAACGACGTATAACGTTATACAATACTACGTAATGACGTATAACGTTATGTAGCATTACGTAACAACGTATAACGTTATGTAGCATTACGTAACGACGTATAACCCTATATACTATTACGTAATGACGTGTAACGTTATGTAGCATTACGTAACAACGTATAACGTTATGTAGCATTACGTAACGACGTATAACGCTATATACTATTACGTAATGACGTATAACGTTATGTAGCATACGTAACGACGTATAACGTTATGTAGCATTACGTAACGACGTATAACGTTATACAATACTACGTAATGACGTATAACGTTATGTAGCATTACGTAACAACGTATACCATTATATAGTACTACGTAATGACGTATAACGTTATGTAGCATTACGTAACAACGTATAACGTTATATACTATTACGTAACGACGTGTAACGTTATGTAGCATTACGTAACGACGTATAACGCTATATACTATTACGTAAAGACGTATAACGTTATGTAGCATTACGTAACAACGTATAACGTTATATAATATTACGTAATGACGTATAACGTTATGTAGCATTACGTAACAACGTATAACGTTATGTAGCATTACGTAACAGCGAATTCCATTATATAGTACCACGTAATGACGTATAACGTTATGTAGCATTACGTGACAACGTATAACGTTATGTAGCATTACGTAACAACGTATAACGTTATATAATATTACGTAATGACGTATAACGTTATGTAGCATTACGTAACAACGTATAACGTTATGTAGCATTACGTAACAGCGAATTCCATTATATAGTACCACGTAATGACGTATAACGTTATGTAGCATTACGTAACGACGTGTAACGTTATGTAGCATTACGTAACGACGTATAACGTTATACAATACTACGTAATGACGTATAACGTTATGTAGCATTACGTAACAACGTATACCATTATATAGTACTACGTAATGACGTACAACGTTATGTAGCATTACGTAACAACGTATAACGTTATATACTATTACGTAACAACGTATAACGTTATGTAGCATTACGTTATAACGTATAACGCTATATACTATTACGTAATGACGTATAGCGTTATGTAGTATTACGTAACGACGTATAACGTTGTATAATACTACGTAATGACGTATAACGTTATGTAGCATTACGTAACAACGTATAACGTTATGTAGCATTACGTAACGACGTATAACGCTATATACTATTACGTAATGACGTATAACGTTATGTAGCATTACGTAACGACGTATAACGTTATGTAGCATTACGTAACGACGTATAACGTTATACAATACTACGTTATGACGTATAACGTTATGTAGCATTACGTAACAACGTATAACGTTATGTAGCATTACGTAACAACGTATAACGTTATGTAGCATTACGTAACGACGTATAACGCTATATACTATTACGTAAAGACGTATAACGTTATGTAGCATTACGTAACAACGTATAACGTTATATAATATTACGTAATGACGTATAACGTTATGTAGCATTACGTAACAACGTATAACGTTATGTAGCATTACGTAACAGCGAATTCCATTATATAGTACCACGTAATGACGTATAACGTTATGTAGCATTACGTGACAACGTATAACGTTATGTAGCATTACGTAACAACGTATAACGTTATGTAGCATTTCGTAACAACGAATAAAGTTATATAATACTACGTAATGACGTATAACGTTATATAGCAATACGTAACAACGTATAGCGTTATATAGTATTACGTAATGACGTGTAACGTTACGTAGCATTACGTAGCGACGTATAACGTTATACAATACTACGTAATGACGTATAACGTTATGTAGCATTACGTAACAACGTATACCATTATATAGTACTACGTAATGACGTATAACGTTATGTAGCATTACGTAACAACGTATAACGTTATATACTATTACGTAACAACGTATAACGTTATATAGCATTACGTTATAACGTATAACGCTATATACTATTACGTAATGACGTATAGCGTTATGTAGTATTACGTAACGACGTATAACGTTATATAATACTACGTAATGACGTATAACGTTATATAGCAATACGTAACAACGTATAGCGTTATATAGTATTACGTAATGACGTGTAACGTTACGTAGCATTACGTAACAACGTATAACGTTATGTAGCATTTCGTAACAACGAATAAAGTTATATAATACTACGTAATGACGTATAACGTTATATAGCAATACGTAACAACGTATAGCGTTATATAGTATTACGTAATGACGTGTAACGTTACGTAGCATTACGTAGCGACGTATAACGTTATACAATACTACGTAATGACGTATAACGTTATGTAGCATTACGTAACAACGTATACCATTATATATTACTACGTAATGACGTATAACGTTATGTAGCATTACGTAACTAACGTATAACGTTATGTAGCATTACGTAACAACGTGTAACGTTATGTAGCATTACGTAACAACGTATAACGTTATGTAGCATTACGTGACGACGTATAACGCTATATACTATTACGTAATGACGTATAACGTTGTGTAGCATTACGTAACAACGTGTAACGATATGTAGCATTACGTAACAACGTATAACGTTATGTTGCATTACGTAACAACAAATACCGTTATATAATACTACGTAATGACGTATACCGTTATGTAGCATTACGTAAGAACAAATACCGTTATATAATACTACGTAATGACGTATAACGTTATGTAGCAATACGTAACTACGTATAACGTTATATAATACTACGTAATGACGTATAACGTTATGTAGCATTACGTAACCGCGAATACCGTTATATAATACTACGTAATGACGTACAACGTTATGTAGCATTACGTAACAACGTATACCATTATATAGTACTACGTAATGATGTATAACGTTATGTAGCAATACGTAAGGACGCATAACGTTATGTAGCATTACGTGACGACGTATAACGTTATGTAGCATTACGTAACGACGTATAACGCTATATACTATTACGTAAAGACGTATAACGTTATGTAGCATTACGTAACAACGTATAACGTTATATAATATTACGTAATGACGTATAACGTTATGTAGCATTACGTAACAACGTATAACGTTATGTAGCATTACGTAACAGCGAATTCCATTATATAGTACCACGTAATGACGTATAACGTTATGTAGCATTACGTGACAACGTATAACGTTATGTAGCATTACGTAACAACGTATAACGTTATATAATATTACGTAATGACGTATAACGTTATGTAGCATTACGTAACAACGTATAACGTTATGTAGCATTACGTAACAGCGAATTCCATTATATAGTACCACGTAATGACGTATAACGTTATGTAGCATTACGTAACGACGTGTAACGTTATGTAGCATTACGTAACGACGTATAACGTTATACAATACTACGTAATGACGTATAACGTTATGTAGCATTACGTAACAACGTATACCATTATATAGTACTACGTAATGACGTACAACGTTATGTAGCATTACGTAACAACGTATAACGGTATATACTATTACGTAACAACGTATAACGTTATGTAGCATTACGTTATAACGTATAACGCTATATACTATTACGTAATGACGTATAGCGTTATGTAGTATTACGTAACGACGTATAACGTTGTATAATACTACGTAATGACGTATAACGTTATGTAGCATTACGTAACAACGTATAACGTTATGTAGCATTACGTAACGACGTATAACGCTATATACTATTACGTAATGACGTATAACGTTATGTAGCATTACGTAACGACGTATAACGTTATGTAGCATTACGTAACGACGTATAACGTTATACAATACTACGTTATGACGTATAACGTTATGTAGCATTACGTAACAACGTATACCATTATATAGTACTACGTAATGACGTATAACGTTATGTAGCATTACGTAACAACGTATAACGTTATATACTATTACGTAACAACGTATAACGTTATGTAGCATTACGTTATAACATGTAACGCTATATACTATTACGTAATGACGTATAGCGTTATGTAGTATTACGTAACGACGTATAACGATATATAATACTACGTAATGACGTATAACGTTATGTTGCATTACGTAACAGCGTATAACGTTATATAATACTACGTAATGACGTATAACGTTATGTAGAATTACGTAACAACGTATACCATTATATAGTACTACGTAATGACGTATAACGTTATGTAGCATTACGTAACAACGTATAACGTTATGTAGCATTACGTAACAACGTATAACGTTATGTAGCATTACGTAACAACGTATAACGTTATGTAGCATTACGTAACGACGTATAACGCTATATACTATTACGTAAAGACGTATAACGTTATGTAGCATTACGTGACAACGTATAACGTTATGTAGCATTACGTAACAACGTATAACGTTATGTAGCATTTCGTAACAACGAATAAAGTTATATAATACTACGTAATGACGTATAACGTTATATAGCAATACGTAACAACGTATAGCGTTATATAGTATTACGTAATGACGTGTAACGTTACGTAGCATTACGTAGCGACGTATAACGTTATACAATACTACGTAATGACGTATAACGTTATGTAGCATTACGTAACAACGTATACCATTATATAGTACTACGTAATGACGTATAACGTTATGTAGCATTACGTAACAACGTATAACGTTATATACTATTACGTAACAACGTATAACGTTATGTAGCATTACGTTATAACGTATAACGCTATATACTATTACGTAATGACGTATAGCGTTATGTAGTATTACGTAACGACGTATAACGTTATATAATACTACGTAATGACGTATAACGTTATGTAGCATTACGTAACAACGTATACCATTATATAGTACTACGTAATGACGTATAACGTTATGTAGCATTACGTAACAACGTATAACGTTATATACTATTACGTAATGACGTGTAACGTTATGTAGCATTACGTAACAACGTATAACGTTATGTAGCATTACGTAACGACGTATAACGCTATATACTATTACGTAATGACGTATAACGTTATGTAGCATACGTAACGACGTATAACGTTATGTAGCATTACGTAACGACGTATAACGTTATACAATACTACGTAATGACGTATAACGTTATGTTGCATTACGTAACAGCGTATAACGTTATATAATACTACGTAATGACGTATAACGTTATGTAGAATTACGTAACAACGTATACCATTATATAGTACTACGTAATGACGTATAACGTTATGTAGCATTACGTAACAACGTATAACGTTATGTAGCATTACGTAACAACGTATAACGTTATGTAGCATTACGTAACGACGTATAACGCTATATACTATTACGTAAAGACGTATAACGTTATGTAGCATTACGTTATAACGTATAACGCTATATACTATTACGTAATGACGTATAGCGTTATGTAGTATTACGTAACGACGTATAACGTTATATAATACTACGTAATGACGCATAACGTTATGTTGCATTACGTAACAGCGTATAACGTTATATAATACTACGTAATGACGTATAACGTTATGTAGCATTACGTAACAACGTATACCATTATATAGTACTACGTAATGACGTTTAACGTTATGTAGCATTACGTAACAACGTATAACGTTATGTAGCATTACGTAACAACGTATAACGTTATGTAGCATTACGTAACGACGTATAACGCTATATTCTATTACGTAAAGACGTATAACGTTATGTAGCATTACGTAACGACGTATAACGCTATATTCTATTACGTAAAGACGTATAACGTTACGTAGTATTACGTAACGACGTATAACGTTATACAATACTACGTAATGACGTATAACGTTATGTAGCATTACGTAACAACGTATAACGTTATGTAGCATTACGTAACGACGTATAACCCTATATACTATTACGTAATGACGTGTAACGTTATGTAGCATTACGTAACAACGTATAACGTTATGTAGCATTACGTAACGACGTATAACGCTATATACTATTACGTAATGACGTATAACGTTATGTAGCATACGTAACGACGTATAACGTTATGTAGCATTACGTAACGACGTATAACGTTATACAATACTACGTAATGACGTATAACGTTATGTAGCATTACGTAACAACGTATACCATTATATAGTACTACGTAATGACGTATAACGTTATGTAGCATTACGTAACAACGTATAACGTTATATACTATTACGTAACGACGTGTAACGTTATGTAGCATTACGTAGCGACGTATAACGTTATACAATACTACGTAATGACGTATAACGTTATGTAGCATTACGTAACAACGTATACCATTATATAGTACTACGTAATGACGTATAACGTTATGTAGCATTACGTAACAACGTATAACGTTATATACTATTACGTAACAACGTATAACGTTATGTAGCATTACGTTATAACGTATAACGCTATATACTATTACGTAATGACGTATAGCGTTATGTAGTATTACGTAACGACGTATAACGTTATATAATACTACGTAATGACGTATAACGTTATGTAGCATTACGTAACAACGTATAACGTTATGTAGCATTACGTAACGACGTATAACGCTATATACTATTACGTAATGACGTGTAACGTTATGTAGCATTACGTAACAACGTATAACGTTATGTAGCATTACGTAACGACGTATAACGCTATATACTATTACGTAATGACGTATAACGTTATGTAGCATTACGTAACTACGTATAACGTTATGTAGCATTACGTAACAACGTATAACGTTATGTAGCATTACGTAACAACGTGTAACGTTATGTAGCATTACGTAACAACGTATAACGTTATGTAGCATTACGTGACGACGTATAACGCTATATACTATTACGTAATAACCTATAACGTTGTGTAGCATTACGTAACAACGTGTAACGTTATGTAGCATTACGTAGCAACGTATAACGTTATGTTGCATTACGTAACAGCGTATAACGTTATATAATACTACGTTATGACGTATACCGTTATGTAGCATTACGTAAGAACAAATACCGTTATATAATACTACGTAATGACGTATAACGTTATGTAGCATTACGTAACAACGAATACCATTATATAGTACTACGTAATGACGTATAACGTTATGTAGCATTACGTAACGACGTATAACTCTATATACTATTACGTAATGACGTATAACGTTATGTAGCATTACGTAACAACGTATAACGTTATGTAGCATTACGTAACAACGTATAACGTTATGTTGCATTACGTAACAGCGTATAACGTTATAAAATACTACGTTATGACGTATACCGTTATGTAGCATTACGTAAGAACAAATACCGTTATATAATACTACGTAATGACGTATAACGTTATGTAGCAATACGTAACAACGTATAACGTTATATAATACTACGTAATGACGTATAATGTTCTGTAGTATTACGCAACAACGTATAACGTTATATAATACTACGTAATGACGTATAACGTTGTGTAGCATTACGTAACAACGTATAACGTTATGTAACATTACATAACGACGTATAACGTTATATAATACTACGTAATGACGTATACCGTTATGTAGCATTACGTAAGAACAAATACCGTTATATAATACTACGTAATGACGTATAACGTTATGTAGCATTACGTAACAACGAATACCATTATATAGTACTACGTAATGACGTATAACGTTATGTAGCATTACGTAACGACGAATACCATTATATATTACTACGTAATGACGTATAACGTTATGTAGCATTACGCAACAACGTATAACGTTATGTAGCATTACGTAACAACGTGTAACGTTATGTAGCATTACGTAACAACGTATAACGTTATGTAGCATTACGTGACGACATATAACGCTATATACTATTACGTAATGACGTATAACGTTGTGTAGCATTACGTAACAACGTGTAACGTTATGTAGCATTACGTAACAACGTATAACGTTATGTTGCATTACGTAACAGCGTATAACGTTATATAATACTACGTAATGACGTATACCGTTATGTAGCATTACGTAAGAACAAATACCGCTATATAATACTACGTAATGACGTATAACGTTATGTAGCATTACGTAACAACGAATACCATTATATAGTACTACGTAATGACGTATAACGTTATGTAGCATTACGTAACGACGTATACCTCTATATACTATTACGTAATGACGTATAACGTTATGTAGCATTACGTAACAACGAATAACGTTATGTAGCATTACGTAACGACGTATAACGCTATATACTATTACGTAATGACGTATATCGTTATGTAGCATTACGTAACAACGTATAACGATATGTAGCATTACGTAACAACGTATAACGTTATGTTGCATTACGTAACAACAAATACCGTTATATAATACTACGTAATGACGTATACCGTTATGTAGCATTACGTAAGAACAAATACCGTTATATAATACTACGTAATGACGTATAACGTTATGTAGCATTACGTAACAACGAATACCATTATATAGTACTACGTAATGACGTATAACGTTATGTAGCATTACGTAACGACGTATAACTCTATATACTATTACGTAATGACGTATAACGTTATGTAGCATTACGTAACAACGTATAACGTTATGTAGCATTACGTAACGACGTATAACGCTATATACTATTACGTAATAACGTATATCGTTATGTAGCATTACGTAACAACGTATAACGATATGTAGCATTACGTTATAACGTATAACGATATCTACTATTACGTAATGACGTATAACGTTATGTAGCAATACGTAACAACGTATAACGTTATATAATACTACGTAATGACGTATAATGTTCTGTAGTATTACGCAACAACGTATAACGTTATATAATACTACGTAATGACGTATAACGTTGTGTAGCATTACGTAACAACGTATAACGTTATGTAACATTACATAACGACGTATAACGCTGTATACTATTACGTAATGACGTTAAACGTTATGTAGCATTACGTAACAACGTATAACGGTATGTAGCATTACGTTATAACGTATAACGTTATCAACTATTACGTAATGACGTATAACGCTATGTAGCATTTCGTAACAACGTATAACGTTATATAATACTGCGTAATGACGTATAACGTTATGTAGCATTACGTAACAACGTATAACATTATATAGTATTACGTAAAGACGTATAACGTTATGTAGCATTACGTAACCACGAATACCGTTATATAATACTACGTAATGGCGTATAACGTTATGTAGCATTACATAACAACGTATACCATTATATAGTACTACGTAATGATGTATAACGTTATGTAGCATTATGTAACAACGTATAACGTTATATACTATTAGGTAACAATGTATAACGTTATGTAGCATTACGTAACAACGTATAACGTTATATAATATTACGTAATGACGTATAACGTTATGTAGCATTACGTAACCGCGAATACCGTTATATAATACTACGTAATGACGTACAACGTTATGTAGCATTACGTAACAACGTATAACGTTATGTAGCATTACGTAACGACGTATAACGCTATATACTATTACGTAATGACGTATAACGTTATGTAGCATACGTAACGACGTATAACGTTATGTAGCATTACGTAACGACGTATAACGTTATACAATACTACGTAATGACGTATAACGTTATGTAGCATTACGTAACAACGTATACCATTATATAGTACTACGTAATGACGTATAACGTTATGTAGCATTACGTTATAACGTATAACGCTATATACTATTACGTAATGACGTATAGCGTTATGTAGTATTACGGAACGACGTATAACGTTATATAATACTACGTAATGACGTATAACGTTATGTTGCATTACGTAACAGCGTATAACGTTATATAATACTACGTAATGACGTATAACGTTATGTAGCATTACGTAACAACGTATAACGTTATGTAGCATTACGTAACGATGTATAACGCGATATACTATTACGTAATGACGTGTAACGTTATGTAGCATTACGTAACAACGTATAACGTTATGTAGCATTACGTAACGACGTATAACGCTATATACTATTACGTAATGACGTATAACGTTATGTAGCATACGTAACGACGTATAACGTTATGTAGCATTACGTAACGACGTATAACGTTATACAATACTACGTAATGACGTATAACGTTATGTAGCATTACGTAACAACGTATACCATTATATAGTACTACGTAATGACGTATAACGTTATGTAGCATTACGTAACAACGTATAACGTTATATACTATTACGTAACAACGTATAACGTTATGTAGCATTACGTTATAACGTATAACGCTATATACTATTACGTAATGACGTATAGCGTTATGTAGTATTACGTAACGACGTATAACGTTATATAATACTACGTAATGACGTATAACGTTATGTTGCATTACGTAACAGCGTATAACGTTATATAATACTACGTAATGACGTATAACGTTATGTAGCATTAAGTAACAACGTATACCATTATATAGTACTACGTAATGACGTATAACGTTATGTAGCATTACGTAACAACGTATAACGTTATGTAGCATTACGTAACAACGTATAACGTTATGTAGCATTACGTAACGACGTATAACGCTATATTCTATTACGTAAAGACGTATAACGTTATGTAGCATTACGTAACGACGTATAACGCTATATTCTATTACGTAAAGACGTATAACGTTACGTAGCATTACGTAGCGACGTATAACGTTATACAATACTACGTAATGACGTATAACGTTATGTAGCATTACGTAACAACGTATACCATTATATAGTACTACGTAATGACGTATAACGTTATGTAGCATTACGTAACAACGTATAACGTTATATACTATTACGTAACAACGTATAACGTTATGTAGCATTACGTTATAACGTATAACGCTATATACTATTACGTAATGACGTATAGCGTTATGTAGTATTACGTAACGACGTATAACGTTATATAATACTACGTAATGACGTATAACGTTATGTAGCATTACGTAACAACGTATAACGTTATGTAGCATTACGTAACGACGTATAACGCTATATACTATTACGTAATGACGTGTAACGTTATGTAGCATTACGTAACAACGTATAACGTTATGTAGCATTACGTAACGACGTATAACGCTATATACTATTACGTAATGACGTATAACGTTATGTAGCATACGTAACGACGTATAACGTTATGTAGCATTACGTAATGACGTATAACGTTATGTAGCATTACGTAACAACGTATAACGTTATATACTATTACGTAACAACGTATAACGTTATGTAGCATTACGTTATAACGTATAACGCTATATACTATTACGTAATGACGTATAGCGTTATGTAGTATTACGTAACGACGTATAACGTTATATAATACTACGTAATGACGTATAACGTTATGTAGCATTACGTAACAACGTATAACGTTATGTAGCATTACGTAACAACGTGTAACGTTATGTAGCATTACGTAACAACGTATAACGTTATGTAGCATTACGTGACGACGTATAACGCTATATACTATTACGTAATGACGTATAACGTTATGTAGCATTACGTAACAACGTATAACGTTATATAATATTACGTAATGACGTATAACGTTATGTAGCATTACGTAACGACGTGTAACGTTATGTAGCATTACGTAGCGACGTATAACGTTATACAATACTACGTAATGACGTATAACGTTATGTAGCATTACGTAACAACGTATACCATTATATAGTACTACGTAATGACGTATAACGTTATGTAGCATTACGTGACGACGTATAACGCTATATACTATTACGTAATGACGTATAACGTTATGTAGCATTACGTAACAACGTATAACGTTATATAATATTACGTAATGACGTATAACGTTATGTAGCATTACGTAACGACGTGTAACGTTATGTAGCATTACGTAGCGACGTATAACGTTATACAATACTACGTAATGACGTATAACGTTATGTAGCATTACGTAACAACGTATACCATTATATAGTACTACGTAATGACGTATAACGTTATGTAGCATTACGTAACGATGTATAACGCTATATACTATTACGTAATGACGTGTAACGTTATGTAGCATTACGTAACAACGTATAACGTTATGTAGCATTACGTAATCGACGTATAACGCTATATACTATTACGTAATGACGTATAACGTTATGTAGCATACGTAACGACGTATAACGTTATGTAGCATTACGTAACGACGTATAACGTTATACAATACTACGTAATGACGTATAACGTTATGTAGCATTACGTAACAACGTATACCATTATATAGTACTACGTAATGACGTATAACGTTATGTAGCATTACGTAACAACGTATAACGTTATATACTATTACGTAACAACGTATAACGTTATGTAGCATTACGTTATAACGTATAACGCTATATACTATTACGTAATGACGTATAGCGTTATGTAGTATTACGTAACGACGTATAACGTTATATAATACTACGTATTGACGTATAACGTTATGTTGCATTACGTAACAGCGTATAACGTTATATAATACTACGTAATGACGTATAATGTTATGTAGCATTACGTAACAACGTATACCATTATATAGTACTACGTAATGACGTATAACGTTATGTAGCATTACGTAACAACGTATAACGTTATGTAGCATTACGTAACAACGTATAACGTTATGTAGCATTACGTAACGACGTATAACGCTATATTCTATTACGTAAAGACGTATAACGTTATGTAGCATTACGTAACGACGTATAACGCTATATTCTATTACGTAAAGACGTATAACGTTACGTAGCATTACGTAGCGACGTATAACGTTATACAATACTACGTAATGACGTATAACGTTATGTAGCATTACGTAACAACGTATACCATTATATAGTACTACGTAATGACGTATAACGTTATGTAGCATTACGTAACAACGTATAACGTTATATACTATTACGTAACAACGTATAACGTTATGTAGCATTACGTTATAACGTATAACGCTATATACTATTACGTAATGACGTATAGCGTTATGTAGTATTACGTAACGACGTATAAAGTTATATAATACTACGTAATGACGTATAACGTTATGTAGCATTACGTAACAACGTATAACGTTATGTAGCATTACGTAACGACGTATAACGCTATATACTATTACGTAATGACGTGTAACGTTATGTAGCATTACGTAACAACGTATAACGTTATGTAGCATTACGTAACGACGTATAACGCTATATACTATTACGTAATGACGTATAACGTTATGTAGCATACGTAACGACGTATAACGTTATGTAGCATTACGTAACGACGTATAACGTTATACAATACTACGTAATGACGTATAACGTTATGTAGCATTACGTAACAACGTATACCATTATATAGTACTACGTAATGACGTATAACGTTATGTAGCATTACGTAACAACGTATAACGTTATATACTATTACGTAACAACGTATAACGTTATGTAGCATTACGTTATAACGTATAACGCTATATACTATTACGTAATGACGTATAGCGTTATGTAGTATTACGTAACGACGTATAACGTTATATAATACAACGTAATGACGTATAACGTTATGTTGCATTACGTAACAGCATATAACGTTATATAATACTACGTAATGACGTATAACGTTATGTAGCATTACGTAACAACGTATACCATTATATAGTACTACGTAATGACGTATAACGTTATGTAGCATTACGAAACAACGTATAACGTTATGTAGCATTACGTAACAATGTATAACGTTATGTAGCATTACGTAACGACGTATAACGCTATATTCTATTACGTAAAGACGTATAACGTTATGTAGCATTACGTAACAACGTATAACGTTATGTAGCATTACGTAACAACGTGCAACGTTATGTAGCATTATGTAACAACGTGTAACGTTATGTAGCATTACGTAACAACGTATAACGTTATGTAGCATTACGTGACGAAGTATAACGCTATATACTATTACGTAATGACGTATAACGTTATGTAGCATTACGTTATAACGTATAACGCTATATACTATTACGTAATGACGTATAGCGTTATGTAGTATTACGTAACGACGTATAACGTTATATAATACTACGTAATGACGTATAACGTTATGTAGCATTACGTAACAACGTATAACGTTATGTAGCATTACGTAACGATGTATAACGCTATATACTATTACGTAATGACGTGTAACGTTATGTAGCATTACGTAACAACGTATAACGTTATGTAGCATTACGTAACGACGTATAACGCTATATACTATTACGTAATGACGTATAACGTTATGTAGCATACGTAACGACGTATAACGTTATGTAGCATTACGTAACGACGTATAACGTTATACAATACTACGTAATGACGTATAACGTTATGTAGCATTACGTAACAACGTATACCATTATATAGTACTACGTAATGACGTATAACGTTATGTAGCATTACGTTATAACGTATAACGCTATATACTATTACGTAATGACGTATAGCGTTATGTAGTATTACGGAACGACGTATAACGTTATATAATACTACGTAATGACGTATAACGTTATGTTGCATTACGTAACAGCGTATAACGTTATATAATACTACGTAATGACGTATAACGTTATGTAGCATTACGTAACAACGTATAACGTTATGTAGCATTACGTAACGATGTATAACGCTATATACTATTACGTAATGACGTGTAACGTTATGTAGCATTACGTAACAACGTATAACGTTATGTAGCATTACGTAACGACGTATAACGCTATATACTATTACGTAATGACGTATAACGTTATGTAGCATACGTAACGACGTATAACGTTATGTAGCATTACGTAACGACGTATAACGTTATACAATACTACGTAATGACGTATAACGTTATGTAGCATTACGTAACAACGTATACCATTATATAGTACTACGTAATGACGTATAACGTTATGTAGCATTACGTAACAACGTATAACGTTATATACTATTACGTAACAACGTATAACGTTATGTAGCATTACGTTATAACGTATAACGCTATATACTATTACGTAATGACGTATAGCGTTATGTAGTATTACGTAACGACGTATAACGTTATATAATACTACGTAATGACGTATAACGTTATGTTGCATTACGTAACAGCGTATAACGTTATATAATACTACGTAATGACGTATAACGTTATGTAGCATTACGTAACAACGTATACCATTATATAGTACTACGTAATGACGTATAACGTTATGTAGCATTACGTAACAACGTATAACGTTATGTAGCATTACGTAACAACGTATAACGTTATGTAGCATTACGTAACGACGTATAACGCTATATTCTATTACGTAAAGACGTATAACGTTATGTAGCATTACGTAACGACGTATAACGCTATATTCTATTACGTAAAGACGTATAACGTTACGTAGCATTACGTAGCGACGTATAACGTTATACAATACTACGTAATGACGTATAACGTTATGTAGCATTACGTAACAACGTATACCATTATATAGTACTACGTAATGACGTATAACGTTATGTAGCATTACTTAACAACGTATAACGTTATGTAGCATTACGTGACGAAGTATAACGCTATATACTATTACGTAATGACGTATAACGTTATGTAGCATTACGTTATAACGTATAACGCTATATACTATTACGTAATGACGTATAGCGTTATGTAGTATTACGTAACGACGTATAACGTTATATAATACTACGTAATGACGTATAACGTTATGTAGCATTACGTAACAACGTATAACGTTATGTAGCATTACGTAACGATGTATAACGCTATATACTATTACGTAATGACGTGTAACGTTATGTAGCATTACGTAACAACGTATAACGTTATGTAGCATTACGTAACGACGTATAACGCTATATACTATTACGTAATGACGTATAACGTTATGTAGCATACGTAACGACGTATAACGTTATGTAGCATTACGTAACGACGTATAACGTTATACAATACTACGTAATGACGTATAACGTTATGTAGCATTACGTAACAACGTATACCATTATATAGTACTACGTAATGACGTATAACGTTATGTAGCATTACGTTATAACGTATAACGCTATATACTATTACGTAATGACGTATAGCGTTATGTAGTATTACGGAACGACGTATAACGTTATATAATACTACGTAATGACGTATAACGTTATGTTGCATTACGTAACAGCGTATAACGTTATATAATACTACGTAATGACGTATAACGTTATGTAGCATTACGTAACAACGTATAACGTTATGTAGCATTACGTAACGATGTATAACGCTATATACTATTACGTAATGACGTGTAACGTTATGTAGCATTACGTAACAACGTATAACGTTATGTAGCATTACGTAACGACGTATAACGCTATATACTATTACGTAATGACGTATAACGTTATGTAGCATACGTAACGACGTATAACGTTATGTAGCATTACGTAACGACGTATAACGTTATACAATACTACGTAATGACGTATAACGTTATGTAGCATTACGTAACAACGTATACCATTATATAGTACTACGTAATGACGTATAACGTTATGTAGCATTACGTAACAACGTATAACGTTATATACTATTACGTAACAACGTATAACGTTATGTAGCATTACGTTATAACGTATAACGCTATATACTATTACGTAATGACGTATAGCGTTATGTAGTATTACGTAACGACGTATAACGTTATATAATACTACGTAATGACGTATAACGTTATGTTGCATTACGTAACAGCGTATAACGTTATATAATACTACGTAATGACGTATAACGTTATGTAGCATTACGTAACAACGTATAACGTTATGTAGCATTACGTAACAACGTATAACGTTATGTAGCATTACGTAACGACGTATAACGCTATATTCTATTACGTAAAGACGTATAACGTTATGTAGCATTACGTAACGACGTATAACGCTATATTCTATTACGTAAAGACGTATAACGTTACGTAGCATTACGTAGCGACGTATAACGTTATACAATACTACGTAATGACGTATAACGTTATGTAGCATTACGTAACAACGTATACCATTATATAGTACTACGTAATGACGTATAACGTTATGTAGCATTACGTAACAACGTATAACGTTATATACTATTACGTAACAACGTATAACGTTATGTAGCATTACGTTATAACGTATAACGCTATATACTATTACGTAATGACGTATAGCGTTATGTAGTATTACGTAACGACGTATAACGTTATATAATACTACGTAATGACGTATAACGTTATGTAGCATTACGTAACAACGTATAACGTTATGTAGCATTACGTAACGACGTATAACGCTATATACTATTACGTAATGACGTGTAACGTTATGTAGCATTACGTAACAACGTATAACGTTATGTAGCATTACGTAACGACGTATAACGCTATATACTATTACGTAATGACGTATAACGTTATGTAGCATACGTAACGACGTATAACGTTATGTAGCATTACGTAATGACGTATAACGTTATGTAGCATTACGTAACAACGTATAACGTTATATACTATTACGTAACAACGTATAACGTTATGTAGCATTACGTTATAACGTATAACGCTATATACTATTACGTAATGACGTATAGCGTTATGTAGTATTACGTAACGACGTATAACGTTATATAATACTACGTAATGACGTATAACGTTATGTAGCATTACGTAACAACGTATAACGTTATGTAGCATTACGTAACAACGTGTAACGTTATGTAGCATTACGTAACAACGTATAACGTTATGTAGCATTACGTGACGACGTATAACGCTATATACTATTACGTAATGACGTATAACGTTATGTAGCATTACGTAACAACGTATAACGTTATATAATATTACGTAATGACGTATAACGTTATGTAGCATTACGTAACGACGTGTAACGTTATGTAGCATTACGTAGCGACGTATAACGTTATACAATACTACGTAATGACGTATAACGTTATGTAGCATTACGTAACAACGTATACCATTATATAGTACTACGTAATGACGTATAACGTTATGTAGCATTACGTGACGACGTATAACGCTATATACTATTACGTAATGACGTATAACGTTATGTAGCATTACGTAACAACGTATAACGTTATATAATATTACGTAATGACGTATAACGTTATGTAGCATTACGTAACGACGTGTAACGTTATGTAGCATTACGTAGCGACGTATAACGTTATACAATACTACGTAATGACGTATAACGTTATGTAGCATTACGTAACAACGTATACCATTATATAGTACTACGTAATGACGTATAACGTTATGTAGCATTACGTAACGATGTATAACGCTATATACTATTACGTAATGACGTGTAACGTTATGTAGCATTACGTAACAACGTATAACGTTATGTAGCATTACGTAATCGACGTATAACGCTATATACTATTACGTAATGACGTATAACGTTATGTAGCATACGTAACGACGTATAACGTTATGTAGCATTACGTAACGACGTATAACGTTATACAATACTACGTAATGACGTATAACGTTATGTAGCATTACGTAACAACGTATACCATTATATAGTACTACGTAATGACGTATAACGTTATGTAGCATTACGTAACAACGTATAACGTTATATACTATTACGTAACAACGTATAACGTTATGTAGCATTACGTTATAACGTATAACGCTATATACTATTACGTAATGACGTATAGCGTTATGTAGTATTACGTAACGACGTATAACGTTATATAATACTACGTATTGACGTATAACGTTATGTTGCATTACGTAACAGCGTATAACGTTATATAATACTACGTAATGACGTATAATGTTATGTAGCATTACGTAACAACGTATACCATTATATAGTACTACGTAATGACGTATAACGTTATGTAGCATTACGTAACAACGTATAACGTTATGTAGCATTACGTAACAACGTATAACGTTATGTAGCATTACGTAACGACGTATAACGCTATATTCTATTACGTAAAGACGTATAACGTTATGTAGCATTACGTAACGACGTATAACGCTATATTCTATTACGTAAAGACGTATAACGTTACGTAGCATTACGTAGCGACGTATAACGTTATACAATACTACGTAATGACGTATAACGTTATGTAGCATTACGTAACAACGTATACCATTATATAGTACTACGTAATGACGTATAACGTTATGTAGCATTACGTAACAACGTATAACGTTATATACTATTACGTAACAACGTATAACGTTATGTAGCATTACGTTATAACGTATAACGCTATATACTATTACGTAATGACGTATAGCGTTATGTAGTATTACGTAACGACGTATAAAGTTATATAATACTACGTAATGACGTATAACGTTATGTAGCATTACGTAACAACGTATAACGTTATGTAGCATTACGTAACGACGTATAACGCTATATACTATTACGTAATGACGTGTAACGTTATGTAGCATTACGTAACAACGTATAACGTTATGTAGCATTACGTAACGACGTATAACGCTATATACTATTACGTAATGACGTATAACGTTATGTAGCATACGTAACGACGTATAACGTTATGTAGCATTACGTAACGACGTATAACGTTATACAATACTACGTAATGACGTATAACGTTATGTAGCATTACGTAACAACGTATACCATTATATAGTACTACGTAATGACGTATAACGTTATGTAGCATTACGTAACAACGTATAACGTTATATACTATTACGTAACAACGTATAACGTTATGTAGCATTACGTTATAACGTATAACGCTATATACTATTACGTAATGACGTATAGCGTTATGTAGTATTACGTAACGACGTATAACGTTATATAATACAACGTAATGACGTATAACGTTATGTTGCATTACGTAACAGCATATAACGTTATATAATACTACGTAATGACGTATAACGTTATGTAGCATTACGTAACAACGTATACCATTATATAGTACTACGTAATGACGTATAACGTTATGTAGCATTACGAAACAACGTATAACGTTATGTAGCATTACGTAACAATGTATAACGTTATGTAGCATTACGTAACGACGTATAACGCTATATTCTATTACGTAAAGACGTATAACGTTATGTAGCATTACGTAACAACGTATAACGTTATGTAGCATTACGTAACAACGTGCAACGTTATGTAGCATTATGTAACAACGTGTAACGTTATGTAGCATTACGTAACAACGTATAACGTTATGTAGCATTACGTGACGAAGTATAACGCTATATACTATTACGTAATGACGTATAACGTTATGTAGCATTACGTTATAACGTATAACGCTATATACTATTACGTAATGACGTATAGCGTTATGTAGTATTACGTAACGACGTATAACGTTATATAATACTACGTAATGACGTATAACGTTATGTAGCATTACGTAACAACGTATAACGTTATGTAGCATTACGTAACGATGTATAACGCTATATACTATTACGTAATGACGTGTAACGTTATGTAGCATTACGTAACAACGTATAACGTTATGTAGCATTACGTAACGACGTATAACGCTATATACTATTACGTAATGACGTATAACGTTATGTAGCATACGTAACGACGTATAACGTTATGTAGCATTACGTAACGACGTATAACGTTATACAATACTACGTAATGACGTATAACGTTATGTAGCATTACGTAACAACGTATACCATTATATAGTACTACGTAATGACGTATAACGTTATGTAGCATTACGTTATAACGTATAACGCTATATACTATTACGTAATGACGTATAGCGTTATGTAGTATTACGGAACGACGTATAACGTTATATAATACTACGTAATGACGTATAACGTTATGTTGCATTACGTAACAGCGTATAACGTTATATAATACTACGTAATGACGTATAACGTTATGTAGCATTACGTAACAACGTATAACGTTATGTAGCATTACGTAACGATGTATAACGCTATATACTATTACGTAATGACGTGTAACGTTATGTAGCATTACGTAACAACGTATAACGTTATGTAGCATTACGTAACGACGTATAACGCTATATACTATTACGTAATGACGTATAACGTTATGTAGCATACGTAACGACGTATAACGTTATGTAGCATTACGTAACGACGTATAACGTTATACAATACTACGTAATGACGTATAACGTTATGTAGCATTACGTAACAACGTATACCATTATATAGTACTACGTAATGACGTATAACGTTATGTAGCATTACGTAACAACGTATAACGTTATATACTATTACGTAACAACGTATAACGTTATGTAGCATTACGTTATAACGTATAACGCTATATACTATTACGTAATGACGTATAGCGTTATGTAGTATTACGTAACGACGTATAACGTTATATAATACTACGTAATGACGTATAACGTTATGTTGCATTACGTAACAGCGTATAACGTTATATAATACTACGTAATGACGTATAACGTTATGTAGCATTACGTAACAACGTATACCATTATATAGTACTACGTAATGACGTATAACGTTATGTAGCATTACGTAACAACGTATAACGTTATGTAGCATTACGTAACAACGTATAACGTTATGTAGCATTACGTAACGACGTATAACGCTATATTCTATTACGTAAAGACGTATAACGTTATGTAGCATTACGTAACGACGTATAACGCTATATTCTATTACGTAAAGACGTATAACGTTACGTAGCATTACGTAGCGACGTATAACGTTATACAATACTACGTAATGACGTATAACGTTATGTAGCATTACGTAACAACGTATACCATTATATAGTACTACGTAATGACGTATAACGTTATGTAGCATTACTTAACAACGTATAACGTTATGTAGCATTACGTGACGAAGTATAACGCTATATACTATTACGTAATGACGTATAACGTTATGTAGCATTACGTTATAACGTATAACGCTATATACTATTACGTAATGACGTATAGCGTTATGTAGTATTACGTAACGACGTATAACGTTATATAATACTACGTAATGACGTATAACGTTATGTAGCATTACGTAACAACGTATAACGTTATGTAGCATTACGTAACGATGTATAACGCTATATACTATTACGTAATGACGTGTAACGTTATGTAGCATTACGTAACAACGTATAACGTTATGTAGCATTACGTAACGACGTATAACGCTATATACTATTACGTAATGACGTATAACGTTATGTAGCATACGTAACGACGTATAACGTTATGTAGCATTACGTAACGACGTATAACGTTATACAATACTACGTAATGACGTATAACGTTATGTAGCATTACGTAACAACGTATACCATTATATAGTACTACGTAATGACGTATAACGTTATGTAGCATTACGTTATAACGTATAACGCTATATACTATTACGTAATGACGTATAGCGTTATGTAGTATTACGGAACGACGTATAACGTTATATAATACTACGTAATGACGTATAACGTTATGTTGCATTACGTAACAGCGTATAACGTTATATAATACTACGTAATGACGTATAACGTTATGTAGCATTACGTAACAACGTATAACGTTATGTAGCATTACGTAACGATGTATAACGCTATATACTATTACGTAATGACGTGTAACGTTATGTAGCATTACGTAACAACGTATAACGTTATGTAGCATTACGTAACGACGTATAACGCTATATACTATTACGTAATGACGTATAACGTTATGTAGCATACGTAACGACGTATAACGTTATGTAGCATTACGTAACGACGTATAACGTTATACAATACTACGTAATGACGTATAACGTTATGTAGCATTACGTAACAACGTATACCATTATATAGTACTACGTAATGACGTATAACGTTATGTAGCATTACGTAACAACGTATAACGTTATATACTATTACGTAACAACGTATAACGTTATGTAGCATTACGTTATAACGTATAACGCTATATACTATTACGTAATGACGTATAGCGTTATGTAGTATTACGTAACGACGTATAACGTTATATAATACTACGTAATGACGTATAACGTTATGTTGCATTACGTAACAGCGTATAACGTTATATAATACTACGTAATGACGTATAACGTTATGTAGCATTACGTAACAACGTATAACGTTATGTAGCATTACGTAACAACGTATAACGTTATGTAGCATTACGTAACGACGTATAACGCTATATTCTATTACGTAAAGACGTATAACGTTATGTAGCATTACGTAACGACGTATAACGCTATATTCTATTACGTAAAGACGTATAACGTTACGTAGCATTACGTAGCGACGTATAACGTTATACAATACTACGTAATGACGTATAACGTTATGTAGCATTACGTAACAACGTATACCATTATATAGTACTACGTAATGACGTATAACGTTATGTAGCATTACGTAACAACGTATAACGTTATATACTATTACGTAACAACGTATAACGTTATGTAGCATTACGTTATAACGTATAACGCTATATACTATTACGTAATGACGTATAGCGTTATGTAGTATTACGTAACGACGTATAACGTTATATAATACTACGTAATGACGTATAACGTTATGTAGCATTACGTAACAACGTATAACGTTATGTAGCATTACGTAACGACGTATAACGCTATATACTATTACGTAATGACGTGTAACGTTATGTAGCATTACGTAACAACGTATAACGTTATGTAGCATTACGTAACGACGTATAACGCTATATACTATTACGTAATGACGTATAACGTTATGTAGCATACGTAACGACGTATAACGTTATGTAGCATTACGTAATGACGTATAACGTTATGTAGCATTACGTAACAACGTATAACGTTATATACTATTACGTAACAACGTATAACGTTATGTAGCATTACGTTATAACGTATAACGCTATATACTATTACGTAATGACGTATAGCGTTATGTAGTATTACGTAACGACGTATAACGTTATATAATACTACGTAATGACGTATAACGTTATGTTGCATTACGTAACAGCATATAACGTTATATAATACTACGTAATGACGTATAACGTTATGTAGCATTACGTAACAACGTATACCATTATATAGTACTACGTAATGACGTATAACGTTATGTAGCATTACGTAACAACGTATAACGTTATGTAGCATTACGTAACAACGTATAACGTTATGTAGCATTACGTAACGACGTATAACGCTATATTCTATTACGTAAAGACGTATAACGTTATGTAGCATTACGTAACAACGTATAACGTTATGTAGCATTACGTAACAACGTGTAACGTTATGTAGCATTACGTAACAACGTATAACGTTATGTAGCATTACGTGACGACGTATAACGCTATATACTATTACGTAATGACGTATAACGTTATGTAGCATTACGTAACAACGTATAACGTTATATAATATTACGTAATGACGTATAACGTTATGTAGCATTACGTAACGACGTGTAACGTTATGTAGCATTACGTAGCGACGTATAACGTTATACAATACTACGTAATGACGTATAACGTTATGTAGCATTACGTAACAACGTATACCATTATATAGTACTACGTAATGACGTATAACGTTATGTAGCATTACGTGACGACGTATAACGCTATATACTATTACGTAATGACGTATAACGTTATGTAGCATTACGTAACAACGTATAACGTTATATAATATTACGTAATGACGTATAACGTTATGTAGCATTACGTAACGACGTGTAACGTTATGTAGCATTACGTAGCGACGTATAACGTTATACAATACTACGTAATGACGTATAACGTTATGTAGCATTACGTAACAACGTATACCATTATATAGTACTACGTAATGACGTATAACGTTATGTAGCATTACGTAACGATGTATAACGCTATATACTATTACGTAATGACGTGTAACGTTATGTAGCATTACGTAACAACGTATAACGTTATGTAGCATTACGTAACGACGTATAACGCTATATACTATTACGTAATGACGTATAACGTTATGTAGCATACGTAACGACGTATAACGTTATGTAGCATTACGTAACGACGTATAACGTTATACAATACTACGTAATGACGTATAACGTTATGTAGCATTACGTAACAACGTATACCATTATATAGTACTACGTAATGACGTATAACGTTATGTAGCATTACGTAACAACGTATAACGTTATATACTATTACGTAACAACGTATAACGTTATGTAGCATTACGTTATAACGTATAACGCTATATACTATTACGTAATGACGTATAGCGTTATGTAGTATTACGTAACGACGTATAACGTTATATAATACTACGTATTGACGTATAACGTTATGTTGCATTACGTAACAGCGTATAACGTTATATAATACTACGTAATGACGTATAACGTTATGTTGCATTACGTAACAGCATATAACGTTATATAATACTACGTAATGACGTATAACGTTATGTAGCATTACGTAACAACGTATACCATTATATAGTACTACGTAATGACGTATAACGTTATGTAGCATTACGTAACAACGTATAACGTTATGTAGCATTACGTAACAACGTATAACGTTATGTAGCATTACGTAACGACGTATAACGCTATATTCTATTACGTAAAGACGTATAACGTTATGTAGCATTACGTAACAACGTATAACGTTATGTAGCATTACGTAACAACGTGTAACGTTATGTAGCATTACGTAACAACGTATAACGTTATGTAGCATTACGTGACGACGTATAACGCTATATACTATTACGTAATGACGTATAACGTTATGTAGCATTACGTAACAACGTATAACGTTATATAATATTACGTAATGACGTATAACGTTATGTAGCATTACGTAACGACGTGTAACGTTATGTAGCATTACGTAGCGACGTATAACGTTATACCATACTACGTAATGACGTATAACGTTATGTAGCATTACGTAACAACGTATACCATTATATAGTACTACGTAATGACGTATAACGTTATGTAGCATTACGTGACGACGTATAACGCTATATACTATTACGTAATGACGTATAACGTTATGTAGCATTACGTAACAACGTATAACGTTATATAATATTACGTAATGACGTATAACGTTATGTAGCATTACGTAACGACGTGTAACGTTATGTAGCATTACGTAGCGACGTATAACGTTATACAATACTACGTAATGACGTATAACGTTATGTAGCATTACGTAACAACGTATACCATTATATAGTACTACGTAATGACGTATAACGTTATGTAGCATTACGTAACGATGTATAACGCTATATACTATTACGTAATGACGTGTAACGTTATGTAGCATTACGTAACAACGTATAACGTTATGTAGCATTACGTAACGACGTATAACGCTATATACTATTACGTAATGACGTATAACGTTATGTAGCATACGTAACGACGTATAACGTTATGTAGCATTACGTAACGACGTATAACGTTATACAATACTACGTAATGACGTATAACGTTATGTAGCATTACGTAACAACGTATACCATTATATAGTACTACGTAATGACGTATAACGTTATGTAGCATTACGTAACAACGTATAACGTTATATACTATTACGTAACAACGTATAACGTTATGTAGCATTACGTTATAACGTATAACGCTATATACTATTACGTAATGACGTATAGCGTTATGTAGTATTACGTAACGACGTATAACGTTATATAATACTACGTATTGACGTATAACGTTATGTTGCATTACGTAACAGCGTATAACGTTATATAATACTACGTAATGACGTATAACGTTATGTAGCATTACGTAACAACGTATAACGTTATGTAGCATTACGTAACAACGTATAACGTTATGTAGCATTACGTAACGACGTATAACGCTATATTCTATTACGTAAAGACGTATAACGTTATGTAGCATTACGTAACGACGTATAACGCTATATTCTATTACGTAAAGACGTATAACGTTACGTAGCATTACGTAGCGACGTATAACGTTATACAATACTACGTAATGACGTATAACGTTATGTAGCATTACGTAACAACGTATACCATTATATAGTACTACGTAATGACGTATAACGTTATGTAGCATTACGTAACAACGTATAACGTTATATACTATTACGTAACAACGTATAACGTTATGTAGCATTACGTTATAACGTATAACGCTATATACTATTACGTAATGACGTATAGCGTTATGTAGTATTACGTAACGACGTATAACGTTATATAATACTACGTAATGACGTATAACGTTATGTAGCATTACGTAACAACGTATAACGTTATGTAGCATTACGTAACGACGTATAACGCTATATACTATTACGTAATGACGTGTAACGTTATGTAGCATTACGTAACAACGTATAACGTTATGTAGCATTACGTAACGACGTATAACGCTATATACTATTACGTAATGACGTATAACGTTATGTAGCATACGTAACGACGTATAACGTTATGTAGCATTACGTAACGACGTATAACGTTATACAATACTACGTAATGACGTATAACGTTATGTAGCATTACGTAACAACGTATACCATTATATAGTACTACGTAATGACGTATAACGTTATGTAGCATTACGTAACAACGTATACCATTATATAGTACTACGTAATGACGTATAACGTTATGTAGCATTACGTAACAACGTATAACGTTATATACTATTACGTAACAACGTATAACGTTATGTAGCATTACGTAACAACGTATAACGTTATATACTATTACGTAACAACGTATAACGTTATGTAGCATTACGTTATAACGTATAACGCTATATACTATTACGTAATGACGTATAACGTTATGTTGCATTACGTAACAGCATATAACGTTATATAATACTACGTAATGACGTATAACGTTATGTAGCATTACGTAACAACGTATACCATTATATAGTACTACGTAATGACGTATAACGTTATGTAGCATTACGAAACAACGTATAACGTTATGTAGCATTACGTAACAACGTATAACGTTATGTAGCATTACGTAACGACGTATAACGCTATATTCTATTACGTAAAGACGTATAACGTTATGTAGCATTACGTAACAACGTATAACGTTATGTAGCATTACGTAACAACGTGTAACGTTATGTAGCATTATGTAACAACGTGTAACGTTATGTAGCATTACGTAACAACGTATAACGTTATGTAGCATTACGTGACGAAGTATAACGCTATATACTATTACGTAATGACGTATAACGTTATGTTGCATTACGTAACAGCATATAACGTTATATAATACTACGTAATGACGTATAACGTTATGTAGCATTACGTAACAACGTATACCATTATATAGTACTACGTAATGACGTATAACGTTATGTAGCATTACGTAACAACGTATACCATTATATAGTACTACGTAATGACGTATAACGTTATGTAGCATTACGAAACAACGTATAACGTTATGTAGCATTACGTAACAACGTATAACGTTATGTAGCATTACGTAACGACGTATAACGCTATATTCTATTACGTAAAGACGTATAACGTTATGTAGCATTACGTAACAACGTATAACGTTATGTAGCATTACGTAACAACGTGTAACGTTATGTAGCATTATGTAACAACGTGTAACGTTATGTAGCATTACGTAACAACGTATAACGTTATGTAGCATTACGTGACGAAGTATAACGCTATATACTATTACGTAATGACGTATAACGTTATGTAGCATTACGTAACAACGTATAACGTTATATAATATTACGTAATGACGTATAACGTTATGTAGCATTACGTAACGACGTGTAACGTTATGTAGCATTACGTAGCGACGTATAACGTTATACAATACTACGTAATGACGTATAACGTTATGTAGCATTACGTAACAACGTATACCATTATATAGTACTACGTAATGACGTATAACGTTATGTAGCATTACGTAACAACGTATAACGTTATATACTATTACGTAACAACGTATAACGTTATGTAGCATTACGTTATAACGTATAACGCTATATACTATTACGTAATGACGTATAGCGTTATGTAGTATTACGTAACGACGTATAACGTTATATAATTCTACGTAATGACGTATAACGTTATGTAGCATTACGTAACAACGTATAACG
This sequence comes from Bombus muscorum, assembly GCA_963971185.1. Taxonomy (NCBI): domain Eukaryota; kingdom Metazoa; phylum Arthropoda; class Insecta; order Hymenoptera; family Apidae; genus Bombus; species Bombus muscorum. Next base: position 9,339,797 of record OZ020139.1, on the reverse strand, counting down.
TTATGTAGCATTACGTAACGACGTATAACGCTATATACTATTACGTAATGACGTATAACGTTATGTAGCATTACGTAACGACGTATAACGTTATGTAGCATTACGTAACGACGTATAACGTTATACAATACTACGTAATGACGTATAACGTTATGTAGCATTACGTAACAACGTATACCATTATATAGTACTACGTAATGACGTATAACATTATGTAGCATTACGTAACAACGTATAACGTTATATACTATTACGTAACAACGTATAACGTTATGTAGCATTACGTTATAACGTATAACGCTATATACTATTACGTAATGACGTATAGCGTTATGTAGTATTACGTAACGACGTATAACGTTATATAATACTACGTAATGACGTATAACGTTATGTAGCATTACGTAACAACGTATACCATTATATATTACTACGTAATGACGTATAACGTTATGTAGCATTACGTAACAACGTATAACGTTATGTAGCATTACGTAACAACGTATACCATTATATATTACTACGTAATGACGTATAACGTTATGTAGCATTACGTAACAACGTATAACGTTATGTAGCATTACGTAACAACGTGTAACGTTATGTAGCATTACGTAACAACGTATAACGTTATGTAGCATTACGTGACGACGTATAACGCTATATACTATTACGTAATGACGTATAACGTTGTGTAGCATTACGTAACAACGTGTAACGTTATGTAGCATTACGTAACAACGTATAACGTTATGTTGCATTACGTAACAGCGTATAACGTTATATAATACTACGTAATGACGTATACCGTTATGTAGCATTACGTAACAACGTATAACGCTATGTAGCATTACGTAACAACGTATAACGTTATATAGCATTATTTAACAACGTATAACGTTATGTAGCATTACGTAACCACGAATACCGTTATATAATACTACGTAATGCCGTATAACGCTATGTAGCATTACGTAACAACGTATACCATTATATAGTACTACGTAATGACGTATAACGCTATGCAGCATTACGTAACAACGTATAACGTTATATAATACTACGTAATGACGTATAATGTTATGTAGCATTACGTAACAACGTATAACGTTATATGCTATTACGTAATTACGTATAACGTTATGTTGCATTACGTAACGACGTATAACGCTATATACTATTACGTAATGACGTATAACGATATGTAGCATTACGTAACAGCGTATAACGTTATGCAGCATTACGTTATAACGTATAACGTTATGTAGCATTACGTAACAACGTATAACGTTATATACTATTACGTAACAACGTATAACGTTATGTAGTATTACGTAACGACGTATAATGTTATATAATACTAAGCAATGACGTATAACGTTATGTAGCATTACGTAACAGCGTATAACGTTATGCAGCATTACGTTATAACGTATAACGTTATCTTCCATTACGTAACAACGTATACCATTATATAGTACTACGTAATGACGTATAACGTTATGTAGCATTACGTAACAACGTATAACGTTATATACTATTACGTAACAACGTATAACGTTATGTAGCATTACGTTATAACGTATAACGCTATATACTATTACTTAATGACGTATAGCGTTATGTAGTATTACGTAACGACGTATAACGTTATATAATACTACGTAATGACGTATAACGTTATGTTGCATTACGTAACAGCATATAACGTTATATAATACTACGTAATGACGTATAACGTTATGTAGCATTACGTAACAACGTATACCATTATATAGTACTACGTAATGACGTATAACGTTATGTAGCATTACGTAACAACGTATAACGTTATGTAGCATTACGTAACAACGTATAACGTTATGTAGCATTACGTAACGACGTATAACGCTATATTCTATTACGTAAAGACGTATAACGTTATGTAGCATTACGTAACAACGTATAACGTTATGTAGCATTACGTAACAACGTGTAACGTTATGTAGCATTACGTAACAACGTATAACGTTATGTAGCATTACGTGACGACGTATAACGCTATATACTATTACGTAATGACGTATAACGTTATGTAGCATTACGTAACAACGTATAACGTTATATAATATTACGTAATGACGTAAAACGTTATGTAGCATTACGTAACGACGTGTAACGTTATGTAGCATTACGTAGCGACGTATAACGTTATACAATACTACGTAATGACGTATAACGTTATGTAGCATTACGTAACAACGTATACCATTATATAGTACTACGTAATGACGTATAACGTTATGTAGCATTACGTGACGACGTATAACGCTATATACTATTACGTAATGACGTATAACGTTATGTAGCATTACGTAACAACGTATAACGTTATATAATATTACGTAATGACGTATAACGTTATGTAGCATTACGTAACGACGTGTAACGTTATGTAGCATTACGTAGCGACGTATAACGTTATACAATACTACGTAATGACGTATAACGTTATGTAGCATTACGTAACAACGTATACCATTATATAGTACTACGTAATGACGTATAACGTTATGTAGCATTACGTAACGATGTATAACGCTATATACTATTACGTAATGACGTGTAACGTTATGTATCATTACGTAACAACGTATAACGTTATATAGCATTACGTAACGACGTATAACGCTATATACTATTACGTAATGACGTATAACGTTATGTAGCATACGTAACGACGTATAACGTTATGTAGCATTACGTAACGACGTATAACGTTATACAATACTACGTAATGACGTATAACGTTATGTAGCATTACGTAACAACGTATACCATTATATAGTACTACGTAATGACGTATAACGTTATGTAGCATTACGTAACAACGTATAACGTTATATACTATTACGTAACAACGTATAACGTTATGTAGCATTACGTTATAACGTATAACGCTATATACTATTACGTAATGACGTATAGCGTTATGTAGTATTACGTAACGACGTATAACGTTATATAATACTACGTAATGACGTATAACGTTATGTTGCATTACGTAACAGCGTATAACGTTATATAATACTACGTAATGACGTATAATGTTATGTAGCATTACGTAACAACGTATACCATTATATAGTACTACGTAATGACGTATAACGTTATGTAGCATTACGTAACAACGTATAACGTTATGTAGCATTACGTAACAACGTATAACGTTATGTAGCATTACGTAACGACGTATAACGCTATATTCTATTACGTAAAGACGTATAACGTTATGTAGCATTACGTAACGACGTATAACGCTATATTCTATTACGTAAAGACGTATAACGTTACGTTGCATTACGTAGCGACGTATAACGTTATACAATACTACGTAATGACGTATAACGTTATGTAGCATTACGTAACAACGTATACCATTATATAGTACTACGTAATGACGTATAACGTTATGTAGCATTACGTAACAACGTATAACGTTATATACTATTACGTAACAACGTATAACGTTATGTAGCATTACGTTATAACGTATAACGCTATATACTATTACGTAATGACGTATAGCGTTATGTAGTATTACGTAACGACGTATAACGTTATATAATACTACGTAATGACGTATAACGTTATGTAGCATTACGTAACAACGTATAACGTTATGTAGCATTACGTAACGACGTATAACGCTATATACTATTACGTAATGACGTGTAACGTTATGTAGCATTACGTAACAACGTATAACGTTATGTAGCATTACGTAACGACGTATAACGCTATATACTATTACGTAATGACGTATAACGTTATGTAGCATACGTAACGACGTATAACGTTATGTAGCATTACGTAACGACGTATAACGTTATACAATACTACGTAATGACGTATAACGTTATGTAGCATTACGTAACAACGTATACCATTATATAGTACTACGTAATGACGTATAACGTTATGTAGCATTACGTAACAACGTATAACGTTATATACTATTACGTAACAACGTATAACGTTATGTAGCATTACGTTATAACGTATAACGCTATATACTATTACGTAATGACGTATAGCGTTATGTAGTATTACGTAACGACGTATAACGTTATATAATACAACGTAATGACGTATAACGTTATGTTGCATTACGTAACAGCATATAACGTTATATAATACTACGTAATGACGTATAACGTTATGTAGCATTACGTAACAACGTATACCATTATATAGTACTACGTAATGACGTATAACGTTATGTAGCATTACGAAACAACGTATAACGTTATGTAGCATTACGTAACAACGTATAACGTTATGTAGCATTACGTAACGACGTATAACGCTATATTCTATTACGTAAAGACGTATAACGTTATGTAGCATTACGTAACAACGTATAACGTTATGTAGCATTACGTAACAACGTGTAACGTTATGTAGCATTATGTAACAACGTGTAACGTTATGTAGCATTACGTAACAACGTATAACGTTATGTAGCATTACGTGACGACGTATAACGCTATATACTATTACGTAATGACGTATAACGTTATGTAGCATTACGTAACAACGTATAACGTTATATAATATTACGTAATGACGTATAACGTTATGTAGCATTACGTAACGACGTGTAACGTTATGTAGCATTACGTAGCGACGTATAACGTTATACAATACTACGTAATGACGTATAACGTTATGTAGCATTACGTAACAACGTATACCATTATATAGTACTACGTAATGACGTATAACGTTATGTAGCATTACGTAACAACGTATAACGTTATATACTATTACGTAACAACGCATAACGTTATGTAGCATTACGTTATAACGTATAACGCTATATACTATTACGTAATGACGTATAGCGTTATGTAGTATTACGTAACGACGTATAACGTTATATAATTCTACGTAATGACGTATAACGTTATGTAGCATTACGTAACGACGTATAACGCTATATTCTATTACGTAAAGACGTATAACGTTACGTAGCATTACGTAGCGACGTATAACGTTATACAATACTACGTAATGACGTATAACGTTATGTAGCATTACGTAACAACGTATACCATTATATAGTACTACGTAATGACGTATAACGTTATGTAGCATTACGTAACAACGTATAACGTTATATACTATTACGTAACAACGTATAACGTTATGTAGCATTACGTTATAACGTATAACGCTATATACTATTACGTAATGACGTATAGCGTTATGTAGTATTACGTAACGACGTATAACGTTATATAATACTACGTAATGACGTATAACGTTATGTAGCATTACGTAACAACGTATAACGTTATGTAGCATTACGTAACGACGTATAACGTTATACAATACTACGTAATGACGTATAACGTTATGTAGCATTACGTAACAACGTATACCATTATATAGTACTACGTAATGACGTATAACGTTATGTAGCATTACGTAACAACGTATAACGTTATATACTATTACGTAACAACGTATAACGTTATGTAGCATTACGTTATAACGTATAACGCTATATACTATTACGTAATGACGTATAGCGTTATGTAGTATTACGTAACGACGTATAACGTTATATAATACTACGTAATGACGTATAACGTTATGTAGCATTACGTAACAACGTATAACGTTATGTAGCATTACGTAACGACGTATAACGCTATATACTATTACGTAATGACGTGTAACGTTATGTAGCATTACGTAACAACGTATAACGTTATGTAGCATTACGTAACGACGTATAACGCTATATACTATTACGTAATGACGTATAACGTTATGTAGCATTACGTAACGACGTGTAACGTTACGTAGCATTACGTAGCGACGTATAACGTTATACAATACTACGTAATGACGTATAACGTTATGTAGCATTACGTAACAACGTATACCATTATATAGTACTACGTAATGACGTATAACGTTATGTATCATTACGTAACAACGTATAACGTTATATACTATTACGTAACAACGTATAACGTTATGTAGCATTACGTTATAACGTATAACGCTATATACTATTACGTAATGACGTATAGCGTTATGTAGTATTACGTAACAACGTATAACGTTATATACTATTACGTAACAACGTATAACGTTATGTAGCATTACGTTATAACGTATAACGCTATATACTATTACGTAATGACGTATAGCGTTATGTAGTATTACGTAACGACGTATAACGTTATATAATACAACGTAATGACGTATAACGTTATGTTGCATTACGTAACAGCATATAACGTTATATAATACTACGTAATGACGTATAACGTTATGTAGCATTACGTAACAACGTATACCATTATATAGTACTACGTAATGACGTATAACGTTATGTAGCATTACGTAACAACGTATAACGTTATGTAGCATTACGTAACAACGTATAACGTTATGTAGCATTACGTAACGACGTATAACGCTATATTCTATTACGTAAAGACGTATAACGTTATGTAGCATTACGTAACGACGTATAACGCTATATTCTATTACGTAAAGACGTATAACGTTACGTTGCATTACGTAGCGACGTATAACGTTATACAATACTACGTAATGACGTATAACGTTATGTAGCATTACGTAACAACGTATACCATTATATAGTACTACGTAATGACGTATAACGTTATGTAGCATTACGTAACAACGTATAACGTTATATACTATTACGTAACAACGTATAACGTTATGTAGCATTACGTTATAACGTATAACGCTATATACTATTACGTAATGACGTATAGCGTTATGTAGTATTACGTAACGACGTATAACGTTATATAATACTACGTAATGACGTATAACGTTATGTAGCATTACGTAACAACGTATAACGTTATGTAGCATTACGTAACGACGTATAACGCTATATACTATTACGTAATGACGTGTAACGTTATGTAGCATTACGTAACAACGTATAACGTTATGTAGCATTACGTAACGACGTATAACGCTATATAATATTACGTAATGACGTATAACGTTATGTAGCATACGTAACGACGTATAACGTTATGTAGCATTACGTAACGACGTATAACGTTATACAATACTACGTAATGACGTATAACGTTATGTAGCATTACGTAACAACGTATACCATTATATAGTACTACGTAATGACGTATAACGTTATGTAGCATTACGTAACAACGTATAACGTTATATACTATTACGTAACAACGTATAACGTTATGTAGCATTACGTTATAACGTATAACGCTATATACTATTACGTAATGACGTATAGCGTTATGTAGTATTACGTAACGACGTATAACGTTATATAATACAACGTAATGACGTATAACGTTATGTTGCATTACGTAACAGCATATAACGTTATATAATACTACGTAATGACGTATAACGTTATGTAGCATTACGTAACAACGTATACCATTATATAGTACTACGTAATGACGTATAACGTTATGTAGCATTACGAAACAACGTATAACGTTATGTAGCATTACGTAACAACGTATAACGTTATGTAGCATTACGTAACGACGTATAACGCTATATTCTATTACGTAAAGACGTATAACGTTATGTAGCATTACGTAACAACGTATAACGTTATGTAGCATTACGTAACAACGTGTAACGTTATGTAGCATTATGTAACAACGTGTAACGTTATGTAGCATTACGTAACAACGTATAACGTTATGTAGCATTACGTGACGACGTATAACGCTATATACTATTACGTAATGACGTATAACGTTATGTAGCATTACGTAACAACGTATAACGTTATATAATATTACGTAATGACGTATAACGTTATGTAGCATTACGTAACGACGTGTAACGTTATGTAGGATTACGTAGCGACGTATAACGTTATACAATACTACGTAATGACGTATAACGTTATGTAGCATTACGTAACAACGTATACCATTATATAGTACTACGTAATGACGTATAACGTTATGTAGCATTACGTAACAACGTATAACGTTATATACTATTACGTAACAACGTATAACGTTATGTAGCATTACGTTATAACGTATAACGCTATATACTATTACGTAATGACGTATAGCGTTATGTAGTATTACGTAACGACGTATAACGTTATATAATTCTACGTAATGACGTATAACGTTATGTAGCATTACGTAACGACGTATAACGCTATATTCTATTACGTAAAGACGTATAACGTTACGTAGCATTACGTAGCGACGTATAACGTTATACAATACTACGTAATGACGTATAACGTTATGTAGCATTACGTAACAACGTATACCATTATATAGTACTACGTAATGACGTATAACGTTATGTAGCATTACGTAACAACGTATAACGTTATATACTATTACGTAACAACGTATAACGTTATGTAGCATTACGTTATAACGTATAACGCTATATACTATTACGTAATGACGTATAGCGTTATGTAGTATTACGTAACGACGTATAACGTTATATAATACTACGTAATGACGTATAACGTTATGTAGCATTACGTAACAACGTATAACGTTATGTAGCATTACGTAACGACGTATAACGTTATACAATACTACGTAATGACGTATAACGTTATGTAGCATTACGTAACAACGTATACCATTATATAGTACTACGTAATGACGTATAACGTTATGTAGCATTACGTAACAACGTATAACGTTATATACTATTACGTAACAACGTATAACGTTATGTAGCATTACGTTATAACGTATAACGCTATATACTATTACGTAATGACGTATAGCGTTATGTAGTATTACGTAACGACGTATAACGTTATATAATACTACGTAATGACGTATAACGTTATGTAGCATTACGTAACAACGTATAACGTTATGTAGCATTACGTAACGACGTATAACGCTATATACTATTACGTAATGACGTGTAACGTTATGTAGCATTACGTAACAACGTATAACGTTATGTAGCATTACGTAACGACGTATAACGCTATATACTATTACGTAATGACGTATAACGTTATGTAGCATTACGTAACGACGTGTAACGTTACGTAGCATTACGTAGCGACGTATAACGTTATACAATACTACGTAATGACGTATAACGTTATGTAGCATTACGTAACAACGTATACCATTATATAGTACTACGTAATGACGTATAACGTTATGTATCATTACGTAACAACGTATAACGTTATATACTATTACGTAACAACGTATAACGTTATGTAGCATTACGTTATAACGTATAACGCTATATACTATTACGTAATGACGTATAGCGTTATGTAGTATTACGTAACGACGTATAACGTTATATAATACTACGTAATGACGTATAACGTTATGTAGCATTACGTAACAACGTATAACGTTATGTAGCATTACGTAACGATGTATAACGCTATATACTATTACGTAATGACGTGTAACGTTATGTAGCATTACGTAACAACGTATAACGTTATGTAGCATTACGTAACGACGTATAACGCTATATACTATTACGTAATGACGTATAACGTTATGTAGCATACGTAACGACGTATAACGTTATGTAGCATTACGTAACGACGTATAACGTTATACAATACTACGTAATGACGTATAACGTTATGTAGCATTACGTAACAACGTATACCATTATATAGTACTACGTAATGACGTATAACGTTATGTAGCATTACGTTATAACGTATAACGCTATATACTATTACGTAATGACGTATAGCGTTATGTAGTATTACGTAACGACGTATAACGTTATATAATACTACGTAATGACGTATAACGTTATGTTGCATTACGTAACAGCGTATAACGTTATATAATACTACGTAATGACGTATAACGTTATGTAGCATTACGTAACAACGTATAACGTTATGTAGCATTACGTAACGATGTATAACGCTATATACTATTACGTAATGACGTGTAACGTTATGTAGCATTACGTAACAACGTATAACGTTATGTAGCATTACGTAACGACGTATAACGCTATATACTATTACGTAATGACGTATAACGTTATGTAGCATACGTAACGACGTATAACGTTATGTAGCATTACGTAACGACGTATAACGTTATACAATACTACGTAATGACGTATAACGTTATGTAGCATTACGTAACAACGTATACCATTATATAGTACTACGTAATGACGTATAACGTTATGTAGCATTACGTTATAACGTATAACGCTATATACTATTACGTAATGACGTATAGCGTTATGTAGTATTACGTAACGACGTATAACGTTATATAATACTACGTAATGACGTATAACGTTATGTTGCATTACGTAACAGCGTATAACGTTATATAATACTACGTAATGACGTATAACGTTATGTAGCATTACGTAACAACGTATACCATTATATAGTACTACGTAATGACGTATAACGTTATGTAGCATTACGTAACAACGTATAACGTTATGTAGCATTACGTAACAACGTATAACGTTATGTAGCATTACGTAACGACGTATAACGCTATATTCTATTACGTAAAGACGTATAACGTTATGTAGCATTACGTAACGACGTATAACGCTATATTCTATTACGTAAAGACGTATAACGTTACGTAGCATTACGTAGCGACGTATAACGTTATACAATACTACGTAATGACGTATAACGTTATGTAGCATTACGTAACAACGTATACCATTATATAGTACTACGTAATGACGTATAACGTTATGAAGCATTACGTAACAACCTATAACGTTATATACTATTACGTAACAACGTATAACGTTATGTAGCATTACGTTATAACGAATAACGCTATATACTATTACGTAATGACGTATAGCGTTATGTAGTATTACGTAACGACGTATAACGTTATATAATACTACGTAATGACGTATAACGTTATGTAGCATTACGTAACAACGTATAACGTTATGTAGCATTACGTAACGACGTATAACGCTATATACTATTACGTAATGACGTGTAACGTTATGTAGCATTACGTAACAACGTATAACGTTATGTAGCATTACGTAACGACGTATAACGCTATATACTATTACGTAATGACGTATAACGTTATGTAGCATACGTAACGACGTATAACGTTATGTAGCATTACGTAACGACGTATAACGTTATACAATACTACGTAATGACGTATAACGTTATGTAGCATTACGTAACAACGTATACCATTATATAGTACTACGTAATGACGTATAACGTTATGTAGCATTACGTTATAACGTATAACGCTATATACTATTACGTAATGACGTATAGCGTTATGTAGTATTACGTAACGACGTATAACGTTATATAATACTACGTAATGACGTATAACGTTATGTTGCATTACGTAACAGCGTATAACGTTATATAATACTACGTAATGACGTATAACGTTATGTAGCATTACGTAACAACGTATAACGTTATGTAGCATTACGTAACGATGTATAACGCTATATACTATTACGTAATGACGTGTAACGTTATGTAGCATTACGTAACAACGTATAACGTTATGTAGCATTACGTAACGACGTATAACGCTATATACTATTACGTAATGACGTATAACGTTATGTAGCATACGTAACGACGTATAACGTTATGTAGCATTACGTAACGACGTATAACGTTATACAATACTACGTAATGACGTATAACGTTATGTAGCATTACGTAACAACGTATACCATTATATAGTACTACGTAATGACGTATAACGTTATGTAGCATTACGTTATAACGTATAACGCTATATACTATTACGTAATGACGTATAGCGTTATGTAGTATTACGTAACGACGTATAACGTTATATAATACTACGTAATGACGTATAACGTTATGTTGCATTACGTAACAGCGTATAACGTTATATAATACTACGTAATGACGTATAACGTTATGTAGCATTACGTAACAACGTATACCATTATATAGTACTACGTAATGACGTATAACGTTATGTAGCATTACGTAACAACGTATAACGTTATGTAGCATTACGTAACAACGTATAACGTTATGTAGCATTACGTAACGACGTATAACGCTATATTCTATTACGTAAAGACGTATAACGTTATGTAGCATTACGTAACGACGTATAACGCTATATTCTATTACGTAAAGACGTATAACGTTACGTAGCATTACGTAGCGACGTATAACGTTATACAATACTACGTAATGACGTATAACGTTATGTAGCATTACGTAACAACGTATACCATTATATAGTACTACGTAATGACGTATAACGTTATGTAGCATTACGTAACAACCTATAACGTTATATACTATTACGTAACAACGTATAACGTTATGTAGCATTACGTTATAACGTATAACGCTATATACTATTACGTAATGACGTATAGCGTTATGTAGTATTACGTAACGACGTATAACGTTATATAATACTACGTAATGACGTATAACGTTATGTAGCATTACGTAACAACGTATAACGTTATGTAGCATTACGTAACGACGTATAACGCTATATACTATTACGTAATGACGTGTAACGTTATGTAGCATTACGTAACAACGTATAACGTTATGTAGCATTACGTAACGACGTATAACGCTATATACTATTACGTAATGACGTATAACGTTATGTAGCATTACGTAACGACGTGTAACGTTACGTAGCATTACGTAGCGACGTATAACGTTATACAATACTACGTAATGACGTATAACGTTATGTAGCATTACGTAACAACGTATACCATTATATAGTACTACGTAATGACGTATAACGTTATGTATCATTACGTAACAACGTATAACGTTATATACTATTACGTAACAACGTATAACGTTATGTAGCATTACGTTATAACGTATAACGCTATATACTATTACGTAATGACGTATAGCGTTATGTAGTATTACGTAACGACGTATAACGTTATATAATACCACGTAATGACGTATAACGTTATGTAGCATTACGTAACAACGTATAACGTTATGTAGCATTACGTAACGATGTATAACGCTATATACTATTACGTAATGACGTGTAACGTTATGTAGCATTACGTAACAACGTATAACGTTATGTAGCATTACGTAACGACGTATAACGCTATATACTATTACGTAATGACGTATAACGTTATGTAGCATACGTAACGACGTATAACGTTATGTAGCATTACGTAACGACGTATAACGTTATACAATACTACGTAATGACGTATAACGTTATGTAGCATTACGTAACAACGTATACCATTATATAGTACTACGTAATGACGTATAACGTTATGTAGCATTACGTAACGACGTATAACGCTATATTCTATTACGTAAAGACGTATAACGTTACGTAGCATTACGTAGCGACGTATAACGTTATACAATACTACGTAATGACGTATAACGTTATGTAGCATTACGTAACAACGTATACCATTATATAGTACTACGTAATGACGTATAACGTTATGTAGCATTACGTAACAACGTATAACGTTATATACTATTACGTAACAACGTATAACGTTATGTAGCATTACGTTATAACGTATAACGCTATATACTATTACGTAATGACGTATAGCGTTATGTAGTATTACGTAACGACGTATAACGTTATATAATACTACGTAATGACGTATAACGTTATGTAGCATTACGTAACAACGTATAACGTTATGTAGCATTACGTAACGACGTATAACGTTATACAATACTACGTAATGACGTATAACGTTATGTAGCATTACGTAACAACGTATACCATTATATAGTACTACGTAATGACGTATAACGTTATGTAGCATTACGTAACAACGTATAACGTTATATACTATTACGTAACAACGTATAACGTTATGTAGCATTACGTTATAACGTATAACGCTATATACTATTACGTAATGACGTATAGCGTTATGTAGTATTACGTAACGACGTATAACGTTATATAATACTACGTAATGACGTATAACGTTATGTAGCATTACGTAACAACGTATAACGTTATGTAGCATTACGTAACGACGTATAACGCTATATACTATTACGTAATGACGTGTAACGTTATGTAGCATTACGTAACAACGTATAACGTTATGTAGCATTACGTAACGACGTATAACGCTATATACTATTACGTAATGACGTATAACGTTATGTAGCATTACGTAACGACGTGTAACGTTACGTAGCATTACGTAGCGACGTATAACGTTATACAATACTACGTAATGACGTATAACGTTATGTAGCATTACGTAACAACGTATACCATTATATAGTACTACGTAATGACGTATAACGTTATGTATCATTACGTAACAACGTATAACGTTATATACTATTACGTAACAACGTATAACGTTATGTAGCATTACGTTATAACGTATAACGCTATATACTATTACGTAATGACGTATAGCGTTATGTAGTATTACGTAACGACGTATAACGTTATATAATACTACGTAATGACGTATAACGTTATGTAGCATTACGTAACAACGTATAACGTTATGTAGCATTACGTAACGATGTATAACGCTATATACTATTACGTAATGACGTGTAACGTTATGTAGCATTACGTAACAACGTATAACGTTATGTAGCATTACGTAACGACGTATAACGCTATATACTATTACGTAATGACGTATAACGTTATGTAGCATACGCAACGACGTATAACGTTATGTAGCATTACGTAACGACGTATAACGTTATACAATACTACGTAATGACGTATAACGTTATGTAGCATTACGTAACAACGTATACCATTATATAGTACTACGTAATGACGTATAACGTTATGTAGCATTACGTTATAACGTATAACGCTATATACTATTACGTAATGACGTATAGCGTTATGTAGTATTACGTAACGACGTATAACGTTATATAATACTACGTAATGACGTATAACGTTATGTTGCATTACGTAACAGCGTATAACGTTATATAATACTACGTAATGACGTATAACGTTATGTAGCATTACGTAACAACGTATAACGTTATGTAGCATTACGTAACGATGTATAACGCTATATACTATTACGTAATGACGTGTAACGTTATGTAGCATTACGTAACAACGTATAACGTTATGTAGCATTACGTAACGACGTATAACGCTATATACTATTACGTAATGACGTATAACGTTATGTAGCATACGTAACGACGTATAACGTTATGTAGCATTAAGTAACGACGTATAACGTTATACAATACTACGTAATGACGTACAACGTTATGTAGCATTACGTAACAACGTATACCATTATATAGTACTACGTAATGACGTATAACGTTATGTAGCATTACGTTATAACGTATAACGCTATATACTATTACGTAATGACGTATAGCGTTATGTAGTATTACGTAACGACGTATAACGTTATATAATACTACGTAATGACGTATAACGTTATGTTGCATTACGTAACAGCGTATAACGTTATATAATACTACGTAATGACGTATAACGTTATGTAGCATTACGTAACAACGTATACCATTATATAGTACTACGTAATGACGTATAACGTTATGTAGCATTACGTAACAACGTATAACGTTATGTAGCATTACGTAACAACGTATAACGTTATGTAGCATTACGTAACGACGTATAACGCTATATTCTATTACGTAAAGACGTATAACGTTATGTAGCATTACGTAACGACGTATAACGCTATATTCTATTACGTAAAGACGTATAACGTTATGTAGCATTACGTAGCGACGTATAACGTTATACAATACTACGTAATGACGTATAACGTTATGTAGCATTACGTAACAACGTATACCATTATATAGTACTACGTAATGACGTATAACGTTATGTAGCATTACGTAACAACGTATAACGTTATATACTATTACGTAACAACGTATAACGTTATGTAGCATTACGTTATAACGTATAACGCTATATACTATTACGTAATGACGTATAGCGTTATGTAGTATTACGTAACGACGTATAACGTTATATAATACTACGTAATGACGTATAACGTTATGTAGCATTACGTAACAACGTATAACGTTATGTAGCATTACGTAACGACGTATAACGCTATATACTATTACGTAATGACGTGTAACGTTATGTAGCATTACGTAACAACGTATAACGTTATGTAGCATTACGTAACGACGTATAACGCTATATACTATTACGTAATGACGTATAACGTTATGTAGCATTACGTAACGACGTGTAACGTTACGTAGCATTACGTAGCGACGTATAACGTTATACAATACTACGTAATGACGTATAACGTTATGTAGCATTACGTAACAACGTATACCATTATATAGTACTACGTAATGACGTATAACGTTATGTATCATTACGTAACAACGTATAACGTTATATACTATTACGTAACAACGTATAACGTTATGTAGCATTACGTTATAACGTATAACGCTATATACTATTACGTAATGACGTATAGCGTTATGTAGTATTACGTAACGACGTATAACGTTATATAATACTACGTAATGACGTATAACGTTATGTAGCATTACGTAACAACGTATAACGTTATGTAGCATTACGTAACGATGTATAACGCTATATACTATTACGTAATGACGTGTAACGTTATGTAGCATTACGTAACAACGTATAACGTTATGTAGCATTACGTAACGACGTATAACGCTATATACTATTACGTAATGACGTATAACGTTATGTAGCATACGTAACGACGTATAACGTTATGTAGCATTACGTAACGACGTATAACGTTATACAATACTACGTAATGACGTATAACGTTATGTAGCATTACGTAACAACGTATACCATTATATAGTACTACGTAATGACGTATAACGTTATGTAGCATTACGTTATAACGTATAACGCTATATACTATTACGTAATGACGTATAGCGTTATGTAGTATTACGTAACAACGTATACCATTATATAGTACTACGTAATGACGTATAACGTTATGTAGCATTACGTTATAACGTATAACGCTATATACTATTACGTAATGACGTATAGCGTTATGTAGTATTACGTAACGACGTATAACGTTATATAATACTACGTAATGACGTATAACGTTATGTAGCATTACGTAACAACGTATAACGTTATGTAGCATTACGTAACGACGTATAACGCTATATACTATTACGTAATGACGTGTAACGTTATGTAGCATTACGTAACAACGTATAACGTTATGTAGCATTACGTAACGACGTATAACGCTATATACTATTACGTAATGACGTATAACGTTATGTAGCATTACGTAACGACGTGTAACGTTACGTAGCATTACGTAGCGACGTATAACGTTATACAATACTACGTAATGACGTATAACGTTATGTAGCATTACGTAACAACGTATACCATTATATAGTACTACGTAATGACGTATAACGTTATGTATCATTACGTAACAACGTATAACGTTATATACTATTACGTAACAACGTATAACGTTATGTAGCATTACGTTATAACGTATAACGCTATATACTATTACGTAATGACGTATAGCGTTATGTAGTATTACGTAACGACGTATAACGTTATATAATACTACGTAATGACGTATAACGTTATGTAGCATTACGTAACAACGTATAACGTTATGTAGCATTACGTAACGATGTATAACGCTATATACTATTACGTAATGACGTGTAACGTTATGTAGCATTACGTAACAACGTATAACGTTATGTAGCATTACGTAACGACGTATAACGCTATATACTATTACGTAATGACGTATAACGTTATGTAGCATACGTAACGACGTATAACGTTATGTAGCATTACGTAACGACGTATAACGTTATACAATACTACGTAATGACGTATAACGTTATGTAGCATTACGTAACAACGTATACCATTATATAGTACTACGTAATGACGTATAACGTTATGTAGCATTACGTTATAACGTATAACGCTATATACTATTACGTAATGACGTATAGCGTTATGTAGTATTACGTAACGACGTATAACGTTATATAATACTACGTAATGACGTATAACGTTATGTTGCATTACGTAACAGCGTATAACGTTATATAATACTACGTAATGACGTATAACGTTATGTAGCATTACGTAACAACGTATAACGTTATGTAGCATTACGTAACGATGTATAACGCTATATACTATTACGTAATGACGTGTAACGTTATGTAGCATTACGTAACAACGTATAACGTTATGTAGCATTACGTAACGACGTATAACGCTATATACTATTACGTAATGACGTATAACGTTATGTAGCATACGTAACGACGTATAACGTTATGTAGCATTACGTAACGACGTATAACGTTATACAATACTACGTAATGACGTATAACGTTATGTAGCATTACGTAACAACGTATACCATTATATAGTACTACGTAATGATGTATAACGTTATGTAGCATTACGTAACAACGTATAACGTTATATACTATTACGTAACAACGTATAACGTTATGTAGCATTACGTTATAACGTATAACGCTATATACTATTACGTAATGACGTATAGCGTTATGTAGTATTACGTAACGACGTATAACGTTATATAATACTACGTAATGACGTATAGCGTTATGTAGTATTACGTAACGACGTATAACGTTATATAATACTACGTAATGACGTATAACGTTATGTTGCATTACGTAACAGCGTATAACGTTATATAATACTACGTAATGACGTATAACGTTATGTAGCATTACGTAACAACGTATACCATTATATAGTACTACGTAATGACGTATAACGTTATGTAGCATTACGTAACAACGTATAACGTTATGTAGCATTACGTAACAACGTATAACGTTATGTAGCATTACGTAACGACGTATAACGCTATATTCTATTACGTAAAGACGTATAACGTTATGTAGCATTACGTAACGACGTATAACGCTATATTCTATTACGTAAAGACGTATAACGTTACGTAGCATTACGTTATAACGTATAACGCTATATACTATTACGTAATGACGTATAGCGTTATGTAGTATTACGTAGCGACGTATAACGTTATACAATACTACGTAATGACGTATAACGTTATGTAGCATTACGTAACAACGTATACCATTATATAGTACTACGTAATGACGTATAACGTTATGTAGCATTACGTAACAACGTATAACGTTATATACTATTACGTAACAACGTATAACGTTATGTAGCATTACGTTATAACGTATAACGCTATATACTATTACGTAATGACGTATAGCGTTATGTAGTATTACGTAACGACGTATAACGTTATATAATACTACGTAATGACGTATAACGTTATGTAGCATTACGTAACAACGTATAACGTTATGTAGCATTACGTAACGACGTATAACGTTATACAATACTACGTAATGACGTATAACGTTATGTAGCATTACGTAACAACGTATACCATTACATAGTACTACGTAATGACGTATAACGTTATGTAGCATTACGTAACAACGTATAACGTTATATACTATTACGTAACAACGTATAACGTTATGTAGCATTACGTTATAACGTATAACGCTATATGCTATTACGTAATGACGTATAGCGTTATGTAGTATTACGTAACGACGTATAACGTTATATAATACTACGTAATGACGTATAACGTTATGTAGCATTACGTAACAACGTATACCGTTATGTAGCATTACGTAACGACGTATAACGCTATATACTATTACGTAATGACGTGTAACGTTATGTAGCATTACGTAACAACGTATAACGTTATGTAGCATTACGTAACGACGTATAACGCTATATACTATTACGTAATGACGTATAACGTTATGTAGCATTACGTAACGACGTGTAACGTTACGTAGCATTACGTAGCGACGTATAACGTTATACAATACTACGTAATGACGTATAACGTTATGTAGCATTACGTAACAACGTATACCATTATATAGTACTACGTAATGACGTATAACGTTATGTATCATTACGTAACAACGTATAACGTTATATACTATTACGTAACAACGTATAACGTTATGTAGCATTACGTTATAACGTATAACGCTATATACTATTACGTAATGACGTATAGCGTTATGTAGTATTACGTAACGACGTATAACGTTATATAATACTACGTAATGACGTATAACGTTATGTAGCATTACGTAACAACGTATAACGTTATGTAGCATTACGTAACGATGTATAACGCTATATACTATTACGTAATGACGTGTAACGTTATGTAGCATTACGTAACAACGTATAACGTTATGTAGCATTACGTAACGACGTATAACGCTATATACTATTACGTAATGACGTATAACGTTATGTACGAGGGTGACTCATATATAAACGAGACTTTTTTTTCTGAGCGCGTAAATTTAAAGGGAGCGAGCGGACGCTTCTAGTGTGCATTGGTTGGGATGTCAGGAGTGGGGAGAGCAGGCCGTTGTCCAGTTCAGACACGTTTGGCGGTAGTATTCAAGATGTCAGAGCAACAAGTACACCTCTCAGTTGCGCAACGCATTATTATTAAATTTCTCACACATGAAGGCGTCAAACCAATAGAAATTCTGCAAAGATTGACTGCACAGTTCGGGGATCAGACACTGTCAAGGGCTCGCGTGTTTGCCTGGCATAAGAAGTTCAAGGAAGGACGTGAACTGGTTGAAAATGTGGAACATGATCGTCGTCCTCGAAGCAGCATTACGGAGGAGAACATTCGCACGTTTTTTTCGACCGGCGTGGCGTTTTGCACATTGATTTTTTGCATGAGCGTCGCACAATAAATGCTGCTTATTACTGTGAGCTTTTGAGGGAGGCAAAGGTTGCTTATCGTTCGAAAAGGCGTAACCAACCGATTCGAGACGTCATTCTCCTCCACGACAACGCCAGGCCTCATACAGCAGCTCTAACCTGCACAACATTAGAGGAAATAAGGTGGACTCCACTTGATCATCCTCCCTACAGTCCTGACCTATCGCCCTGCGATTTCCATCTCTTCGGACCGCTTAAAGAAGCACTAGGAGGACAACGATTCCAAGACGACGCGGCGGTGGAGGCCTTTGTGCGCAATTGGCTTCTGACACAGCACTCTTCTTTTTACGATGCTGGGATCAAAAATCTCCCAATCCGCTGGGAAAAATGCATTTCCAAAGCAGGAGACTATGTTGAAAAATAATATGTGCTTGGCTATGTTATTTCACTGAATAAAATTATTTTAAAAATAAAGTCTCGTTTATATTTGAGTCACCCTCGTAGCATACGTAACGACGTATAACGTTATGTAGCATTACGTAACGACGTATAACGTTATACAATACTACGTAATGACGTATAACGTTATGTAGCATTACGTAACAACGTATACCATTATATAGTACTACGTAATGACGTATAACGTTATGTAGCATTACGTTATAACGTATAACGCTATATACTATTACGTAATGACGTATAGCGTTATGTAGTATTACGTAACGACGTATAACGTTATATAATACTACGTAATGACGTATAACGTTATGTTGCATTACGTAACAGCGTATAACGTTATATAATACTACGTAATGACGTATAACGTTATGTAGCATTACGTAACAACGTATAACGTTATGTAGCATTACGTAACGATGTATAACGCTATATACTATTACGTAATGACGTGTAACGTTATGTAGCATTACGTAACAACGTATACCATTATATAGTACTACGTAATGACGTATAACGTTATGTATCATTACGTAACAACGTATAACGTTATATACTATTACGTAACAACGTATAACGTTATGTAGCATTACGTTATAACGTATAACGCTATATACTATTACGTAATGACGTATAGCGTTATGTAGTATTACGTAACGACGTATAACGTTATATAATACTACGTAATGACGTATAACGTTATGTAGCATTACGTAACAACGTATAACGTTATGTAGCATTACGTAACGATGTATAACGCTATATACTATTACGTAATGACGTGTAACGTTATATAGCATTACGTAACAACGTATAACGTTATGTAGCATTACGTAACGACGTATAACGCTATATACTATTACGTAATGACCTATAACGTTATGTAGCATACGTAACGACGTATAACGTTATGTAGCATTACGTAACGACGTATAACGTTATACAATACTACGTAATGACGTATAACGTTATGTAGCATTACGTAACAACGTATACCATTATATAGTACTACGTAATGACGTATAACGTTATGTAGCATTACGTTATAACGTATAACGCTATATACTATTACGTAATGACGTATAGCGTTATGTAGTATTACGTAACGACGTATAACGTTATATAATACTACGTAATGACGTATAACGTTATGTTGCATTACGTAACAGCGTATAACGTTATATAATACTACGTAATGACGTATAACGTTATGTAGCATTACGTAACAACGTATAACGTTATGTAGCATTACGTAACGATGTATAACGCTATATACTATTACGTAATGACGTGTAACGTTATGTAGCATTACGTAACAACGTATAACGTTATGTAGCATTACGTAACGACGTATAACGCTATATACTATTACGTAATGACGTATAACGTTATGTAGCATACGTAACGACGTATAACGTTATATAGCATTACGTAACGACGTATAACGTTATACAATACTACGTAATGACGTATAACGTTATGTAGCATTACGTAACAACGTATACCATTATATAGTACTACGTAATGACGTATAACGTTATGTAGCATTACGTTATAACGTATAACGCTATATACTATTACGTAATGACGTATAGCGTTATGTAGTATTACGTAACGACGTATAACGTTATATAATACTACGTAATGACGTATAACGTTATGTTGCATTACGTAACAGCGTATAACGTTATATAATACTACGTAATGACGTATAACGTTATGTAGCATTACGTAACAACGTATACCATTATATAGTACTACGTAATGACGTATAACGTTATGTAGCATTACGTAACAACGTATAACGTTATGTAGCATTACGTAACAACGTATAACGTTATGTAGCATTACGTAACGACGTATAACGCTATATTCTATTACGTAAAGACGTATAACGTTATGTAGCATTACGTAACGACGTATAACGCTATATTCTATTACGTAAAGACGTATAACGTTACGTAGCATTACGTAGCGACGTATAACGTTATACAATACTACGTAATGACGTATAACGTTATGTAGCATTACGTAACAACGTATACCATTATATAGTACTACGTAATGACGTATAACGTTATGTAGCATTACGTAACAACGTATAACGTTATATACTATTACGTAACAACGTATAACGTTATGTAGCATTACGTTATAACGTATAACGCTATATACTATTACGTAATGACGTATAGCGTTATGTAGTATTACGTAACGACGTATAACGTTATATAATACTACGTAATGACGTATAACGTTATGTAGCATTACGTAACAACGTATAACGTTATGTAGCATTACGTAACGACGTATAACGCTATATACTATTACGTAATGACGTGTAACGTTATGTAGCATTACGTAACAACGTATAACGTTATGTAGCATTACGTAACGACGTATAACGCTATATACTATTACGTAATGACGTATAACGTTATGTAGCATTACGTAACGACGTGTAACGTTACGTAGCATTACGTAGCGACGTATAACGTTATACAATACTACGTAATGACGTATAACGTTATGTAGCATTACGTAACAACGTATACCATTATATAGTACTACGTAATGACGTATAACGTTATGTATCATTACGTAACAACGTATAACGTTATATACTATTACGTAACAACGTATAACGTTATGTAGCATTACGTTATAACGTATAACGCTATATACTATTACGTAATGACGTATAGCGTTATGTAGTATTACGTAACGACGTATAACGTTATATAATACTACGTAATGACGTATAACGTTATGTAGCATTACGTAACAACGTATAACGTTATGTAGCATTACGTAACGATGTATAACGCTATATACTATTACGTAATGACGTGTAACGTTATGTAGCATTACGTAACAACGTATAACGTTATGTAGCATTACGTAACGACGTATAACGCTATATACTATTGCGTAATGACGTATAACGTTATGTAGCATACGTAACGACGTATAACGTTATGTAGCATTACGTAACGACGTATAACGTTATACAATACTACGTAATGACGTATAACGTTATGTAGCATTACGAAACAACGTATACCATTATATAGTACTACGTAATGACGTATAACGTTATGTAGCATTACGTTATAACGTATAACGCTATATACTATTACGTAATGACGTATAGCGTTATGTAGTATTACGTAACGACGTATAACGTTATATAATACTACGTAATGACGTATAACGTTATGTTGCATTACGTAACAGCGTATAACGTTATATAATACTACGTAATGACGTATAACGTTATGTAGCATTACGTAACAACGTATAACGTTATGTAGCATTACGTAACGATGTATAACGCTATATACTATTACGTAATGACGTGTAACGTTATGTAGCATTACGTAACAACGTATAACGTTATGTAGCATTACGTAACGACGTATAACGCTATATACTATTACGTAATGACGTATAACGTTATGTAGCATACGTAACGACGTATAACGTTATGTAGCATTACGTAACGACGTATAACGTTATACAATACTACGTAATGACGTATAACGTTATGTAGCATTACGTAACAACGTATACCATTATATAGTACTACGTAATGATGTATAACGTTATGTAGCATTACGTAACAACGTATAACGTTATATACTATTACGTAACAACGTATAACGTTATGTAGCATTACGTTATAACGTATAACGCTATATACTATTACGTAATGACGTATAGCGTTATGTAGTATTACGTAACGACGTATAACGTTATATAATACTACGTAATGACGTATAACGTTATGTTGCATTACGTAACAGCGTATAACGTTATATAATACTACGTAATGACGTATAACGTTATGTAGCATTACGTAACAACGTATACCATTATATAGTACTACGTAATGACGTATAACGTTATGTAGCATTACGTAACAACGTATAACGTTATGTAGCATTACGTAACAACGTATAACGTTATGTAGCATTACGTAACGACGTATAACGCTATATTCTATTACGTAAAGACGTATAACGTTATGTAGCATTACGTAACGACGTATAACGCTATATTCTATTACGTAAAGACGTATAACGTTATGTAGCATTACGTTGTAACGTATAACGCTATATACTATTACGTAATGACGTATAGCGTTATGTAGTATTACGTAACGACGTATAACGTTATATAATACTACGTAATGACGTATAACGTTATGTAGCATTACGTAACAACGTATAACGTTATGTAGCATTACGTAACGACGTATAACGTTATACAATACTACGTAATGACGTATAACGTTATGTAGCATTACGTAACAACGTATACCATTATATAGTACTACGTAATGACGTATAACGTTATGTAGCATTACGTAACAACGTATAACGTTATATACTATTACGTAACAACGTATAACGTTATGTAGCATTACGTTATAACGTATAACGCTATATACTATTACGTAATGACGTATAGCGTTATGTAGTATTACGTAACGACGTATAACGTTATATAATACTACGTAATGACGTATAACGTTATGTTGCATTACGTAACAGCATATAACGTTATATAATACTACGTAATGACGTATAACGTTATGTAGCATTACGTAACAACGTATACCATTATATAGTACTACGTAATGACGTATAACGTTATGTAGCATTACGTAACAACGTATAACGTTATGTAGCATTACGTAACAACGTATAACGTTATGTAGCATTACATAACGACATATAACGCTATATTCTATTACGTAAAGACGTATAACGTTATGTAGCATTACGTAACAACGTATAACGTTATGTAGCATTACGTAACAACGTGTAACGTTATGTAGCATTACGTAACAACGTATAACGTTATGTAGCATTACGTGACGACGTATAACGCTATATACTATTACGTAATGACGTATAACGTTATGTAGCATTACGTAACAACGTATAACGTTGTATAATATTACGTAATGACGTATAACGTTATGTAGCATTACGTAACGACGTGTAACGTTATGTAGCATTACGTAGCGACGTATAACGTTATACAATACTACGTAATGACGTATAACGTTATGTAGCATTACGTAACAACGTATACCATTATATAGTACTACGTAATGACGTATAACGTTATGTAGCATTACGTAACAACGTATAACGTTATATACTATTACGTAACAACGTATAACGTTATGTAGCATTACGTTATAACGTATAACGCTATATACTATTACGTAATGACGTATAGCGTTATGTAGTATTACGTAACGACGTATAACGTTATATAATTCTACGTAATGACGTATAACGTTATGTAGCATTACGTAACAACGTATAACGTTATGTAGCATTACGTAACGACGTATAACGTTATATAATACTACGTAATGACGTATAACGTTATGTAGCATTACGTAACAACGTACAACGTTATGTAGCATTACGTAACGACGTATAACGCTATATACTATTACGTAATGACGTGTAACGTTATGTAGCATTACGTAACAACGTATAACGTTATGTAGCATTACGTAACGACGTATAACGCTATATACTATTACGTAATGACGTATAACGTTATGTAGCATACGTAACGACGTATAACGTTATGTAGTATTACGTAACGACGTATAACGTTATACAATACTACGTAATGACGTATAACGTTATGTAGCATTACGTAACAACGTATACCATTATATAGTACTACGTAATGACGTATAACGTTATGTAGCATTACGTAACAACGTATAACGTTATATACTATTACGTAACAACGTATAACGTTATGTAGCATTACGTTATAACGTATAACGCTATATACTATTACGTAATGACGTATAGCGTTATGTAGTATTACGTAACGACGTATAACGTTATATAATACTACGTAATGACGTATAACGTTATGTTGCATTACGTAACAGCATATAACGTTATATAATACTACGTAATGACGTATAACGTTATGTAGCATTACGTAACAACGTATACCATTATATAGTACTACGTAATGACGTATACCGTTATGTAGCATTACGTAACAACGTATAACGTTATGTAGCATTACGTAACAACGTATAACGTTATGTAGCATTACGTAACGACGTATAACGCTATATTCTATTACGTAAAGACGTATAACGTTATGTAGCATTACGTAACAACGTATAACGTTATGTAGCATTACGTAACAACGTGTAACGTTATGTAGCATTACGTAACAACGTATAACGTTATGTAGCATTACGTGACGACGTATAACGCTATATACTATTACGTAATGACGTACAACGTTATGTAGCATTACGTAACAACGTATAACGTTGTATAATATTACGTAATGACGTATAACGTTATGTAGCATTACGTAACGACGTGTAACGTTATGTAGCATTACGTAGCGACGTATAACGTTATACAATACTACGTAATGACGTATAACGTTATGTAGCATTACGTAACAACGTATACCATTATATAGTACTACGTAATGACGTATAACGTTATGTAGCATTACGTAACAACGTATAACGTTATATACTATTACGTAACAACGTATAACGTTATGTAGCATTACGTTATAACGTATAACGCTATATACTATTACGTAATGACGTATAGCGTTATGTAGTATTACGTAACGACGTATAACGTTATATAATTCTACGTAATGACGTATAACGTTATGTAGCATTACGTAACAACGTATAACGTTATGTAGCATTACGTAACGACGTATAACGCTATATGCTATTACGTAATGACGTATAACGTTATGTAGCATTACGTAACAACGTATAACGTTATGTAGCATTACGTAACGACGTATAACGCTATATACTATTACGTAATGACGTATAACGTTATGTAGCATTACGTAACGACGTATAACGTTATGTAGCATTACGTAACGACGTATAACGTTATACAATACTACGTAATGACGTATAACGTTATGTAGCCTTACGTAACAACGTATACCATTATATAGTACTACGTAATGACGTATAACGTTATGTAGCATTACGTAACAACGTATAACGTTATATACTATTACGTAACAACGTATAACGTTATGTAGCATTACGTTATAACGTATAACGCTATATACTATTACGTAATGACGTATAGCGTTATGTAGTATTACGTAACGACGTATAACGTTATATAATACTACGTAATGACGTATAACGTTATGTAGCATTACGTAACAACGTATACCATTATATATTACTACGTAATGACGTATAACGTTATGTAGCATTACGTGACGACGTATAACGCTATATACTATTACGTAATGACGTATAACGTTGTGTAGCATTACGTAACAACGTGTAACGTTATGTAGCATTACGTAACAACGTATAACGTTATGTTGCATTACGTAACAGCGTATAACGTTATATAATACTACGTAATGACGTATACCGTTATGTAGCATTACGTAACAACGTATAACGCTATGTAGCATTACGTAACGACGTATAACGCTATATACTATTACGTAATGACGTATAACGTTATGTAGCATTACGTAACAACGTATAACGTTATGTAGCATTACGTAACGACGTATAACGCTATATACTATTACGTAATGACGTATAACGTTATGTAGCATTACGTAACGACGTATAACGTTATGTAGCATTACGTAACGACGTATAACGTTATACAATACTACGTAATGACGTATAACGTTATGTAGCATTACGTAACAACGTATACCATTATATAGTACTACGTAATGACGTATAACGTTATGTAGCATTACGTAACAACGTATAACGTTATATACTATTACGTAACAACGTATAACGTTATGTAGCATTACGTTATAACGTATAACGCTATATACTATTACGTAATGACGTATAGCGTTATGTAGTATTACGTAACGACGTATAACGTTATATAATACTACGTAATGACGTATAACGTTATGTAGCATTACGTAACAACGTATACCATTATATATTACTACGTAATGACGTATAACGTTATGTAGTATTACGTAACGACGTATAACGTTATATAATTCTACGTAATGACGTATAACGTTATGTAGCATTACGTAACAACGTATAACGTTATGTTGCATTACGTAACAGCGTATAACGTTATATAATACTACGTAATGACGTATACCGTTATGTAGCATTACGTAACAACGTATAACGCTATGAAGCATTACGTAACAACGTATAACGTTATATAGCATTATTTAACAACGTATAACGTTATGTAGCATTACGTAACCACGAATACCGTTATATAATACTACGTAATGCCGTATAACGCTATGTAGCATTACGTAACAACGTATACCATTATATAGTACTACGTAATGACGTATAACGCTATGCAGCATTACGTAACAACGTATAACGTTATATAATACTACGTAATGACGTATAATGTTATGTAGCATTACGTAACAACGTATAACGTTATATGCTATTACGTAATTACGTATAACGTTATGTTGCATTACGTAACGACGTATAACGCTATATACTATTACGTGATGACGTATAACGATATGTAGCATTACGTAACAGCGTATAACGTTATGCAGCATTACGTTATAACGTATAACGTTATCTTCCATTACGTAACAACGTATAACGTTATATACTATTACGTAATGACGTATAACGTTATGTAGCATTACGTAACAACGTATAACGTTATATACTATTACGTAACAACGTATAACGTTATGTAGTATTACGTAACGACGTATAATGTTATATAATACTAAGTAATGACGTATAACGTTATGTAGCATTACGTAACAGCGTATAACGTTATATAATACTACGTAATGACGTATAACGTTATATAATATTACGTAATGACGTATATCGTTATGTAGTATTACGTAACGACGTATAACGTTATATACTATTACGTAATGGCGTATAACGTTATGTAGCATTACGATATAACTTATAACGTTATCTACAATTACGTAATGACGTATAACGTTATGTAGCATTACGTAACAACGTATAACGTTATGTAGCATTACGTAACAGCGTATAACGTTATATAATACTACGTAATGACGTATAACGTTATGTAGCATTACGTAACAGCGTATAACGTTATATAATACTACGTAATGACGTATAACGTTATATAGCTTTACGTAACACCGTATAACGTTATGTAGCATTACGTAACGACGTATAACGATATGTAGCATTACGTTATAACGTATAACGATATCTACTATTACGTAATGACGTATAACGTTATGTAGCAATACGTAACAACGTATAACGTTATATAATACTACGTAATGACGTATAATGTTCTGTAGTATTACGCAACAACGTATAACGTTATATAATACTACGTAATGACGTATAACGTTGTGTAGCATTACGTAACAACGTATAACGTTATGTAACATTACATAACGACGTATAACGCTGTATACTATTACGTAATGACGTTAAACGTTATGTAGCATTACGTAACAACGTATAACGGTATGTAGCATTACGTTATAACGTATAACGTTATCTACTATTACGTAATGACGTATAACGCTATGTAGCATTTCGTAACAACGTATAACGTTATATAATACTGCGTAATGACGTATAACGTTATGTAGCATTACGTAACAACGTATAACATTATATAGTATTACGTAATGACGTATAACGTTATGTAGCATTACGTAACCACGAATACCGTTATATAATACTACATAATGGCGTATAACGTTATGTAGCATTACATACCAACGTATACCATTATATAGTACTACGTAATGATGTATAACGTTATGTAGCATTATGTAACAACGTATAACGTTATATACTATTAGGTAACAATGTATAACGTTATGTAGCATTACGTTATAACGTATAACGCTATATACTATTACGTAATGACGTATAGCGTTATGTAGTATTACGTAACGACGTATAACGTTATATAATACTACGTAATGACGTATAACGTTATGTAGCATTACGTAACAACGTATAACGTTATGTAGCATTACGTAACGACGTATAACGCTATATACTATTACGTAATGACGTATAACGTTATGTAGCATTACGTAACAACGTATAACGTTATGTAGCATTACGTAACGACGTATAACGCTATATACTATTACGTAAAGACGTATAACGTTATGTAGCATTACGTAACAACGTATAACGTTATGTAGCATTACGTAACAACGTATAACGTTATGTAGCATTTCGTAACAACGAATACCGTTATATAATACTACGTAATGACGTATAACGTTATGTAGCATTACCTAACAACGTATACCATTATATAGTACTACGTAATGACGTATAACGTTATGTAGCAATACGTAAGGACGCATAACGTTATGTAGCATTACGTAACGACGTATAACGTTATGTAGCATTACGTAACAACGTATAACGTTATATAATATTACGTAATGACGTATAACGTTATGTAGCATTACGTAACAACGTATAACGTTATGTAGCATTACGTAACAGCGAATTCCATTATATAGTACCACGTAATGACGTATAACGTTATGTAGCATTACGTGACAACGTATAACGTTATGTAGCATTACGTTATAACGTATAACTGTATCTACTATTATGTAATGACGTATAACGTTATGTAGCAATACGTAACAACGTATAACGTTATATAATACTACGTAACGACTTATAAAGCTATATAATATTACGTAATGATGTATAACGTTATGTAGCATTACGTAACAACGTATAACGTTATGTAGCATTTCGTAACAACGAATAAAGTTATATAATACTACGTAATGACGTATAACGTTATATAGCAATACGTAACAACGTATAACGTTATCTACTATTACGTAATGACGTATAACGCTATGTAGCATTACGTAAACACGAATACCGTTATATAATACTACGTAATGGCGTATAACGTTATGTAGCAATACGTAAGGACGCATAACGTTATGTAGCATTACGTAACGACGTATAACGTTATGTAGCATTACGTAACAACGTATAACGTTATATAATACTGCGTAATGACGTATAACGTTATGTAGCATTACGTAACAACGTATAACATTATATAGTATTACGTAATGACGTATAACGTTATGTAGCATTACGTAACCACGAATACCGTTATATAATACTACGTATTGGCGTATAACGTTATGTAGCAATACGTAAGGACGCATAACGTTATGTAGCATTACGTAACGACGTATAACGTTATGTAGCATTACGTAACAACGTATAACGTTATATAATATTACGTAATGACGTATAACGTTATGTAGCATTACGTAACAACGTATAACGTTATGTAGCATTACGTAACGACGTATAACGCTATATACTATTACGTAAAGATGTATAACGTTATGTAGCATTACGTAACAACGTAAAACGTTTTGTAGCATTACGTAACAACGTATAACGTTATGTAGCATTTCGTAACAACGAATACCGTTATATAATACTACGTAATGACGTATAACGTTATGTAGCATTACCTAACAACGTATACCATTATATAGTACTACGTAATGACGTATAACGTTATGTAGCATTACGTTATAACGTATACCATTATATAGTACTACGTAATGACGTATAACGTTATGTAGCAATACGTAAGGACGCATAACGTTATGTAGCATTACGTAACGACGTATAACGTTATGTAGCATTCGTAACAACGTATAACGTTATGTAGCATTACGTAACAGCGAATTCCATTATATAGTACCACGTAATGACGTATAACGTTATGTAGCATTACGTGACAACGTATAACGTTATGTAGCATTACGTTATAACGTATAACTGTATCTACTTTTATGTAATGACGTATAACGTTATGTAGCATTACGTAACAACGTATAACGTTATATAATACTACGTAACGACGTATAAAGCTATATAATATTACGTAATGATGTATAACGTTATGTAGCATTTGTAACAACGTATAACGTTATGTAGCATTACGTAACAACGTATAACGTTATATAATATTACGTAATGACGTATAACGTTATGTAGCATTACGTAACAACGTATAACGTTATGTAGCATTACGTAACGACGTATAACGCTATATACTATTACGTAAAGATGTATAACGTTATGTAGCATTACGTAACAACGTAAAACGTTTTGTAGCATTACGTAACAACGTATAACGTTATGTAGCATTTCGTAACAACGAATACCGTTATATAATACTACGTAATGACGTATAACGTTATGTAGCATTACCTAACAACGTATACCATTATATAGTACTACGTAACGACGTCTAACGCTATATACTATTACGTTATAACGTATAACGTTATCTACTATTACGTAATGACGTATAACGCTATGTAGCATTTCGTAACCACGAATACCGTTATATAATACTACGTAATGGCGTATAACGCTATGTAGCAATACGTAAGGACGCATAACGTTATGTAGCATTACGTAACGACGTATAACGTTATGTAGCATTACGTAACAACGTATAACGTTATATAATACTGCGTAATGACGTATAACGTTATGTAGCATTACGTAACAACGTATAACATTATATAGTATTACGTAATGACGTATAACGTTATGTAGCATTACGTAACAACGTATAACGTTATGTAGCATTACGTAACGACGTCTAACGCTATATACTATTACGTTATAACGTATAACGTTATCTACTATTACGTAATGACGTTAAACGTTATGTAGCATTACGTAACAACGTATAACGGTATGTAGCATTACGTTATAACGTATAACGTTATCTACTATTACGTAATGACGTATAACGCTATGTAGCATTTCGTAACAACGTATAACGTTATATAATACTGCGTAATGACGTATAACGTTATGTAGCATTACGTAACAACGTATAACATTATATAGTATTACGTAATGACGTATAACGTTATGTAGCATTATGTAACAACGTATAACGTTATATACTATTAGGTAACAATGTATAACGTTATGTAGCATTACGTTATAACGTATAACGCTATATACTATTACGTAATGACGTATAGCGTTATGTAGTATTACGTAACGACGTATAACGTTATATAATACTACGTAATGACGTATAACGTTATGTAGCATTACGTAACAACGTATAACGTTATGTAGCATTACGTAACGACGTATAACGCTATATACTATTACGTAATGACGTATAACGTTATGTAGCATTACGTAACGACGTATAACGTTATGTAGCATTACGTAACGACGTATAACGTTATACAATACTACGTTATGACGTATAACGTTATGTAGCATTACGTAACAACGTATACCATTATATAGTACTACGTAATGACGTATAACGTTATGTAGCATTACGTAACAACGTATAACGTTATGTAGCATTACGTAACAACGTATAACGTTATGTAGCATTACGTAACGACGTATAACGCTATATACTATTACGTAAAGACGTACAACGTTATGTAGCATTACGTAACAACGTATAACGTTATGTAGCATTACGTAACAACGTATAACGTTATGTAGCATTTCGTAACAACGAATACCGTTATATAATACTACGTAATGACGTATAACGTTATGTAGCATTACCTAACAACGTATACCATTATATAGTACTACGTAATGACGTATAACGTTATGTAGCAACACGTAAGGACGCATAACGTTATGTAGCATTACGTAACGACGTATAACGTTATGTAGCATTACGTAACAACGTATAACGTTATATAATATTACGTAATGACGTATAACGTTATGTAGCATTACGTAACAACGTATAACGTTATGTAGCATTACGTAACAGCGAATTCCATTATATAGTACCACGTAATGACGTATAACGTTATGTAGCATTACGTGACAACGTATAACGTTATGTAGCATTACGTTATAACGTATAACTGTATCTACTATTATGTAATGACGTATAACGTTATGTAGCAATACGTAACAACGTATAACGTTATATAATACTACGTAACGACTTATAAAGCTATATAATATTACGTAATGATGTATAACGTTATGTAGCATTACGTAACAACGTATAACGTTATGTAGCATTTCGTAACAACGAATAAAGTTATATAATACTACGTAATGACGTATAACGTTATATAGCAATACGTAACAACGTATAACGTTATCTACTATTACGTAATGACGTATAACGCTATGTAGCATTACGTAACCACGAATACCGTTATATAATACTACGTAATGGCGTATAACGTTATGTAGCATTACGTAACAACGTATAACGTTATGTAGCATTACGTAACGACGTATAACGCTATATACTATTACGTAAAGATGTATAACGTTATGTAGCCTTACGTAACAACGTAAAACGTTTTGTAGCATTACGTAACAACGTATAACGTTATGTAGCATTTCGTAACAACGAATAAAGTTATATAATACTACGTAATGACGTATAACGTTATGTAGTATTACGTAATGACGTATAACGTTATCCAGCAATACGTAATGACGTATAACGTTATGTAGCATTACGTAACAACGTATAACGTTATGTAGCATTACGTAACGACGTCTAACGCTATATACTATTACGTTATAACGTATAACGTTATCTACTATTACGTAATGACGTATAACGCTATGTAGCATTTCGTAACCACGAATACCGTTATATAATACTACGTAATGGCGTATAACGCTATGTAGCAATACGTAAGGACGCATAACGTTATGTAGCATTACGTAACGACGTATAACGTTATGTAGCATTACGTAACAACGTATAACGTTATATAATACTGCGTAATGACGTATAACGTTATGTAGCATTACGTAACAACGTATAACATTATATAGTATTACGTAATGACGTATAACGTTATGTAGCATTACGTAACCACGAATACCGTTATATAATACTACGTAATGGCGTATAACGTTATGTAGCAATACGTAAGGACG
Organism: Bombus muscorum; assembly: GCA_963971185.1. NCBI lineage: Eukaryota > Metazoa > Arthropoda > Insecta > Hymenoptera > Apidae > Bombus > Bombus muscorum. The sequence continues at coordinate 9,303,467 of OZ020139.1, read as the reverse complement.
CATAACGTTATGTAGCATTATGTAACGACGTATACCGTTATGTAGCATTACGTAACAACGTATAACGTTATATAATACTGCGTAATGACGTATAACGTTATGTAGCAATACGTAAGGACGCATAACGTTATGTAGTATTACGTAACAACGTATAACGTTATATAATATTACGTAATGACGTATAACGTTATGTAGCATTACGTAACAACGTATAACGTTATGTAGCATTACGTAACAGCGAATTCCATTACATAGTACCACGAAATGACGTATAACGTTATGTAGCATTACGTTATAACGTATAACTGTATCTACTTTTATGTAATGACGTATAACGTTATGTAGCATTACGTAACAACGTATAACGTTATATAATACTACGTAACGACGTATAAAGCTATATAATATTACGTAATGATGTATAACGTTATTTAGCATTTGTAACAACGTATAACGTTATGTAGCATTTCGTAACAACGAATAAAGTTATATAATACTACGTAATGACGTATAACGTTATGTAGTATTACGTAATGACGTATAACGTTATCCAGCAATACGTAATGACGTATAACGTTATGTAGCATTACGTAACAACGTATAACGTTATGTAGCATTACGTAACGACGTCTAACGCTATATACTATTACGTTATAACGTATAACGTTATCTACTATTACGTAATGACGTATAACGCTATGTAGCATTTCGTAACCACGAATACCGTTATATAATACTACGTAATGGCGTATAACGTTATGTAGCAATACGTAAGGACGCATAACGTTATGTAGCATTACGTAACGACGTATAACGTTATGTAGCATTACGTAACCACGAATACCGTTATATAATACTACGTAATGGCGTATAACGTTATGTAGCAATACGTAAGGACGCATAACGTTATGTAGCATTACGTAACGACGTATAACGTTATGTAGAATTACGTAACAACGTATAACGTTATGTAGCATTACGTAACGACGTATAACGCTATATACTATTACGTAATGACGTATAACGTTATGTAGCATTACGTAACAACGTATAACGTTATGTAGCATTACGTAACGACGTATAACGCTATATACTATTACGTAATGACGTATAACGTTATGTAGCATTACGTAACGACGTATAACGTTATGTAGCATTACGTAACGACGTATAACGTTATACAATACTACGTTATGACGTATAACGTTATGTAGCATTACGTAACAACGTATACCATTATATAGTACTACGTAATGACGTATAACGTTATGTAGCATTACGTAACAACGTATAACGTTATGTAGCATTACGTAACAACGTATAACGTTATGTAGCATTACGTAACGACGTATAACGCTATATACTATTACGTAAAGACGTATAACGTTATGTAGCATTACGTAACAACGTATAACGTTATGTAGCATTACGTAACAACGTATAACGTTATGTAGCATTTCGTAACAACGAATACCGTTATATAATACTACGTAATGACGTATAACGTTATGTAGCATTACCTAACAACGTATACCATTATATAGTACTACGTAATGACGTATAACGTTATGTAGCAATACGTAAGGACGCATAACGTTATGTAGCATTACGTAACAACGTATAACGTTATGTAGCATTACGTAACAACGTATAACGTTATGTAGCATTTCGTAACAACGAATACCGTTATATAATACTACGTAATGACGTATAACGTTATGTAGCTTTACGTAACAACGAATTCCATTATATAGTACTATGTAATGACTTATAACGTTATGTAGCACTAGGTAACAACGTATATCGTTATATACTATTACGTAATGACGTATAACGTTATGTAGCAATACGTAATGACGTATAACGTTATGTAGCATTACGTAACAACGTATAACGTTATGTAGCATTACGTAACGACGTATAACGCTATATACTATTACGTAATGACGTATAACGTTATGTAGCATTACGTAACGACGTATAACGTTATGTAGCATTACGTAACAACGTATAACGTTATGTAGCATTACGTAACGACGTCTAACGCTATATACTATTACGTTATAACGTATAACGTTATCTACTATTACGTAATGACGTATAACGCTATGTAGCATTTCGTAACCACGAATACCGTTATATAATACTACGTAATGGCGTATAACGTTATGTAGCAATACGTAAGGACGCATAACGTTATGTAGCATTACGTAACGACGTATAACGTTATGTAGCATTACGTAACCACGAATACCGTTATATAATACTACGTAATGGCGTATAACGTTATGTAGCAATACGTAAGGACGCATAACGTTATGTAGCATTACGTAACGACGTATAACGTTATGTAGAATTACGTAACAACGTATAACGTTATGTAGCATTACGTAACGACGTATAACGCTATATACTATTACGTAATGACGTATAACGTTATGTAGCATTACGTAACAACGTATAACGTTATGTAGCATTACGTAACGACGTATAACGCTATATACTATTACGTAATGACGTATAACGTTATGTAGCATTACGTAACGACGTATAACGTTATGTAGCATTACGTAACGACGTATAACGTTATACAATACTACGTTATGACGTATAACGTTATGTAGCATTACGTAACAACGTATACCATTATATAGTACTACGTAATGACGTATAACGTTATGTAGCATTACGTAACAACGTATAACGTTATGTAGCATTACGTAACAACGTATAACGTTATGTAGCATTACGTAACGACGTATAACGCTATATACTATTACGTAAAGACGTATAACGTTATGTAGCATTACGTAACAACGTATAACGTTATGTAGCATTACGTAACAACGTATAACGTTATGTAGCATTTCGTAACAACGAATACCGTTATATAATACTACGTAATGACGTATAACGTTATGTAGCATTACCTAACAACGTATACCATTATATAGTACTACGTAATGACGTATAACGTTATGTAGCAATACGTAAGGACGCATAACGTTATGTACCATTACGTAACGACGTATAACGTTATGTAGCATTACCTAACAACGTATACCATTATATAGTACTACGTAATGACGTATAACGTTATGTAGCAATACGTAAGGACGCATAACGTTATGTAGCATTACGTAACAACGTATAACGTTATGTAGCATTACGTAACAACGTATAACGTTATGTAGCATTTCGTAACAACGAATACCGTTATATAATACTACGTAATGACGTATAACGTTATGTAGCTTTACGTAACAACGAATTCCATTATATAGTACTATGTAATGACTTATAACGTTATGTAGCACTAGGTAACAACGTATATCGTTATATACTATTACGTAATGACGTATAACGTTATGTAGCAATACGTAATGACGTATAACGTTATGTAGCATTACGTAACAACGTATAACGTTATGTAGCATTACGTAACGACGTATAACGCTATATACTATTACGTAATGACGTATAACGTTATGTAGCATTACGTAACGACGTATAACGTTATGTAGCATTACGTAACGACGTATAACGTTATACAATACTACGTAATGACGTATAACGTTATGTAGCATTACGTAACAACGTATAACATTATATAGTACTACGTAATGACGTGTAACGTTATGTAGCATTACGTAACAACGTATAACGTTATATACTATTACGTAACAACGTATAACGTTATGTAGCATTACGTTATAACGTATACCATTATATAGTACTACGTAATGACGTATAACGTTATGTAGCAATACGTAAGGACGCATAACGTTATGTAGCATTACGTAACGACGTATAACGTTATGTAGCATTACGTAACAACGTATAACGTTATATAATATTACGTAATGACGTATAACGTTATGTAGCATTACGTAACAACGTATAACGTTATGTAGCATTACGTAACAGCGAATTCCATTATATAGTACCACGTAATGACGTATAACGTTATGTAGCATTACGTGACAACGTATAACGTTATGTAGCATTACGTTATAACGTATAACTGTATCTACTATTATGTAATGACGTATAACGTTATGTAGCATTACGTAACAACGTATAACGTTATATAATACTACGTAACGACTTATAAAGCTATATAATATTACGTAATGATGTATAACGTTATGTAGCATTACGTAACAACGTATAACGTTATGTAGCATTTCGTAACAACGAATAAAGTTATATAATACTACGTAATGACGTATAACGTTATATAGCAATACGTAACAACGTATAACGTTATCTACTATTACGTAATGACGTATAACGCTATGTAGCATTACGCAACCACGAATACCGTTATATAATACTACGTAATGGCGTATAACGTTATGTAGCAATACGTAAGGACGCATAACGTTATGTAGCATTACGTAACGACGTATAACGTTATGTAGCATTACGTAACAACGTATAACGTTATATAATACTGCGTAATGACGTATAACGTTATGTAGCATTACGTAACAACGTATAACATTATATAGTATTACGTAATGACGTATAACGTTATGTAGCATTACGTAACCACGAATACCGTTATATAATACTACGTAATGGCGTATAACGTTATGTAGCAATACGTAAGGACGCATAACGTTATGTAGCATTACGTAACGACGTATAACGTTATGTAGCATTACGTAACAACATATAACGTTATATAATATTACGTAATGACGTATAACGTTATGTAGCATTACGTAACAACGTATAACGTTATGTAGCATTACGTAACGACGTATAACGCTATATACTATTACGTAAAGATGTATAACGTTATGTAGCATTACGTAACAACGTAAAACGTTTTGTAGCATTACGTAACAACGTATAACGTTATGTAGCATTTCGTAACAACGAATACCGTTATATAATACTACGCAATGACGTATAACGTTATGTAGCATTACCTAACAACGTATACCATTATATAGTACTACGTAATGACGTATAACGTTATTTAGCATTACGTTATAACGTATACCATTATATAGTACTACGTAATGACGTATAACGTTATGTAGCAATACGTAAGGACGCATAACGTTATGTAGCATTACGTAACGACGTATAACGTTATGTAGCATTCGTAACAACGTATAACGTTATATAATATTACGTAATGACGTATAACGTTATGTAGCATTACGTAACAACGTATAACGTTATGTAGCATTACGTAACAGCGAATTCCATTATATAGTACCACGTAATGACGTATAACGTTATGTAGCATTACGTGACAACGTATAACGTTATGTAGCATTACGTTATAACGTATAACTGTATCTACTTTTATGTAATGACGTATAACGTTATGTAGCATTACGCAACAACGTATAACGTTATATAATACTACGTAACGACGTATAAAGCTATATAATATTACGTAATGATGTATAACGTTATGTAGCATTTGTAACAACGTATAACGTTATGTAGCATTTCGTAACAACGAATAAAGTTATATAATACTACGTAATGACGTATAACGTTATGTAGTATTACGTAATGACGTATAACGTTATCCAGCAATACGTAATGACGTATAACGTTATGTAGCATTACGTAACAACGTATAACGTTATGTAGCATTACGTAACGACGTCTAACGCTATATACTATTACGTTATAACGTATAACGTTATCTACTATTACGTAATGACGTATAACGCTATGTAGCATTTCGTAACCACGAATACCGTTATATAATACTACGTAATGGCGTATAACGCTATGTAGCAATACGTAAGGACGCATATCGTTATGTAGCATTACGTAACGACGTATAACGTTATGTAGCATTACGTAACAACGTATAACGTTATATAATACTGCGTAATGACGTATAACGTTATGTAGCATTACGTAACAACGTATAACATTATATAGTATTACGTAATGACGTATAACGTTATGTAGCATTACGTAACCACGAATACCGTTATATAATACTACGTAATGGCGTATAACGTTATGTAGCAATACGTAAGGACGCATAACGTTATGTAGCATTATGTAACGACGTATACCGTTATGTAGCATTACATAACAACGTATAACGTTATATAATACTGCGTAATGACGTATAACGTTATGTAGCATTACGTAACGACGTATAACGTTATGTAGCATTACGTAACAACGTATAACGTTATATAATATTACGTAATGACGTATAACGTTATGTATCATTACGTAACAACGTATAACGTTATGTAGCATTACGTAACAGCGAATTCCATTACATAGTACCACGTAATGACGTATAACGTTATGTAGCATTTCGTAACAACGAATAAAGTTATATAATACTACGTAATGACGTATAACGTTATGTAGTATTACGTAATGACGTATAACGTTATCCAGCAATACGTAATGACGTATAACGTTATGTAGCATTACGTAACAACGTATAACGTTATGTAGCATTACGTAACGACGTCTAACGCTATATACTATTACGTTATAACGTATAACGTTATCTACTATTACGTAATGACGTATAACGCTATGTAGCATTTCGTAACCACGAATACCGTTATATAATACTACGTAATGGCGTATAACGTTATGTAGCAATACGTAAGGACGCATAACGTTATGTAGCATTACGTAACGACGTATAACGTTATGTAGCACTACGTAACCACGAATACCGTTATATAATACTACGTAATGGCGTATAACGTTATGTAGCAATACGTAAGGACGCATAACGTTATGTAGCATTACGTAACGACGTATAACGTTATGTAGAATTACGTAACAACGTATAACGTTATATAATATTACGTAATGACGTATAACGTTATGTAGCATTACGTAACAACGTATAACGTTATGTAGCATTACGTAACGACGTATAACGCTATATACTATTACGTAAAGATGTATAAAGTTATGTAGCATTACGTAACAACGTATAACGTTTTGTATCATTACGTAACAACGTATAACGTTATGTAGCATTTCGTAACAACGAATACCGTTATATAATACTACGTAATGACGTATAACGTTATGTAGCATTACCTAACAACGTATACCATTATGTAGTACTACGTAATGACGTATAACGTTATTTAGCAATACGTAAGGACGCATAACGTTATGTAGCATTACGTGACGACGTATAACGCTATATACTATTACGTAAAGACGTATAACGTTATGTAGCATTACGTAACAACGTATAACGTTATGTAGCATTACGTAACAACGTATAACGTTATGTAGCATTTCGTAACAACGAATACCGTTATATAATACTACGTAATGACGTATAACGTTATGTAGCATTACCTAACAACGTATACCATTATATAGTACTACGTAATGACGTATAACGTTATGTAGCAATACGTAAGGACGCATAACGTTATGTAGCATTACGTAACGACGTATAACGTTATGTAGCATTACCTAACAACGTATACCATTATATAGTACTACGTAATGACGTATAACGTTATGTAGCAATACGTAAGGACGCATAACGTTATGTAGCATTACGTAACGACGTATAACGTTATGTAGCATTACCTAACAACGTATACCATTATATAGTACTACGTAATGACGTATAACGTTATGTAGCAATACGTAAGGACGCAAAACGTTATGTAGCATTACGTAACAACGTATAACGTTATATACTATTACGTAACAACGTATAACGTTATGTAGCATTACCTTATAACGTATACCATTATATAGTACTACGTAATGACGCATAACGTTATGTAGCAATACGTAAGGACGCATAACGCTATATTCTATTACGTAAAGACGTATAACGTTATGTTGCATTACGTAACAGCGTATAACGTTATATAATACTACGTAATGACGTATAACGTTATGTAGCATTACGTAACAACGTATACCATTATATAGTACTACGTAATGACGTATAACGTTATGTAGCATTACGTAACAACGTATAACGTTATGTAGCATTACGTAACAACGTATAACGTTATGTAGCAGTACGTAACGACGTATAACGCTATATTCTATTACGTAAAGACGTATAACGTTATGTAGCATTACGTAACAACGTATAACGTTATGTAGCATTACGTAACAACGTGTAACGTTATGTAGCATTACGTAACAACGTATAACGTTATGTAGCATTACGTGACGACGTATAACGCTATATACTATTACGTAATGACGTATAACGTTATGTAGCATTACGTAACAACGTATAACGTTATATAATATTACGTAATGACGTATAACGTTATGTAGCATTACGTAACGACGTGTAACGTTATGTAGCATTACGTAGCGACGTATAACGTTATACAATACTACGTAATGACGTATAACGTTATGTAGCATTACGTAACAACGTATACCATTATACAGTACTACGTAATGACGTATAACGTTATGTAGCATTACGTAACAACGTATAACGTTATATACTATTACGTAACAACGTATAACGTTATGTAGCATTACGTTATAACGTATAACGCTATATACTATTACGTAATGACGTATAGCGTTATGTAGTATTACGTAACGACGTATAACGTTATATAATACTACGTAATGACGTATAACGTTATGTAGCATTACGTAACAACGTATAACGTTATGTAGCATTACGTAACGACGTATAACGCTATATACTATTACGTAATGACGTATAACGTTATGTAGCATTACGTAACAACGTATAACGTTATGTAGCATTACGTAACGACGTATAACGCTATATACTATTACGTAATGACGTATAACGTTATGTAGCATTACGTAACGACGTATAACGTTATGTAGCATTACGTAACGACGTATAACGTTATACAATACTACGTAATGACGTATAACGTTATGTAGCATTCCGTAACAACGTATACCATTATATAGTACTACGTAATGACGTATAACGTTATGTAGCATTACGTAACAACGTATAACGTTATATACTATTACGTAACAACGTATAACGTTATGTAGCATTACGTTATAACGTATAACGCTATATACTATTACGTAATGACGTATAGCGTTATGTAGTATTACGTAACGACGTATAACGTTATATAATACTACGTAATGACGTATAACGTTATGTAGCATTACGTAACAACGTATAACGTTATGTAGCATTACGTAACAACGTATAACGTTATGTAGCATTACGTAACGACGTATAACGCTATATTCTATTACGTAAAGACGTATAACGTTATGTAGCATTACGTAACAACGTATAACGTTATGTAGCATTACGTAACAACGTATAACGTTATGTAGCATTTCGTAACAACGAATACCGTTATATAATACTACGTAATGACGTATAACGTTATGTAGCATTACGTAACAACGTATACCATTATATATTACTACGTAATGACGTATAACGTTATGTAGCATTACGTAACAACGTATAACGTTATGTAGCATTACGTAACAACGTGTAACGTTATGTAGCATTACGTAACAACGTATAACGTTATGTAGCATTACGTGACGACGTATAACGCTATATACTATTACGTAATGACGTATAACGTTGTGTAGCATTACGTAACAACGTGTAACGTTATGTAGCATTACGTAACAACGTATAACGTTATGTTGCATTACGTAACAGCGTATAACGTTATATAATACTACGTAATGACGTATACCGTTATGTAGCATTACGTATCAACGTATAACGCTATGTAGCATTACGTAACAACGTATAACGTTATATAGAATTATTTAACAACGTATAACGTTATGTAGCATTACGTAACCACGAATACCGTTATATAATACTACGTAATGCCGTATAACGCTATGTAGCATTACGTAACAACGTATACCATTATATAGTACTACGTAATGACGTATAACGCTATGCAGCATTACGTAACAACGTATAACGTTCTATAATACTACGTAATGACGTATAATGTTATGTAGCATTACGTAACAACGTATAACGTTATATGCTATTACGTAATGACGTATAACGTTATGTAGCATTACGTAACGACGTATAACGCTATATTCTATTACGTAATGACGTATAACGATATGTAGCATTACGTAACAGCGTATAACGTTATGCAGCATTACGTTATAACGTATAACGTTATCTTCCATTACGTAACAACGTATAACGTTATATACTATTACGTAATGACGTATAACGTTATGTAGCATTACGTAACAACGTATAACGTTATATACTATTACGTAACAACGTATAACGTTATGTAGTATTACGTAACGACGTATAATGTTATATAATACTACGTAATGACGTATAACGTTATGTAGCATTACGTAACAGCGTATAACGTTATATAATACTACGTAATGACGTATAACGTTATATAATATTACGTAATGACGTATATCGTTATGTAGTATTACGTAACGACGTATAACGTTATATACTATTACGTAATGGCGTATAACGTAATGTAGCATTACGATATAACTTATAACGTTATCTACAATTACGTAATGACGTATAACGTTATGTAGCATTACGTAACAACGTATAACGTTATGTAGCATTACGTAACAGCGTATAACGTTATATAATACTACGTAATGACGTATAACGTTATGTAGTATTACGTAATGACGTATAACGTTATCCAGCAATACGTAATGACGTATAACGTTATGTAGCATTACGTAACAACGTATAACGTTATGTAGCATTACGTAACGACGTCTAACGCTATATACTATTACGTTATAACGTATAACGTTATCTACTATTACGTAATGACGTATAACGCTATGTAGCATTTCGTAACCACGAATACCGTTATATAATACTACGTAATGGCGTATAACGTTATGTAGCAATACGTAAGGACGCATAACGTTATGTAGCATTACGTAACGACGTATAACGTTATGTAGCATTACGTAACCACGAATACCGTTATATAATACTACGTAATGGCGTATAACGTTATGTAGCAATACGTAAGGACGCATAACGTTATGTAGCATTACGTAACGACGTATAACGTTATGTAGAATTACGTAACAACGTATAACGTTATATAATATTACGTAATGACGTATAACGTTATGTAGCATTACGTAACAACGTATAACGTTATGTAGCATTACGTAACGACGTATAACGCTATATACTATTACGTAAAGATGTATAAAGTTATGTAGCATTACGTAACAACGTATAACGTTTTGTATCATTACGTAACAACGTATAACGTTATGTAGCATTTCGTAACAACGAATACCGTTATATAATACTACGTAATGACGTATAACGTTATGTAGCATTACCTAACAACGTATACCATTATATAGTACTACGTAATGACGTATAACGTTATGTAGCAATACGTAAGGACGCATAACGTTATGTAGCATTACGTGACGACGTATAACGCTATATACTATTACGTAAAGACGTATAACGTTATGTAGCATTACGTAACAACGTATAACGTTATGTAGCATTACGTAACAACGTATAACGTTATGTAGCATTTCGTAACAACGAATACCGTTATATAATACTACGTAATGACGTATAACGTTATGTAGCATTACCTAACAACGTATACCATTATATAGTACTACGTAATGACGTATAACGTTATGTAGCAATACGTAAGGACGCATAACGTTATGTAGCATTACGTAACGACGTATAACGTTATGTAGCATTACCTAACAACGTATACCATTATATAGTACTACGTAATGACGTATAACGTTATGTAGCAATACGTAAGGACGCATAACGTTATGTAGCATTACGTAACGACGTATAACGTTATGTAGCATTACCTAACAACGTATACCATTATATAGTACTACGTAATGACGTATAACGTTATGTAGCAATACGTAAGGACGCAAAACGTTATGTAGCATTACGTAACAACGTATAACGTTATATACTATTACGTAACAACGTATAACGTTATGTAGCATTACGTTATAACGTATACCATTATATAGTACTACGTAATGACGCATAACGTTATGTAGCAATACGTAAGGACGCATAACGCTATATTCTATTACGTAAAGACGTATAACGTTATGTTGCATTACGTAACAGCGTATAACGTTATATAATACTACGTAATGACGTATAACGTTATGTAGCATTACGTAACAACGTATACCATTATATAGTACTACGTAATGACGTATAACGTTATGTAGCATTACGTAACAACGTATAACGTTATGTAGCATTACGTAACAACGTATAACGTTATGTAGCATTACGTAACGACGTATAACGCTATATTCTATTACGTAAAGACGTATAACGTTATGTAGCATTACGTAACAACGTATAACGTTATGTAGCATTACGTAACAACGTGTAACGTTATGTAGCATTACGTAACAACGTATAACGTTATGTAGCATTACGTGACGACGTATAACGCTATATACTATTACGTAATGACGTATAACGTTATGTAGCATTACGTAACAACGTATAACGTTATATAATATTACGTAATGACGTATAACGTTATGTAGCATTACGTAACGACGTGTAACGTTATGTAGCATTACGTAGCGACGTATAACGTTATACAATACTACGTAATGACGTATAACGTTATGTAGCATTACGTAACAACGTATACCATTATATAGTACTACGTAATGACGTATAACGTTATGTAGCATTACGTAACAACGTATAACGTTATATACTATTACGTAACAACGTATAACGTTATGTAGCATTACGTTATAACGTATAACGCTATATACTATTACGTAATGACGTATAGCGTTATGTAGTATTACGTAACGACGTATAACGTTATATAATACTACGTAATGACGTATAACGTTATGTAGCATTACGTAACAACGTATAACGTTATGTAGCATTACGTAACGACGTATAACGCTATATACTATTACGTAATGACGTATAACGTTATGTAGCATTACGTAACAACGTATAACGTTATGTAGCATTACGTAACGACGTATAACGCTATATACTATTACGTAATGACGTATAACGTTATGTAGCATTACGTAACGACGTATAACGTTATGTAGCATTACGTAACAGCGAATTCCATTATAAAGTACCACGTAATGACGTATAACGTTATGTAGCATTACGTAACAACGTATAACGTTATATACTATTACGTAACAACGTATAACGTTATGTTGCATTACGTAACAGCGTATAACGTTATATAATACTACGTAATGACGTATACCGTTATGTAGCATTACGTAACAACGTATAACGCTATGTAGCATTACGTAACAACGTATAACGTTATATAGAATTATTTAACAACGTATAACGTTATGTAGCATTACGTAACCACGAATACCGTTATATAATACTACGTAATGCCGTATAACGCTATGTAGCATTACGTAACAACGTATACCATTATATAGTACTACGTAATGACGTATAACGCTATGCAGCATTACGTAACAACGTATAACGTTCTATAATACTACGTAATGACGTATAATGTTATGTAGCATTACGTAACAACGTATAACGTTATATGCTATTACGTAATGACGTATAACGTTATGTAGCAACACGTAACGACGTATAACGCTATATACTATTACGTAATGACGTATAACGATATGTAGCATTACGTAACAGCGTATAACGTTATGCAGCATTACGTTATAACGTATAACGTTATCTTCCATTACGTAACAACGTATAACGTTATATACTATTACGTAATGACGTATAACGTTATGTAGCATTACGTAACAACGTATAACGTTATATACTATTACGTAACAACGTATAACGTTATGTAGTATTACGTAACGACGTATAATGTTATATATTACTACGTAATGACGTATAACGTTATGTAGCACTACGTAACAGCGTATAACGTTATATAATACTACGTAATGACGTATAACGTTATATAATATTACGTAATGACGTATAACGTTATGTAGCATTACGTAACAACGTATAACGTTATGTAGCATTACGTAACGACGTATAACGCTATATACTATTACGTAATGACGTATAACGTTATGTAGCATTACGTAACAACGTATAACGTTATGTAACATTACATAACTACGTATAACGCTGTATACTATTACGTAATGACGTTAAACGTTATGTTGCATTACGTAACAACGTATAACGGTATGTAGCATTACGTAACAACGTATACCATTATATAGTACTACGTAATGACGTATAACGTTATGTAGCATTACGTAACAACGTATAACGTTATATACTATTACGTAACAACGTATAACGTTATGTAGCATTACGTTATAACGTATAACGCTATATACTGTTACGTAATGACGTATAGCGTTATGTAGTATTACGTAACGACGTATAACGTTATATAATACTACGTAATGACGTATAACGTTATGTAGCATTACGTAACAACGTATAACGTTATGTAGCATTACGTAACGACGTATAACGCTATATACTATTACGTAATGACGTATAACGTTATGTAGCATTACGTAACAACGTATAACGTTATGTAGCATTACGTAACGACGTATAACGCTATATACTATTACGTAATGACGTATAACGTTATGTAGCATTACGTAACGACGTATAACGTTATGTAGCATTACGTAACGACGTATAACGTTATACAATACTACGTTATGACGTATAACGTTATGTAGCATTACGTAACAACGTATACCATTATACAGTACTACGTAATGACGTATAACGTTATGTAGCATTACGTAACAACGTATAACGTTATATACTATTACGTAACAACGTATAACGTTATGTAGCATTACGTTATAACGTGTAACGCTATATACTATTACGTAATGACGTATAGCGTTATGTAGTATTACGTAACGACGTATAACGTTATATAATACTACGTAATGACGTATAACGTTATGTTGCATTACGTAACAGCGTATAACGTTATATAATACTACGTAATGACGTATAACGTTATGTAGAATTGCGTAACAACGTATACCATTATATAGTACTACGTAATGACGTATAACGTTATGTAGCATTACGTAACAACGTATAACGTTATGTAGCATTACGTAACAACGTATAACGTTATGTAGCATTACGTAACGACGTATAACGCTATATACTATTACGTAAAGACGTATAACGTTATGTAGCATTACGTAACAACGTATAACGTTATGTAGCATTACGTAACAACGTATAACGTTATGTAGCATTTCGTAACAACGAATACCGTTATATAATACTACGTAATGACGTATAACGTTATGTAGCATTACCTAACAACGTATACCATTATATAGTACTACGTAATGACGTATAACGTTATGTAGCAATACGTAAGGACGCATAACGTTATGTAGCATTACGTAACGACGTATAACGTTATGTAGCATTACGTAACAACGTATAACGTTATATAATATTACGTAATGACGTATAACGTTATGTAGCATTACGTAACAACGTATAACGTTATGTAGCATTACGTAACAGCGAATTCCATTATATAGTACCACGTAATGACGTATAACGTTATGTAGCATTACGTGACAACGTATAACGTTATGTAGCATTACGTTATAACGTATAACTGTATCTACTATTATGTAATGACGTATAACGTTATGTAGCATTACGTAACAACATATAACGTTATATAATACTACGTAACGACGTATAAAGCTATATAATATTACGTAATGATGTATAACGTTATGTAGCATTACGTAACAACGTATAACGTTATGTAGCATTTCGTAACAACGAATAAAGTTATATAATACTACGTAATGACGTATAACGTTATATAGCAATACGTAACAACGTATAGCGTTATATAGTATTACGTAATGACGTATAACGTTATGCAGCAATACGTAATGACGTATAACGTTATGTAGCATTACGTAACAACGTATAACGTTATGTAGCATTACGTAACGACGTCTAACGCTATGTACTATTACGTTATAACGTATAACGTTATCTACTATTACGTAATGACGTATAACGCTATGTAGCATTACGTAACCACGAATACCGTTATATAATACTACGTAATGGCGTATAACGTTATGTAGCAATACGTAAGGACGCATAACGTTATGTAGCATTACGTAACGACGTATAACGTTATGTAGCATTACGTAACAACGTATAACGTTATATAATACTGCGTAATGACGTATAACGTTATGTAGCATTACGTAACAACGTATAACATTATATAGTATTACGTAATGACGTATAACGTTATGTAGCATTACGTAACCACGAATACCGTTATATAATACTACGTAATGGCGTATAACGTTATGTAGCAATACGTAAGGACGCATAACGTTATGTAGCATTACGTAACGACGTATAACGTTATGTAGCATTACGTAACAACGTATAACGTTATATAATATTACGTAATGACGTATAACGTTATGTAGCATTACGTAACAACGTATAACGTTATGTAGCATTACGTAACGACGTATAACGCTATATACTATTACGTAAAGATGTATAACGTTATGTAGCATTACGTAACAACGTAAAACGTTTTGTAGCATTACGTAACAACGTATAACGTTATGTAGCATTACGTAACAGCGAATTCCATTACATAGTACCACGTAATGACGTATAACGTTATGTAGCATTACGTGACAACGTATAACGTTATGTAGCATTACGTTATAACCTATAACTGTATCTACTTTTATGTAATGACGTATAACGTTATGTAGCATTACGTAACAACGTATAACGTTATATAATACTACGTAACGACGTATAAAGCTATATAATATTACGTAATGATGTATAACGTTATGTAGCATTTGTAACAACGTATAACGTTATGTAGCATTTCGTAACAACGAATAAAGTTATATAATACTACGTAATGACGTATAACGTTATGTAGTATTACGTAATGACGTATAACGTTATCCAGCAATACGTAATGACGTATAACGTTATGTAGCATTACGTAACAACGTATAACGTTATGTAGCATTACGTAACGACGTCTAACGCTATATACTATTACGTTATAACGTATAACGTTATCTACTATTACGTAATGACGTATAACGCTATGTAGCATTTCGTAACCACGAATACCGTTATATAATACTACGTAATGGCGTATAACGTTATGTAGCAATACGTAAGGACGCATAACGTTATGTAGCATTACGTAATGACGTATAACGTTATGTAGCATTACGTAACCACGAATACCGTTATATAATACTACGTAATGGCGTATAACGTTATGTAGCAATACGTAAGGACGCATAACGTTATGTAGCATTACGTAACGACGTATAACGTTATGTAGAATTACGTAACAACGTATAACGTTATATAATATTACGTAATGACGTATGACGTTATGTAGCATTACGTAACAACGTATAACGTTATGTAGCATTACGTAACGACGTATAACGCTATATACTATTACGTAAAGATGTATAACGTTATGTAGCATTACGTAACAACGTATAACGTTTTGTAGCATTACGTAACAACGTATAACGTTATGTAGCATTTCGTAACAACGAATACCGTTATATAATACTACGTAATGACGTATAACGTTATGTAGCATTACCTAACAACGTATACCATTATATAGTACTACGTAATGACGTATAACGTTATGTAGCAATACGTAAGGACGCATAACGTTATGTAGCATTACGTGACGACGTATAACGCTATATACTATTACGTAAAGACGTATAACGTTATGTAGCATTACGTAACAACGTATAACGTTATGTAGCATTACGTAACAACGTATAACGTTATGTAGCATTTCGTAACAACGAATACCGTTATATAATACTACGTAATGACGTATAACGTTATGTATCATTACCTAACAACGTATACCATTATATAGTACTACGTAATGACGTATAACGTTATGTAGCAATACGTAAGGACGCATAACGTTATGTAGCATTACGTAACGACGTATAACGTTATGTAGCATTACCTAACAACGTATGCCATTATATAGTACTACGTAATGACGTATAACGTTATGTAGCAATACGTAAGGACGCATAACGTTATGTAGCATTTCGTAACAACGAATACCGTTATATAATACTACGTAATGACGTATAACGTTATGTAGCATTACCTAACAACGTATACCATTATATAGTACTACGTAATGACGTATAACGTTATGTAGCAATACGTAAGGACGCAAAACGTTATGTAGCATTACGTAACAACGTATAACGTTATATACTATTACGTAACAACGTATAACGTTATGTAGCATTACGTTATAACGTATACCATTATATAGTACTACCTAATGACGCATAACGTTATGTAGCAATACGTAAGGACGCATAACGTTATGTAGCATTACGTAACGACGTATAACGCTATATACTATTACGTAAAGACGTATAACGTTATGTAGCATTACGTAACAACGTATAACGTTATGTAGCATTACGTAACGACGTATAACGTTATGTAGCATTACCTAACAACGTATACCATTATATAGTACTACGTAATGACGTATAACGTTATGTAGCAATACGTAAGGACGCATAACGTTATGTAGCATTACGTAACAACGTATAACGTTATGTAGCATTACGTAACAATGTATAACGTTATGTAGCATTTCGTAACAACGAATACCGTTATATAATACTACGTAATGACGTATAACGTTATGTAGCTTTACGTAACAACGAATTCCATTATATAGTACTATGTAATGACGTATAACGTTATGTAGCGCTAGGTAACAACGTATATCGTTATATACTATTACGTAATGACGTATAACGTTATGTAGCAATACGTAATGACGTATAACGTTATGTAGCATTACGTAACAACGTATAACGTTATGTAGCATTACGTAACCACGTATAACGCTATATACTATTACGTAATGACGTATAATGTTATGTAGCATTACGTAACGACGTATAACGTTATGTAGCATTACGTAACGACGTATAACGTTATACAATACTACGTAATGACGTATAACGTTATGTAGCATTACGTAACAACGTATACCATTATATAGTACTACGTAATGACGTATAACGTTATGTAGCATTACGTAACAACGTATAACGTTATATAATATTACGTAATGACGTATAACGTTATGTAGCATTACGTAACAACGTATAACGTTATGTAGCATTACGTTATAACGTATATCATTATATAGTACTACGTAATGACGTATAACGTTATGTAGCAATATGTAAGGACGCATAACGTTCTGTAGCATTACGTAACGACGTATAACGTTATGTAGCATTACGTAACAACGTATAACATTATATAATATTACGTAATGACGTATAACGTTATGTAGCATTACGTAACAACGTATAACGTTATGTAGCATTACGTAACAGCGAATTCCATTATATAGTACCACGTAATGACGTATAACGTTATGTAGCATTACGTGACAACGTATAACGTTATATAATACTACGTAACGACGTATAAAGCTATATAATATTACGTAATCATGTATAACGTTATGTAGCATTACGTAACAACGTATAACGTTATGTAGCATTTCGTGACAACGAATAAAGTTATATAATACTACGTAATGACGTATAACGTTATGTAGCATTACGTAACAACGTATAGCGTTATATAGTATTACGTAATGACGTATAACGTTATGCAGCAATACGTAATGACGTATAACGTTATGTAGCATTACATAACAACGTATAACGTTATGTAGCATTACGTAACGTCGTCTAACGCTATATACTATTACGTTATAACGTATAACGCTATCTACTATTACGTAATGACGTATAACGCTATGTAGCATTTCGTAACAACGTATAACGTTATATAATACTGCGTAATGACGTTTAACGTTATGTAGCATTACGTAACAACGTATAACATTATATAGTATTACGTAATGACGCATAACGTTATGTAGCATTACGTAACCCAGAATACCGTTATATAATACTACGTAATGGCGTATAACGTTATGTAGCAATACGTAAGGACGCATAACGTTATGTAGCATTACGTAACGACGTATAACGTTATGTAGCATTACGTAACAACGTATAACGATATATAATATTACGTAATGACGTATAACGTTATGTAGCATTACGTAACAACGTATAACGTTATGTAGCATTACGTAACGACGTATAACGCTATATACTATTACGTAAAGATGTATACCGTTATGTAGCATTACGTAACAACGTATAGAGTTTTGTAGCATTACGTAACAACGTATAACGTTATGTAGCATTTCGTAACAACGAATACCGTTATATAATACTACGTAATGACGTATAACGTTATGTAGCATTACCTAACAACGCATACCATTATATAGTACTACGTAATGACGTATAACGTTATGTAGCAATACGTAAGGACGCATAACGTTATGTAGCATTACGTAACGACGTATAACGCTATATACTATTACGTAAAGACGTATAACGTTATGTAGCATTACGTAACAACGTATAACGTTATGTAGCATTACGTAACAACGTATAACGTTATGTAGCATTTCGTAACAACGAATACCGTTATATAATACTACGTAATGACGTATAACGTTATGTAGCATTACCTAACAACGTATACCATTATATAGTACTACGTAATGACGTATAACGTTATGTAGCAATACGTAAGGACGCATAACGTTATGTAGCATTACGTAACGACGTATAACGTTATGTAGCATTACCTAACAACGTATACCATTATATAGTACTACGTAATGACGTATAACGTTATGTAGCAATACGTAAAGACGCATAACGTTATGTAGCATTACGTAATGACGTATAACGTTATGTAGCATTACGTAACAACGTATAACGTTATGTAGCATTACGTTATAACGTATACCATTATATAGTACTACGTAATGACGTATAACGTTATGTAGCAATACGTAAGGACGCATAACGTTATGTAGCATTACGTAACAACGTATAACGTTATGTAGCATTACGTAACAGCGAATTCCATTATATAGTACCACGTAATGACGTATAACGTTATGTAGCATTACGTGACAACGTATAACGTTATATAATACTACGTAACGACGTATAAAGCTATATAATATTACGTAATGATGTATAACGTTATGTAGCATTACGTAACAACGTATAACGTTATGTAGCATTTCGTGACAACGAATAAAGTTATATAATACTACGTAATGACGTATAACGTTATGTAGCATTACGTAACAACGTATAGCGTTATATAGTATTACGTAATAACGTATAACGTTATGCAGGAATAGGTAATGACGTATAACGTTATGTAGCATTACGTAACAACGTATAACGTTATGTAGCATTACGTAACGACGTCTAACGCTATATACTATTACGTTATAACGTATAACGCTATCTACTATTACGTAATGACGTATAACGCTATGTAGCATTTCGTAACAACGTATAACGTTATATAATACTGCGTAATGACGCATAACGTTATGTAGCATTACGTAACAACGTATAACATTATATAGTATTACGTAATGACGCATAACGTTATGTAGCATTACGTAACCCAGAATACCGTTATATAATACTACGTAATGGCGTATAACGTTATGTAGCAATACGTAAGGACGCATAACGTTATGTAGCATTACGTAACGACGTATAACGTTATGTAGCATTACGTAACGACGTCTAACGCTATATACTATTACGTTATAACGTATAACGCTATCTACTATTACGTAATGACGTATAACGCTATGTAGCATTTCGTAACAACGAATAAAGTTATATAATACTACGTAATGACGTATAACGTTATGTAGCTTTACGTAACAACGAATTCCATTATATAGTACTATGTAATGACGTATAACGTTATGTAGCACTAGGTAACAACGTATATCGTTATATACTATTACGTAATGACGTATAACGTTATGTAGCAATACGTAATGACGTATAACGTTATGTAGCATTACGTAACAACGTATAACGTTATGTAGCATTACGTAACGACGTATAACGCTATATACTATTACGTAATGACGTATAACGTTATGTAGCATTACGTAACGACGTATAACGTTATGTAGCATTACGTAACGACGTATAACGTTATACAATACTACGTAATGACGTATAACGTTATGTAGCATTACGTAACTACGTATACCATTATATAGTACTACGTAATGACGTATAACGTTATGTAGCATTACGTAACAACGTATAACGTTATATAATATTACGTAACAACGTATAACGTTATGTAGCATTACGTTATAACGTATATCATTATGTAGTACTACGTAATGACGTATAACGTTATGTAGCAATATGTAAGGACGCATAACGTTATGTAGCATTACGTAACGACGTATAACGTTATGTAGCATTACGTAACAACGTATAACGTTATATAATATTACGTAATGACGTATAACGTTATGTAGCATTACGTAACAACGTATAACGTTATGTAGCATTACGTAACAGCGAATTCCATTATATAGTACCACGTAATGACGTATAACGTTATGTAGCATTACGTGACAACGTATAACGTTATATAATACTACGTAACGACGTATAAAGCTATATAATATTACGTAATGATGTATAACGTTATGTAGCATTACGTAACAACGTATAACGTTATGTAGCATTTCGTGACAACGAATAAAGTTATATAATACTACGTAATGACGTATAACGTTATGTAGCATTACGTAACAACGTATAGCGTTATATAGTATTACGTAATGACGTATAACGTTATGCAGCAATACGTAATGACGTATAACGTTATGTAGCATTACATAACAACGTATAACGTTATGTAGCATTACGTAACGTCGTCTAACGCTATATACTATTACGTTATAACGTATAACGCTATCTACTATTACGTAATGACGTATAACGCTATGTAGCATTTCGTAACAACGTATAACGTTATATAATACTGCGTAATGACGTTTAACGTTATGTAGCATTACGTAACAACGTATAACATTATATAGTATTACGTAATGACGCATAACGTTATGTAGCATTACGTAACCCAGAATACCGTTATATAATACTACGTAATGGCGTATAACGTTATGTAGCAATACGTAAGGACGCATAACGTTATGTAGCATTACGTAACGACGTATAACGTTATGTAGCATTACGTAACAACGTATAACGTTATATAATATTACGTAATGACGTATAACGTTATGTAGCATTACGTAACAACGTATAACGTTATGTAGCATTACGTAACGACGTATAACGCTATATACTATTACGTAAAGATGTATAACGTTATGTAGCATTACGTAACAACGTATAACGTTTTGTAGCATTACGTAACAACGTATAACGTTATGTAGCATTTCGTAACAACGAATACCGTTATATAATACTACGTAATGACGTATAACGTTATGTAGCATTACCTAACAACGCATACCATTATATAGTACTACGTAATGACGTATAACGTTATGTAGCAATACGTAAGGACGCATAACGTTATGTAGCATTACGTAACGACGTATAACGCTATATACTATTACGTAAAGACGTATAACGTTATGTAGCATTACGTAACAACGTATAACGTTATGTAGCATTACGTAACAACGTATAACGTTATGTAGCATTTCGTAACAACGAATACCGTTATATAATACTACGTAATGACGTATAACGTTATGTAGCATTACCTAACAACGTATACCATTATATAGTACTACGTAATGACGTATAACGTTATGTAGCAATACGTAAGGACGCATAACGTTATGTAGCATTACGTAACGACGTATAACGTTATGTAGCATTACCTAACAACGTATACCATTATATAGTACTACGTAATGACGTATAACGTTATGTAGCAATACGTAAAGACGCATAACGTTATGTAGCATTACGTAATGACGTATAACGTTATGTAGCATTACGTAACAACGTATAACGTTATGTAGCATTACGTTATAACGTATACCATTATATAGTACTACGTAATGACGTATAACGTTATGTAGCAATACGTAAGGACGCATAACGTTATGTAGCATTACGTAACAACGTATAACGTTATGTAGCATTACGTAACAGCGAATTCCATTATATAGTACCACGTAATGACGTATAACGTTATGTAGCATTACGTGACAACGTATAACGTTATATAATACTACGTAACGACGTATAAAGCTATATAATATTACGTAATGATGTATAACGTTATGTAGCATTACGTAACAACGTATAACGTTATGTAGCATTTCGTGACAACGAATAAAGTTATATAATACTACGTAATGACGTATAACGTTATGTAGCATTACGTAACAACGTATAGCGTTATATAGTATTACGTAATAACGTATAACGTTATGCAGGAATAGGTAATGACGTATAACGTTATGTAGCATTACGTAACAACGTATAACGTTATGTAGCATTACGTAACGACGTCTAACGCTATATACTATTACGTTATAACGTATAACGCTATCTACTATTACGTAATGACGTATAACGCTATGTAGCATTTCGTAACAACGTATAACGTTATATAATACTGCGTAATGACGCAATACGTTATGTAGCATTACGTAACAACGTACAACATTATATAGTATTACGTAATGACGCATAACGTTATGTAGCATTACGTAACCCAGAATACCGTTATATAATACTACGTAATGGCGTATAACGTTATGTAGCAATACGTAGGGACGCATAACGTTATGTAGCATTACGTAACGACGTATAACGTTATGTAGCATTACGTAACAACGTATAACGTTATATAATATTACGTAATGACGTATAACGTTATGTAGCATTACGTAACAACGTATAACGTTATGTAGCATTACGTAACAGCGAATTCCATTACATAGTACCACGTAATGACGTATAACGTTATGTAGCATTACGTGACAACGTATAACGTTATGTAGCATTACGTTATAACGTATAACTGTATCTACTTTTATGTAATGACGTATAACGTTATGTAGCATTACGTAACAACGTATAACGTTATATAATACTACGTAACGACGTATAAAGCTATATAATATTACGTAATGATGTATAACGTTATGTAGCATTTGTAACAACGTATAACGTTATGTAGCATTTCGTAACAACGAATAAAGTTATATAATACTACGTAATGACGTATAACGTTATGTAGTATTACGTAATGACGTATAACGTTATCCAGCAATACGTAATGACGTATAACGTTATGTAGCATTACGTAACAACGTATAACGTTATGTAGCATTACGTAACGACGTCTAACGCTATATACTATTACGTTATAACGTATAACGTTATCTACTATTACGTATTGACGTATAACGCTATGTAGCATTTCGTAACCACGAATACCGTTATATAATACTACGTAATGGCGTATAACGTTATGTAGCAATACGTAAGGACGCATAACGTTATGTAGCATTACGTAACGACGTATAACGTTATGTAGCATTACGTAACAACGTATAACGTTATATAATACTGCGTAATGACGTATAACGTTATGTAGCATTACGTAACAACGTATAACATTATATAGTATTACGTAATGACGTATAACGTTATGTAGCATTACGTAACCACGAATACCGTTATATAATACTACGTAATGGCGTATAACGTTATGTAGCAATACGTAAGGACGCATAACGTTATGTAGCATTACGTAACGACGTATAACGTTATGTAGAATTACGTAACAACGTATAACGTTATATAATATTACGTAATGACGTATAACGTTATGTAGCATTACGTAACAACGTATAACGTTATGTAGCATTACGTAACGACGTATAACGCTATATACTATTACGTAAAGATGTATAACGTTATGTAGCATTACGTAACAACGTATAACGTTATGTAGCATTTCGTAACAACGAATACCGTTATATAATACTACGTAATGACGTATAACGTTATGTAGCATTACCTAACAACGTATACCATTATATAGTACTACGTAATGACGTATAACGTTATGTAGCAATACGTAAGGACGCATAACGTTATGTAGCATTACGTGACGACGTATAACGCTATATACTATTACGTAAAGACGTATAACGTTATGTAGCATTACGTAACAACGTATAACGTTATGTAGCATTACGTAACAACGTATAACGTTATGTAGCATTTCGTAACAACGAATACCGTTATATAATACTACGTAATGACGTATAACGTTATGTAGCATTACCTAACAACGTATACCATTATATAGTACTACGTAATGACGTATAACGTTATGTAGCAATACGTAAGGACGCATAACGTTATGTAGCATTACGTAACGACGTATAACGTTATGTAGCATTACCTAACAACGTATACCATTATATAGTACTACGTAATGACGTATAACGTTATGTAGCATTACGTAAGGACGCATAACGTTATGTAGCATTACGTAACGACGTATAACGTTATGTAGCATTACCTAACAACGTATACCATTATATAGTACTACGTAATGACGTATAACGTTATGTAGCAATACGTAAGGACGCAAAACGTTATGTAGCATTACGTAACAACGTATAACGTTATATACTATTACGTAACAACGTATAACGTTATGTAGCATTACGTTATAACGTATACCATTATATAGTACTACGTAATGACGTATAACGTTATGTAGCAATACGTAAGGACGCATAACGTTATGTAGCATTACGTAACGACGTATAACGCTATATACTATTACGTAAAGACGTATAACGTTATGTAGCATTACGTAACAACGCATAACGTTATGTAGCATTACGTAACGACGTATACCGTTATGTAGCATTACCTAACAACGTATACCATTATATAGTACTACGTAATGACGTATAACGTTATGTAGCAATACGTAAGGACGCATAACGTTATGTAGCATTACGTAACAACGTATAACGTTATGTAGCATTACGTAACAACGTATAACGTTATATAATATTACGTAATGACGTATAACGTTATCTAGCATTACGTAACAACGTATAACGTTATGTAGCATTACGTAACAGCGAATTCCATTATATAGTACCACGTAATGACGTATAACGTTATGTAGCATTACGTGACAACGTATAACGTTATATAATACTACGTAACGACGTATAAAGCTATATAATATTACGTAATGATGTATAACGTTATGTAGCATTACGTAACAACGTATAACGTTATGTAGCATTTCGTGACAACGTATAACGTTATGTAGCATTTCGTAACAACGAATACCGTTATATAATACTACGTAATGACGTATAACGTTATGCAGCAATACGTAACAACGTATAACGTTAAGTAGCATTACGTAACGACGTATAACGTTATGTAGCATTACCTAACAACGTATACCATTATATAGTACTACGTAATGACGTATAACGTTATGTAGCAATACGTAAGGACGCATAACGTTATGTAGCATTACGTAACGACGTATAACGTTATGTAGAATTACGTAACAACGTATAACGTTATATAATATTACGTAATGACGTATAACGTTATGTAGCATTACGTAACAACGTATAACGTTATGTAGCATTACGTAACGACGTATAACGCTATATACGAGGGTGATTCAAATATAAACGAGACTTTATTTTTAAAATAATTTTATTCAGTGAAATAACATAGCCAAGCACATATTATTTTTCAACATAGTCTCCTGCTTTGGAAATGCTTTTTTCCCAGCGGATTGGGAGATTTTTGATCCCAGCATCGTAAAAAGAAGAGTGCTGTGTCAGAAGCCAATTGCGCACAAAGGCCTCCACCGCCGCGTCGTCTTGGAATCGTTGTCCTCCTAGTGCTTCTTTAAGCGGTCCGAAGAGATGGAAATCGCAGGGCGATAGGTCAGGACTGTAGGGAGGATGATCAACTGGAGTCCACCTTATTTCCTCTAATGTTGTGCAGGTTAGAGCTGCTGTATGAGGCCTGGCGTTGTCGTGGAGGAGAATGACGTCTCGAATCGGTTGGTTACGCCTTTTCGAACGATAAGCAACCTTTGCCTCCCTCAAAAGCTCACAGTAATAAGCAGCATTTATTGTGCGACGCTCATGCAAAAAATCAATGTGCAAAACGCCACGCCGGTCGAAAAAAACGTGCGAATGTTCTCCTCCGTAATGCTGGTTCGAGGACGACGATCATGTTCCACATTTTCAACCAGTTCACGTCCTTCCTTGAACTTCTTATGTCAGGCAAACACGCGAGCCCTTGACAGTGTCTGATCCCCGAACTGTGCAGTCAATCTTTGCAGAATTTCTATTGGTTTGACGCCTTCATGTGTGAGAAATTTAATAATAATGCGTTGCGCAACTGAGAGGTGTACTTGTTGCTCTGACATCTTGAATACTACCGCCAAACGTGTCTGAACTGGACAACGGCCTGCTCTCCCCACTCCTGACATCCCAACCAATGCACACTAGAAGCGTCCGCTCGCTCCCTTTAAATTTACGCGCTCAGAAAATAACGTCTCGTTTATATTTGAATCACCCTCGTACTATTACGTAAAGATGTATAACGTTATGTAGCATTACGTAACAACGTATAACGTTTTGTAGCATTACGTAACAACGTATAACGTTATGTAGCATTTCGTAACAACGAATACCGTTATATAATACTACGTAATGACGTATAACGTTATGTAGCATTACCTAACAACGTATACCATTATATAGTACTACGTAATGACGTATAACGTTATGTAGCAATACGTAAGGACGCATAACGTTATGTAGCATTACGTGACGACGTATAACGCTATATACTATTACGTAAAGACGTATAACGTTATGTAGCATTACGTAACAACGTATAACGTTATGTAGCATTACGTAACAACGTATAACGTTATGTAGCATTTCGTAACAACGAATACCGTTATATAATACTACGTAATGACGTATAACGTTATGTAGCATTACCTAACAACGTATACCATTATATAGTACTACGTAATGACGTATAACGTTATGTAGCAATACGTAAGGACGCATAACGTTATGTAGCATTACGTAACGACGTATAACGTTATGTAGCATTACCTAACAACGTATACCATTATATAGTACTACGTAATGACGTATAACGTTATGTAGCATTACGTAAGGACGCATAACGTTATGTAGCATTACGTAACGACGTATAACGTTATGTAGCATTACCTAACAACGTATACCATTATATAGTACTACGTAATGACGTATAACGTTATGTAGCAATTCGTAAGGACGCAAAACGTTATGTAGCATTACGTAACAACGTATAACGTTATATACTATTACGTAACAACGTATAACGTTATGTAGCATTACGTTATAACGTATACCATTATATAGTACTACGTAATGACGTATAACGTTATGTAGCAATACGTAAGGACGCATAACGTTATGTAGCATTACGTAACGACGTATAACGCTATATACTATTACGTAAAGACGTATAACGTTATGTAGCATTACGTAACAACGTATAACGTTATGTAGCATTACGTTATAACGTATACCATTATATAGTACTACGTAATGACGTATAACGTTATGTAGCAATACGTAAGGACGCATAACGTTATGTAGCATTACGTAACGACGTATAACGCTATATACTATTACGTAAAGACGTATAACGTTATGTAGCATTACGTAACAACGTATAACGTTATGTAGCATTACGTAACGACGTATAACGTTATGTAGCATTACCTAACAACGTATACCATTATATAGTACTACGTAATGACGTATAACGTTATGTAGCAATACGTAAGGACGCATAACGTTATGTAGCATTACGTAACAACGTATAACGTTATGTAGCATTACGTAACAACGTATAACGTTATATAATATTACGTAATGACGTATAACGTTATGTAGCATTACGTAACAACGTATAACGTTATGTAGCATTACGTAACAGCGAATTCCATTATATAGTACCACGTAATGACGTATAACGTTATGTAGCATTACGTGACAACGTATAACGTTATATAATACTACGTAACGACGTATAAAGCTATATAATATTACGTAATGATGTATAACGTTATGTAGCATTACGTAACAACGTATAACGTTATGTAGCATTTCGTGACAACGAATAAAGTTATATAATACTACGTAATGACGTATAACGTTATGTAGCATTACGTAACAACGTATAGCGTTATATAGTATTACGTAATGACGTATAACGTTATGCAGCAATACGTAATGACGTATAACGTTATGTAGCATTACATAACAACGTATAACGTTATGTAGCATTACGTAACGTCGTCTAACGCTATATACTATTACGTTATAACGTATAACGCTATCTACTATTACGTAATGACGTATAACGCTATGTAGCATTTCGTAACAACGTATAACGTTATATAATACTGCGTAATGACGTTTAACGTTATGTAGAATTACGTAACAACGTATAACATTATATAGTATTACGTAATGACGCATAACGTTATGTAGCATTACGTAACCCAGAATACCGTTATATAATACTACGTAATGGCGTATAACGTTATGTAGCAATACGTAAGGACGCATAACGTTATGTAGCATTACGTAACGACGTATAACGTTATGTAGCATTACGTAACAACGTATAACGTTATGTAGCATTACGTAACGACGTATAACGCTATATACTATTACGTAAAGATGTATAACGTTATGTAGCATTACGTAACAACGTATAACGTTTTGTAGCATTACGTAACAACGTATAACGTTATGTAGCATTTCGTAACAACGAATACCGTTATATAATACTACGTAATGACGTATAACGTTATGTAGCATTACCTAACAACGTATACCATTATATAGTACTACGTAATGACGTATAACGTTATGTAGCAATACGTAAGGACGCATAACGTTATGTAGCATTACGTAACGACGTATAACGCTATATACTATTACGTTAAGACGTATGACGTTATGTAGCATTACGTAACAACGTATAACGTTATGTAGCATTACGTAACAACGTATAACGTTATGTAGCATTTCGTAACAACGAATACCGTTATATAATACTACGTAATGACGTATAACGTTATGTAGCATTACCTAACAACGTATACCATTATATAGTACTACGTAATGACGTATAACGTTATGTAGCAATACGTAAGGACGCATAACGTTATGTAGCATTACGTAACGACGTATAACGTTATACAATACTACGTAATGACGTATAACGTTATGTAGCATTACGTAACAACGTATACCATTATATAGTACTACGTAATGACGTATAACGTTATGTAGCATTACGTAACAACGTATAACGTTATATACTATTACGTAACAACGTATAACGTTATGTAGCATTACGTTATAACGTATATCATTATATAGTACTACGTAATGACGTATAACGTTATGTAGCAATATGTAAGGACGCATAACGTTATGTAGCATTACGTAACGACGTATAACGTTATGTAGCATTACCTAACAACGTATAACGTTATATAATATTACGTAATGACGTATAACGTTATGTAGCATTACGTAACAACGTATAACGTTATGTAGCATTACGTAACAGCGAATTCCATTATATAGTACCACGTAATGACGTATAACGTTATGTAGCATTACGTGACAACGTATAACGTTATATAATACTACGTAACGTCGTATAAAGCTATATAATATTACGTAATGATGTATAACGTTATGTAGCATTACGTAACAACGTATAACGTTATGTAGCATTTCGTGACAACGAATAAAGTTATATAATACTACGTAATGACGTATAACGTTATGTAGCATTACGTAACAACGTATAGCGTTATATAGTATTACGTAATGACGTATAACGTTATGCAGCAATACGTAATGACGTATAACGTTATGTAGCATTACATAACAACGTATAACGTTATGTAGCATTACGTAACGACGTCTAACGCTATATACTATTACGTTATAACGTATAACGCTATCTACTATTACGTAATGACGTATAACGCTATGTAGCATTTCGTAACAACGTATAACGTTATATAATACTGCGTAATGACGTATAACGTTATGTAGCATTACGTAACAACGTATAACATTATATAGTATTACGTAATGACGCATAACGTTATGTAGCATTACGTAACCCAGAATACCGTTATATAATACTACGTAATGGCGTATAACGTTATGTAGCAATACGTAAGGACGCATAACGTTATGCAGCATTACGTAACAACGTATAACGTTATATAATATTACGTAATGACGTATAACGTTATGTAGCATTACGTAACAACGTATAACGTTATGTAGCATTACGTAACGACGTATAACGTTATGTAGCATTACGTGACAACGTATAACGTTATATAATATTACGTAATGACGTATAACGTTATGTAGCAATACGTAAGGACGCATAACGTTATGTAGCATTACGTAACGACGTATAACATTATGTAGCATTACGTAACAACGTATAACGTTATATAATATTACGTAATGACGTATAACGTTATGTAGCATTACGCAACAACGTATAACGTTATATAATATTACGTAATGACGTATAACGTTATGTAGCATTACGTAACAACGTATAACGTTATGTAGCATTACGTAACGACGTATAACGCTATATACTATTACGTAAAGATGTATAACGTTATGTAGCATTACGTAACAACGTATAACGTTTTGTAGCATTACGTAACAACGTATAACGTTATGTAGCATTTCGTAACAACGAATACCGTTATATAATACTACGTAATGACGTATAACGTTATGTAGCATTACCTAACAACGTATACCATTATATAGTACTACGTAATGACGTATAACGTTATGTAGCAATACGTAAGGACGCATAACGTTATGTAGCATTACGTAACGACGTATAACGCTATATACTATTACGTAAAGACGTATAACGTTATGTAGCATTACGTAACAACGTATAACGTTATGTAGCATTACGTAACAACGTATAACGTTATGTAGCATTTCGTAACAACGAATACCGTTATATAATACTACGTAATGACGTATAACGTTATGTAGCATTACCTAACAACGTATACAATTATATAGTACTACGTAATGACGTATAACGTTATGTAGCAATACGTAAGGACGCATAACGTTATGTAGCATTACGTAACGACGTATAACGTTATGTAGCATTACCTAACAACGTATACCATTATATAGTACTACGTAATGACGTATAACGTTATGTAGCAATACGTAAGGACTCATAACGTTATGTAGCATTACGCAACAACGTATAACGTTATATACTATTACGTAACAACGTATAACGTTATGTAGCATTACGTTATAACCTATACCATTATATAGTACTACGTAATGACGTATAACGTTATGTAGCAGTACGTAAGGACGCATAACGTTATGTAGCATTACGTAACGACGTATAACGTTATGTAGCATTACGTAACAACGTATAACGTTATATAATATTACGTAATGACGTATAACGTTATGTAGCATTACGTAACAACGTATAACGTTATGTAGCATTACGTAACAGCGAATTCCATTATATAGTACCACGTAATGACGTATAACGTTATGTAGCATTACGTGACAACGTATAACGTTATATAATACTACGTAACGACGTATAAAGCTATATAATATTACGTAATGATGTATAACGTTATGTAGCATTACGTAACAACGTATAACGTTATGTAGCATTTCGTGACAACGAATAAAGTTATATAATACTACGTAATGACGTATAACGTTATGTAGCATTACGTAACAACGTATAACGTTATGTAGCATTACGTAACAGCGAATTCCATTATATAGTACCACGTAATGACGTATAACGCTATGTAGCATTTCGTAACAACGTATAACGTTATATAATACTGCGTAATGACGTATAACGTTATGTAGCATTACGTAACAACGTATAACATTATATAGTATTACGTAATGACGCATAACGTTATGTAGCATTACGTAACCCAGAATACCGTTATATAATACTACGTAATGGCGTATAACGTTATGTGGCAATACGTAAGGATGCATAACGTTATGTAGCATTACGTAACGACGTATAACGTTATGTAGCATTACGTAACAACGTATAACGTTATATAATATTACGTAATGACGTATAACGTTATGTAGCATTACGTAACAACGTATAACGTTATGTAGCATTACGTAACGACGTATAACGCTATATACTATTACGTAAAGATGTATAACGTTATGTAGCATTACGTAACAACGTATAACGTTATGTAGCATTTCGTAACAACGAATACCGTTATATAATACTACGTAATGACGTATAACGTTATGTAGCATTACCTAACAACGTATAACGTTATGTAGCATTACGTAACAACGTATAACGTTATGTAGCATTACCTAACATCGTATACCATTATATAGTACTACGTAATGACGTATAGCGTTATGTAGCAATACGTAAGGACGCATAACGTTATGTAGCATTACGTAACAACGTATAACGTTATGTAGCATTACGTAACAATGTATAACGTTATGTAGCATTTCGTAACAACGAATACCGTTATATAATACTACGTAATGACGTATAACGTTATGTAGCTTTACGTAACAACGAATTCCATTATATAGTACTATGTAATGACGTATAACGTTATGTAGCACTAGGTAACAACGTATATCGTTATATACTATTACGTAATGACGTATAACGTTATGTAGCAATACGTAATGACGTATAACGTTATGTAGCATTACGTAACAACGTATAACGTTATGTAGCATTTCGTGACAACGAATAAAGTTATATAATACTACGTAATGACGTATAACGTTATGTAGCATTACGTAACAACGTATAGCGTTATATAGTATTACGTAATGACGTATAACGTTATGCAGCAATACGTAATGACGTATAACGTTATGTAGCATTACATAACAACGTATAACGTTATGTAGCATTACGTAACGTCGTCTAACGCTATATACTATTACGTTATAACGTATAACGCTATCTACTATTACGTAATGACGTATAACGCTATGTAGCATTTCGTAACAACGTATAACGTTATATAATACTGCGTAATGACGTTTAACGTTATGTAGAATTACGTAACAACGTATAACATTATATAGTATTACGTAATGACGCATAACGTTATGTAGCATTACGTAACCCAGAATACCGTTATATAATACTACGTAATGGCGTATAACGTTATGTAGCAATACGTAAGGACGCATAACGTTATGTAGCATTACGTAACGACGTATAACGTTATGTAGCATTACGTAACAACGTATAACGTTATGTAGCATTACGTAACGACGTATAACGCTATATACTATTACGTAAAGATGTATAACGTTATGTAGCATTACGTAACAACGTATAACGTTTTGTAGCATTACGTAACAACGTATAACGTTATGTAGCATTTCGTAACAACGAATACCGTTATATAATACTACGTAATGACGTATAACGTTATGTAGCATTACCTAACAACGTATACCATTATATAGTACTACGTAATGACGTATAACGTTATGTAGCAATACGTAAGGACGCATAACGTTATGTAGCATTACGTAACGACGTATAACGCTATATACTATTACGTTAAGACGTATGACGTTATGTAGCATTACGTAACAACGTATAACGTTATGTAGCATTACGTAACAACGTATAACGTTATGTAGCATTTCGTAACAACGAATACCGTTATATAATACTACGTAATGACGTATAACGTTATGTAGCATTACCTAACAACGTATACCATTATATAGTACTACGTAATGACGTATAACGTTATGTAGCAATACGTAAGGACGCATAACGTTATGTAGCATTACGTAACGACGTATAACGTTATACAATACTACGTAATGACGTATAACGTTATGTAGCATTACGTAACAACGTATACCATTATATAGTACTACGTAATGACGTATAACGTTATGTAGCATTACGTAACAACGTATAACGTTATATACTATTACGTAACAACGTATAACGTTATGTAGCATTACGTTATAACGTATATCATTATATAGTACTACGTAATGACGTATAACGTTATGTAGCAATATGTAAGGACGCATAACGTTATGTAGCATTACGTAACGACGTATAACGTTATGTAGCATTACCTAACAACGTATAACGTTATATAATATTACGTAATGACGTATAACGTTATGTAGCATTACGTAACAACGTATAACGTTATGTAGCATTACGTAACAGCGAATTCCATTATATAGTACCACGTAATGACGTATAACGTTATGTAGCATTACGTGACAACGTATAACGTTATATAATACTACGTAACGTCGTATAAAGCTATATAATATTACGTAATGATGTATAACGTTATGTAGCATTACGTAACAACGTATAACGTTATGTAGCATTTCGTGACAACGAATAAAGTTATATAATACTACGTAATGACGTATAACGTTATGTAGCATTACGTAACAACGTATAGCGTTATATAGTATTACGTAATGACGTATAACGTTATGCAGCAATACGTAATGACGTATAACGTTATGTAGCATTACATAACAACGTATAACGTTATGTAGCATTACGTAACGACGTCTAACGCTATATACTATTACGTTATAACGTATAACGCTATCTACTATTACGTAATGACGTATAACGCTATGTAGCATTTCGTAACAACGTATAACGTTATATAATACTGCGTAATGACGTATAACGTTATGTAGCATTACGTAACAACGTATAACATTATATAGTATTACGTAATGACGCATAACGTTATGTAGCATTACGTAACCCAGAATACCGTTATATAATACTACGTAATGGCGTATAACGTTATGTAGCAATACGTAAGGACGCATAACGTTATGCAGCATTACGTAACAACGTATAACGTTATATAATATTACGTAATGACGTATAACGTTATGTAGCATTACGTAACAACGTATAACGTTATGTAGCATTACGTAACGACGTATAACGTTATGTAGCATTACGTGACAACGTATAACGTTATATAATATTACGTAATGACGTATAACGTTATGTAGCAATACGTAAGGACGCATAACGTTATGTAGCATTACGTAACGACGTATAACATTATGTAGCATTACGTAACAACGTATAACGTTATATAATATTACGTAATGACGTATAACGTTATGTAGCATTACGCAACAACGTATAACGTTATATAATATTACGTAATGACGTATAACGTTATGTAGCATTACGTAACAACGTATAACGTTATGTAGCATTACGTAACGACGTATAACGCTATATACTATTACGTAAAGATGTATAACGTTATGTAGCATTACGTAACAACGTATAACGTTTTGTAGCATTACGTAACAACGTATAACGTTATGTAGCATTTCGTAACAACGAATACCGTTATATAATACTACGTAATGACGTATAACGTTATGTAGCATTACCTAACAACGTATACCATTATATAGTACTACGTAATGACGTATAACGTTATGTAGCAATACGTAAGGACGCATAACGTTATGTAGCATTACGTAACGACGTATAACGCTATATACTATTACGTAAAGACGTATAACGTTATGTAGCATTACGTAACAACGTATAACGTTATGTAGCATTACGTAACAACGTATAACGTTATGTAGCATTTCGTAACAACGAATACCGTTATATAATACTACGTAATGACGTATAACGTTATGTAGCATTACCTAACAACGTATACAATTATATAGTACTACGTAATGACGTATAACGTTATGTAGCAATACGTAAGGACGCATAACGTTATGTAGCATTACGTAACGACGTATAACGTTATGTAGCATTACCTAACAACGTATACCATTATATAGTACTACGTAATGACGTATAACGTTATGTAGCAATACGTAAGGACTCATAACGTTATGTAGCATTACGCAACAACGTATAACGTTATATACTATTACGTAACAACGTATAACGTTATGTAGCATTACGTTATAACCTATACCATTATATAGTACTACGTAATGACGTATAACGTTATGTAGCAGTACGTAAGGACGCATAACGTTATGTAGCATTACGTAACGACGTATAACGTTATGTAGCATTACGTAACAACGTATAACGTTATATAATATTACGTAATGACGTATAACGTTATGTAGCATTACGTAACAACGTATAACGTTATGTAGCATTACGTAACAGCGAATTCCATTATATAGTACCACGTAATGACGTATAACGTTATGTAGCATTACGTGACAACGTATAACGTTATATAATACTACGTAACGACGTATAAAGCTATATAATATTACGTAATGATGTATAACGTTATGTAGCATTACGTAACAACGTATAACGTTATGTAGCATTTCGTGACAACGAATAAAGTTATATAATACTACGTAATGACGTATAACGTTATGTAGCATTACGTAACAACGTATAACGTTATGTAGCATTACGTAACAGCGAATTCCATTATATAGTACCACGTAATGACGTATAACGCTATGTAGCATTTCGTAACAACGTATAACGTTATATAATACTGCGTAATGACGTATAACGTTATGTAGCATTACGTAACAACGTATAACATTATATAGTATTACGTAATGACGCATAACGTTATGTAGCATTACGTAACCCAGAATACCGTTATATAATACTACGTAATGGCGTATAACGTTATGTAGCAATACGTAAGGATGCATAACGTTATGTAGCATTACGTAACGACGTATAACGTTATGTAGCATTACGTAACAACGTATAACGTTATATAATATTACGTAATGACGTATAACGTTATGTAGCATTACGTAACAACGTATAACGTTATGTAGCATTACGTAACGACGTATAACGCTATATACTATTACGTAAAGATGTATAACGTTATGTAGCATTACGTAACAACGTATAACGTTATGTAGCATTTCGTAACAACGAATACCGTTATATAATACTACGTAATGACGTATAACGTTATGTAGCATTACCTAACAACGTATAACGTTATGTAGCATTACGTAACAACGTATAACGTTATGTAGCATTACCTAACATCGTATACCATTATATAGTACTACGTAATGACGTATAGCGTTATGTAGCAATACGTAAGGACGCATAACGTTATGTAGCATTACGTAACAACGTATAACGTTATGTAGCATTACGTAACAATGTATAACGTTATGTAGCATTTCGTAACAACGAATACCGTTATATAATACTACGTAATGACGTATAACGTTATGTAGCTTTACGTAACAACGAATTCCATTATATAGTACTATGTAATGACGTATAACGTTATGTAGCACTAGGTAACAACGTATATCGTTATATACTATTACGTAATGACGTATAACGTTATGTAGCAATACGTAATGACGTATAACGTTATGTAGCATTACGTAACAACGTATAACGTTATGTAGCATTACGTTATAACGTATACCATTATATAGTACTACGTAATGACGTATAACGTTATGTAGCAATACGTAAGGACGCATAACGTTATGTAGCATTACGTAACAACGTATAACGTTATGTAGCATTACGTAACAGCGAATTCCATTATAAAGTACCACGTAATGACGTATAACGTTATGTAGCATTACGTAACAACGTATAACGTTATGTAGCATTTCGTGACAACGAATAAAGTTATATAATACTACGTAATGACGTATAACGTTATGTAGCATTACGTAACAACGTATAGCGTTATATAGTATTACGTAATAACGTATAACGTTATGCAGCAATAGGTAATGACGTATAACGTTATGTAGCATTACGTAACAACGTATAACGTTATGTAGCATTACGTAACGACGTCTAACGCTATATACTATTACGTTATAACGTATAACGCTATCTACTATTACGTAATGACGTATAACGCTATGTAGCACTAGGTAACAACGTATATCGTTATATACTATTACGTAATGACGTATAACGTTATGTAGCAATACGTAATGACGTATAACGTTATGTAGCATTACGTAACAACGTATAACGTTATGTAGCATTACGTTATAACGTATACCATTATATAGTACTACGTAATGACGTATAACGTTATGTAGCAATACGTAAGGACGCATAACGTTATGTAGCATTACGTAACAACGTATAACGTTATGTAGCATTACGTAACAGCGAATTCCATTATAAAGTACCACGTAATGACGTATAACGTTATGTAGCATTACGTAACAACGTATAACATTATATAGTATTACGTAATGACGCATAACGTTATGTAGCATTACGTAACCCAGAATACCGTTATATAATACTACGTAATGGCGTATAACGTTATGTAGCAATACGTAAGGATGCATAACGTTATGTAGCATTACGTAACGACGTATAACGTTATGTAGCATTACGTAACAACGTATAACGTTATATAATATTACGTAATGACGTATAACGTTATGTAGCATTACGTAACAACGTATAACGTTATGTAGCATTACGTAACGACGTATAACGCTATATACTATTACGTAAAGATGTATAACGTTATGTAGCATTACGTAACAACGTATAACGTTATGTAGCATTTCGTAACAACGAATACCGTTATATAATACTACGTAATGACGTATAACGTTATGTAGCATTACCTAACAACGTATAACGTTATGTAGCATTACGTAACAACGTATAACGTTATGTAGCATTACCTAACATCGTATACCATTATATAGTACTACGTAATGACGTATAGCGTTATGTAGCAATACGTAAGGACGCATAACGTTATGTAGCATTACGTAACAACGTATAACGTTATGTAGCATTACGTAACAATGTATAACGTTATGTAGCATTTCGTAACAACGAATACCGTTATATAATACTACGTAATGACGTATAACGTTATGTAGCTTTACGTAACAACGAATTCCATTATATAGTACTATGTAATGACGTATAACGTTATGTAGCACTAGGTAACAACGTATATCGTTATATACTATTACGTAATGACGTATAACGTTATGTAGCAATACGTAATGACGTATAACGTTATGTAGCATTACGTAACAACGTATAACGTTATGTAGCATTACGTTATAACGTATACCATTATATAGTACTACGTAATGACGTATAACGTTATGTAGCAATACGTAAGGACGCATAACGTTATGTAGCATTACGTAACAACGTATA
This sequence comes from Bombus muscorum, assembly GCA_963971185.1. NCBI lineage: Eukaryota > Metazoa > Arthropoda > Insecta > Hymenoptera > Apidae > Bombus > Bombus muscorum. The sequence goes on along the minus strand of OZ020139.1, from coordinate 9,262,040 downwards.
ACGTTATGTAGCATTACGTAACAGCGAATTCCATTATAAAGTACCACGTAATGACGTATAACGTTATGTAGCATTACGTAACAACGTATAACGTTATGTAGCATTTCGTGACAACGAATAAAGTTATATAATACTACGTAATGACGTATAACGTTATGTAGCATTACGTAACAACGTATAGCGTTATATAGTATTACGTAATAACGTATAACGTTATGCAGCAATAGGTAATGACGTATAACGTTATGTAGCATTACGTAACAACGTATAACGTTATGTAGCATTACGTAACGACGTCTAACGCTATATACTATTACGTTATAACGTATAACGCTATCTACTATTACGTAATGACGTATAACGCTATGTAGCACTAGGTAACAACGTATATCGTTATATACTATTACGTAATGACGTATAACGTTATGTAGCAATACGTAATGACGTATAACGTTATGTAGCATTACGTAACAACGTATAACGTTATGTAGCATTACGTTATAACGTATACCATTATATAGTACTACGTAATGACGTATAACGTTATGTAGCAATACGTAAGGACGCATAACGTTATGTAGCATTACGTAACAACGTATAACGTTATGTAGCATTACGTAACAGCGAATTCCATTATAAAGTACCACGTAATGACGTATAACGTTATGTAGCATTACGTAACAACGTATAACGTTATGTAGCATTTCGTGACAACGTATAACGTTATATAATACTGCGTAATGACGCATAACGTTATGTAGCATTACGTAACAACGTATAACATTATATAGTATTACGTAATGACGCATAACGTTATGTAGCATTACGTAACCCAGAATACCGTTATATAATACTACGTAATGGCGTATAACGTTATGTAGCAATACGTAAGGACGCATAACGTTATGTAGCATTACGTAACGACGTATAACGTTATGTAGCATTACGTAACATCGTATAACGTTATATAATATTACGTAATGACGTATAACGTTATGTAGCATTACGTAACAACGTATAACGTTATGTAGCATTACGTAACAGCGAATTCCATTATATAGTACCACGTAATGACGTATAACGTTATGTAGCATTACGTGACAACGTATAACGTTATATAATACTACGTAACGACGTATAAAGCTATATAATATTACGTAATGATGTATAACGTTATGTAGCATTACGTAACAACGTATAACGTTATGTAGCATTTCGTGACAACGAATAAAGTTATATAATACTACGTAATGACGTATAACGTTATGTAGCATTACGTAACAACGTATAACGTTATGTAGCATTACGTAACAGCGAATTCCATTATATAGTACCACGTAATGACGTATAACGTTATGTAGCATTACGTAACAACGTATAACGTTATGTAGCATTACGTAACGACGTCTAACGCTATATACTATTACGTTATAACGTATAACGCTATCTACTATTACGTAATGACGTATAACGCTATGTAGCATTTCGTAACAACGTATAACGTTATATAATACTGCGTAATGACGTATAACGTTATGTAGCATTACGTAACAACGTATAACATTATATAGTATTACGTAATGACGCATAACGTTATGTAGCAATACGTAAGGACGCATAACGTTATGTAGCATTACGTAACGACGTATAACGCTATATACTATTACGTAAAGACGTATAACGTTATAGCATTACGTAACAACGTATAACGTTATGTAGCATTACGTAACAACGTATAACGTTATGTAGCATTTCGTAACAACGAATACCGTTATATAATACTACGTAATGACGTATAACGTTATGTAGCATTACCTAACAACGTATACCATTATATAGTACTACGTAATGACGTATAACGTTATGTAGCAATACGTAAGGACGCATAACGTTATGTAGCATTACGTAACGACGTATAACGTTATGTAGCATTACCTAACAACGTATACCATTATATAGTACTACGTAATGACGTATAACGTTATGTAGCAATACGTAAGGACGCATAACGTTATGTAGCATTACGTAACAACGTATAACGTTATATACTATTACGTAACAACGTATAACGTTATGTAGCATTACGTTATAACGTATACCATTATATAGTACTACGTAATGACGTATAACGTTATGTAGCAATACGTAAGGACGCATAACGTTATGTAGCATTACGTAACGACGTATAACGCTATATACTATTACGTAAAGACGTATAACGTTATGTAGCATTACGTAACAACGTATAACGTTATGTAGCATTACGTAACAACGTATAACGTTATGTAGCATTTCGTAACAACGAATACCGTTATACAATACTACGTAATGACGTATAACGTTATGTAGCATTACCTAACAACGTATACCATTATATAGTACTACGTAATGACGCATAACATTATGTAGCAATACGTAAGGACGCATAACGTTATGTAGCATTACGTAACAACGTATAACGTTATGTAGCATTACGTAACAACGTATAACGTTATGTAGCATTACGTAACAGCGAATTCCATTATATAGTACCACGTAATGACGTATAACGTTATGTAGCATTACGTGACAACGTATAACGTTATATAATACTACGTAACGACGTATAAAGCTATATAATATTACGTAAAGATGTATAACGTTATGTAGCATTACGTAACAACGTATAACGTTATGTAGCATTTCGTGACAACGAATAAAGTTATATAATACTACGTAATGACGTATAACGTTATGTAGCATTACGTAACAACGTATAGCGTTATACAGTATTACGTAATGACGTATAACGTTATGCAGCAATACGTAATGACGTATAACGTTATGTAGCATTACGTAACAACGTATCACGTTATGTAGCATTACGTAACGACGTCTAACGCTATATACTATTACGTTATAACGTATAACGCTATCTACTATTACGTAATGACGTATAACGCTATGTAGCATTTCGTAACAACGTATAACGTTATATAATACTGCGTGATGACGTATAACGTTATGTAGCATTACGTAACAACGTATAACATTATATAGTATTACGTAATGACGCATAACGTTATGTAGCATTACGTAACCCAGGATACCGTTATATAATACTACGTAATGGCGTATAACGTTATGTAGCAATACGTAAGGACGCATAACGTTATGTAGCATTACGTAACGACGTATAACGTTATGTAGCATTACGCAACAACGTATAACGTTATATAATATTACGTAATGACGTATAACGTTATGTAGCAATACGTAAGGACGCATAACGTTATGTAGCATTACGTAACGACGTATAACGTTATGTAGCATTACGTAACAACGTATAACGTTATATAATATTACGTAATGACGTATAACGTCATGTAGCATTACGTAACAACGTATAACGTTATGTAGCATTACGTAACAGCGAATTCCATTATATAGTACCACGTAATGACGTATAACGTTATGTAGCATTACGTGACAACGTATAACGTTATATAATACTACGTAACGACGTATAAAGCTATATAATATTACGTAATGATGTATAACGTTATGTAGCATTACGTAACAACGTATAACGTTATGTAGCATTTCGTGACAACGAATAAAGTTATATAATACTACGTAATGACGTATAACGTTATGTAGCATTACGTAACAACGTATAGCGTTATATAGTATTACGTAATGACGTATAACGTTATGCAGCAATACGTAATGACGTATAACGTTATGTAGCATTACGTAACAAAGTATAACGTTATGTAGCATTACGTAACGACGTCTAACGCTATATACTATTACGTTATAACGTATAACGCTATCTACTATTACGTAATGACGTATAACGCTATGTAGCATTTCGTAACAACGTATAACGTTATATAATACTGCGTAATGACGTATAAAGTTATGTAGCATTACGTAACAACGTATAACATTATATAGTATTACGTAATGACGCATAACGTTATGTAGCATTACGTAACCCAGGATACCGTTATATAATACTACGTAATGGCGTATAACGTTATGTAGCAATACGTAAGGACGCATAACGTTATGTAGCATTACGTAACGACGTATAACGTTATGTAGCATTACGTAACGACGTATAACGTTATGTAGCATTACGTAACAACGTATAACGTTATATAATATTACGTAATGACGTATAACGTTATGTAGCATTACGTAACAACGTATAACGTTATGTAGCATTACGTAACAGCGAATTCCATTTTATAGTACCACGTAATGACGTATAACGTTATGTAGCATTACGTGACAACGTATAACGTTATATAATACTACGTAACGACGTATAAAGCTATATAATATTACGTAATGATGTATAACGTTATGTAGCATTACGTAACGACGTATAACGTTATGTAGCATTACGTAACAACGTATAACGTTATATAATATTACGTAATGACGTATAACGTTATGTAGCATTACGTGACAACGTATAACGTTATGTAGCATTACGTTATAACGTATAACTGTATCTACTATTATGTAATGACGTATAACGTTATGTAGCACTACGTAACAACGTATAACGTTATATAATACTACGTAACGACGTATAAAGCTATATCATGTTACGTAATGATGTATAACGTTATGTAGCATTACGTAACAGCGTATAACGTTATGTAGCATTACGTATCAACGTATAACGGCATGTAGCATTACGTAATGACGTATAACGTTATGTAGCATTACGTTACAACGTATAACGTTATGTAGCATTTCGTAACGACGTATAACGCTGTATACTTTTACGTAATGACGTATAACGTTATGTAGCATTGCGTACCAACGTATAACTTCATGTAGCATTGCGTAACAACGTATAACGTTATGTAGCATTACGTAATGACGTTTAACGTTATGTAGCATTACGTACCAACGTATAACGTTATGTAGAATTACGTAACGACGTATAACGCTATATACTATCACGTAATGACGTATAACGTTATGTAGCATTACGTAACAACGTATAACGTTATGCAGCATTACGTAACGACGTATAACGTTATGTAGCATTACGTAACGACGTATAACGCTATATACTATTACGTAAAGACGTATAACGTTATGTAGCATTACGTAACAACGTATAACGTTATGTAGCATTACGTAATGACGTATAACGTTATGTAGCTTTACGTAACAACGTATAACGTTATATAGTATTACGTAATGACGTATAACGTTATGTAGCATTACGTAACAACGAATACCGTTATATAATACTACGTAATGACGTATAACGTTATGTAGCATTACCTAACAACGTATACCATTATATAGTACTACGTAATGACGTATAACGTTATGTAGCAATACGTAAGGACGCATAACGTTATGTAGCATTACGTAACAACGTATAACGTTATGTAGCATTACGTAACAACGTATAACGTTATGTAGCATTTCGTAACAACGAATACCGTTATATAATACTACGTAATGACGTATAACGTTATGTAGCTTTACGTAACGGCGTATAACGCTATATACTATTACGTAAAGACGTATAACGTTATGTAGCATTACGTAACAACGTATAACGTTATGTAGCATTACGTAACAACGTATAACGTTATGTAGCATTACGTGACAACGTATAACGTTATGTAGCATTACGTTAGAACGTATACCATTATATAGTACTACGTAATGACGTATAACGTTATGTAGCATTACGTAACAACGTATAACGTTATGTAGCATTACGTAACCACGTATAACGCTATATACTATTACGTAAAGATGTATAACGTTATGTAGCATTACGTAACAACGTATAACGTTTTGTAGCATTACGTAACAACGTATAACGTTATGTAGCATTTCGTAACAACGAATACCGTTATATAATACTACGTAATGACGTATAACGTTATGTAGCATTACCTAACAACGTATACCATTATATAGTACTACGTAATGACGAATAACGTTATGTAGCAATGCGTAAGGACGCATAACGTTATGTAGCATTACGTAACGACGTATAACGCTATATACTATTACGTAAAGACGTATAACGTTATGTAGCATTACGTAACAACGTATAACGTTATGTAGCATTACGTAACAACGTATAACGTTATATAATATTACGTAATGACGTATAACGTTATGTAGCATTACGTGACAACGTATAACGTTACGTAGCATTACGTTATAACGTATAACTGTATCTACTATTATGTAATGACGTATAACGTTATGTAGCACTACGTAACAACGTATAACGTTATGTAGCATTACGTATCAACGTATAACGGCATGTAGCATTACGTAATGACGTATAACGTTATGTAGCATTACGTTACAACGTATAACGTTATGTAGCATTTCGTAACGACGTATAACGCTGTATACTATTACGTAATGACGTATAACGTTATGTAGCATTGCGTACCAACGCATAACTTCATGTAGCATTGCGTAACAACGTATAACGTTATGTAGCATTACGTAATGACGTTTAACGTTATGTAGCATTACGTACCAACGTATAACGTTATGTAGAATTACGTAACGACGTATAACGCTATATACTATCACGTAATGACGTATAACGTTATGTAGCATTACGTAACAACGTATAACGTTATGCAGCATTACGTAACGACGTATAACGTTATGTAGCATTACGTAGCGACGTATAACGCTATATACTATTACGTAAAGACGTATAACGTTATGTAGCATTACGTAACAACGTATAACGTTATGTAGCATTACGTAACGACGTATAACGTTATGTAGCATTACGTAACAACGTATAACGTTATATAATATTACGTAATGACGTATAACGTTATGTAGCATTACGTAACCACGAATACCGTTATATAATACTACGTAATGACGTATAACGTTATGTAGCTTTACGTAACATCGTATAACGTTATATAATACTACGTAATGACGTATAACGTTATGTAGCATTACCTAACAACGTATACCATTATATAGTACTACGTAATGACGTATAACGTTATGTAGCAATACGTAAGGACGCATAACGTTATGTAGCATTACGTAACAACGTATAACGTTATGTAGCATTACGTAACAACGTATAACGTTATGTAGCATTTCGTAACAACGAATACCGTTATATAATACTACGTAATGACGTATAACGTTATGTAGCTTTACGTAACGGCGTATAACGCTATATACTATTACGTAAAGACGTATAACGTTATGTAGCATTACGTAACAACGTATAACGTTATGTAGCATTACGTAACAACGTATAACGTTATGTAGCATTACGTGAAAACGTATAACGTTATGTAGCATTACGTTATAACGTATACCATTATATAGTACTACGTAATGACGTATAACGTTATGTAGCATTACGTAACAACGTATAACGTTATGTAGCATTACGTAACCACGTATAACGCTATATACTATTACGTAAAGATGTATAACGTTATGTAGCATTACGTAACAACGTATAACGTTTTGTAGCATTACGTAACAACGTATAACGTTATGTAGCATTTCGTAACAACGAATACCGTTATATAATACTACGTAATGACGTATAACGTTATGTAGCATTACCTAACAACGTATACCATTATATAGTACTACGTAATGACGTATAACGTTATGTAGCAATACGTAAGGACGCATAACGTTATGTAGCATTACGTAACGACGTATAACGCTATATACTATTACGTAAAGACGTATAACGTTATGTAGCATTACGTAACAACGTATAACGTTATGTAGCATTACGTAACAACGTATAACGCTATGTAGCATTTCGTAACAACGAATACCGTTATATAATACTACGTAATGACGTATAACGTTATGTAGCAATACGTAAGGACGCATAACGTTATGTAGCATTACGTAACGACGTATAACGTTATGTAGCATTACCTAACAACGTATACCACTATATAGTACTACGTAATGACGTATAACGTTATGTAGCAATACGTAAGGACGCATAACGTTATGTAGCATTACGTAACAACGTATAACGTTATATACTATTACGTAACAACGTATAACGTTATGTAGCATTACGTTATAACGTATAACATGATATAGTACTACGTAATGACGTATAACGTTATGTAGCAATACGTAAGGACGCATAACGTTATGTAGCATTACGTAACGACGTATAACGCTATATACTATTACGTAAAGACGTATAACGTTATGTAGCATTACGTAACAAACGTATAACGTTATGTAGCATTACGTAACAACGTATAACGTTATGTAGCATTTCGTAACAACGAATACCGTTATACAATACTACGTAATGACGTATAACGTTATGTAGCATTACCTAACAACGTATACCATCATATAGTACTACTTAATGACGTATAACGTTATGTAGCAATACGTAAGGACGCATAACGTTATGTAGCATTACGTAACGACGTATAACGTTATGTAGCATTACCTAACAACATATACCATTATATAGTACTACGTAATGACGTATAACGTTATGTAGCAATACGTAAGGACGCATAACGTTATGTAGCATTACGTAACGACGTATAACGTTATGTAGCATTACCTAACAACGTATACCATTATATAGTACTACTTAATGACGTATAACGTTATGTAGCAATACGTAAGGACGCATAACGTTATGTAGCATTACGTAACAACGTATAACGTTATGTAGCAATACGTAATGACGTATAACGTTATGTAGCATTACGTAACAACGTATAACGTTATGTAGCATTACGCAACGACGTCTAACGCTATATACTATTACGTAATGACGTATAACGTTATGTAGCATTACGTAACGACGTACAACGTTATGTAGCATTACGTAACGACGTATAACGTTATACAATACTACGTAATGACGTATAACGTTATGTAGCATTACGTAACAACGTATACCATTATATAGTACTACGTAATGACGTATAACGTTATGTAGCATTACGTAACAACGTATAACGTTATATACTATTACGTAACAACGTATAACGTTATGTAGCATTACGTTATAACGTATACCATTATATAGTACTACGTAATGACGTATAACGTTATGTAGCAATACGTAAGGACGCATAACGTTATGTAGCATTACGTAACGACGTATAACGTTATGTAGCATTACGTAACAACGTATAACGTTATATAATATTACGTAATGACGTATAACGTTATGTAGCATTACGTAACAACGTATAACGTTATGTAGCATTACGTAACAGCGAATTCCATTATATAGTACCACGTAATGACGTATAACGTTATGTAGCATTACGTGACAACGTATAACGTTATATAATACTACGTAACGACGTATAAAGCTATATAATATTACGTAATGATGTATAACGTTATGTAGCATTACGTAACAACGTATAACGTTATGTAGCATTCCGTGACAACGAATAAAGTTATATAATACTACGTAATGACGTATAACGTAATGTAGCATTAAGTAACAACGTATAGCGTTATATAGTATTACGTAATGACGTATAACGTTATGCAGCAATACGTAATGGCGTATAACGTTATGTAGCAATACGTAACAACGTATAACGTTAAATAATACTACGTAACGACGTATAAAGCTATATAATATTACGTAATGATGTATGACGTTATGTAGCATTACGTAACAGCGTATAACGTTATGTAGCATTACGTATCAACGTATAACGGCATGTAGCATTACGTAATGACGTATAACGTTATGTAGCATTACGTTACAACGTATAACGTTATGTAGCATTTCGCAACGACGTATAACGTTATGTAGCATTACGTAATGACGTATAACGTTATGTAGCATTACGTACCAACGTATAACGTTATGTAGAATTACGTAACGACGTATAACGTTATGTAGCATTACGTAACGACGTATTACGTTATGTAGCATTACGTAACAACGTATAACGTTATATAATATTACGTAATGACGTATAACGTTATGTAGCATTACGTAACAACGTATAACGTTATGTAGCATTACGTAACAGCGAATTCCATTATATAGTACCACGTAATGACGTATAACGTTATGTAGCATTACGTAACAACGTATAACGTTATGTAGAATTACGTAACGACGTATAACGTTATGTAGCAATACGTACCAACGTATAACGTTATGTAGAATTACGTAACGACGTATAACGTTATGTAGCATTACGTAACGACGTATTACGTTATGTAGCATTACGTAACAACGTATAACGTTATATAATATTACGTAATGACGTATAACGTTATGTAGCAATACGTAACAACGTATAACGTTAAATAATACTACGTAACGACGTATAAAGCTATATAATATTACGTAATGATGTATAACGTTATGTAGCATTACGTAACAACGTATAACGTTATGTAGCATTACGTAACGACGTATAACGTTATGTAGCATTACGTAACAACGTATAACGTTATATAATATTACGTAATGACGTATAACGTTATGTAGCATTACGTAACCACGAATACCGTTATATACGAGGGTGACTCAAATCTAAACGAGACTTTTGTTTCTGAGCGCGTAAATTTAAAGGGAGCGAGCGGCCGCTTCTAGTGTGCATTGGTTGGGATGTCAGGAGTGGGGAGAGCAGGCCGTTGTCCAGTTCAGACACGTTTGGCGGTAGTATTCAAGATGTCAGAGCAACAAGTACACCTCTCAGTTGCGCAACGCATTATTATTAAATTTCTCACACATGAAGGCGTCAAACCAATAGAAATTCTGCAAAGATTGACTGCACAGTTCGGGGATCAGACACTGTCAAGGGCTCGCGTGTTTGCCTGGCATAAGAAGTTCAAGGAAGGACGTGAACTGGTTGAAAATGTGGAACATGATCGTCGTCCTCGAACCAGCATTACGGAGGAGAACATTCGCACGTTTTTTTCGACCGGCGTGGCGTTTTGCACATTGATTTTTTGCATGAGCGTCGCACAATAAATGCTGCTTATTACTGTGAGCTTTTGAGGGAGGCAAAGGTTGCTTATCGTTCGAAAAGGCGTAACCAACCGATTCGAGACGTCAGCAGCTCTAACCTGCACAACATTAGAGGAAATAAGGTGGACTCCACTTGATCATCCTCCCTACAGTCCTGACCTATCGCCCTGCGATTTCCATCTCTTCGGACCGCTTAAAGAAGCACTAGGAGGACAACGATTCCAAGACGACGCGGCGGTGGAGGCCTTTGTGCGCAATTGGCTTCTGACACAGCACTCTTCTTTTTACGATGCTGGGATCAAAAATCTCCCAATCCGCTGGGAAAAATGCATTTCCAAAGCAGGAGACTATGTTGAAAAATAATATGTGCTTGGCTATGTTATTTCACTGAATAAAATTATTTTAAAAATAAAGTCTCGTTTATATTTGAGTCACCCTCGTAATACTACGTAATGACGTATAACGTTATGTAGCAATACGTAAGGACGCATAACGTTATGTAGCATTACGTAACGACGTATTACGTTATGTAGCATTACGTAACAACGTATAACGTTATATAATATTACGTAATGACGTATAACGTTATGTAGCATTACGTAACAACGTATAACGTTATGTAGCATTACGTAACAGCGAATTCCATTATATAGTACCACGTAATGACGTATAACGTTATGTAGCATTACGTGACAACGTATAACGTTATATAATACTACGTAACGACGTATAAAGCTATATAATATTACGTAATGATGTATAACGTTATGTAGCATTACGTAACAACGTATAACGTTATGTAGCATTTCGTGACAACGAATAAAGTTATATAATACTACGTAATGACGTATAACGTTATGTAGCATTACGTAACAACGTATAGCGTTATATAGTATTACGTAATGACGTATAACGTCATGCAGCAATACGTAATGACGTATAACGTTATGTAGCATTACGTAACGACGTATAACGTTATGTAGCATTACGTAACGACGTCTAACGCTATATACTATTACGTTATAACGTATAACGCTATCTACTATTACGTAATGACGTATAACGCTATGTAGCATTACGTAACAACGTATAACGTTATGTAGCATTACGTAACAACGTATAACGTTATGTAGCATTTCGTAACAACGAATACCGTTATATAATACTACGTAATGACGTATAACGTTATGTGGCATTACGTAACAACGTATACCATTATATAGTACTACGTAATGACGTATAACGTTATGTAGCAATACGTAAGGACGCATAACGTTATGTAGCATTACGTAACGACGTATAACGTTATGTAGCATTACGTAATGACGTATAACGTTATGTAGCATTACGTACCAACGTATAACGTTATGTAGAATTACGTAACGACGTATAACGTTATGTAGCAATACGTAAGGACGCATAACGTTATGTAGCATTACGTAACAACGTATAACGTTATGTAGCATTACGTAACAGCGAATTCCATTATATAGTACCACGTAATGACGTATAACGTTATGTAGCATTACGTGACAACGTATAACGTTATGTAGCATTACGTTATAACGTATAACTGTATCTACTATTATGTAATGACGTATAACGTTATGTAGCATTACGTAACAACGTATAACGTTATATAATACTATGTAACGACGTATAAAGCTATATAATATTACGTAATGATGTATAACGTTATGTAGCATTACGTAACAGCGTATAACGTTATGTAGCATTACGTATCAACGTATAACGGCATGTAGCATTACGTAATGACGTATAACGTTATGTAGCATTACGTTACAACGTATAACGTTATGTAGCATTTCGTAACGACGTATAACGCTATATACTATTACGTAATGACGTATAACGTTATGTAGCATTGCGTACCAACGTATAACTTCATGTAGCATTGCGTAACGACGTATAACGTTATGTAGCATTACGTAATGACGTATAACGTTATGTAGCATTACGTACCAACGTATAACGTTATGTAGAATTACGTAACGACGTATAACGCTATATACTATCACGTAATGACGTATAACGTTATGTAGCATTACGTAACCACGAATACCGTTATATAATACTACGTAATGACGTATAACGTTATGTAGCTTTACGTAACAACGTATACCATTATATAGTACTACGTAATGACGTATAACGTTATGTAGCAATACGTAACAACGTATAACGTTATATAATACTATGTAACGACGTATAAAGCTATATAATATTACGTAATGATGTATAACGTTCTGTAGCATTACGTAACAGCGTATAACGTTATGTAGCATTACGTATCAACGTATAACGGCATGTAGCATTACGTAATGACGTATAACGTTATGTAGCATTACGTAACAACGTATAACGTTATGTAGCATTACGTAACAACGTATAACGTTATATAATATTACGTAATGACGTATAACGTTATGTAGCATTACGTAACGACGTATAACGCTATATACTATTACGTAAAGACGTATAACGTTATGTATCATTACGTAACAACGTATAACGTTATGTAGCATTACGTAACGACGTATAACGTTATGTAGCATTACGTAACAACGTATAACGTTATATAATATTACGTAATGACGTATAACGTTATGTAGCATTACGTAACCAGGAATACCGTTATATAATACTACGTAATGACGTATAACGTTATGTAGCTTTACGTAACAACGTATAACGTTATATAGTATTACGTAATGACGTATAACGTTATGTACCATTACGTAACAACGAATACCGTTATATAATACTACGTAATGACGTATAACGTTATGTAGCATTACCTTACAACGTATACCATTATATAGTACTACGTAATGACGTATAACGTTATGTAGCAATACGTAAGGACGCATAACGTTATGTAGCATTACGTAACAACGTATAACGTTATGTAGCATTACGTAACAACGTATAACGTTATGTAGCATTTCGTAACAACGAATACCGTTATATAATACTACGTAATGACGTATAACGTTATGTAGCTTTACGTAACGACGAATTCCATTTTATAGTACTACGTAATGACGTATAACGTTATGTAGCATTACGTAACGACGTATAACGCTATATACTATTACGTAAAGACGTATAACGTTATGTAGCATTACGTAACAACGTATAACGTTATGTAGCATTACGTAACAACGTATAACGTTATATAATATTACGTAATGACGTATAACGTTATGTAGCATTACGTAACCACGAATACCGTTATATAATACTACGTAATGACGTATAACGTTATGTAGCTTTACGAAACAACGTATAACGTTATATAGTATTACGTAATGACGTATAACGTTATGTAGCATTACGTAACAACGAATACCGTTATATAATACTACGTAATGACGTATAACGTTATGTAGCATTACCTAACAACGTATACCATTATATAGTACTACGTAATGACGTATAACGTTATGTAGCAATACGTAAGGACGCATAACGTTATGTAGCATTACGTAACAACGTATAACGTTATGTAGCATTACGTAACAACGTATAACGTTATGTAGCATTTCGTAACAACGAATACCGTTATATAATACTACGTAATGACGTATAACGTTATGTAGCTTTACGTAACGACGAATTCCATTATATAGTACTACGTAATGACGTATAACGTTATATAGCATTACGTAACGACGTATAACGCTATATACTATTACATAAAGACGTATAACGTTATGTAGCATTACGTAACAACGTATAACGTTATGTAGCATTACGTAACAACGTATAACGTTATGTAGCATTACGTGACAACGTATAACGTTATGTAGCATTACGTTATAACGTATACCATTATGTAGTACTACGTAATGACGTATAACGTTATGTAGCATTACGTAACAACGTATAACGTTATGTAGCATTACGTAACCACGTATAACTCTATATACTATTACGTAAAGATGTATAACGTTATGTAGCATTACGTAACAACGTATAACGTTTTGTAGCATTACGTAACAACGTATAACGTTATGTAGCATTTCGTAACAACGAATACCGTTATATAATACTACGTAATGACGTATAACGTTATGTAGCATTACCTAACAACGTATACCATTATATAGTACTACGTAATGACGTATAACGTTATGTAGCAATACGTAAGAACGCATAACGTTATGTAGCATTACGTAACGACGTATAACGCTATATACTATTACGTAAAGACGTATAACGTTATGTAGCATTACGTAACAACGTATAACGTTATGTAGCATTACGTAACAACGTATAACGTTATGTAGCATTTCGTAACAACGAATACCGTTATATAATACTACGTAATGACGTATAACGTTATGTAGCATTACCTAACAACGTATACCATTATATAGTACGACGTAATGACGTATAACGTTATGTAGCAATACGTAAGGACGCATAACGTTATGTAGCATTACGTAACGACGTATAACGTTATGTAGCATTACCTAACAACGTATACCATTATATAGTACTACGTAATGACGTATACCGTTATGTAGCAATACGTAAGGACGCATAACGTTATGTAGCATTACGTAACAACGTATAACGTTATATACTATTACGTAACAACGTATAACCTTATGTAGCATTACGTTATAACGTATACCATTATATAGTACTACGTAATGACATATAACGTTATGTAGCAATACGTAAGGACGCATAACGTTATGTAGCATTACGTAACGACGTATAACGTTATATACTATTACGTAACAACGTATAACGTTATGTAGCATTACGTTATAACGTATACCATTATATAGTACTACGTAATGACGTATAACGTTATGTAGCAATACGTAAGGACGCATAACGTTATGTAGCACTACGTAACGACGTATAACGCTATATACTATTACGTAAAGACGTATAACGTTATGTAGCATTACGTAACAACGTATATCGTTATGTAGCATTACGTAACAACGTATAACGTTATGTAGCATTTCGTAACAACGAATACCGTTGTATAATACTACGTAATGACGTATAACGTTATGTAGCATTACCTAACAACGTATACCATTATATAGTACTACGTAATGACGTATAACGTTATGTAGCATTACGTAACGACGTATAACGTTATGTAGCATTACGTAACGACGTATAACGCTATATACTATTACGTAATGACGTATAACGTTATGTAGCATTACGTAACGACATATGACGTTATGTAGCATTACGTAACGACGTATAACGTTATACAGTACTACGTAATGACGTATAACGTTATGTAGCATTACGTAACAACGTATACCATTATATAGTACTACGTAATGACGTATAACGTTATGTAGCATTACGTAACAACGTATAACGTTATATACTATTACGTAACAACGTATAACGTTATGTAGCATTACGTTATAACGTATAACGCTATATACTATTACGTAATGACGTATAGCGTTATGTAGTTTTACGTAACGACGTATAACGTTATATAATACTACGTAATGACGTATAACGTTATGTTGCATTACCTAACAGCGTATAACGTTATAATATACTACGTAATGACGTATAACGTTATGTAGCATTACGTAACAACGTATACCATTATATAGTACTACGTAATGACGTATAACGTTATGTAGCATTACGTAACAACGTATAACGTTATGTAGCATTATGTAACAACGTATAACGTTATGTAGCATTACGTAACGACGTATAACGCTATATACTATTACGTAAAGACGTATAACGTTATGTAGCATTACGTAACAACGTATAACGTTATGTAGCATTACGTAACAACGTATAACGTTATGTAGCATTACGTGACAACGTATAACGTTATGTAGCATTACGTTAAAACGTATACCATTATATAGTACTACGTAATGACGTATAACGTTATGTAGCATTACGTAACAACGTATAACGTTATGTAGCATTACGTAACCACGTATAACGCTATATACTATTACGTAAAGATGTATAACGTTATGTAGCATTACGTAACAACGTATAACGTTTTGTAGCATTACGTAACAACGTATAACGTTATGTAGCATTTCGTAACAACGAATACCGTTATATAATACTACGTAATGACGTATAACGTTATGTAGCATTACCTAACAACGTATACCATTATATAGTACTACGTAATGACGTGTAACGTTATGTAGCAATACGTAAGGACGCATAACGTTATGTAGCATTACGTAACGACGTATAACGTTATACAGTACTACGTAATGACGTATAACGTTATGTAGCAATACGTAAGGACGCATAACGTTATGTAGCATTACGTAACGACGTATAACGCTATATAATATTACGTAAAGACGTATAACGTTATGTAGCATTACGTAACAACGTATAACGTTATGTAGCATTACGTAACAACGTATAACGTTATGTAGCATTTCGTAACAACGAATACCGTTATATAATACTACGTAATGACGTATAACGTTATGTAGCATTACCTAACAACGTATACCATTATATAGTACTACGTAATGACGTATAACGTTATGTAGCAATACGTAAGGACGTATAACGTTATGTAGCAATACGTAAGGACGCATAACGTTATGTAGCATTACGTAACGACGTATAACGTTATGTAGCATTACCTAACAACGTATACCATTATATAGTACTACGTAATGACGTATAACGTTATGTAGCAATACGTAAGGACGCATAACGTTATGTAGCATTACGTAACAACGTATAACGTTATATACTATTACGTAACAACGTATAACGTTATGTAGCATCACGTTATAACGTATACCATTATATAGTACTACGTAATGACGTATAACGTTATGTAGCAATACGTAAGGACGCATAACGTTATGTAGCATTACGTAACGACGTATAACGTTATGTAGCATTACCTAACAACGTATACCATTATATAGTACTACTTAATGACGTATAACGTTATGTAGCAATACGTAAGGACGCATAACGTTATGTAGCATTACGTAACAACGTATAACGTTATATACTATTACGTAACAACGTATAACGTTATGTAGCATTACGTTATAACGTATACCATTATATAGTACTACGTAATGACGTATAACATTATGTAGCAATACGTAAGGACGCATAACGTTATGTAGCATTACGTAACGACGTATAACGCTATATACTATTACGTAAAGACGTATAACGTTATGTAGCATTACGTAACAACGTATATCGTTATGTAGCATTACGTAACAACGTATAACGTTATGTAGCATTTCGTAACAACGAATACCGTTATATAATACTACGTAATGACGTATAACGTTATGTAGCATTACCTAACAACGTATACCATTATATAGTACTACGTAATGACGTATAACGTTATGTAGCATTACGTAACGACGTATAACGTTATGTAGCATTACGTAACGACGTATAACGCTATATACTATTACGTAATGACGTATAACGTTATGTAGCATTACGTAACGACATATAACGTTATGTAGCATTACGTAACGACGTATAACGTTATACAGTACTACGTAATGACGTATAACGTTATGTAGCATTACGTAACAACGTATACCATTATATAGTACTACGTAATGACGTATAACGTTATGTAGCATTACGTAACAACGTATAACGTTATATACTATTACGTAACAACGTATAACGTTATGTAGCATTACCTAACAACGTATACCATTATATAGTACTACGTAATGACGTATAACGTTATGTAGCATTACCTAACAACGTATAACGTTATGTAGCATTACGTGACAACGTATAACGTTATGTAGCATTACGTTATAACGTATACCATTATATAGTACTACGTAATGACGTATAACGTTATGTAGCATTACGTAACAACGTATAACGTTATGTAGCATTACGTAACCACGTATAACGCTATATACTATTACGAAAAGATGTATAACGTTATGTAGCATTACGTAACAACGTATAACGTTTTGTAGCATTACGTAACAACGTATAACGTTATGTAGCATTTCGTAACAACGAATACCGTTATATAATACTACGTAATGACGTATAACGTTATGTAGCATTACCTAACAACGTATACCATTATATAGTACTACGTAATGACGTGTAACGTTATGTAGCAATACGTAAGGACGTATAACGTTATGTAGCATTACGTAACAACGTATAACGTTATGTAGCATTACGTAACGACGTATAACGCTATATACTATTACGTAAAGACGTATAACGTTATGTAGCATTACGTAACAACGTATAACGTTATGTAGCATTACGTAACCACGTATAACGCTATATACTATTACGTAAAGATGTATAACGTTATGTAGCATTACGTAACAACGTATAACGTTATGTAGCATTATGTAACAACGTATAACGTTATGTAGCATTACGTAACGACGTATAACGCTATATACTATTACGTAAAGACGTATAACGTTATGTAGCATTACGTAACAACGTATAACGTTATGTAGCATTACGTAACAACGTATAACGTTATGTAGCATTACGTGACAACGTATAACGTTATGTAGCATTACGTTATAACGTATACCATTATATAGTACTACGTAATGACGTATAACGTTATGTAGCATTACGTAACAACGTATAACGTTATGTAGCATTACGTAACCACGTATAACGCTATATACTATTACGTAAAGATGTATAACGTTATGTAGCATTACGTAACAACGTATAACGTTTTGTAGCATTACGTAACAACGTATAACGTTATGTAGCATTTCGTAACAACGAATACCGTTATATAATACTACGTAATGACGTATAACGTTATGTAGCATTACCTAACAACGTATACCATTATATAGTACTACGTAATGACGTGTAACGTTATGTAGCAATACGTAAGGACGCATAACGTTATGTAGCATTACGTAACGACGTATACCATTATATAGTACTACGTAATGACGTATAACGTTATGTAGCAATACGTAAGGACGCATAACGTTATGTAGCATTACGTAACGACGTATAACGCTATATACTATTACGTAAAGACGTATAACGTTATGTAGCATTACGTAACAACGTATAACGTTATGTAGCATTACGTAACGACGTATAACGCTATATACTATTACGTAAAGACGTATAAGGTTATGTAGCATTACGTAACAACGTATAACGTTATATAATATTACGTAATGACGTATAACGTTATGTAGCATTACGTAACCACGAATACCGTTATATAATACTACGTAATGACGTATAACGTTATGTAGCTTTACGAAACAACGTATAACGTTATATAGTATTACGTAATGACGTATAACGTTATGTAGCATTACGTAACAACGAATACCGTTATATAATACTACGTAATGACGTATAACGTTATGTAGCATTACCTAACAACGTATACCATTATATAGTACTACGTAATGACGTATAACGTTATGTAGCAATACGTAAGGACGCATAACGTTATGTAGCATTACGTAATAACGTATAACGTTATGTAGCATTACGTAACAACGTATAACGTTATGTAGCATTTCGTAACAACGAATACCGTTATATAATACTACGTAATGACGTATAACGTTATGTAGCTTTACGTAACGACGAATTCCATTATATAGTACTACGTAATGACGTATAACGTTATGTAGCATTACGTAACGACGTATAACGCTATATACTATTACATAAAGACGTATAACGTTATGTAGCATTACGTAACAACGTATAACGTTATGTAGCATTACGTAACAACGTATAACGTTATGTAGCATTACGTGACAACGTATAACGTTATGTAGCATTACGTTATAACGTATACCATTATGTAGTACTACGTAATGACGTATAACGTTATGTAGCATTACGTAACAACGTATAACGTTATGTAGCATTACGTAACCACGTATAACGCTATATACTATTACGTAAAGATGTATAACGTTATGTAGCATTACGTAACAACGTATAACGTTTTGTAGCATTACGTAACAACGTATAACGTTATGTAGCATTTCGTAACAACGAATACCGTTATATAATACTACGTAATGACGTATAACGTTATGTAGCATTACCTAACAACGTATACCATTATATAGTACTACGTAATGACGTATAACGTTATGTAGCAATACGTAAGGACGCATAACGTTATGTAGCATTACGTAACGACGTATAACGCTATATACTATTACGTAAAGACGTATAGCGTTATGTAGCATTACGTAACAACGTATAACGTTATGTAGCATTACGTAACAACGTATAACGTTATGTAGCATTTCGTAACAACGAATACCGTTATATAATACTACGTAATGACGTATAACGTTATGTAGCATTACCTAACAACGTATACCATTATATAGTACGACGTAATGACGTATAACGTTATGTAGCAATACGTAAGGACGCATAACGTTATGTAGCATTACGTAACGACGTATAACGTTATGTAGCATTACCTAACAACGTATACCATTATATAGTACTACGTAATGACGTATACCGTTATGTAGCAATACGTAACAACGTATAACGTTATGTAGCATTACGTAACCACGTATAACGCTATATACTATTACGTAAAGATGTATAACGTTATGTAGCATTACGTAACAACGTATAACGTTTTGTAGCATTACGTAACAACGTATAACGTTATGTAGCATTTCGTAACAACGAATACCGTTATATAATACTACGTAATGACGTATAACGTTATGTAGCATTACGTAACAACGTATAACGTTATGTAGCATTACGTAACAACGTATAACGTTATGTAGCATTACGTGACAACGTATAACGTTATGTAGCATTACGTTATAACGTATACCATTATATAGTACTACGTAATGACGTATAACGTTATGTAGCATTACGTAACAACGTATAACGTTATGTAGCATTACGTAACCACGTATAACGCTATATACTATTACGTAAAGATGTATAACGTTATGTAGCATTACGTAACAACGTATAACGTTTTGTAGCATTACGTAACAACGTATAACGTTATGTAGCATTTCGTAACAACGAATACCGTTATATAATACTACGTAATGACGTATAACGTTATGTAGCATTACCTAACAACGTATACCATTATATAGTACTACGTAATGACGTGTAACGTTATGTAGCAATACGTAAGGACGCATAACGTTATGTAGCATTACGTAACGACGTATACCATTATATAGTACTACGTAATGACGTATAACGTTATGTAGCAATACGTAAGGACGCATAACGTTATGTAGCATTACGTAACGACGTATAACGCTATATACTATTACGTAAAGACGTATAACGTTATGTAGCATTACGTAACAACGTATAACGTTATGTAGCATTACGTAACGACGTATAACGCTATATACTATTACGTAAAGACGTATAAGGTTATGTAGCATTACGTAACAACGTATAACGTTATATAATATTACGTAATGACGTATAACGTTATGTAGCATTACGTAACCACGAATACCGTTATATAATACTACGTAATGACGTATAACGTTATGTAGCTTTACGAAACAACGTATAACGTTATATAGTATTACGTAATGACGTATAACGTTATGTAGCATTACGTAACAACGAATACCGTTATATAATACTACGTAATGACGTATAACGTTATGTAGCATTACCTAACAACGTATACCATTATATAGTACTACGTAATGACGTATAACGTTATGTAGCAATACGTAAGGACGCATAACGTTATGTAGCATTACGTAATAACGTATAACGTTATGTAGCATTACGTAACAACGTATAACGTTATGTAGCATTTCGTAACAACGAATACCGTTATATAATACTACGTAATGACGTATAACGTTATGTAGCTTTACGTAACGACGAATTCCATTATATAGTACTACGTAATGACGTATAACGTTATGTAGCATTACGTAACGACGTATAACGCTATATACTATTACATAAAGACGTATAACGTTATGTAGCATTACGTAACAACGTATAACGTTATGTAGCATTACGTAACAACGTATAACGTTATGTAGCATTACGTGACAACGTATAACATTATGTAGCATTACGTTATAACGTATACCATTATGTAGTACTACGTAATGACGTATAACGTTATGTAGCATTACGTAACAACGTATAACGTTATGTAGCATTACGTAACCACGTATAACGCTATATACTATTACGTAAAGATGTATAACGTTATGTAGCATTACGTAACAACGTATAACGTTTTGTAGCATTACGTAACAACGTATAACGTTATGTAGCATTTCGTAACAACGAATACCGTTATATAATACTACGTAATGACGTATAACGTTATGTAGCATTACCTAACAACGTATACCATTATATAGTACTACGTAATGACGTATAACGTTATGTAGCAATACGTAAGGACGCATAACGTTATGTAGCATTACGTAACGACGTATAACGCTATATACTATTACGTAAAGACGTATAGCGTTATGTAGCATTACGTAACAACGTATAACGTTATGTAGCATTACGTAACAACGTATAACGTTATGTAGCATTTCGTAACAACGAATACCGTTATATAATACTACGTAATGACGTATAACGTTATGTAGCATTACCTAACAACGTATACCATTATATAGTACGACGTAATGACGTATAACGTTATGTAGCAATACGTAAGGACGCATAACGTTATGTAGCATTACGTAACGACGTATAACGTTATGTAGCATTACCTAACAACGTATACCATTATATAGTACTACGTAATGACGTATACCGTTATGTAGCAATACGTAAGGACGCATAACGTTATGTAGCATTACGTAACAACGTATAACGTTATATACTATTACGTAACAACGTATAACCTTATGTAGCATTACGTTATAACGTATACCATTATATAGTACTACGTAATGACATATAACGTTATGTAGCAATACGTAAGGACGCATAACGTTATGTAGCATTACGTAACGACGTATAACGTTATATACTATTACGTAACAACGTATAACGTTATGTAGCATTACGTTATAACGTATACCATTATATAGTACTACGTAATGACGTATAACGTTATGTAGCAATACGTAAGGACGCATAACGTTATGTAGCACTACGTAACGACGTATAACGCTATATACTATTACGTAAAGACGTATAACGTTATGTAGCATTACGTAACAACGTATATCGTTATGTAGCATTACGTAACAACGTATAACGTTATGTAGCATTTCGTAACAACGAATACCGTTGTATAATACTACGTAATGACGTATAACGTTATGTAGCATTACCTAACAACGTATACCATTATATAGTACTACGTAATGACGTATAACGTTATGTAGCATTACGTAACGACGTATAACGTTATGTAGCATTACGTAACGACGTATAACGCTATATACTATTACGTAATGACGTATAACGTTATGTAGCATTACGTAACGACATATAACGTTATGTAGCATTACGTAACGACGTATAACGTTATACAGTACTACGTAATGACGTATAACGTTATGTAGCATTACGTAACAACGTATACCATTATATAGTACTACGTAATGACGTATAACGTTATGTAGCATTACGTAACAACGTATAACGTTATATACTATTACGTAACAACGTATAACGTTATGTAGCATTACGTTATAACGTATAACGCTATATACTATTACGTAATGACGTATAGCGTTATGTAGTATTACGTAACGACGTATAACGTTATATAATACTACGTAATGACGTATAACGTTATGTTGCATTACCTAACAGCGTATAACGTTATATAATACTACGTAATGGCGTATAACGTTATGTAGCATTACGTAACAACGTATACCATTATATAGTACTACGTAATGACGTATAACGTTATGTAGCATTACGTAACAACGTATAACGTTATGTAGCATTATGTAACAACGTATAACGTTATGTAGCATTACGTAACGACGTATAACGCTATATACTATTACGTAAAGACGTATAACGTTATGTAGCATTACGTAACAACGTATAACGTTATGTAGCATTACGTAACAACGTATAACGTTATGTAGCATTACGTGACAACGTATAACGTTATGTAGCATTACGTTTTAACGTATACCATTATATAGTACTACGTAATGACGTATAACGTTATGTAGCATTACGTAACAACGTATAACGTTATGTAGCATTACGTAACCACGTATAACGCTATATACTATTGCGTAAAGATGTGTAACGTTATGTAGCATTACGTAACAACGTATAAAGTTTTGTAGCATTACGTAACAACGTATAACGTTATGTAGCATTTCGTAACAACGAATACCGTTATATAATACTACGTAATGACGTATAACGTTATGTAGCATTACCTAACAACGTATACCATTATATAGTACTACGTAATAACGTGTAACGTTATGTAGCAATACGTAAGGACGCATAACGTTATGTAGCATTACGTAACAACGTATAACGTTATATACTATTACGTAACAACGTATAACGTTATGTAGCATTACGTTATAACGTATAACGCTATATACTATTACGTAATGACGTATAGCGTTATGTAGTATTACGTAACGACGTATAACGTTATATAATACTACGTAATGACGTATAACGTTATGTTGCATTACCTAACAGCGTATAACGTTATATAATACTACGTAATGACGTATAACGTTATGTAGCATTACGTAACAACGTATACCATTATATAGTACTACGTAATGACGTATAACGTTATGTAGCATTACGTAACAACGTATAACGTTATGTAGCATTATGTAACAACGTATAACGTTATGTAGCATTACGTAACGACGTATAACGCTATATACTATTACGTAAAGACGTATAACGTTATGTAGCATTACGTAACAACGTATAACGTTTTGTAGCATTACGTAACCACGTATAACGCTATATACTATTACGTAAATATGTATAACGTTATGTAGCATTACGTAACAACGTATAACGTTTTGTAGCATTACCTAACAACGTATAACGTTATGTAGCATTTCGTAACAACGAATACCGTTATATAATACTACGTAATGACGTATAAGGTTATGTAGCATTACCTAACAACGTATACCATTATATAGTACTACGTAATGACGTGTAACGTTATGTAGCAATACGTAAGGACGCATAACGTTATGTAGCATTACGTAACGACGTATAACGCTATATACTATTACGTAAAGACGTATAACGTTATGTAGCATTACGTAACAACGTATAACGTTATGTAGCATTACGTAACAACGTATAACGTTATGTAGCATTTCGTAACAACGAATACCGTTATATAATACTACGTAATGACGTATAACGTTATGTAGCATTACCTAACAACGTATACCATTATATAGTACTACGTAATGACGTATAACGTTATGTAGCAATACGTAAGGACGTATAACGTTATGTAGCAATACGTAAGGACGCATAACGTTATGTAGCATTACGTAACGACGTATAACGTTATGTAGCATTACCTAACAACGTATACCATTATATAGTACTACGTAATGACGTATAACGTTATGTAGCAATACGTAAGGACGCATAACGTTATGTAGCATTACGTAACAACGTATAACGTTATATACTATTACGTAACAACGTATAACGTTATGTAGCATCACGTTATAACGTATACCATTATATAGTACTACGTAATGACGTATAACGTTATGTAGCAATACGTAAGGACGCATAACGTTATGTAGCATTACGTAACGACGTATAACGTTATGTAGCATTACCTAACAACGTATACCATTATATAGTACTACTTAATGACGTATAACGTTATGTAGCAATACGTAAGGACGCATAACGTTATGTAGCATTACGTAACAACGTATAACGTTATATACTATTACGTAACAACGTATAACGTTATGTAGCATTACGTTACAACGTATACCATTATATAGTACTACGTAATGACGTATAACGTTATGTAGCAATACGTAAGGACGCATAACGTTATGTAGCATTACGTAACGACGTATAACGCTATATACTATTACGTAAAGACGTATAACGTTATGTAGCATTACGTAACAACGTATATCGTTATGTAGCATTACGTAACAACGTATAACGTTATGTAGCATTTCGTAACAACGAATACCGTTATATAATACTACGTAATGACGTATAACGTTATGTAGCATTACCTAACAACGTATACCATTATATAGTACTACGTAATGACGTATAACGTTATGTAGCATTACGTAACGACGTATAACGTTATGTAGCATTACGTAACGACGTATAACGCTATATACTATTACGTAATGACGTATAACGTTATGTAGCATTACGTAACGACATATAACGTTATGTAGCATTACGTAACGACGTATAACGTTATACAGTACTACGTAATGACGTATAACGTTATGTAGCATTACGTAACAACGTATACCATTATATAGTACTACGTAATGACGTATAACGTTATGTAGCATTACGTAACAACGTATAACGTTATATACTATTACGTAACAACGTATAACGTTATGTAGCATTACGTTATAACGTATAACGCTATATACTATTACGTAATGACGTATAGCGTTATGTAGTATTACGTAACGACGTATAACGTTATATAATACTACGTAATGACGTATAACGTTATGTTGCATTACCTAACAGCGTATAACGTTATATAATACTACGTAATGACGTATAACGTTATGTAGCATTACGTAACAACGTATACCATTATATAGTACTACGTAATGACGTATAACGTTATGTAGCATTACGTAACAACGTATAACGTTATGTAGCATTATGTAACAACGTATAACGTTATGTAGCATTACGTAACGACGTATAACGCTATATACTATTACGTAAAGACGTATAACGTAATGTAGCATTACGTAACAACGTATAACGTTATGTAGCATTACGTAACAACGTATAACGTTATGTAGCATTACGTGACAACGTATAACGTTATGTAGCATTACGTTATAACGTATACCATTATATAGTACTACGTAATGACGTATAACGTTATGTAGCATTACGTAACAACGTATAACGTTATGTAGCATTACGTAACCACGTATAACGCTATATACTATTACGTAAAGATGTATAACGTTATGTAGCATTACGTAACAACGTATAACGTTTTGTAGCATTACGTAACAACGTATAACGTTATGTAGCATTTCGTAACAACGAATACCGTTATATAATACTACGTAATGACGTATAACGTTATGTAGCATTACCTAACAACGTATACCATTACATAGTACTACGTAATGACGTGTAACGTTATGTAGCAATACGTAAGGACGCATAACGTTATGTAGCATTACGTAACGACGTATAACGTTATACAGTACTACGTAATGACGTATAACGTTATGTAGCATTACGTAACAACGTATACCATTATATAGTACTACGTAATGACGTATAACGTTATGTAGCATTACGTAACAACGTATAACGTTATATACTATTACGTAACAACGTATAACGTTATGTAGCATTACGTTATAACGTATAACGCTATATACTATTACGTAATGACGTATAGCGTTATGTAGTATTACGTAACGACGTATAACGTTATATAATACTACGTAATGACGTATAACGTTATGTTGCATTACCTAACAGCGTATAACGTTATATAATACTACGTAATGACGTATAACGTTATGTAGCACTACGTAACAACGTATACCATTATATAGTACTACGTAATGACGTATAACGTTATGTAGCATTACGTAACAACGTATAACGTTATGTAGCATTATGTAACAACGTATAACGTTATGTAGCATTACGTAACGACGTATAACGCTATATACTATTACGTAAAGACGTATAACGTTATGTAGCATTACGTAACAACGTATAACGTTATGTAGCATTACGTAACAACGAATAACGTTATGTAGCATTACGTGACAACGTATAACGTTATGTAGCATTACGTTATAACGTATACCATTATATAGTACTACGTAATGACGTATAACGTTATGTAGCATTACGTAACAACGTATAACGTTATGTAGCATTACGTAACCACGTATAACGCTATATACTATTACGTAAAGATGTATAACGTTATGTAGCATTACGTAACAACGTATAACGTTTTGTAGCATTACGTAACAACGTATAACGTTATGTAGCATTTCGTAACAACGAATACCGTTATATAATACTACGTAATGACGTATAACGTTATGTAGCATTACCTAACAACGTATACCATTATATAGTACTACGTAATGACGTGTAACGTTATGTAGCAATACGTAAGGACGTATAACGTTATGTTGCATTACGTAACAACGTATAACGTTATGTAGCATTACGTAACGACGTATAACGCTATATACTATTACGTAAAGACGTATAACGTTATGTAGCATTACGTAACAACGTATAACGTTATGTAGCATTACGTAACCACGTATAACGCTATATACTATTACGTAAAGATGTGTAACGTTATGTAGCATTACGTAACAACGTATAACGTTATGTAGCATTATGTAACAACGTATAACGTTATGTAGCATTACGTAACGACGTATAACGCTATATACTATTACGTAAAGACGTATAACGTTATGTAGCATTACGTAACAACGTATAACGTTATGTAGCATTACGTAACAACGTATAACGTTGTGTAGCATTACGTGACAACGTATAACGTTATGTAGCATTACGTTATAACGTATACCATTATATAGTACTACGTAATGACGTATAACGTTATGTAGCATTACGTAACAACGTATAACGTTATGTAGCATTACGTAACCACGTATAACGCTATATACTATTACGTAAAGATGTATAACGTTATGTAGCATTACGTAACAACGTATAACGTTTTGTAGCATTACGTAACAACGTATAACGTTATGTAGCATTTCGTAACAACGAATACCGTTATATAATACTACGTAATGACGCATAACGTTATGTAGCATTACCTAACAACGTATACCATTATATAGTACTACGTAATGACGTGTAACGTTATGTAGCAATACGTAAGGACGCATAACGTTATGTAGCATTACGTAACGACGTATACCATTATATAGTACTACGTAATGACGTATAACGTTATGTAGCAATACGTAAGGACGCATAACGTTATGTAGCATTACGTAACGACGTATAACGCTATATACTATTACGTAAAGACGTATAACGTTATGTAGCATTACGTAACAACGTATAACGTTATGTAGCATTACGTAACGACGTATAACGCTATATACTATTACGTAAAGACGTATAACGTTATGTAGCATTACGTAACAACGTATAACGTTATGTAGCATTACGTAACAACGTATAACGTTATGTAGCATTACGTGACAACGTATAACGTTATGTAGCATTACGTTATAACGTATACCATTATATAGTACTACGTAATGACGTATAACGTTATGTAGCATTACGTAACAACGTATAACGTTATGTAGCATTACGTAACCACGTATAACGCTATATACTATGACGTAAAGATGTATAACGTTATGTAGCATTACGTAACAACGTATAACGTTTTGTAGCATTACGTAACAACGTATAACGTTATGTAGCATTTCGTAACAACGAATACCGTTATATAATACTACGTAATGACGTATAACGTTATGTAGCATTACCTAACAACGTATACCATTATATAGTACTACGTAATGACGTGTAACGTTATGTAGCAATACGTAAGGACGCATAACGTTATGTAGCATTACGTAACGACGTATAACGCTATATACTATTACGTAAAGACGTATAACGTTATGTAGCATTACGTAACAACGTATAACGTTATGTAGCATTACGTAACAACGTATAACGTTATGTAGCATTTCGTAACAACGAATACCGTTATATAATACTACGTAATGACGTATAACGTTATGTAGCATTACCTAACAACGTATA
The DNA here is from genome assembly GCA_963971185.1 of Bombus muscorum. Lineage (NCBI taxonomy): Eukaryota > Metazoa > Arthropoda > Insecta > Hymenoptera > Apidae > Bombus > Bombus muscorum. The sequence goes on along the minus strand of OZ020139.1, from coordinate 9,230,995 downwards.
CCATTATATAGTACTACGTAATGACGTATAACGTTATGTAGCAATACGTAAGGACGTATAACGTTATGTAGCATTACGTAACAACGTATAACGTTATGTAGCATTACGTAACCACGTATAACGCTATATACTATTACGTAAAGATGTATAACGTTATGTAGCATTACGTAACAACGTATAACGTTTTGTAGCATTACGTAACAACGTATAACGTTATGTAGCATTTCGTAACAACGAATACCGTTATATAATACTACGTAATGACGTATAACGTTATGTAGCATTACCTAACAACGTATACCATTATATAGTACTACGTAATGACGTATAACGTTATGTAGCAATACGTAAGGACGCATAACGTTATGTAGCATTACGTAACGACGTATAACGCTATATACTATTACGTAAAGACGTATAACGTTATGTAGCATTACGTAAAAACGTATAACGTTATGTAGCATTACGTAACAACGTATAACGTTATGTAGCATTTCGTAACAACGAATACCGTTATATAATACTACGTAATGACGTATAACGTTATGTAGCATTACCTAACAACGTATACCATTATATAGTACTACGTAATGACGTATAACGTTATGTAGCAATACGTAAGGACGCATAACGTTATGTAGCATTACGTAAAAACGTATAACGTTATGTAGCATTACCTGACAACGTATACCATTATATAGTACTACGTAATGACGTATAACGTTATGTAGCAATACGTAAGGACGCATAACGTTATGTAGCATTACGTAACAACGAATACCGTTATATAATACTACGTAATGACGTATACGGTTATGTAGCATTACCTAACAACGTATGCCATTATATAGTACTACGTAATGACGTATAACGTTATGTAGCAATACGTAAGGACGCATAACGTTATGTAGCATTACGTAACGACGTATAACGATATGTAGCATTACGTAACAACGTATAACGTTTTGTAGCATTACGTAACAACGTATAACGTTATGTAGCATTTCGTAACAACGAATCCCGTTATATAATACTACGTAACAACGTATAACGTTATGTAGCATTACGTTATAACGTATAACATTATATAGTACTACGTAATGACGTATAACGTTATGTAGCAATACGTAAGGACGCATAACGTTATGTAGCATTACGTAACGACGTACAACGCTATATACTATTACGTAAAGACGTATAACGTTATGTAGCATTACGTAACAACGTATATCGTTATGTAGCATTACGTAACAACGTATAACGTTATGTAGCATTTCGTAACAACGAATACCGTTATATAATACTACGTAATGACGTATAACGTTATGTAGCATTACCTAACAACGTATACCATTATATAGTACTACGTAATGACGTATAACGTTATGTAGCAATACGTAAGGACGCATAACGTTATGTAGCATTACGTAACGACGTATAACGATATGTAGCATTACCTAACAACGTATACCATTATATAGTACTACGTAATGACGTATAACGTTATGTAGCAATACGTAAGGACGCATAACGTTATGTAGCATTACGTAACAACGTATAACGTTATGTAGCATTACGTAACAACGTATAACGTTTTGTAGCATTCCGTAACAACGAATACGGTTATATAATACTACGTAATGACGTATAACGTTATGTAGCTTTACGTAACGACGAATTCCATTATATAGTACTACGTAATGACGTATAACGTTATGTAGCATTACGTAACGACGTATAACGTTATGTAGCATTACGTAACGACGTATAACGCTATATACTATTACGTAATGACGTATAACGTTATGTAGCATTACGTAACGACATATAACGTTATGTAGCATTACGTAACGACGTATAACGTTATACAGTACTACGTAATGACGTATAACGTTATGTAGCATTACGTAACAACGTATACCATTATATAGTACTACGTAATGACGTATAACGTTATGTAGCATTACGTAACAACGTATAACGTTATATACTATTACGTAACAACGTATAACGTTATGTAGCATTACGTTATAACGTATAACGCTATATACTATTACGTAATGACGTATAGCGTTATGTAGTATTACGTAACGACGTATAACGTTATATAATACTACGTAATGACGCATAACGTTATGTTGCATTACGTAACAGCGTATAACGTTATATAATACTACGTAATGACGTATAACGTTATGTAGCATTACGTAACAACGTATAACATTATATAGTACTAGGTAATGACGTATAACGTTATGTAGCATTACGTAACAACGTATAACGTTATGTAGCATTATGTAACAACGTATAACGTTATGTAGCATTACGTAACGACGTATAACGCTATATACTATTACGTAAAGACGTATAACGTTATGTAGCATTACGTAACAACGTATAACGTTATGTAGCATTACGTAACAACGTATAACGTTATGTAGCATTACGTGACAACGTATAACGTTATGTAGCATTACGTTATAACGTATACCATTATATTGTACTACGTAATGACGTATAACGTTATGTAGCATTACGTAACAACGTATAACGTTATGTAGCATTACGTAACCACGTATAACGCTATATACTATTACGTAAATATGTATAACGTTATGTAGCATTACGTAACAACGTATAACGTTTTGTAGCATTACGTAACAACGTATAACGTTATGTAGCATTTCGTAACAACGAATACCGTTATATAATACTACGTAATGACGTATAACGTTATGTAGCATTACCTAACAACGTATACCATTATATAGTACGACGTAATGACGTATAACGTTATGTAGCAATACGTAAGGACGCATAACGTTATGTAGCATTACGTAACGACGTATAACGTTATGTAGCATTACCTAACAACGTATACCATTATATAGTACTACGTAATGACGTATAACGTTATGTAGCAATACGTAAGGACGCATAACGTTATGTAGCATTACGTAACGACGTATAACGTTATATACTATTACGTAACAACGTATAACGTTATGTAGCATTACGTTATAACGTATACCATTATATAGTACTACGTAATGACGTATAACGTTATGTAGCAATACGTAAGGACGCATAACGTTATGTAGCATTACGTAACGACGTATAACGTTATGTAGCATTACCTAACAACGTATACCATTATATAGTACTACGTAATGACGTATAACGTTATGTAGCAATACGTAAGGACGCATAACGTTATGTAGCATTGCGTAACAACGTATAACGTTATATACTATTACGTAACAACGTATAACGTTATGTAGCATTACGTAACCACGTATAACGCTATATACTATTACGTAAAGGTGTATAACGTTATGTAGCATTACGTAACAACGTATAACGTTTTGTAGCATTACGTAACAACGTATAACGTTATGTAGCATTTCGTAACAACGAATACCGTTATATAATACTACGTAATGACGTATAACGTTATGTAGCATTACCTAACAACGTATACCATTATATAGTACTACGTAATGACGTATAACGTTATGTAGCAATACGTAAGGACGCATAACGTTATGTAGCATTACGTAACGACGTATAACGCTATATACTATTACGTAAAGACGTATAACGTTATGTAGCATTACGTAACAACGTATAACGTTATGTAGCATTACGTAACAACGTATAACGTTATGTAGCATTACGTGACAACGTATAACGTTATGTAGCATTACGTTATAACGTATACCATTATATAGTACTACGTAATGACGTATAACGTTATGTAGCATTACGTAACAACGTATAACGTTATGTAGCATTACGTAACCACGTATAACGCTATATACTATTACGTAAAGATGTATAACGTTATGTAGCATTACGTAACAACGTATAACGTTTTGTAGCATTACGTAACAACGTATAACGTTATGTAGCATTTCGTAACAACGAATACCGTTATATAATACTACGTAATGACGTATAACTTTATGTAGCATTACCTAACAACGTATACCATTATATAGTACTACGTAATGACGTATAACGTTATGTAGCAATACGTAAGGACGCATAACGTTATGTAGCATTACGTAACGACGTATAACGCTATATACTATTACGTAAAGACGTATAACGTTATGTAGCATTACGTAACAACGTATAACGTTATGTAGCATTACGTAACAACGTATAACGTTATGTAGCATTTCGTAACAACGAATACCGTTATATAATACTACGTAATGACGTATAACGTTATGTAGCATTACCTAACAACGTATACCATTATATAGTACGACGTAATGACGTATAACGTTATGTAGCAATACGTAAGGACGCATAACGTTATGTAGCATTACGTAACGACGTATAACGTTATGTAGCATTACCTAACAACGTATACCATTATATAGTACTACGTAATGACGTATAACGTTATGTAGCAATACGTAAGGACGCATAACGTTATGTAGCATTACGTAACAACGTATAACGTTATATACTATTACGTAACAACGTATAACGTTATGTAGCATTACGTTATAACGTATACCATTATATAGTACTACGTAATGACGTATAACGTTATGTAGCAATACGTAAGGACGCATAACGTTATGTAGCATTACGTAACGACGTATAACGTTATGTAGCATTACCTAACAACGTATACCATTATATAGTACTACGTAATGACGTATAACGTTATGTAGCAATACGTAAGGACGCATAACGTTATGTAGCATTGCGTAACAACGTATAACGTTATATACTATTACGTAACAACGTATAACGTTATGTAGCATTACGTAACGACATATAACGTTATGTAGCATTACGTAACGACGTATAACGTTATACAGTACTACGTAATGACGTATAACGTTATGTAGCATTACGTAACAACGTATAACGTTATATAGTATTACGTAATGACGTATAACGTTATGTAGCATTACGTAACAACGAATACCGTTATATAATACTACGTAATGACGTATAACGTTATGTAGCTTTACGTAACGACGAATTCCATTATATAGTACTACGTAATGACGTATAACGTTATGTAGCATTACGTAACGACGTATAACGCTATATACTATTACGTAAAGACGTATAACGTTATGTAGCATTACGTAACAACGTATAACGTTATGTAGCATTACGTAACAACGTATAACGTTATGTAGCATTACGTGACAACGTATAACGTTATGTAGCATTACGTTATAACGTATACCATTATATAGTACTACGTAATGACGTATAACGTTATGTAGCATTACGTAACAACGTATAACGTTATGTAGCATTACGTAACCACGTATAACGCTATATACTATTACGTAAAGATGTATAACGTTATGTAGCATTACGTAACAACGTATAACGTTTTGTAGCATTACGTAACAACGTATAACGTTATGTAGCATTTCGTAACAACGAATACCGTTATATAATACTACGTAATGACGTATAACTTTATGTAGCATTACCTAACAACGTATACCATTATATAGTACTACGTAATGGCGTATAACGTTATGTAGCAATACGTAAGGACGCATAACGTTATGTAGCATTACGTAACGACGTATAACGCTATATACTATTACGTAAAGACGTATAACGTTATGTAGCATTACGTAACAACGTATAACGTTATGTAGCATTACGTAACAACGTATAACGTTATGTAGCATTTCGTAACAACGAATACCGTTATATAATACTACGTAATGACGTATAACGTTATGTAGCATTACCTAACAACGTATACCATTATATAGTACGACGTAATGACGTATAACGTTATGTAGCAATACGTAAGGACGCATAACGTTATGTAGCATTACGTAACGACGTATAACGTTATGTAGCATTACCTAACAACGTATACCATTATATAGTACTACGTAATGACGTATAACGTTATGTAGCAATACGTAAGGACGCATAACGTTATGTAGCATTACGTAACAACGTATAACGTTATATACTATTACGTAACAACGTATAACGTTATGTAGCATTACGTTATAACGTATACCATTGTATAGTACTACGTAATGACGTATAACGTTATGTAGCAATACGTAAGGACGCATAACGTTATGTAGCATTACGTAACGACGTATAACGTTATGTAGCATTGCCTAACAACGTATACCATTATATAGTACTACGTAATGACGTATAACGTTATGTAGCAATACGTAAGGACGCATAACGTTATGTAGCATTGCGTAACAACGTATAACGTTATATACTATTACGTAACAACGTATAACGTTATGTAGCATTACGTAACGACATATAACGTTATGTAGCATTACGTAACGACGTATAACGTTATACAGTACTACGTAATGACGTATAACGTTATGTAGCATTACGTAACAACGTATACCATTATATAGTACTACGTAATGACGTATAACGTTATGTAGCATTACGTAACAACGTATAACGTTATATACTATTACGTAACAACGTATAACGTTATGTAGCATTACGTTATAACGTATAACGCTATATACTATTACGTAATGACGTATAGCGTTATGTAGTATTACGTAACGACGTATAACGTTATATAATACTACGTAATGACGTATAACGTCATGTTGCGTTACGTAACAGCGTATAACGTTATATAATACTACGTAATGACGTATAACGTGATGTAGCATTACGTAACAACGTATACCATTATATAGTACTACGTAATGACGTATAACGTTATGTAGCATTACGTAACAACGTATAACGTTATGTAGCATTGTGTAACAACGTATAACGTTATGTAGCATTACGTAACGACGTATAACGCTATATACTATTACGTAAAGACGTATAACGTTATGTAGCATTACGTAACAACGTATAACGTTATGTAGCATTACGTAACAACGTATAACGTTATGTAGCATTACGTGACAACGTATAACGTTATGTAGCATTACGTTATAACGTATACCATTATATAGTACTACGTAATGACGTATAACGTTATGTAGCATTACGTAACAACGTATAACGTTATGTAGCATTACGTAACCACGTATAACGCTATATACTATTACGTAACGATGTATAACGTTATGTAGCATTAAGTAACAACGTATAACGTTTTGTAGCATTACGTAACAACGTATAACGTTATGTAGCATTTCGTAACAACGAATACCGTTATATAATACTACGTAATGACGTATAACGTTATGTAGCATTACCTAACAACGTATACCATTATATAGTACTACGTAATGACGTATAACGTTATGTAGCAATACGTAAGGACGCATAACGTTATGTAGCATTACGTAACGACGTATAACGCTATATACTATTACGTAAAGACGTATAACGTTATGTAGCATTACGTAACAACGTATAACGTTATGTAGCATTACGTAACAACGTATAACGTTATGTAGCATTTCGTAACAACGAATACCGTTATATAATACTACGTAATGACGTATAACGTTATGTAGCATTACCTAACAACGTATACCATTATATAGTACTACGTAATGACGTATAACGTTATGTAGCAATACGTAAGGACGCATAACGTTATGTAGCATTACGTAACGACGTATAACGTTATGTAGCATTACCTAACAACGTATACCATTATATAGTACTACGTAATGACGTATAACGTTATGTAGCAATACGTAAGGACGCATAACGTTATGTAGCATTACGTAACAACGTATAACGTTATATACTATTACGTAACAACGTATAACGTTATGTAGCATTACGTTATAACGTATACCATTATATAGTACTACGTAATGACGTATAACGTTATGTAGCAATACGTAAGGACGCATAACGTTATGTAGCATTACGTAACGACGTAAAACGTTATGTAGCATTACCTAACAACGTATACCATTATATAGTACTACGTAATGATGTATAACGTTATGTAGCAATACGTAAGGACGCATAACGTTATGTAGCATTACGTAACAACGTATAACGTTATATACTATTACGTAACAACGTATAACGTTATGTAGCATTACGTTATAACGTATACCATTATATAGTACTACGTAATGACGTATAACGTTATGTAGCAATACGTTAGGACGCATAACGTTATGTAGCATTACGTAACGACGTATAACGCTATATACTATTTCGTAAAGACGTATAACGTTATGTAGCATTACGTAACAACGTATAACGTTATGTAGCATTACGTAACAACGTATAACGTTATGTAGCATTTCGTAACAACGAATACCGTTATATAATACTACGTAATGACGTATAACGTTATGTAGCATTACCTAACAACGTATACCATTATATAGAGTTACGTAATGACGTATAACGTTATGTAGCAATACGTAAGGACGCATAACGTTATGTAGCATTACGTAACGACGTATAACGATATGTAGCATTACCTAACAACGTATACCATTATATAGTACTACGTAATGACGTATAACGTTATGTAGCAATACGTAAGGACGCATAACGTTATGTAGCATTACGTAACAACGTATAACGTTATGTAGCATTACGTAACAATGTATAACGTTATGTAGCATTTCGTAACAACGTATACCATTATATAGTACTACGTAATGACGTATAACGTTATGTAGCAATACGTAAGGACGCATAACGTTATGTAGCATTACGTAACAACGTATAACGTTATATACTATTACGTAACAACGTATAACGTTATGTAGCATTACGTTATAACGTATACCATTATATAGTACTACGTAATGACGTATAACGTTATGTAGCAATACGTAAGGACGCATAACGTTATGTAGCATTACGTAACGACGTAAAACGTTATGTAGCATTACCTAACAACGTATACCATTATATAGTACTACGTAATGATGTATAACGTTATGTAGCAATACGTAAGGACGCATAACGTTATGTAGCATTACGTAACAACGTATAACGTTATGTAGCATTACGTAACAACGTATAACGTTATGTAGCATTTCGTAACAACGAATAACGTTATGTAGCATTACGTGACAACGTATAACGTTATGTAGCATTACGTTATAACGTATACCATTATATAGTACTACGTAAAGACGTATAACGTTATGTAGCATTACGTAACAACGTATAACGTTATGTAGCATTACGTAACAACGTATAACGTTATGTAGCATTACGTGACAACGTATAACGTTATGTAGCATTACGTTATAACGTATACCATTATATAGTACTACGTAATGACGTATAACGTTATGTAGCATTACGTAACAACGTATAACGTTATGTAGCATTACGCAACCACGTATAACGCTATATACTATTACGTAACGATGTATAACGTTATGTAGCATTAAGTAACAACGTATAACGTTTTGTAGCATTACGTAACAACGTATAACGTTATGTAGCATTTCGTAACAACGAATACCGTTATATAATACTACGTAATGACGTATAACGTTATGTAGCATTACCTAACAACGTATACCATTATATAGTACTACGTAATGACGTATAACGTTATGTAGCAATACGTAAGGACGCATAACGTTATGTAGCATTACGTAACGACGTATAACGCTATATACTATTACGTAAAGACGTATAACGTTATGTAGCATTACGTAACAACGTATAACGTTATGTAGCATTACGTAACAACGTATAACGTTATGTAGCATTTCGTAACAACGAATACCGTTATATAATACTACGTAATGACGTATAACGTTATGTAGCATTACCTAACAACGTATACCATTATATAGTACTACGTAATGACGTATAACGTTATGTAGCAATACGTAAGGACGCATAACGTTATGTAGCATTACGTAACGACGTATAACGTTATGTAGCATTACCTAACAACGTATACCATTATATAGTACTACGTAATGACGTATAACGTTATGTAGCAATACGTAAGGACGCATAACGTTATGTAGCATTACGTAACAACGTATAACGTTATATACTATTACGTAACAACGTATAACGTTATGTAGCATTACGTTATAACGTATACCATTATATAGTACTACGTAATGACGTATAACGTTATGTAGCAATACGTAAGGACGCATAACGTTATGTAGCATTACGTAACGACGTAAAACGTTATGTAGCATTACCTAACAACGTATACCATTATATAGTACTACGTAATGATGTATAACGTTATGTAGCAATACGTAAGGACGCATAACGTTATGTAGCATTACGTAACAACGTATAACGTTATATACTATTACGTAACAACGTATAACGTTATGTAGCATTACGTTATAACGTATACCATTATATAGTACTACGTAATGACGTATAACGTTATGTAGCAATAGGTTAGGACGCATAACGTTATGTAGCATTACGTAACGACGTATAACGCTATATACTATTTCGTAAAGACGTATAACGTTATGTAGCATTACGTAACAACGTATAACGTTATGTAGCATTACGTAACAACGTATAACGTTATGTAGCATTTCGTAACAACGAATACCGTTATATAATACTACGTAATGACGTATAACGTTATGTAGCATTACCTAACAACGTATACCATTATATAGAGTTACGTAATGACGTATAACGTTATGTAGCAATACGTAAGGACGCATAACGTTATGTAGCATTACGTAACGACGTATAACGATATGTAGCATTACCTAACAACGTATACCATTATATAGTACTACGTAATGACGTATAACGTTATGTAGCAATACGTAAGGACGCATAACGTTATGTAGCATTACGTAACGACGTATAACGCTATATACTATTAAGTAAAGACGTATAACGTTATGTAGCATTACGTAACAACGTATAACGTTATGTAGCATTACGTAACAACGTATAACGTTATGTAGCATTTCGTAACAACGAATACCGTTATATAATACTACGTAATGACGTATAACGTTATGTAGCATTACCTAACAACGTATACCATTATATAGTACTACGTAATGACGTATAACGTTATGTAGCAATACGTAAGGACGCATAACGTTATGTAGCATTACGTAACGACGTAAAACGTTATGTAGCATTACCTAACAACGTATACCATTATATAGTACTACGTAATGACGTATAACGTTATGTAGAAATACGTAAGGACGCATAACGTTATATAGCATTACGTAACAACGTATAACGTTATGTAGCATTACGTAACAATGTATAACGTTATGTAGCATTTCGTAACAACGTATACCATTATATAGTACTACGTAATGACGTATAACGTTATGTAGCAATACGTAAGGACGCATAACGTTATGTAGCATTACGTAACGACGTATAACGCTATATACTATTAAGTAAAGACGTATAACGTTATGTAGCATTACGTAACAACGTATAACGTTATGTAGCATTACGTAACAACGTATAACGTTATGTAGCATTTCGTAACAACGAATACCGTTATATAATACTACGTAATGACGTATAACGTTATGTAGCATTACCTAACAACGTATACCATTATATAGTACTACGTAATGACGTATAACGTTATGTAGCAATACGTAAGGACGCATAACGTTATGTAGCATTACGTAACGACGTAAAACGTTATGTAGCATTACCTAACAACGTATACCATTATATAGTACTACGTAATGACGTATAACGTTATGTAGCAATACGTACGGACGCATAACGTTATATAGCATTACGTAACAACGTATAACGTTATATAATATTACGTAACAACGTATAACGTTATGTAGCATTACGTTATAACGTATACCATTATATAGTACTACGTAATGACGTATAACGTTATGTAGCAATACGTAAGGACGCATAACGTCATGTAGCATTACGTAACGACGTATAACGCTATATACTATTACGTAAAGACGTATAACGTTATGTAGCATTACGTAACAACGTATAACGTTATGTAGCATTACGTAACAACGTATAACGTTATGTAGCATTTCGTAACAACGAATACCGTTATATAATACTACGTAATGACGTATAACGTTATGTAGCATTACCTAACAACGTATACCATTATATAGTACTACGTAATGACGTATAACGTTATGTAGCAATACGTAAGGACGCATAACGTTATGTAGCATTACGTAACGACGTATAACGATATGTAGCATTACCTAACAACGTATACCATTATATAGTACTACGTAATGACGTATAACGTTATGTAGCAATACGTAAGGACGCATAACGTTATGTAGCATTACGTAACAACGTATAACGTTATGTAGCATTACGTAACAACGTATAACGTTATGTAGCATTTCGTAACAACGAATACCGTTATATAATACTACGTAATGACGTATAACGTTATGTAGCTTTACGTAACGACGAATTCCATTATATAGTACCACGTAATGACGTATAACGTTATGTAGCATTACGTAACGACGTATAACGCTATATACTATTACGTAAAGACGTATAACGTTATGTAGCATTACGTAACAACGTATAACGTTATGTAGCATTACGTAACAACGTATAACGTTATGTAGCATTACGTGACAACGTATAACGTTATGTAGCATTACGTTATAACGTATACCATTATATAGTACTACGTAATGACGTATAACGTTATGTAGCATTACGTAACAACGTATAACGTTATGTAGCATTACGTAACCACGTATAACGCTATATACTATTACGTAAAGATGTATAACGTTATGTAGCATTACGTAACAACGTATAACGTTTTGTAGCATTACGTAACAACGTATAACGTTATGTAGCATTTCGTAACAACGAATACCGTTATATAATACTACGTAATGACGTATAACGTTATGTAGCATTACCTAACAACGTATACCATTATATAGTACTACGTAATGACGTATGACGTTATGTAGCAATACGTAAGGACGCATATCGTTATGTAGCATTACGTAACAACGTATAACGCTATATACTATTACGTAAAGACGTATAACGTTATGTAGCATTACGTAACAACGTATAACGTTATGTAGCATTACGTAACGACGTATAACGTTATGTAGCATTACGTAACAACGTATAACGTTATATAATATTACGTAATGACGTATAACATTATGTAGCATTACGTAACCACGAATACCGTTATATAATACTACGTAATGACGTATAACGTTATGTAGCTTTACGTAACAACGTATAACGTTATATAGTATTACGTAATGACGTATAACGTTATGTAGCATTACGTAACAACGAATACCGTTATATAATACTACGTAATGACGTATAACGTTATGTAGCATTACCTAACAACGTATACCATTATATAGTACTACGTAATGACGTATAACGTTATGTAGTAATACGTAAGGACGCATAACGTTATGTAGCATTACGTAACAACGTATAACGTTATGTAGCATTTCGTAACAACGAATACCGTTATATAATACTACGTAATGACGTATAACGTTATGTAGCTTTACGTAACGACGAATTCCATTATATAGTACTACGTAATGACGTATAACGTTATGTAGCATTACGTAACGACGTATAACGCTATATACTATTACGTAAAGACGTATAACGTTATGTACCATTACGTAACAACGTATAACGTTATGTAGCATTACGTAACAACATATAACGTTATGTAGCATTACGTGACAACGTATAACGTTATGTAGCATTACGTTATAACGTATACCATTATATAGTACTACGTAATGACGTATAACGTTATGTAGCATTACGTAACAACGTATAACGTTATGTAGCATTACGTAACCACGTATAACGCTATATACTATTACGTAAAGATGTATAACGTTATGTAGCATTACGTAACAACGTATAACGTTTTGTAGCATTACGTAACAACGTATAACGTTATGTAGCATTTCGTAACAACGAATACCGTTATATAATACTACGTAATGACGTATAACTTTATGTAGCATTACCTAACAACGTATACCATTATATAGTACTACGTAATGACGTATAACGTTATGTAGCAATACGTAAGGACGCATAACGTTATGTAGCATTACGTAACGACGTATAACGCTATATACTATTACGTAAAGACGTATAACGTTATGTAGCATTACGTAACAACGTATAACGTTATGTAGCATTACGTAACAACGTATAACGTTATGTAGCATTTCGTAACAACGAATACCGTTATATAATACTACGTAATGACGTATAACGTTATGTAGCATTACCTAACAACGTATACCATTATATAGTACGACGTAATGACGTATAACGTTATGTAGCAATACGTAAGGACGCATAACGTTATGTAGCATTACGTAACGACGTATAACGTTATGTAGCATTACCTAACAACGTATACCATTATATAGTACTACGTAATGACGTATAACGTTATGTAGCAATACGTAAGGACGCATAACGTTATGTAGCATTACGTAACAACGTATAACGTTATGTAGCATTTCGTAACAACGAATACCGTTATATAATACTACGTGATGACGTATAACGTTATGTAGCATTACCTAACAACGTATACCATTATATAGAGTTACGTAATGACGTATAACGTTATGTAGCAATACGTAAGGACGCATAACGTTATGTAGCATTACGTAACGACGTATAACGATATGTAGCATTACCTAACAACGTATACCATTATATAGTACTACGTAATGACGTATAACGTTATGTAGCAATACGTAAGGACGCATAACGTTATGTAGCATTACGTAACAACGTATAACGTTATGTAGCATTACGTAACAATGTATAACGTTATGTAGCATTTCGTAACAACGTATACCATTATATAGTACTACGTAATGACGTATAACGTTATGTAGCAATACGTAAGGACGCATAACGTTATGTAGCATTACGTAACAACGTATAACGTTATATACTATTACGTAACAACGTATAACGTTATGTAGCATTACGTTATAACGTATACCATTATATAGTACTACGTAATGACGTATAACGTTATGTAGCAATACGTAAGGACGCATAACGTTATGTAGCATTACGTAACGACGTAAAACGTTATGTAGCATTACCTAACAACGTATACCATTATATAGTACTACGTAATGATGTATAACGTTATGTAGCAATACGTAAGGACGCATAACGTTATGTAGCATTACGTAACAACGTATAACGTTATGTAGCATTACGTAACAACGTATAACGTTATGTAGCATTTCGTAACAACGAATAACGTTATGTAGCATTACGTGACAACGTATAACGTTATGTAGCATTACGTTATAACGTATACCATTATATAGTACTACGTAAAGACGTATAACGTTATGTAGCATTACGTAACAACGTATAACGTTATGTAGCATTACGTAACAACGTATAACGTTATGTAGCATTACGTGACAACGTATAACGTTATGTAGCATTACGTTATAACGTATACCATTATATAGTACTACGTAATGACGTATAACGTTATGTAGCATTACGTAACAACGTATAACGTTATGTAGCATTACGTAACCACGTATAACGCTATATACTATTACGTAACGATGTATAACGTTATGTAGCATTAAGTAACAACGTATAACGTTTTGTAGCATTACGTAACAACGTATAACGTTATGTAGCATTTCGTAACAACGAATACCGTTATATAATACTACGTAATGACGTATAACGTTATGTAGCATTACCTAACAACGTATACCATTATATAGTACTACGTAATGACGTATAACGTTATGTAGCAATACGTAAGGACGCATAACGTTATGTAGCATTACGTAACGACGTATAACGCTATATACTATTACGTAAAGACGTATAACGTTATGTAGCATTACGTAACAACGTATAACGTTATGTAGCATTACGTAACAACGTATAACGTTATGTAGCATTTCGTAACAACGAATACCGTTATATAATACTACGTAATGACGTATAACGTTATGTAGCATTACCTAACAACGTATACCATTATATAGTACTACGTAATGACGTATAACGTTATGTAGCAATACGTAAGGACGCATAACGTTATGTAGCATTACGTAACGACGTATAACGTTATGTAGCATTACCTAACAACGTATACCATTATATAGTACTACGTAATGACGTATAACGTTATGTAGCAATACGTAAGGACGCATAACGTTATGTAGCATTACGTAACAACGTATAACGTTATATACTATTACGTAACAACGTATAACGTTATGTAGCATTACGTTATAACGTATACCATTATATAGTACTACGTAATGACGTATAACGTTATGTAGCAATACGTAAGGACGCATAACGTTATGTAGCATTACGTAACGACGTAAAACGTTATGTAGCATTACCTAACAACGTATACCATTATATAGTACTACGTAATGATGTATAACGTTATGTAGCAATACGTAAGGACGCATAACGTTATGTAGCATTACGTAACAACGTATAACGTTATATACTATTACGTAACAACGTATAACGTTATGTAGCATTACGTTATAACGTATACCATTATATAGTACTACGTAATGACGTATAACGTTATGTAGCAATACGTTAGGACGCATAACGTTATGTAGCATTACGTAACGACGTATAACGCTATATACTATTTCGTAAAGACGTATAACGTTATGTAGCATTACGTAACAACGTATAACGTTATGTAGCATTACGTAACAACGTATAACGTTATGTAGCATTTCGTAACAACGAATACCGTTATATAATACTACGTAATGACGTATAACGTTATGTAGCATTACCTAACAACGTATACCATTATATAGAGTTACGTAATGACGTATAACGTTATGTAGCAATACGTAAGGACGCATAACGTTATGTAGCATTACGTAACGACGTATAACGATATGTAGCATTACCTAACAACGTATACCATTATATAGTACTACGTAATGACGTATAACGTTATGTAGCAATACGTAAGGACGCATAACGTTATGTAGCATTACGTAACAACGTATAACGTTATGTAGCATTACGTAACAATGTATAACGTTATGTAGCATTTCGTAACAACGTATACCATTATATAGTACTACGTAATGACGTATAACGTTATGTAGCAATACGTAAGGACGCATAACGTTATGTAGCATTACGTAACGACGTATAACGCTATATACTATTAAGTAAAGACGTATAACGTTATGTAGCATTACGTAACAACGTATAACGTTATGTAGCATTACGTAACAACGTATAACGTTATGTAGCATTTCGTAACAACGAATACCGTTATATAATACTACGTAATGACGTATAACGTTATGTAGCATTACCTAACAACGTATACCATTATATAGTACTACGTAATGACGTATAACGTTATGTAGCAATACGTAAGGACGCATAACGTTATGTAGCATTACGTAACGACGTAAAACGTTATGTAGCATTACCTAACAACGTATACCATTATATAGTACTACGTAATGACGTATAACGTTATGTAGCAATACGTACGGACGCATAACGTTATATAGCATTACGTAACAACGTATAACGTTATATAATATTACGTAACAACGTATAACGTTATGTAGCATTACGTTATAACGTATACCATTATATAGTACTACGTAATGACGTATAACGTTATGTAGCAATACGTAAGGACGCATAACGTCATGTAGCATTACGTAACGACGTATAACGCTATATACTATTACGTAAAGACGTATAACGTTATGTAGCATTACGTAACAACGTATAACGTTATGTAGCATTACGTAACAACGTATAACGTTATGTAGCATTTCGTAACAACGAATACCGTTATATAATACTACGTAATGACGTATAACGTTATGTAGCATTACCTAACAACGTATACCATTATATAGTACTACGTAATGACGTATAACGTTATGTAGCTTTACGTAACAACGTATAACGTTATATAGTATTACGTAATGACGTATAACGTTATGTAGCATTACGTAACAACGAATACCGTTATATAATACTACGTAATGACGTATAACGTTATGTAGCATTACCTAACAACGTATACCATTATATAGTACTACGTAATGACGTATAACGTTATGTAGTAATACGTAAGGACGCATAACGTTATGTAGCATTACGTAACAACGTATAACGTTATGTAGCATTTCGTAACAACGAATACCGTTATATAATACTACGTAATGACGTATAACGTTATGTAGCTTTACGTAACGACGAATTCCATTATATAGTACTACGTAATGACGTATAACGTTATGTAGCATTACGTAACGACGTATAACGCTATATACTATTACGTAAAGACGTATAACGTTATGTACCATTACGTAACAACGTATAACGTTATGTAGCATTACGTAACAACGTATAACGTTATGTAGCATTACGTGACAACGTATAACGTTATGTAGCATTACGTTATAACGTATACCATTATATAGTACTACGTAATGACGTATAACGTTATGTAGCATTACGTAACAACGTATAACGTTATGTAGCATTACGTAACCACGTATAACGCTATATACTATTACGTAAAGATGTATAACGTTATGTAGCATTACGTAACAACGTATAACGTTTTGTAGCATTACGTAACAACGTATAACGTTATGTAGCATTTCGTAACAACGAATACCGTTATATAATACTACGTAATGACGTATAACTTTATGTAGCATTACCTAACAACGTATACCATTATATAGTACTACGTAATGACGTATAACGTTATGTAGCAATACGTAAGGACGCATAACGTTATGTAGCATTACGTAACGACGTATAACGCTATATACTATTACGTAAAGACGTATAACGTTATGTAGCATTACGTAACAACGTATAACGTTATGTAGCATTACGTAACAACGTATAACGTTATGTAGCATTTCGTAACAACGAATACCGTTATATAATACTACGTAATGACGTATAACGTTATGTAGCATTACCTAACAACGTATACCATTATATAGTACGACGTAATGACGTATAACGTTATGTAGCAATACGTAAGGACGCATAACGTTATGTAGCATTACGTAACGACGTATAACGTTATGTAGCATTACCTAACAACGTATACCATTATATAGTACTACGTAATGACGTATAACGTTATGTAGCAATACGTAAGGACGCATAACGTTATGTAGCATTACGTAACAACGTATAACGTTATATACTATTACGTAACAACGTATAACGTTATGTAGCATTACGTTATAACGTATACCATTATATAGTACTACGTAATGACGTATAACGTTATGTAGCAATACGTAAGGACGCATAACGTTATGTAGCATTACGTAACGACGTATAACGTTATGTAGCATTACCTAACAACGTATACCATTATATAATACTACGTAATGACGTATAACGTTATGTAGCAATACGTAAGGACGCATAACGTTATGTAGCATTGCGTAACAACGTATAACGTTATATACTATTACGTAACAACGTATAACGTTATGTAGCATTACGTAACGACATATAACGTTATGTAGCATTACGTAACGACGTATAACGTTATACAGTACTACGTAATGACGTATAACGTTATGTAGCATTACGTAACAACGTATACCATTATATAGTACTACGTAATGACGTATAACGTTATGTAGCATTACGTAACAACCTTATAACGTTATATACTATTACGTAACAACGTATAACGTTATGTAGCATTACGTTATAACGTATAACGCTATATACTATTACGTAATGACGTATAGCGTTATGTAGTATTACGTAACGACGTATAACGTTATATAATACTACGTAATGACGTATAACGTCATGTTGCATTACGTAACAGCGTATAACGTTATATAATACTACGTAATGACGTATAACGTGATGTAGCATTACGTAACAACGTATACCGTTATATAATACTACGTAATGACGTATAACGTTATGTAGCTTTACGTAACGACGAATTCCATTATATAGTACTACGTAATGACGTATAACGTTATGTAGCATTACGTAACGACGTATAACGCTATATACTATTACGTAAAGACGTATAACGTTATGTAGCATTACGTAACAACGTATAACGTTATGTAGCATTACGTAACGACGTATAACGTTATACAGTACTACGTAATGACGTATAACGTTATGTAGCATTACGTAACAACGTATACCATTATATAGTACTACGTAATGACGTATAACGTTATGTAGCATTACGTAACAACGTATAACGTTATGTAGCATTACGTAACCACGTATAACGCTATATACTATTACGTAACGATGTATAACGTTATGTAGCATTAAGTAACAACGTATAACGTTTTGTAGCATTACGTAACAACGTATAACGTTATGTAGCATTTCGTAACAACGAATACCGTTATATAATACTACGTAATGACGTATAACGTTATGTAGCATTACCTAACAACGTATACCATTATATAGTACTACGTAATGACGTATAACGTTATGTAGCAATACGTAAGGACGCATAACGTTATGTAGCATTACGTAACGACGTATAACGCTATATACTATTACGTAAAGACGCATAACGTTATGTAGCATTACGTAACAACGTATAACGTTATGTAGCATTACGTAACAACGTATAACGTTATGTAGCATTTCGTAACAACGAATACCGTTATATAATACTACGTAATGACGTATAACGTTATGTAGCATTACCTAACAACGTATACCATTATATAGTACTACGTAATGACGTATAACGTTATGTAGCAATACGTAAGGACGCATAACGTTATGTAGCATTACGTAACGACGTAAAACGTTATGTAGCATTACCTAACAACGTATACCATTATATAGTACTACGTAATGACGTATAACGTTATGTAGCAATACGTAAGGACGCATAACGTTATGTAGCATTACGTAACAACGTATAACGTTATATACTATTACGTAACAACGTATAACGTTATGTAGCATTACGTTATAACGTATACCATTATATAGTACTACGTAATGACGTATAACGTTATGTAGCAATACGTAAGGACGCATAACGTTATGTAGCATTACGTAACAACGTATAACGTTATGTAGCATTACGTAACAATGTATAACGTTATGTAGCATTTCGTAACAACGTATACCATTATATAGTACTACGTAATGACGTATAACGTTATGTAGCAATACGTAACAACGTATAACGTTATGTAGCATTATGTAACCACGTATAACGCTATATACTATTACGTAAAGATGTATAACGTTATGTAGCATTACGTAACAACGTATAACGTTTTGTAGCATTACGTAACAACGTATAACGTTATGTAGCATTTCGTAACAACGAATACCGTTATATAATACTACGTAATGACGTATAACGTTATGTAGCATTACCTAACAACGTATACCATTATATAGTACTACGTAATAACGTATAACGTTATGTAGCAATACGTAAGGACGCATAACGTTATGTAGCATTACGTAACGACGTATAACGATATGTAGCACTACCTAACAACGTATACCATTATATAGTACTACGTAATGACGTATAACGTTATGTAGCAATACGTAAGGACGCATAACGTTATGTAGCATTACGTAACAACGTATAACGTTATGTAGCATTACGTAACAATGTATAACGTTATGTAGCATTTCGTAACAACGTATACCATTATATAGTACTACGTAATGACGTATAACGTTATGTAGCAATACGTAACAACGTATAACGTTATGTAGCATTATGTAACCACGTATAACGCTATATACTATTACGTAAAGATGTATAACGTTATGTAGCATTACGTAACAACGTATAACGTTTTGTAGCATTACGTAACAACGTATAACGTTATGTAGCATTTCGTAACAACGAATACCGTTATATAATACTACGTAATGACGTATAACGTTATGTAGCATTACCTAACAACGTATACCATTATATAGTACTACGTAATAACGTATAACGTTATGTAGCAATACGTAAGGACGCATAACGTTATGTAGCATTACGTAACGACGTATAACGCTATATACTATTAAGTAAAGACGTATAACGTTATGTAGCATTACGTAACAACGTATAACGTTATGTAGCATTACGTAACAACGTATAACGTTATGTAGCATTTCGTAACAACGAATACCGTTATATAATACTACGTAATGACGTATAACGTTATGTAGCATTACCTAACAACGTATACCATTATATAGTACTAGGTAATGACGTATAACGTTATGTAGCAATACGTAAGGACGCATAACGTTATGTAGCATTACGTAACGACGTAAAACGTTATGTAGCATTACCTAACAACGTATACCATTATATAGTACTACGTAATGACGTATAACGTTATGTAGCAATACGTAAGGACGCATAACGTTATATAGCATTACGTAACAACGTATAACGTTATATACTATTACGTAACAACGTATAACGTTATGTAGCATTACGTTATAACGTATACCATTATATAGTACTACGTAATGACGTATAACGTTATGTAGCAATACGTAAGGACGCATAACGTTATGTAGCATTACGTAACGACGTATAACGCTATATACTATTACGTAAAGACGTATAACGTTATGTAGCATTACGTAACAACGTATAACGTTATGTAGCATTACGTAACAACGTATAACGTTATGTAGCATTTCGTAACAACGAATACCGTTATATAATACTACGTAATGACGTATAACGTTATGCAGCATTACCTAACAACGTATACCATTATATAGTACTACGTAATGACGTATAACGTTATGTAGCAATACGTAAGGACGCATAACGTTATGTAGCATTACGTAACGACGTATAACGATATGTAGCATTACCTAACAACGTATACCATTATATAGTACTAGGTAATGACGTATAACGTTATGTAGCAATACGTAAGGACGCATAACGTTATGTAGCATTACGTAACAACGTAGAACGTTATGTAGCATTACGTAACAACGTATAACGTTATGTAGCATTTCGTAACAACGAATACCGTTATATAATACTACGTAATGACGTATAACGTTATGTAGCTTTACGTAACGACGAATTCCATTATATAGTACTACGTAATGACGTATAACGTTATGTAGCAATACGTAAGGACGCATAACGTTATGTAGCATTACGTAACAACGTATAACGTTATATACTATTACGTAACAACGTATATCGTTATGTAGCATTACGTAACGACATATAACGTTATGTAGCATTACGTAACGACGTATAACGCTATACAGTACTACGTAATGACGTATAACGTTATGTAGCATTACGTAACAACGTATACCATTATGTAGTACTACGTAATGACGTATAACGTTATATAGCATTACGTAACAACGTATAACGTTATATACTATTACGTAACAACGTATAACGTTATGTAGCATTACGTTATAACGTATAACGCTATATACTATTACGTAATGACGTATAGCGTTATGTAGTATTACGTAACGACGTATAACGTTATATAATACTACGTAATGACGTATAACGTCATGTTGCATTACGTAACAGCGTATAACGTTATATAATACTAAGTAATGACGTATAACGTGATGTAGCATTACGTAACAACGTATACCATTATAAAGTACTACGTAATGACGTATAACGTTATGTAGCATTACGTAACAACGTATAACGTTATGTAGCATTATGTAACAACGTATAACGTTATGTAGCATTACGTAACGACGTATAACGCTATATACTATTACGTAAAGTCGTATAACGTTATGTAGCATTACGTAACAACGTATAACGTTATGTAGCATTACGTAACAACGTATAACGTTATGTAGCATTACGTGACAACGTATAACGTTATGTAGCATTACGTTATAACGTATACCATTATATAGTACTACGTAATGACGTATAACGTTATGTAGCATTACGTAACAACGTATAACTTTATGTAGCATTACGTAACCACGTATAACGCTATATACTATTACGTAACGATGTATAACGTTATGTAGCATTAAGTAACAACGTATAACGTTTTGTAGCATTACGTAACAACGTATAACGTTATGTAGCATTTCGTAACAACGAATACCGTTATATAATACTACGTAATGACGTATAACGTTATGTAGCATTACCTAACAACGTATACCATTATATAGTACTACGTAATGACGTATAACGTTATGTAGCAATACGTAAGGACGCATAACGTTATGTAGCATTACGTAACGACGTATAACGCTATATACTATTACGTAAAGACGTATAACGTTATGTAGCATTACGTAACAACGTATAACGTTATGTAGCATTACGTAACAACGTATAACGTTATGTAGCATTTCGTAACAACGAATACCGTTATATAATACTACGTAATGACGTATAACGTTATGTAGCATTACCTAACAACGTATACCATTATATAGTACTACGTAATGGCGTATAACGTTATGTAGCAATACGTAAGGACGCATAACGTTATGTAGCATTACGTAACGACGTATAACGTTATGTAGCATTACCTAACAACGTATACCATTATATAGTACTACGTAATGACGTATAACGTTATGTAGCAATACGTAAGGACGCATAACGTTATGTAGCATTACGTAACAACGTATAACGTTATATACTATTACGTAACAACGTATAACGTTATGTAGCATTACGTTATAACGTATACCATTATATAGTACTACGTAATGACGTATAACGTTATGTAGCAATACGTAAGGACGCATAACGTTATGTAGCATTACGTAACGACGTAAAACGTTATGTAGCATTACCTAACAACGTATACCATTATATAGTACTACGTAATGACGTATAACGTTATGTAGCAATACGTAAGGACGCATAACGTTATGTAGCATTACGTAACAACGTATAACGTTATATACTATTACGTAACAACGTATAACGTTATGTAGCATTACGTTATAACGTATACCATTATATAGTACTACGTAATGACGTATAACGTTATGTAGCAATACGTTAGGACGCATAACGTTATGTAGCATTACGTAACGACGTATAACGCTATATACTATTACGTAAAGACGTATAACGTTATGTAGCATTACGTAACAACGTATAACGTTATGTAGCATTTAGTAACAACGTATAACGTTATGTAGCATTTCGTAACAACGAATACCGTTATATAATACTACGTAATGACGTATAACGTTATGCAGCATTACCTAACAACGTATACCATTATATAGTACTACGTAATGACGTATAACGTTATGTAGCAATACGTAAGGACGCATAACGTTATGTAGCATTACGTAACGACGTATAACGATATGTAGCATTACCTAACAACGTATACCATTATATAGTACTACGTAATGACGTATAACGTTATGTAGCAATACGTAAGGACGCATAACGTTATGTAGCATTACGTAACAACGTATAACGTTATGTAGCATTACGTAACAATGTATAACGTTATGTAGCATTACCTAACAACGTATACCATTATATAGTACTACGTAATGACGTATAACGTTATGTAGCAATACGTAAGGACGCATAACGTTATGTAGCATTACGTAACAACGTATAACGTTATATACTATTACGTAACAACGTATAACGTTATGTAGCATTACGTTATAACGTATACCATTATATAGTACTACGTAATGACGTATAACGTTATGTAGCAATACGTAAGGACGCATAACGTTATGTAGCATTACGTAACGACGTAAAACGTTATGTAGCATTACCTAACAACGTATACCATTATATAGTACTACGTAATGACGTATAACGTTATGTAGCAATACGTAAGGACGCATAACGTTATGTAGCATTACGTAACAACGTATAACGTTATATACTATTACGTAACAACGTATAACGTTATGTAGCATTACGTTATAACGTATACCATTATATAGTACTACGTAATGACGTATAACGTTATGTAGCAATACGTTAGGACGCATAACGTTATGTAGCATTACGTAACGACGTATAACGCTATATACTATTACGTAAAGACGTATAACGTTATGTAGCATTACGTAACAACGTATAACGTTATGTAGCATTACGTAGCAACGTATAACGTTATGTAGCATTTCGTAACAACGAATACCGTTATATAATACTACGTAATGACGTATAACGTTATGTAGCATTACCTAACAACGTATACCATTATATAGTACTACGTAATGACGTATAACGTTATGTAGCAATACGTAAGGACGCATAACGTTATGTAGCATTACGTAACGACGTATAACGATATGTAGCATTACCTAACAACGTATACCATTATATAGTACTACGTAATGACGTATAACGTTATGTAGCAATACGTAAGGACGCATAACGTTATGTAGCATTACGTAACAACGTATAACGTTATGTAGCATTACGTAACAATGTATAACGTTATGTAGCATTTCGTAACAACGTATACCATTATATAGTACTACGTAATGACGTATAACGTTATGTAGCAATACGTAACAACGTATAACGTTATGTAGCATTATGTAACGACGTATAACGCTATATACTATTACGTAATGACGTATAACGTTATGTAGCATTACGTAACAACGTATAACGTTATATAGTATTACGTAATGACGTATATCGTTATGCAGCAATACGTAATGACGTATACCGTTATGTAGCATTACGTAACAACAAATACCGTTATATAATACTACGTAATGACGTATAACGTTATGTAGCATTACGTAACAACGTATACCATTATATAGTACTACGTAATGACGTATAACGTTATGCAGCAGTACGTAACAACGTATAACGTTATATAGTATTACGTAATGAGGTATAACGTTATGCAGCAATACGTAATGACGTATAACGTTATGTAGCATTACGTAACAACGTATAACGTTATGTAGCATTACGTAACGACGTCTAACGCTATATACAATTACGTTATAACGTATAACGTTATCTACTATTACGTAATGACGTATAACGTTATGTAGCATTACGTAACAACGTATAACGTTATATAATACTTCGTAACGACGTATAAAGCTATATACTATTATGTAATGACGTATAACGTTATGTAGTATTACGTAACGACGTATAACGTTATATAATGCGACGTAATGACGTATAACGTTATGTTGCATTACGTAACAGCGTATAACGTTATATAATACTACGTAATGACGTATACCGTTATGTAGCATTACGTAACAACGTATAACGTTATGTAGCATTACGTAACAACGTATAACGTTATGTAGCGTTTCGTAACAACGAATACCGTTATATAATACTACGTAATGACGTATAACGTTATGTAGCATTACCTAACAACGTATACCATTATATAGTACTACGTAATGACGTATAACGTTATGTAGCAATACGTAAGGACGCATAACGTTATGTAGCATTACGTAACGACGTATAACGTTATGTAGCATTACGGAACGACGTCTAACGCTATATACTATTACGTTATAACGTATAACGTTATATAGTATTACGTAATGACGTATAACGTTATGTAGTATTACGTAGCGACGTATAACGTTATATAATACTACGTAATGACGTATACCGTTATGTAGCATTACGTAGCAACAAATACCGTTATATAATACTACGTAATGACGTATAACGTTATGTAGCATAACGTAACAACGTATACCATTATATAGTACTACGTAATGACGAATAACGTTATGTAGCATTACGTAACAACGTATAACGTTATGTAGCATTACGTAACAACGTATAACGTTATGTAGCATTACGTAACGACGTATAACGCTATATACTATTACGTAAAGACGTATAACGTTATGTAGCATTACCTAACAACGTATACCATTATATAGTACTACGTAATGACGTATAACGTTATGTAGCAATACGTAAGGACGCATAACGTTATGTAGCATTACGTAACGACGTATAACGTTATGTAGCATTACGTAACAACGTATAACGTTATATAATATTACGTAATGACGTATAACGTTATGTAGCATTACGCGAAAACGTATAACGTTATGTAGCATTACGTTATAACGTATAACTGTATCTACTATTACGTGATGACGTATAACATTATGTAGCAATACGTAACAACGTATAACGTTATATAATACTTCGTAACGACGTATAAAGCTATATACTATTATGTAATGACGTATAACGTTATGTAGTATTACGTAACGACGTATAACGTTATATAATGCGACGTAATGACGTATAACGTTATGTTGCATTACGTAACAGCGTATAACGTTATATAATACTACGTAATGACGTATACCGTTATGTAGCATTACGTAACAACGTATAACGTTATGTAGCATTACGTAACAACGTATAACGTTATGTAGCATTTCGTAACAACGAATACCGTTATATAATACTACGTAATGACGTATAACGTTATGTAGCATTACCTAACAACGTATACCATTATATAGTACTACGTAATGACGTATAACATTATGTAGCAATACGTAAGGACGCATAACGTTATGTAGCATTACGTAACGACGTATAACGTTATGTAGCATTACGTAACGACGTCTAACGCTATATACTATTACGTTATAACGTATAACGTTATATAGTATTACGTAATGACGTATAACGTTATGTAGTATTACGTAGAGACGTATAACGTTATATAATACTACGTAATGACGTATACCGTTATGTAGCATTACGTAGCAACAAATACAGTTATATAATACTAGGTAATGACGTATAACGTTATGTAGCATAACGTAACAACGTATACCATTATATAGTACTACGTAATGACGAATAACGTTATGTAGCATTACGTAACAACGTATAACGTTATGTAGCATTACGTAACAACGTATAACGTTATGTAGCATTACGTAACGACGTATAACGCTATATACTATTACGTAAAGACGTATAACGTTATGTAGCATTACCTAACAACGTATACCATTATATAGTACTACGTAATGACGTATAACGTTATGTAGCAATACGTAAGGACGCATAACGTTATGTAGCATTACGTAACGACGTATAACGTTATGTAGCATTACGTAACAACGTATAACGTTATATAATATTACGTAATGACGTATAACGTTATGTAGCATTACGCGAAAACGTATAACGTTATGTAGCATTACGTGATAACGTATAACTGTATCTACTATTACGTAATGACGTATAACGTTATGTAGCAATACGTAACAACGTATAACGTTATATAATACTTCGTAACGACGTATAAAGCTATATACTATTGCGTAATGACGTATAACGTTATGTAGCATTACGTAACAACGTATAACGTTATGTAGCATTTCGTAACAACGAATAAAGTTATATAATACTACGTAATGACGTATAACGTTATGTAGCATTACGTAACAACGTATAACGTTATATAGTATTACGTAATGACGTATAACGTTATGCAGCAATACGTAATGACGTATAACGTTATGTAGCATTACGTAACGACGTCTAACGCTATATACTATTACGTTATAACGTATAACGTTATCTACTATTACGTAATGACGTATAACGCTATGTAGCATTTCGTAACAACGTATAACGTTATATAATACTGCGTAATGACGTATAACGTTATGCAGCAATACGTAATGACGTATAACGTTATGTAGCATTACGTAACAACGTATAACGTTATATACTATTACGTAACAATGTATAACGTTATGTAGCATTACGTAACAACGTATAACGTTATATAATATTACGTAATGACGTATAACGTTATGTAGCATTACGTAACCGCGAATACCGTTATATAATACTACGTAATGACGTATAACGTTATGTAGCATTACGTAACAACGTATACCATTATATAGTAATACGTAATGAAGTATAACGTTATGTAGCAATACGTAAGGACGCATAACGTTATGTAGCATTACGTAACAACGTATAACTTTATGTAGCATTACGTAACAACGTATAACGTTATATAATATTACGTAATGACGTATAACGCTATGTAGCATTACGTAACCACGAATACCGTTATATAATACTACGTAATGACGTATAACGTTATGTAGCTTTACGTAACAACGAATTCCATTATATAGTACTACGTAATGACGTATAACGTTATGTAGCACTAGGTAACAACGTATAACGATATATACTATTACGTAATGACGTATAACGCTATATACTATTACGTAAAGACGTATAACGTTATGTAGCATTACGTAACGACGTAAAACGTTATGTAGCATTACCTAACAACGTATACCATTATATAGTACTACGTAATGACGTATAACGTTATGTAGCAATACGTAAGGACGCATAACGTTATGTAGCATTACGTAACAACGTATAACGTTATATACTATTACGTAACAACGTATAACGTTATGTAGCATTACGTTATAACGTATACCATTATATAGTACTACGTAATGACGTATAACGTTATGTAGCAATACGTTAGGACGCATAACGTTATGTAGCATTACGTAACGACGTATAACGCTATATACTATTACGTAAAGACGTATAACGTTATGTAGCATTACGTAACAACGTATAACGTTATGTAGCATTACGTAACAACGTATAACGTTATGTAGCATTTCGTAACAACGAATACCGTTATATAATACTACGTAATGACGTATAACGTTATGTAGCATTACCTAACAACGTATACCATTATATAGTACTACGTAATGACGTATAACGTTATGTAGCAATACGTAAGGACGCATAACGTTATGTAGCATTACGTAACGACGTATAACGATATGTAGCATTACCTAACAACGTATACCATTATATAGTACTACGTAATGACGTATAACGTTATGTAGCAATACGTAAGGACGCATAACGTTATGTAGCATTACGTAACAACGTATAACGTTATGTAGCATTACGTAACAATGTATAACGTTATGTAGCATTACCTAACAACGTATACCATTATATAGTACTACGTAATGACGTATAACGTTATGTAGCAATACGTAAGGACGCATAACGTTATGTAGCATTACGTAACGACGTATAACGATATGTAGCATTACCTAACAACGTATACCATTATATAGTACTACGTAATGACGTATAACGTTATGTAGCAATACGTAAGGACGCATAACGTTATGTAGCATTACGTAACAACGTATAACGTTATATACTGTTACGTAACAACGTATAACGTTATGTAGCATTACGTTATAACGTATACCATTATATGGTACTACGTAATGACGTATAACGTTATGTAGCAATACGTAAGGACGCATAACGTTATGTAGCATTACGTAACGACGTAAAACGTTATGTAGCATTACCTAACAACGTATACCATTATATAGTACTACGTAATGACGTATAACGTTATGTAGCAATACGTAAGGACGCATAACGTTATGTAGCATTACGTAACAACGTATAACGTTATATACTATTACGTAACAACGTATAACGTTATGTAGCATTACGTTATAACGTATACCATTATATAGTACTACGTAATGACGTATAACGTTATGTAGCAATACGTTAGGACGCATAACGTTATGTAGCATTACGTAACGACGTATAACGCTATATACTATTACGTAAAGACGTATAACGTTATGTAGCATTACGTAACAACGTATAACGTTATGTAGCATTACGTAACAACGTATAACGTTATGTAGCATTTCGTAACAACGAATACCGTTATATAATACTACGTAATGACGTATAACGTTATGTAGCATTACCTAACAACGTATACCATTATATAGTACTACGTAATGACGTATAACGTTATGTAGCAATACGTAAGGACGCATAACGTTATGTAGCATTACGTAACGACGTATAACGATATGTAGCATTACCTAACAACGTATACCATTATATAGTACTACGTAATGACGTATAACGTTATGTAGCAATACGTAAGGACGCATAACGTTATGTAGCATTACGTAACAACGTATAACGTTATGTAGCATTACGTAACAATGTATAACGTTATGTAGCATTTCGTAACAACGTATACCATTATATAGTACTACGTAATGACGTATAACGTTATGTAGCAATACGTAACAACGTATAACGTTATGTAGCATTATGTAACGACGTATAACGCTATATACTATTACGTAATGACGTATAACGTTATGTAGCATTACGTAACAACGTATAACGTTATATAGTATTACGTAATGACGTATATCGTTATGCAGCAATACGTAATGACGTATACCGTTATGTAGCATTACGTAACAACGTACACCATTATATAGTACTACGTAATGACGTATAACGTTATGCAGCAGTACGTAACAACGTATAACGTTATATAGTATTACGTAATGAGGTATAACGTTATGCAGCAATACGTAATGACGTATAACGTTATGTAGCATTACGTAACAACGTATAACGTTATGTAGCATTACGTAACGACGTCTAACGCTATATACAATTACGTTATAACGTATAACGTTATCTACTATTACGTAATGACGTATAACGTTATGTAGCATTACGTAACAACGTATAACGTTATATAATACTTCGTAACGACGTATAAAGCTATATACTATTATGTAATGACGTATAACGTTATGTAGTATTACGTAACGACGTATAACGTTATATAATGCGACGTAATGACGTATAACGTTATGTTGCATTACGTAACAGCGTATAACGTTATATAATACTACGTAATGACGTATACCGTTATGTAGCATTACGTAACAACGTATAACGTTGTGTAGCATTACGTAACAACGTATAACGTTATGTAGCATTTCGTAACAACGAATACCGTTATATAATACTACGTAATGACGTATAACGTTATGTAGCATTACCTAACAACGTATACCATTATATAGTACTACGTAATGACGTATAACGTTATGTAGCAATACGTAAGGACGCATAACGTTATGTAGCATTACGTAACGACGTATAACGTTATGTAGCATTACGGAACGACGTCTAACGCTATATACTATTACGTTATAACGTATAACGTTATATAGTATTACGTAATGACGTATAACGTTATGTAGTATTACGTAGCGACGTATAACGTTATATAATACTACGTAATGACGTATACCGTTATGTAGCATTACGTAGCAACAAATACCGTTATATAATACTACGTAATGACGTATAACGTTATGTAGCATAACGTAACAACGTATACCATTATATAGTACTACGTAATGACGAATAACGTTATGTAGCATTACGTAACAACGTATAACGTTATGTAGCATTACGTAACAACGTATAACGTTATGTAGCATTACGTAACGACGTATAACGCTATATACTATTACGTAAAGACGTATAACGTTATGTAGCATTACCTAACAACGTATACCATTATATAGTACTACGTAATGACGTATAACGTTATGTAGCAATACGTAAGGACGCATAACGTTATGTAGCATTACGTAACGACGTATAACGTTATGTAGCATTACGTAACAACGTATAACGTTATATAATATTACGTAATGACGTATAACGTTATGTAGCATTACGCGAAAACGTATAACGTTATGTAGCATTACGTTATAACGTATAACTGTATCTACTATTACGTGATGACGTATAACGTTATGTAGCAATACGTAACAACGTATAACGTTATATAATACTTCGTAACGACGTATAAAGCTATATACTATTATGTAATGACGTATAACGTTATGTAGTATTACGTAACGACGTATAACGTTATATAATGCGACGTAATGACGTATAACGTTATGTTGCATTACGTAACAGCGTATAACGTTATATAATACTACGTAATGACGTATACCGTTATGTAGCATTACGTAACAACGTATAACGTTATGTAGCATTACGTAACAACGTATAACGTTATGTAGCATTTCGTAACAACGAATACCGTTATATAATACTACGTAATGACGTATAACGTTATGTAGCATTACCTAACAACGTATACCATTATATAGTACTACGTAATGACGTATAACGTTATGTAGCAATACGTAAGGACGCATAACGTTATGCAGCATTACGTAACGACGTATAACGTTATGTAGCATTACGTAACGACGTCTAACGCTATATACTATTACGTTATAACGTATAACGTTATATAGTATTACGTAATGACGTATAACGTTATGTAGTATTACGTAGCGACGTATAACGTTATATAATACTACGTAATGACGTATACCGTTATGTAGCATTACGTAGCAACAAATACAGTTATATAATACTAGGTAATGTCGTATAACGTTATGTAGCATAACGTAACAACGTATACCATTATATAGTACTACGTAATGACGAATAACGTTATGTAGCATTACGTAACAACGTATAACGTTATGTAGCATTACGTAACAACGTATAACGTTATGTAGCATTACGTAACGACGTATAACGTTATGTAGCATTACGTAACAACGTATAACGTTATATAATATTACGTAATGACGTATAACGTTATGTAGCATTACGCGAAAACGTATAACGTTATGTAGCATTACGTTATAAAGTATAACTGTATCTACTACTACGTAATGACGTATAACGTTATGTAGCAATACGTAACAACGTATAACGTGATATAATACTTCGTAACGACGTATAAAGCTATATACTATTACGTAATGACGTATAACGTTATGTAGCATTACGTAACAAAGTATAACGTTATGTAGCATTTCGTAACAACGAATAAAGTTATATAATAGTACGTAATGACCTATAACGTTATGTAGCATTACGTAACAACGTATAACGTTATATAGTATTACGTAATGACGTATAACGTTATGCAGCAATACGTAATGACGCATGACGTTATGTAGCATTACGTAACGACGTCTAACGCTATATACTATTACGTTATAACGTATAACGTCATCTACTATTACGTAATGACGTATAACGCTATGTAGCATTTCGTAACAACGTATAACGTTATATAATACTGCGTAATGACGTATAACGTTATGCAGCAATACGTAATGACGTATAACGTTATGTAGCATTACGTAACAACGTATAACGTTATATACTATTACGTAACAATGTATAACGTTATGTAGCATTACGTAACAACGTATAACGTTATATAATATTACGTAATGACGTATAACGTTATGTAGCATTACGTAACCGCGAATACCGTTATATAATACTACGTAATGACGTATAACGTTATGTAGCATTACGTAACAACGTATACCATTATATAGTACTACGTAATGAAGTATAACGTTATGTAGCAATACGTAAGGACGCATAACGTTATGTAGCATTACGTAACGACGTATAACTTTATGTAGCATTACGTAACAACGTATAACGTTATATAATATTACGTAATGACGTATAACGCTATGTAGCATTACGTAACCACGAATACCGTTATATAATACTACGTAATGACGTATAACGTTATGTAGCTTTACGTAACAACGAATTCCATTATATAGTACTACGTAATGACGTATAACGTTATGTAGCACTAGGTAACAACGTATAACGATATATACTATTACGTAATGACGTATAACGCTATATACTATTACGTAAAGACGTATAACGCTATGTAGCATTTCGTAACAACGTATAACGTTATATAATACTGCGTAATGACGTATAACGTTATGCAGCAATACGTAATGACGTATAACGTTATGTAGCAATACGTAAGGACGCATAACGTTATGTAGCATTACGTAACAACGTATAACGTTATATAATATTACGTAATGACGTATAACGTTATGTAGCATTACGTAACGACGTCTAACGCTATATACTATTACGTTATAACGTATAACGTTATCTACTATTACGTAATGACGTATAACGCTATGTAGCATTTCGTAACAACGTATAACGTTATATAATACTGCGTAATGACGTATAACGTTATGCAGCAATATGTAATGACGTATAACGTTATGTAGCATTACGTAACAACGTATAACATTATATGCTATTACGTAACAATGTATAACGTTATGTAGCATTACGTAACAATGTATAACGTTATATAATATTACGTAATGACGTATAACGTTATGTTGCATTACGTAACGACGTCTAACGCTATATACTATTACGTTATAACGTATAACGTTATCTACTATTACGTAATGACGTATAACGCTATGTAGCATTACGTAACCACGAATACCGTTATAGAATACTACGTAATGACGTATAACGTTATGTAGCTTTACGTAACAACGAATTCCATTATATAGTACTACGTAATGACGTATAACGTTATGTAGCACTAGGTAACAACGTATAACAATATATACTATTACGTAATGACGTATAACGTTATGTAGCATTACGTAATGACGTATAACGTTATGTAGCATTAAGTAACAACGTAAAACGTTATATAATATTACGTAATGATGTATTACGTTATGTTGCATTACGTAACCGCGAATACCGTTATATAATACTACGTAATGACGTATAACGTTATGTAGCATTACGTAACAACGTATACCATTATATAGTACTACGTAATGACGTATAACGTTATGTAGCAATACGTAAGGACGCATAACGTTATGTAGCATTACGTAACAGCGTATAACGTTATGTAGCATTACGTTATAACGTATAACGTTATCTTCCATTACGTAATGACGTATAGCGTTATGTAGTATTACGTAATGACGTATAACGTTATGTAGCATAACGTTATAACGTAGAACGTTATGTAGCATTACGCTATAACGTATATCGCTATGTAGCATTACTTCACCATGTGTAACGTTATATACTATTACGTAATGACGTACAACTTTATGTAGCATTACGTAACAACGTATAACGTTATGTAGCATTTCGTAACAACGAATACCGTTATATAATACTACGTAATGACGTATAACGTTATGTAGCATTACCTAACAACGTATACCATTATATAGTACTACGTAATGACGTATAACGTTATGTAGCAATACGTAAGGACGCATAACGTTATGTAGCATTACGTAACGACGTATAACGTTATGTAGCATTACGTAACGACGTCTAACGCTATATACTATTACGTTATAACGTATAACGTTATATAGTATTACGTAATGACGTATAACGTTATGTAGTATTACGTAGCGACGTATAACGTTATATAATACTACGTAATGACGTATACCGTTATGTAGCATTACGTAGCAACAAATACCGTTATATAATACTACGTAATGACGTATAACGTTATGTAGCATAACGTAACAACGTATACCATTATATAGTACTACGTAATGACGAATAACGTTATGTAGCATTACGTAACAACGTATAACGTTATGTAGCATTACGTAACAACGTATAACGTTATGTAGCATTACGTAACGACGTATAACGCTATATACTATTACGTAAAGACGTATAACGTTATGTAGCATTACCTAACAACGTATACCATTATATAGTACTACGTAATGACGTATAACGTTATGTAGCAATACGTAAGGACGCATAACGTTATGTAGCATTACGTAACGACGTATAACGTTATGTAGCATTACGTAACAACGTATAACGTTATATAATATTACGTAATGACGTATAACGTTATGTAGCATTACGCGAAAACGTATAACGTTATGTAGCATTACGTTATAAAGTATAACTGTATCTACTACTACGTAATGACGTATAACGTTATGTAGCAATACGTAACAACGTATAACGTGATATAATACTTCGTAACGACGTATAAAGCTATATACTATTACGTAATGACGTATAACGTTATGTAGCATTACGTAACAAAGTATAACGTTATGTAGCATTTCGTAACAACGAATAAAGTTATATAATAGTACGTAATGACCTATAACGTTATGTAGCATTACGTAACAACGTATAACGTTATATAGTATTACGTAATGACGTATAACGTTATGCAGCAATACGTAATGACGTATGACGTTATGTAGCATTACGTAACGACGTCTAACGCTATATACTATTACGTTATAACGTATAACGTCATCTACTATTACGTAATGACGTATAACGCTATGTAGCATTTCGTAACAACGTATAACGTTATATAATACTGCGTAATGACGTATAACGTTATGCAGCAATACGTAATGACGTATAACGTTATGTAGCATTACGTAACAACGTATAACGTTATATACTATTACGTAACAATGTATAACGTTATGTAGCATTACGTAACAACGTATAACGTTATATAATATTACGTAATGACGTATAACGTTATGTAGCATTACGTAACCGCGAATACCGTTATATAATACTACTT
Source organism: Bombus muscorum (assembly GCA_963971185.1). NCBI lineage: Eukaryota > Metazoa > Arthropoda > Insecta > Hymenoptera > Apidae > Bombus > Bombus muscorum. The sequence continues at coordinate 9,192,635 of OZ020139.1, read as the reverse complement.
AATGACGTATAACGTTATGTAGCATTACGTAACAACGTATACCATTATATAGTACTACGTAATGAAGTATAACGTTATGTAGCAATACGTAAGGACGCATAACGTTATGTAGCATTACGTAACGACGTATAACTTTATGTAGCATTACGTAACAACGTATAACGTTATATAATATTACGTAATGACGTATAACGCTATGTAGCATTACGTAACCACGAATACCGTTATATAATACTACGTAATGACGTATAACGTTATGTAGCTTTACGTAACAACGAATTCCATTATATAGTACTACGTAATGACGTATAACGTTATGTAGCACTAGGTAACAACGTATAACGATATATACTATTACGTAATGACGTATAACGCTATATACTATTACGTAAAGACGTATAACGCTATGTAGCATTTCGTAACAACGTATAACGTTATATAATACTGCGTAATGACGTATAACGTTATGCAGCAATACGTAATGACGTATAACGTTATGTAGCAATACGTAAGGACGCATAACGTTATGTAGCATTACGTAACAACGTATAACGTTATATAATATTACGTAATGACGTATAACGTTATGTAGCATTACGTAACGACGTCTAACGCTATATACTATTACGTTATAACGTATAACGTTATCTACTATTACGTAATGACGTATAACGCTATGTAGCATTTCGTAACAACGTATAACGTTATATAATACTGCGTAATGACGTATAACGTTATGCAGCAATATGTAATGACGTATAACGTTATGTAGCATTACGTAACAACGTATAACATTATATGCTATTACGTAACAATGTATAACGTTATGTAGCATTACGTAACAATGTATAACGTTATATAATATTACGTAATGACGTATAACGTTATGTTGCATTACGTAACGACGTCTAACGCTATATACTATTACGTTATAACGTATAACGTTATCTACTATTACGTAATGACGTATAACGCTATGTAGCATTACGTAACCACGAATACCGTTATAGAATACTACGTAATGACGTATAACGTTATGTAGCTTTACGTAACAACGAATTCCATTATATAGTACTACGTAATGACGTATAACGTTATGTAGCACTAGGTAACAACGTATAACAATATATACTATTACGTAATGACGTATAACGTTATGTAGCATTACGTAATGACGTATAACGTTATGTAGCATTAAGTAACAACGTAAAACGTTATATAATATTACGTAATGATGTATTACGTTATGTTGCATTACGTAACCGCGAATACCGTTATATAATACTACGTAATGACGTATAACGTTATGTAGCATTACGTAACAACGTATACCATTATATAGTACTACGTAATGACGTATAACGTTATGTAGCAATACGTAAGGACGCATAACGTTATGTAGCATTACGTAACAGCGTATAACGTTATGTAGCATTACGTTATAACGTATAACGTTATCTTCCATTACGTAATGACGTATAGCGTTATGTAGTATTACGTAATGACGTATAACGTTATGTAGCATAACGTTATAACGTAGAACGTTATGTAGCATTACGCTATAACGTATATCGCTATGTAGCATTACTTCACCATGTGTAACGTTATATACTATTACGTAATGACGTACAACTTTATGTAGCATTACGTAACAACGTATAACGTTATGTAGCATTTCGTAACAACGAATACCGTTATATAATACTACGTAATGACGTATAACGTTATGTAGCATTACCTAACAACGTATACCATTATATAGTACTACGTAATGACGTATAACGTTATGTAGCAATACGTAAGGACGCATAACGTTATGTAGCATTACGTAACGACGTATAACGTTATGTAGCATTACGTAACGACGTCTAACGCTATATACTATTACGTTATAACGTATAACGTTATATAGTATTACGTAATGACGTATAACGTTATGTAGTATTACGTAGCGACGTATAACGTTATATAATACTACGTAATGACGTATACCGTTATGTAGCATTACGTAGCAACAAGTACCGTTATATAATACTACGTAATGACGTATAACGTTATGTAGCATAACGTAACAACGTATACCATTATATAGTACTACGTAATGACGAATAACGTTATGTAGCATTACGTAACAACGTATAACGTTATGTAGCATTACGTAACAACGTATAACGTTATGTAGCATTACGTAACGACGTATAACGCTATATACTATTACGTAAAGACGTATAACGTTATGTAACATTACCTAACAACGTATACCATTATATAGTACTACGTAATGACGTATAACGTTATGTAGCAATACGTAAGGACGCATAACGTTATGTAGCATTACGTAACGACGTATAACGTTATGTAGCATTACGTAACAACGTATAACGTTATATAATATTACGTAATGACGTATAACGTTATGTAGCATTACGCGAAAACGTATAACGTTATGTAGCATTACGTTATAACGTATAACTATATCTACTATTACGTAATGACGTATAACGTTATGTAGCAATACGTAACAACGTATAACGTGATATAATACTTCGTAACGACGTATAAAGCTATATACTATTACGTAATGACGTATAACGTTATGTAGCATTACGTAACAAAGTATAACGTTATGTAGCATTTCGTAACAACGAATAAAGTTATATAATAGTACGTAATGACGTATAACGTTATGTAGCATTACGTAACAACGTATAACGTTATATAGTATTACGTAATGACGTATAACGTTATGCAGCAATACGTAATGACGTATAACGTTATGTAGCATTACGTAACGACGTCTAACGCTATATACTATTACGTTATAACGTATAACGTTATCTACTATTACGTAATGACGTATAACGCTATGTAGCATTTCGTAACAACGTATAACGTTATATAATACTGCGTAATGACGTATAACGTTATGCAGCAATACGTAATGACGTATAACGTTATGTAGCATTACGTAACAACGTATAACGTTATATACTATTACGTAACAATGTATAACGTTATGTAGCATTACGTAACAACGTATAACGTTATATAATATTACGTAATGACGTATAACGTTATGTAGCATTACGTAACCGCGAATACCGTTATATAATACTACGTAATGACGTATAACGTTATGTAGCATTACGTAACAACGTATACCATTATATAGTACTACGTAATGAAGTATAACGTTATGTAGCAATACGTAAGGACGCATAACGTTATGTAGCATTACGTAACGACGTATAACTTTATGTAGCATTACGTAACAACGTATAACGTTATATAATATTACGTAATGACGTATAACGCTATGTAGCATTACGTAACCACGAATACCGTTATATAATACTACGTAATGACGTATAACGTTATGTAGCTTTACGTAACAACGAATTCCATTATATAGTACTACGTAATGACGTATAACGTTATGTAGCACTAGGTAACAACGTATAACGATATATACTATTACGTAATGACGTATAACGCTATATACTATTACGTAAAGACGTATAACGCTATGTAGCATTTCGTAACAACGTATAACGTTATATAATACTGCGTAATGACGTATAACGTTATGCAGCAATACGTAATGACGTATAACGTTATGTAGCAATACGTAAGGACGCATAACGTTATGTAGCATTACGTAACAACGTATAACGTTATATAATATTACGTAATGACGTATAACGTTATGTAGCATTACGTAACGACGTCTAACGCTATATACTATTACGTTATAACGTATAACGTTATCTACTATTACGTAATGACGTATAACGCTATGTAGCATTTCGTAACAACGTATAACGTTATATAATACTGCGTAATGACGTATAACGTTATGCAGCAATATGTAATGACGTATAACGTTATGTAGCATTACGTAACAACGTATAACATTATATGCTATTACGTAACAATGTATAACGTTATGTAGCATTACGTAACAATGTATAACGTTATATAATATTACGTAATGACGTATAACGTTATGTTGCATTACGTAACGACGTCTAACGCTATATACTATTACGTTATAACGTATAACGTTATCTACTATTACGTAATGACGTATAACGCTATGTAGCATTACGTAACCACGAATACCGTTATATAATACTACGTAATGACGTATAACGTTATGTAGCTTTACGTAACAACGAATTCCATTATATAGTACTACGTAATGACGTATAACGTTATGTAGCACTAGGTAACAACGTATAACAATATATACTATTACGTAATGACGTATAACGTTATGTAGCATTACGTAATGACGTATAACGTTATGTAGCATTAAGTAACAACGTAAAACGTTATATAATATTACGTAATGATGTATTACGTTATGTTGCATTACGTAACCGCGAATACCGTTATATAATACTACGTAATGACGTATAACGTTATGTAGCATTACGTAACAACGTATACCATTATATAGTACTACGTAATGACGTATAACGTTATGTAGCAATACGTAAGGACGCATAACGTTATGTAGCATTACGTAACAGCGTATAACGTTATGTAGCATTACGTTATAACGTATAACGTTATCTTCCATTACGTAATGACGTATAGCGTTATGTAGTATTACGTAATGACGTATAACGTTATGTAGCATAACGTTATAACGTAGAACGTTATGTAGCATTACGCTATAACGTATATCGCTATGTAGCATTACTTCACCATGTGTAACGTTATATACTATTACGTAATGACGTACAACTTTATGTAGCATTACGTAACAACGTATAACGTTATGTAGCATTTCGTAACAACGAATACCGTTATATAATACTACGTAATGACGTATAACGTTATGTAGCATTACCTAACAACGTATACCATTATATAGTACTACGTAATGACGTATAACGTTATGTAGCAATACGTAAGGACGCATAACGTTATGTAGCATTACGTAACGACGTATAACGTTATGTAGCATTACGTAACAACGTATAACGTTATATAATATTACGTAATGACGTATAACGTTATATAGTATTACGTAATGACGTATAACGTTATGTAGTATTACGTAGCGACGTATAACGTTATATAATACTACGTAATGACGTATACCGTTATGTAGCATTACGTAGCAACAAGTACCGTTATATAATACTACGTAATGACGTATAACGTTATGTAGCATAACGTAACAACGTATACCATTATATAGTACTACGTAATGACGAATAACGTTATGTAGCATTACGTAACAACGTATAACGTTATGTAGCATTACGTAACAACGTATAACGTTATGTAGCATTACGTAACGACGTATAACGCTATATACTATTACGTAAAGACGTATAACGTTATGTAACATTACCTAACAACGTATACCATTATATAGTACTACGTAATGACGTATAACGTTATGTAGCAATACGTAAGGACGCATAACGTTATGTAGCATTACGTAACGACGTATAACGTTATGTAGCATTACGTAACAACGTATAACGTTATATAATATTACGTAATGACGTATAACGTTATGTAGCATTACGCGAAAACGTATAACGTTATGTAGCATTACGTTATAACGTATAACTGTATCTACTATTACGTAATGACGTATAACGTTATGTAGCAATACGTAACAACGTATAACGTGATATAATACTTCGTAACGACGTATAAAGCTATATACTATTACGTAATGACGTATAACGTTATGTAGCATTACGTAACAAAGTATAACGTTATGTAGCATTTCGTAACAACGAATAAAGTTATATAATAGTACGTAATGACGTATAACGTTATGTAGCATTACGTAACAACGTATAACGTTATATAGTATTACGTAATGACGTATAACGTTATGCAGCAATACGTAATGACGTATAACGTTATGTAGCATTACGTAACGACGTCTAACGCTATATACTATTACGTTATAACGTATAACGTTATCTACTATTACGTAATGACGTATAACGCTATGTAGCATTTCGTAACAACGTATAACGTTATATAATACTGCGTAATGACGTATAACGTTATGCAGCAATACGTAATGACGTATAACGTTATGTAGCATTACGTAACAACGTATAACGTTATATACTATTACGTAACAATGTATAACGTTATGTAGCATTACGTAACAACGTATAACGTTATATAATATTACGTAATGACGTATAACGTTATGTAGCATTACGTAACCGCGAATACCGTTATATAATACTACGTAATGACGTATAACGTTATGTAGCATTACGTAACAACGTATACCATTATATAGTACTACGTAATGAAGTATAACGTTATGTAGCAATACGTAAGGACGCATAACGTTATGTAGCATTACGTAACGACGTATAACTTTATGTAGCATTACGTAACAACGTATAACGTTATATAATATTACGTAATGACGTATAACGCTATGTAGCATTACGTAACCACGAATACCGTTATATAATACTACGTAATGACGTATAACGTTATGTAGCTTTACGTAACAACGAATTCCATTATATAGTACTACGTGATGACGTATAACGTTATGTAGCACTAGGTAACAACGTATAACGATATATACTATTACGTAATGACGTATAACGCTATATACTATTACGTAAAGACGTATAACGCTATGTAGCATTACGTAACAACGTATACCATTATATAGTACTACGTAATGACGTATAACGTTATGTAGCATTACGTAAAAACGTATAACGTTATGTAGCATTACGTAACGACGTCTAACGCTATATACTATTACGTTATAACGTATAACGTTATCTACTATTACGTAATGACGTATAACGCTATGTAGCATTTCGTAACAACGTATAACGTTATATAATACTGCGTAATGACGTATAACGTTATGCAGCAATACGTAATGACGTATAACGTTATGTAGCAATACGTAAGGACGCATAACGTTATGTAGCATTACGTAACAACGTATAACGTTATATAATATTACGTAATGACGTATAACGTTATGTAGCATTACGTAACGACGTATAAAGCTATATACTATTACGTAATGACGTATAACGTTATGTAGCAATACGTAATGACGTATAACGTTATGCAGCAATACGTAATGACGTATAACGTTATGTAGTATTACGCAACAACGTATAACGTTATATAGTATTACGTAATGACGTATAACGTTATGCAGCAATACGTAATGACGTATAACGTTATGTAGCATTACGTAACAACGTATAACGTTATGTAGCGTTACGTAACGACGTCTAACGCTATATACTATTACGTTATAACGTATAACGTTATCTACTATTACGTAATGACGTATAACGCTATGTAGCATTTCGTTACAACGTATAACGTTATATAATACTGCGTAATGACGTATAACGTTATGCAGCAATACGTAATGACGTATAACGTTATGTAGCATTACGTAACAACGTATAACGTTATATGCTATTACGTAACAATGTATAACGTTATGTAGCATTACGTAACAATGTATAACGTTATATAATATTACGTAATGACGTATAACGTTATGTTGCATTACGTAACGACTTCTAACGCTATATACTATTACGTTATAACGTATAACGTTATCTACTATTACGTAATGACGTATAACGCTATGTAGCATTACGTAACCACGAATACCGTTATATAATACTACGTAATGACGTATAACGTTATGTAGCTTTACGTAACAACGAATTCCATTATATAGTACTACGTAATGACGTATAACGTTATGTAGCACTAGGTAACAACGTATAACAATATATACTATTACGTAATGACGTATAACGTTATGTAGCATTACGTAATGACGTATAACGTTATGTAGCATTACGTAACAACGTAAAACGTTATATAATATTACGTAATGATGTATTACGTTATGTTGCATTACGTAACCGTGAATACCGTTATATAATACTACGTAATGACGTATAACGTTATGTAGCATTACGTAACAACGTATACCATTATATAGTACTACGTAATGACGTATAACGTTATGTAGCAATACGTAAGGACGCATAACGTTATGTAGCATTACGTAACAGCGTATAACGTTATGTAGCATTACGTTATAACGTATAACGTTATCTTCCATTACGTAATGACGTATAGCGTTATGTAGTATTACGTAATGACGTATAACGTTATGTAGCATAACGTTATAACGTAGAACGTTATGTAGCATTACGCTATAACGTATATCGCTATGTAGCATTACTTCACCATGTGTAACGTTATATACTATTACGTAATGACGTACAACTTTATGTAGCATTACGTAACAACATATAACGTTATGTAGCATTACTTCACAGCGCGTAACGTTATATACTATTACGTAATGACGTATAACGTTATGTAGCATTACGTAACAGCGTATAACGTTATATAATACGACGTAATGATGTATAACGTTATGTAGCATTACGTAACAGTGTATTCGGCGTGTAAAATCGAGTAAAATGAGCGTTTAAACGTCGAAATATCTCCATCAGGAAGGAAATTACAGCGATTTTTCGCCAAAATCGACGAAAGATCGCCTTTTGCGAGCGTCAGGGCTCGTTTCGACGTTGGATGTGGATTGTACTGTATTCTGCGTGTGGAATGGAGTAAAATGAGCGTTTAAACGTCGAAATATCTCCATCAGGAAGGAAATTACAGCGATTTTTCGCCAAAATCGACGAAAGATCGCCTTTTGCGAGCGTCAGGGCTCGTTTCGACGTTGGATGTGGATTGTACTGTATTCTGCGTGTGGAATGGAGTAAAATGAGCGTTTAAACGTCGAAATATCTCCAGCGGAAAGGAAATTACAGCGATTTTTCGCCAAAATCGAGGAAAGATCGCTTTTTGCGAGCGTCAGGGCTCGTTTCGACGTTGTATGTGGATTGTACGGTATTCTGCGTGTGGAATGGAGTAAAATGAGCGTTTAAACGTCGAAATATCTCCATCAGGAAGGAAATTACAGCTATTTTTCGTCAAAATCGACGAAGGATCGCGTTTTGCGAGCGCCACGGCTTGTTTCGTCGTTGGATGTGGATTGTACTGTATTCTGCGTGTGGAATGGAGTAAAATGAGCGTTTAAACGTCGAAATATCTCTAGCGGGAAGGAAATTACAGCGATTTTTCGCCAAAATCGACGAAAGATCGCTTTTTGCGAGCGTCAGGGCTCGTTTCGACGTTGGATGTGGATTGTACGGTATTCTGCGTGTGGAATGGAGTAAAATGAGCGTTTAAACGTCGAAATATCTCCATCAGGAAGGAAATTACAGCTATTTTTCGTCAAAATCGACGAAAGATCGCGTTTTGCGAGCGCCACGGCTTGTTTCGACGTTGGATGTGGATTGTACTGTATTCTGCGTGTGGAATGGAGTAAAATGAGCGTTTAAACGTCGAAATATCTCTAGCGGGAAGGAAATTACAGCGATTTTTCGCCAAAATCGACGAAAGATTGCTCTTTGCGAGCGTCAGGGCTCGTTTCGACGTTGGATGTGGATTGTACTGTATTCTGCGTGTGGAATGGAGTAAAATGAGCGTTTAAACGTCGAAATATCTCCAGCGGAAAGGAAATTACAGCGATTTTTCGCCAAAATCGACGAAAGATCGCGTTTTGCGAGCGTCAGGGCTCGTTTCGACGTTGGATGTGGATTGTACTGTATTCTGCGTGTGGAATGGAGTAAAATGAGCGTTTAAACGTCGAAATATCTCCAGCGGAAAGGAAATTACAGCGATTTTTCGCCAAAATCGACGAAAGATCGCGTTTTGCGAGCGTCAGGGCTCGTTTCGACGTTGGATGTGGATTGTACTGTATTCTGCGTGTGGAATGGAGTAAAATGAGCGTTTAAACGTCGAAATATCTCCAGCGGGAAGGAAATTACAGCGATATTTCGCCAAAATCGACGAAAGATCGCTTTTTGCGAGCGTCAGGGCTCGTTTCGACGTTGGATGTGGATTGTACTATATTCTGCGTGTGGAATGGAGTAAAATGAGCGTTTAAACGTCGAAATATCTCCAGCGGGAAGGAAATTACAGCGATTTCTCATCAAAATCGACGAAAGATCGCGTTTTGCGAGCGCCACGGCTTGTTTCGACGTTGGATGTGGATTGTACTGTATTCTGCGTGTGGAATGGAGTAAAATGAGCGTTTAAACGTCGAAATATCTCCAGCGGGAAGGAAATTACAGCGATTTTTCGCCAAAATCGACGAAAGATCGCTCTTTGCGAGCGTCAGGGCTCGTTTCGACGTTGGATGTGGATTGTACTGTATTCTGCGTGTGGAATGGAGTAAAATGAGTGTTTAAACGTCGAAATATCTCCAGCGGAAAGGAAATTACAGCGATTTTTCGTCAAAATCGACGAAAGATCGCGTTTTGCGAGCGCCACGGCTTGTTTCGACGTTGGATATGGATTGTACTGTATTCTGCGTGTGGAATGGAGTAAAATGAGCGTTTGAACGTCGAAATATCTCCAGCGGGAAGGAAATTACAGCGATTTTTCGTCAAAATCGACGAAAGATCGCGTTTTGCGAGCGCCACTGCTTGTTTCGACGTTGGATGTGGATTGTACTGTATTCTGCGTGTGGAATGGAGTAAAACAAGCGTTTAAACGTCGAAATATCTCCAGCGGAAAGGAAATTACAGCGATTTTTCGCCAAAATCGACGAAAGATCGCGTTTTGCGAGCGCCACGGCTTGTTTCTACGTTGGATGTGGCTTGCACTGTATTGTGCGTGTGGAATGGAGTAAAATGAGCGTTTAAACGTCGAAATATCTCTAGCGGGAAGGAAATTACAGCGATTTTTCGCCAAAATCGACGAAAGATTGCTCTTTGCGAGCGTCAGGGCTCGTTTCGACGTTGGATGTGGATTGTACTGTATTCTGCGTGTGGAATGGAGTAAAATGAGCGTTTAAACGTCGAAATATCTCCAGCGGAAAGGAAATTACAGCGATTTTTCGCCAAAATCGACGAAGGATCGCGTTTTGCGAGCGTCAGGGCTCGTTTCGACGTTGGATGTGGATTGTACTGTATTCTGCATGTGGAATGGAGTAAAATGAGCGTTTAAACGTCGAAATATCTCCAGCGGGAAGGAAATTACAGCGATTTTTCGTCAAAATCGACGAAAGATCGCGTTTTGCGAGCGTCAGGGCTCGTTTCGACGTTGGATGTGGATTGTACTGTATTCTGCGTGTGGAATGGAGTAAAATAAGCGTTTAAACGTCGAAGTAACTCCAGCGGGAAGGAAATTACAGCGATTTTTCGTCAAAATCGACGAAAGATCGCGTTTTGCGAGCGCCACGGCTTGTTTCGACGTTGGATGTGGATTGTACTGTATTCTGCGTGTGGAATGGAGTAAAATGAGCGTTTCAACGTCGAAATATCTCCAGCGGGAAGGAAATTACACCGATTTTTCGCCAAAATCGACGAAAGATCGCTCTTTGCGAGCGTCAGGGCTCGTTTCGACGTTGGATGTGGATTGTACTGTATTCTGCGTGTGGAATGGAGTAAAATGAGCGTTTAAACGTCGAAATATCTCCAGCGGAAAGGAAATTACAGCGATTTTTCGCCAAAATCGACGAAGGATCGCGTTTTGCGAGCGTCAGGGCTCGTTTCGACGTTGGATGTGGATTGTACTGTATTCTGCATGTGGAATGGAGTAAAATGAGCGTTTAAACGTCGAAATATCTCCAGCGGGAAGGAAATTACAGCGATATTTCGCCAAAATCGACGAAAGATCGCTTTTTGCGAGCGTCAGGGCTCGTTTCGACGTTGGATGTGGATTGTACTGTATTCTGCGTGTGGAATGGAGTAAAATAAGCGTTTAAACGTCGAAATAACTCCAGCGGGAAGGAAATTACAGCGATTTTTCGTCAAAATCGACGAAAGATCGCGTTTTGCGAGCGCCACGGCTTGTTTCGACGTTGGATGTGGATTGTACTGTATTCTGCGTGTGAAATGGAGTAAAATGAGCGTTTCAACGTCGAAATATCTCCAGCGGGAAGGAAATTACAGCGATTTTTCGCCAAAATCGACGAAAGATCGCTCTTTGCGAGCGTCAGGGCTCGTTTCGACGTTGGATGTGGATTGTACTGTATTCTGCGTGTGGAATTAAGTAAAATGAGCGTTTAAACGTCGAAATATCTCCAGCGGAAAGGAAATTACAGCGATTTTTCGCCAAAATCGACGAAAGATCGCGTTTTGCGAGCGTCAGGGCTCGTTTCGACGCTGGATGTGGATTGTACTGTATTCTGCGTGTGGAATGGAGTAAAAGGAGCGTTTAAACCTCGAAATATCTCCAGCGGAAAGAAAATTACAGCGATTTTTCGCCAAAATCGACGAAAGATCGCCTTTTGCGAGCGCCACGGCTCGCTTCGACGTTGGATGTGGATTGTACTGTATTCTGCGTGTGGAATGGAGTAAAAGGAGCGTTTAAACGTCGAAATATCTCCAGCGGGAAGGAAATTACAGCGATTTTTCGACAAAATCGACGAAAGATCGCTCTTTGCGAGCGTCAGGGCTCGTTTCGACGTTGGATGTGGATTGTACTGTATTCTGCGTGTGGAATGGAGTAAAAGGAGCGTTTAAACCTCGAAATATCTCCAGCGGAAAGAAAATTACAGCGATTTTTCGCCAAAATCGACGAAAGATCGCCTTTTGCGAGCGCCACGGCTCGCTTCGACGTTGGATGTGGATTGTACTGTATTCTGCGTGTGGAATGGAGTAAAAGGAGCGTTTAAACGTCGAAATATCTCCAGCGGGAAGGAAATTACAGCGATATTTCGCCAAAATCGACGAAAGATCGCTTTTTGCGAGCGTCAGGGCTCGTTTCGACGTTGGATGTGGATTGTACTGTATTCTGCGTGTGGAATGGAGTAAAATAAGCGTTTAAACGTCGAAATAACTCCAGCGGGAAGGAAATTACAGCGATTTTTCGTCAAAATCGACGAAAGATCGCGTTTTGCGAGCGCCACGGCTTGTTTCGACGTTGGATGTGGATTGTACTGTATTCTGCGTGTGGAATGGAGTAAAATGAGCGTTTAAACGTCGAAATATCTCCAGCGGAAAGGAAATTACAGCGATTTTTCGCCAAAATCGACGAAAGATCGCGTTTTGCGAGCGTCAGGGCTCGTTTCGAAGTTGGATGTGGATTGTACTGTATTCTGCGTGTGGAATGGAGTAAAATGAGCGTTTAAACGTCGAAATATCTCCAGCGGGAAGGAAATTACAGCGATATTTCGCCAAAATCGACGAAAGATCGCTTTTTGCGAGCGTCAGGGCTCGTTTCGACGTTGGATGTGGATTGTACTGTATTCTGCGTGTGGAATGGAGTAAAAGGAGCGTTTAAACCTCGAAATATCTCCAGCGGAAAGAAAATTACAGCGATTTTTCGCCAAAATCGACGAAAGATCGCATTTTGCGAGCGCCACGGCACGCTTCGACGTTGGATGTGGATTGTACTGTATTCTGCGTGTGGAATGGAGTAAAAGGAGCGTTTAAACGTCGAAATATCTCCAGCGGGAAGGAAAATACAGCGATTTTTCGCCAAAATCGACGAAAGATCGCTCTTTGCGAGCGTCAGGGCTCGTTTCGACGTTGGATGTGGATTGTACTGTATTATGCGTGTGGAATGGAGTAAAATGAGCGTTTAAACGTCGAAATATCTCCAGCGGAAAGGAAATTACAGCGATTTTTCGCCAAAATCGACGAAAGATCGCGTTTTGCGAGCGTCAGGGCTCGTTTCGACGTTGGATGTGGATTGTACTGTATTCTGCGTGTGGAATGGAGTAAAATGAGCGTTTAAACGTCGAAATATCTCCAGCGGGAAGGAAATTACAGCGATTTTTCGTCAAAATTGACGAAAGATCGCGTTTTGCGAGCTCCACGGCTTGTTTCTACGTTGGATGTGGCTTGCACTGTATTCTGCGTGTGGAATGGAGTAAAATGAGCGTTTAAACGTCGAAATATCTCCAGCGGGAAGGAAATTACAGCGATTTTTCGTCAAAATCGACGAAAGATCGCGTTTTGCGAGCGCCACGGCTTGTTTCGACGTTGGATGTGGATTGTACTGTATTCTGCGTGTGGAATGGAGTAAAACAAGCGTTTAAACGTCGAAATATCTGCAGCGGAAAGGAAATTACAGCGATTTTTCGCCAAAATCGACGAAAGATCGCGTTTTGCGAGCTCCACGGCTTGTTTCTACGTTGGATGTGGCTTGCACTGTATTCTGCGTGTGGAATGGAGTAAAATGAGCGTTTAAACGTCGAAATATCTCCAGCGGGAAGGAAATTACAGCGATTTTTCGTCAAAATCGACGAAAGATCGCGTTTTGCGAGCGCCACGGCTTGTTTCGACGTTGGATGTGGATTGTACTGTATTCTGCGTGTGGAATGGAGTAAAATAAGCGTTTAAACGTCGAAATATCTCCAGCGGGAAGGAAATTACAGCGATTTTTCGTCAAAATCGACGAAAGATCGCGTTTTGCGAGCGCCACGGCTTGTTTCTACGTTGGATGTGGATTGTACTGTATTCTGCGTGTGGAATGCAGTAAAATGAGCGTTTAAACGTCGAAATATCTCCAGCGGGAAGGAAATTACAGCGATTTTTCGCCAAAATCGACGAAAGATCGCCTTTTGCGAGCGCCACGGCTCGCTTCGACGTTGGATGTGGATTGTACTGTATTCTGCGTGTGGAATGGAGTAAAAGGAGCGTTTAAACGTCGAAATATCTCCAGCGGGAAGGAAATTACAGCGATTTTTCGCCAAAATCGACGAAAGATCGCTCTTTGCGAGCGTCAGGGCTCGTTTCGACGTTGGATGTGGATTGTACTGTATTCTGCGTGTGGAATGGAGTAAAATGAGCGTTTAAACGTCGAAATATCTCCAGCGGAAAGGAAATTACAGCGATTTTTCGCCAAAATCGACGAAAGATCGCGTTTTGCGAGCGTCAGGGCTCGTTTCGACGTTGGATGTGGATTGTACTGTATTCTGCGTGTGGAATGGAGTAAAATGAGCGTTTAAACGTCGAAATATCTCCAGCGGGAAGGAAATTACAGCGATATTTCGCCAAAATCGACGAAAGATCGCTTTTTGCGAGCGTCAGGGCTCGTTTCGACGTTGGATGTGGATTGTACTGTATTCTGCGTGTGGAATGGAGTAAAATGAGCGTTTAAACGTCGAAATATCTCCAGCGGGAAGGAAATTACAGCGATTTTTCGTCAAAATCGACGAAAGATCGCGTTTTGCGAGCGCCACGGCTTGTATCTACGTTGGATGTGACTTGCACTGTATTCGGCGTGTAAAATCGAGTAAAATGAGCGTTTTAACGTCGAAATATCTCCATCAGGAAGGAAATTACAGCGATTTTTCGCCAAAATCGACGAAAGATCGCCTTTTGCGAGCGTCAGGGCTCGCTTCGACGTTGGATGTGATTGTTCTGTATTCTGCGTGTGGAATGGAGTAAAAGGTGCGTTTAAACGTCGAAATATCTCCAGCGGAAAGAAAATTACAGCGATTTTTCGCAAAATCGACGAAAGATCGCCTTTGCGAGCGTCAGGGCTCGCATCGACGTTGGATGTGGATTGTACTGTATTCTGCGTGTGGAATGGAGTAAAAGGAGCGCTTAAACGTCGAAATATCTCCAGCGGGAAGGAAATTACAGCGATTTTTCGCCAAAATCGACGAAAGATCGCGTTTTGCGAGCGCCACGGCTTGTTTCGACGTTGGATGTGGATTGTACTGTATTCTGCGTGTGGAATGGAGTAAAATGAGCGTTTAAACGTCGAAATATCTCCAGCGGAAGGAAATTACAGCGATTTTTCGTCAAAATCGACGAAAGATCGCGTTTTGCGAGCGCCACGGCTTGTTTCGACGTTGGATGTGGATTGTACTGTATTCTGCGTGTGGAATGGAGTAAAATGAGTGTTTAAACGTCGAAATATCTCCAGCGGAAAGGAAATTACAGCGATTTTTCGCCAAAATCGACGAAAGATCGCGTTTTTGCGAGCGTCAGGGCCTGTTTCGACGTTGGATGTGGATTGTACTGTATTCTGCGTGTGGAATGGAGTAAAATGAGCGTTTAAACGTCGAAATATCTCCAGCGGGAAGGAAATTACAGCGATATTTCGCCAAAATCGACGAAAGATCGCTTTTTGCGAGCGTCAGGGCTCGTTTCGACGTTGGATGTGGATTGTACTGTATTCTGCGTGTGGAATGGAGTAAAATGAGCATTTAAACGTCGAAATATCTCCAGCGGGAAGGAAATTACAGCGATTTTTCGTCAAAATCGACGAAAGATCGCGTTTTGCGAGCGCCACGGCTTGTTTCGACGTTGGATGTGGATTGTACTGTATTCTGCGTGTGGAATGGAGTAAAATGAGCGTTTAAACGTCGAAATATCTCCAGCGGGAAGGAAATTACAGCGATTTTTCGCCAAAATCGACGAAAGATCGCTCTTTGCGAGCGTCAGGGCTCGTTTCGACGTTGGATGTGGATTGTACTGTATTCTGCGTGTGGAATGGAGTAAAATGAGCGTTTAAACGTCGAAATATCTCCAGCGGAAAGGAAATTACAACGATTTTTCGCCAAAATCGACGAAGATCGCGTTTTGCGAGCGTCAGGGCTCGTTTCGACGTTGGATGTGGATTGTACTGTATTCTGCGTGTGAATGGAGTAAAATGAGCGTTTAAACGTCGAAAATATCTCCAGCGGAAGGAAATTACAGCGATATTTCGCCAAAATCGACGAAGGATCGCTTTTTGCGAGCGTCAGGGCTCGTTTCGACGTTGGATGTGGATTGTACTGTATTCTGCGTGTGGAATGGAGTAAAAGGAGCGTTTAAACGTCGAAATATCTCCAGCGGGAAGGAAATTACAGCGATTTTCGCCAAAATCGACGAAAGATCGCTTTTTGCGAGCGTCAGGGCTCGTTTCGACGTTGGATGTGGATTGTACTGTATTCTGCGTGTGGAATGGAGTAAAATGAGCGTTTAAACGTCGAAATATCTCCAGCGGAAGGAAATTACAGCGATTTTTCGTCAAAATCGACGAAAGATCGCGTTTTGCGAGCGCCACGGCTTGTTTCGACGTTGGATGTGGATTGTACTGTATTCTGCGTGTGGAATGGAGTAAAATGAGCGTTTAAACGTCGAAATATCTCCAGCGGAAAGGAAATTACAGCGATTTTTCGCCAAAATCGACGAAAGATCGCGTTTTGCGAGCGTCAGGGCCTGTTTCGACGTTGGATGTGGATTGTACTGTATTCTGCGTGTGGAATGGAGTAAAATGAGCGTTTTAAACGTCGAAATATCTCCAGCGGGAAGGAAATTACAGCGATATTTCGCCAAAATCGACGAAAGATCGCTTTTTGCGAGCGTCAGGGCTCGTTTCGACGTTGGATGTGGATTGTACTGTATTCTGCGTGTGGAATGGAGTAAAATGAGCGTTTAAACGTCGAAATATCTCCAGCGGGAAGGAAATTACAGCGATTTTTCGTCAAATCGACGAAAGATCGCGTTTTGCGAGCGCCACGGCTTGTTTCGACGTTGGATGTGGATTGTACTGTATTCTGCGTGTGGAATGGAGTAAAATGAGCGTTTAAACGTCGAAATATCTCCAGCGGGAAGGAAATTACAGCGATTTTTCGCCAAAATCGACGAAAGATCGCTCTTTGCGAGCGTCAGGGCTCGTTTCGACGTTGGATGAGGATTGTACTGTATTCTGCGTGTGGAATGGAGTAAAATGAGCGTTTAAACGTCGAAATATCTCCAGCGGAAAGGAAATTACAACGATTTTTCGCCAAAATCGACGAAAGATCGCGTTTTGCGAGCGTCAGGGCTCGTTTCGACGTTGGATGTGGATTGTACTGTATTCTGCGTGTGGAATGGAGTAAAATGAGCGTTTAAACGTCGAAATATCTCCAGCGGGAAGGAAATTACAGCGATATTTCGCCAAAATCGACGAAGGATCGCTTTTTGCGAGCGTCAGGGCTCGTTTCGACGTTGGATGTGGATTGTACTGTATTCTGCGTGTGGAATGGAGTAAAAGGAGCGTTTAAACGTCGAAATATCTCCAGCGGGAAGGAAATTACAGCGATTTTCGCCAAATCGACGAAAGATCGCTTTTTGCGAGCGTCAGGGCTCGTTTCGACGTTGGATGTGGATTGTACTGTATTCTGCGTGTGGAATGGAGTAAAATGAGCGTTTTAAACGTCGAAATATCTCCAGCGGGAAGGAAATTACAGCGATTTTTCGTCAAAATCGACGAAAGATCGCGTTTTGCGAGCGTCAGGGCCTGTTTCGACGTTGGATGTGGATTGTACTGTATTCTGCGTGTGGAATGGAGTAAAATGAGCGTTTTTAAACGTCGAAATATCTCCAGCGGGAAGGAAACTACAGCGATATTTCGCCAAAATCGACGAAAGATCGCTTTTTGCGAGCGTCAGGGCTCGTTTCGACGTTGGATGTGGATTGTACTGTATTCTGCGTGTGGAATGGTGTAAAATGAGCGTTTAAACGTCGAAATATCTCCAGCGGGAAGGAAATTACAGCGATTTTTCGTCAAAATCGACGAAAGATCGCGTTTTGCGAGCGCCACGGCTTGTTTCGACGTTGGATGTGGATTGT